>OY728143.1:745685114-746885114 GCA_963277665.1 Viscum album
ATGTTTCCATCCCTCACTACTAGAAATCTGGGCTATAGCCACGGACCTATAGCCACGGTTTTATAGAACCGTGGCTATAGGTTTTATACAACCACGGTTTTTTTTCTATCCGTGGCTATATCCCCTCGCTCAGTTTTTTTCTCCCCCATTCCGTCGGGCTCCATCCTCGCCCTCTCCCCCAAGCGTCGGGCTCCATCTCCTCGCCCTCGCCATTTCTCCTCCCCGCGGCCTCATCCTCGCCGCGGCCTCCTCCTCCACGACGCATCAACGCCGCGCCATCCTCCTCGTCGACGCCCTCCTCGCCGCGCTCTCCTCGCCGACGCTCTCCTCGCCGACGCCCTCCTCGCCGCGACCCTCCTCGCCGCGTCATCCTCCCCGCGCCCTCCTCGCCGGCGCCCTCCTCGCCGACGCCTTCCTCGTCGCGCCCTCCTCATCGAAGCCCTCGAGGTCAACACCCCCATCTCCCTCTATTTTTTTCTCTCCCGAGTTCTGGTTATCTGCATTTTTTATGCCTCATTTGCACCTTCGATTTCTTTGATTTAGGTAAGATTTACATGTTTTCCCCTTCTGTTTCATATCTGCTGAGGTTGATGTTTTGAAGCCACTAGTAGAATTAGTGTGTATTTTCATTGAAGAGGATTATAGATGTTTCTACGTGGTCCATTACAAATCTTGGTATGATTTCTGCTCTATCTGCAAGTAACTTGGACACCTAAGTCAGGTCTGCTGATGGTCTTCTTCTAAATGGATTGGAATGGTTGCATCCCAAGGGATCAATACTAGGAATGTGGGTATTAGTAGAATGTTGATTTGGGTAGACGAGTTTGGATCTACATGTTTTCCTATAAAGGATGCATGATTCACATGACCTAGGTTGTCATATGAAAATGCATTGTGATCCGACCACGAACATCTAAGGAGCCCGGGGGAGAAAGTTGTTCCATCTGTTTCTAGTGCTGAATATGTACCAATATATGAAGAATTAAAATGAAATTGAGAAATTCAATGGAGAAAAAGATTCCAATACATGAAGAATTAAAATGAGAGCCTTTCTCGGACAACAAGGCTGAATTGAATCCCTATATGGGCCCAAGAAACCCATTACGACTGTTAATGAAATGTTCAGACCATTGTAGAATACTAAGATGTTACCCCTAATATATATATTAAGTCTCATAGAACCCTTTTACTTTACATAGGTGATGGGGTCCTTAGAGAAGTATATTATAAGTCTACCACTGTATAAATTTTCTAAAACATAAAAATTTATACATGACTGCTTCATTAGTAGGAATAACTTACTAGAATCATCATATGTTCACATTCAAAATAAAGCATTGTACTTCAATAAAAACCTATTTAGAAGAGTTTAATAAAGTCAAATTATATTTAACCAATATTAATGTTTCTATAGATGATGAGGATCAGAAATTAATCCTCTTAATCCCTCTTAACAATAGCTACATCACACTAATTGAGACCATGATATATGGTCGAGATTCTTTAACTAAAGAAGATGTTAAATAATCTATTTGGTCTAAGGATTTTCATTCTAAACTTAAGATAAAAGGAGAGGTTGAGTGTTTTTCACAAGGGGAAGACCTAAAACTTAATGTAAAAAAGAAACAGTTCAATAGATACAAAAGTAAGAGTAATAAAGAACCCAAATCCAAAACTAGTTCCTTGGATAGAAAAGTCACATGTTTTCACTATGTTAAACCCATGCACATTAATCCCAAGTGTAGGAAACTCATGTGAGAGTTAGAACACAAAAAACCAACTGACCAGCCTTTTATGGTTGACTCAAGATATTATGCTATTGAATTCCGGAATATATCCATCCATAAACTCAATCATGAGTGGGTCCTCAACTATGGATATTATTGTAACTTGTGTCTATATATAGAGTCTTTTTTGAATCTATTCAAGAAGTTGGAAGGGTATGCCCTTTTAGGAAATAATAATAGGTGTAGGGTTGAGGGTAGAGACTCTATTCTAATAGAGTAAGATGATCAATCCATCATCCACTTACTTGATGTAAGGTGGGTCCCCAACCTTCAAAAAAATAATATCCTTAGGAGTCCTTGAGCAAAATGGATTTACCTCTAGTTCATATAATATAAATGGATATTGAACATAATTAAATATTGATATAATTAATTTATTATAGTAATATTTCCACCTTCAATTTCAACCAAGAAGAAAACTATTTTCTATGAAATGTCTCTCTCCTTCTCAAAGATAAATAATGATGATTTCTGTTATTAATTTCTTTATGATATGGTTTATATTTTTCGTCATCTACCACTACTCAATGGGGTGCGGGGTAAGGCATAAAAGAAAACTGAGAAAAATCACTAAACAACTCAACCACACTAGAAATTCTCAAGGATTTTAGTATAATGACAACATATCTTTGTAGATATGGTTTATATTTTCCGTCATCTACCACTACTCAATGGGGTGCGGGGTAAGGCATAAAAGAAAACTGAGAAAAATCACTAAACAACTCAACCACACCAGAAATTCCCAAGGATTTTAGTAGAATGACAACAAATCTTTGTAGATATGGGTTATATTTTCAAAATGTCTCTAAATTTCAATAAATCTTTGTAGATTTAATACAGAACATCAGAACTCGTTATGAATTAACCCAAACACTTTTGGGAATTGATTATTATTATCTCTTAGATTTCATATAAACTCTTTTTACTATAATCAGTCCTCATTATTGGAACTTATGTATGACTATTCGTGAATTTTTATAATTTAAAACATTTATGAATTCCCTAAACCATAATTTTAATATATTTGTTATAATTTTTTTATTAACTTGTTATTGATGATTACTTAATATCTTATGAAACGATACATACAATGTTAAGTCATTTTCTAGATTATTTATCTAATGTATGTTTATCTGCCTCAGAATGGATAGATACTGGATGTACAACATTGATCGGATCACTGATGAATTTCAGAAGGAGTTACAATATTTTTTGGACTTTGCATTCAATAATGATTCAGATGGCGGATTGATTCGATGCCCGTGTTTTGATTGTGTTGGAAGACCTTGGTTAACTCGCGAGGAAGTGAGTTACCATATCACTAAAAGTGGTTTCCAAAAAAATTATCATGTGTGGTATCACAATGGAGAAAAAGCTCAAGTGTTGAATGTCATCGATTCAGCAGAAAAGATTGGTATGAAAAATCTGATTTCTGATCGGTTTCCTTTTGTTTCTGAAGCTAGCTCCTCATGTAGACCAGTGCAAGAGGAAATGAATACTGGAACACAGTTCTCATCTATTAATCAGGATGATGACGTTGAGAGTGTTAGAAAGTTGATGGAAGATGCAAATACCCCAGTATATCAAGCATGTGGAAAAATGAGCAAACTTGAGTTTTTAATGCGATTATATCATGGGAAAACAATGTATGGATTTAGTAATACTGCAGTCGACTATCTCCTTACATTTATTAAGGATTTACTGCCTGATGATGCATGTATTCCAGAAAATGATTACATGGCATCAAAGTTGGTTAACAAATTTGGATTTTCATCTAGTAAGATTCATTCTTGTCTCAAAGACTGTTGTTTGTTCTGGAAGGAGAATGCAAACTTGAGTCAGTGCAAACAGTGTGGCACATCAAGGTGGAAGACTAATAAAGATGGATCTCAATCACGCATACCACAGAAAGTGATGTGGCACTTCCCTTTAATTCCCAGGATTCAAAAATTTTTTATGTCAGAACAAATGGCAATGAATATGAGATGGCATGCAGATGAAAGAAATAAGGATAACGATGAAATAGTGCATCCTGCAGATGGGTTGGCTTGGAAGAAATTTGATAGGTTACATCCTGATTTTGCAGCCGACCCACGAAATGTTAGATTGGGATTATCCTGTGATGGTTTCAACCCATTTCGCCAAATGCATACTGCACACAGTACTTGGCCTGTTTTCATTCACATTTATAACTTTCCTTCATGGATGTGTATGAAGAAGTCGTGCACTATCCTGAGTATATTGATATCTGGACCCAGTGATCCTGGAAATGATATTGATATATACTTGCAGCCATTAATAGAGGAGTTAAATGAGCTTTGGATTGTTGGTGCACAAGCGTATGATGCATTCAGAAAGGAGTACTTTATGTTTCGTGCAGCTTTATTATGGACGATAAATGATTTCCCTGCCTACGGAATGATGTCTGGTTGGAGTACTAAAGGGAAATTATCCTGTCCTATTTGTATGAAAAATACACGTTTCCGAAGAATGAAGTTTCGACGAACTTTCAGCTTCATAGGGCATCGACGTTTTCTACCAATGGACCATCCATACAGGAATAATCGGAGACAGTTCGATAATGCCATCGAGACAGATGAGACACCTCAACGAATGTCAGGGACTGATATTGTTAAAGAACTTGATGATTTGAATTATGTTCTTGGCAAAAGTCAATCAAATATCAGAAAGCGAAAGCATGCTAATTCCAATTCCAACAGCAATTGGAGAAAGAAAAGCATATTCTTTGAGTTGCCGTATTGGTCATCGAATTTATTACGTCATTGTTTGGATGTAATGCATATCGAGAAAAACATTTGTGAGATGTTACTTGCTACTATTTTAAATGTCAAAGGCAAAACAAAAGACGATTTGCGGTGTCGTCGTGATTTGATGGATTGGGGTATAAGAGCAAGACTTCATCCTGAGTTAATTGGTCAAAATAAGTGGAAAGTCCCTGTTGCCTGTTATTCGATGACAAATGTGGAGAAAAAACAATTTCTTCAGGTCTTGGAAAGTTTGAAGGTTCCGGATGGTTATTCAAGTAATATTTCGAAAAGGGTGAATACGCAAGATGTGAAACTCAAATCTCTTAAAACCCATGATTACCATGTCTTGTTACATGAGTTGATTCCCATTGCCATTCGTCATTTACTTTCACATAATGTTAGAGTTGCGGTGATTAAGTTATGTCAATTTTATCGAGATCTTTGTGCCAAAAGATTGAGCAGAAGTGCTGTTCAGAAATTGCAGAGAGATGCACCGATTATTCTTTGCGACTTGGAGAAAATTTTCCCACCGTCTTTTTTCACAATTATGTTACATTTGACTGTGCATCTTCCCACGGAAGTTCTCTTTGGTGGTCCTGTTTCGAGTCGGTGGATGTATCCTACCGAAAGAATGATGTTTACATTGAAATCTTATGTGAGAAATAAATATCATCCTGAAGGCTGTATTGTGAAATGCTATTTAGCACAAGAATGCATGGATTTCTGTTCATCGTACTTGGCTAACGTCACTACGAGGTCTAATCGACTAATGAGAACTGAAGATGAGCAATATGATCCCATTGAGCCTGCATTTCCTTCAATGCCCCAAACAGGGGGGATATCTGGATCGTACTCGTTGTGTACTTTAAGCAGGGAAGAGTGGGAAATGGCACATCGCACAGTATTATTCAACTGTAGTGTGCTTGATGATTATATCAAGTAAGTAAACTAATAAATATGTATTTTTTTCATTGTGTGATTTCTTTATATCTTCTGACATTTTAATGCTTGCATATCTGTAGAGAACATTTTGAAATTATAAAAAAGAGACATCGCTCTCTATCTATTAAGAGGAAGGAACTGTTGCACAGCAAAGAATTTGCTGCCTGGTTAAAGTCAAAGGTAATAGATTTCTTTTTCTTCTTCTCATAACATAATCACATGTCTCTGTTTAATATTCTATGTTGGTATCTTTTAGGTTTTAACTCTACCAATGATTGAAGTATCAGATGAAATAAAAGCATTGTCCTTTGGTCCAAACGATGTGGTGCGTGATTGTAAGTCAATGGTTGTCAATGGATATAAATTTGTTATAAATAGTTGTGCAAAAACAATGGCAACACAGCATGACGGTGTCACGATAAGCGCCACAACAGATTGTTATGCGAGTGCATCGGACAGGCAACCTCGATCAGAAAATATATCATATTACGGTGTTGTTGAAAGAATCATTATATTAGATTACTATGCACATGGTCGTGTCGCAATGATGAAATGCAAGTGGTTTGATTCAATGACACGACAAGGAATGCATATTGATAACTGTGGATTTAGAGTGATTGATATGAACCGCCAGCTTCGTACCGATGAACCTTATATTCTTGCGTCACAAGCTAAACAAGTGTTTTATGTAAGTGACCCGTTACAACCACAATTTGGTGTTATTGTTGATGTTATTCCTAGACATATTTTTGACGAAGGCATGGATAACAATGATGTTGTGGATGAACCTGTTGGTATTTATTCGAATGTTGC
Organism: Viscum album; assembly: GCA_963277665.1. Taxonomy (NCBI): domain Eukaryota; kingdom Viridiplantae; phylum Streptophyta; class Magnoliopsida; order Santalales; family Viscaceae; genus Viscum; species Viscum album. Next base: position 745,691,425 of record OY728143.1, read on the forward strand.
ATTTGATGATACAGATGATGCAATTGTTAGAACAGATTGTGAACCAGAAATTGTCACAGACCCCACATAGCGTTGACACATTTGTAAGTATTTACCTTATATTATCGCAATATTGTATGTGTTTTTTTTAACTTTCATTCATGATATCAAAATAACTAGTATATTTTATACCATTATCGAATATAAAACTATTAATAGCCTCACCAATTTATGTTTAACCACTTCTCTAGTAAATCTTGAACATAGAAAAGTCTTGATATTTTATCAATATAAATATCACACATGAAAATGTATCTCATTGTTTTATGATACAATTGTATTATTTAACATTTTGCATTATTTCTATTTATTTGATAATATTATTTTAAATTTTCAGGTCAAAATGTCTGATTATGATGGTAGTAGAAGGAGTAGAAGAATATTGAGAAACGAACAACGTAGGTCTCCTCCTGGAAACAATGTAAGTACAAATTATGTTTGAATATTATGGTCTTTCATATTATTTATCTTGTTATCGTTCGTTTTATTTTATCATCTATGTTATTTTAGACCGCATCGTCGAGGAGACGCTTGGATTATGCCACTGAGGATGATATTGTGGCGGGGGGCACTGATTCTACAGGTCAGCCTACTACTACGCCGCTTGAGACATCAGGAGGCCATCCTCCCATTATGCCACCTCCATATTATCCATACCCACCTTTTCCGTATCCCTTTTTTCCCACTCCCACATCGGATGGTAGTTCTCAGACTCCCATCCCTCAGTTTCCATTCCCACCATCCACTGTACAGGGTACTGTGCCCCCATATATCCCACCGCCATATCCATATCCATATCCACCCTCATCTGTACAGGGTTATCCATCGGGTTTTCTGCCTCCATCAGTACACTTTGCATCTACTATACATAGTATTCCTGTAGATATCTCACCTACCATGGAGGCTGCCCCCCCTCCAGACGCAGCACTTCAGGGGTCAGCAGATCCCCCATCTACTGGTATTTGTTTAAGCATTACTGTTACTGATTAATGATAAATTCATATATATTATTCTCTTTTATTTTGGTTTCATGATTAGCTACAGCCTCTACCAGACGACGAGGCCGCACAAAAATGCGCGAGGTTTGGAATCGGAACACGCAAATCATAGTTGATTACAATGAGGACAATGCTATAATTAATAAAAATGGCACGGAATGTAAAAGTTTTATGGGAACTCTTGCTAGACACAGCAATATCATTCCGGTTCAACCGATAAGTTGGAAGGCAGTTGGACAAGAAATAAAGGACAAAGCCTGGGCAGAGATTTGGGTAAGTAATGTTAATCACCTTTTTTATATATATAAATTTATAAAATTTTCTTAACATATATTATGTCCATTGCAGCTTCGATATAATTTTCCCGATGGACAAAATGCAAAGGCTGCAATGATAATGTATTTAGGTGAAATGTGGCGAGCCTACAAGTATGATTTATATCTTGGGTGGAAAAAGAGAGTTGGTACAGAGCTTGAAGAAGTACCGGTGATTCAAGATTGCCCAATATCACAATATAAAGAGATGATCAACTATTGGAAGAGTTCAGCGTTTAAGGTGTTTGTTAAATTTATATATATATTCATTTATTTATTTGAAAACGATTTTAAATTACTTGTTTTATTTATGTTAATGAGTTTATATAATTATTTGTTTATAGGAGAAATCAAATAGAAATAAAAAAAACAAGAGTGCAATGAAACACATTTATACTCGCGGACACACTTCATTACCAGATCATGAGCAGACGCAGGTAATTTAACATTTAAAATATTTAGCTTTGTTTTGTGTAATTTTTTTAACTTCCAATTTTGATTTATTTCATTGTTTTTTTCCAGAAAAAGTCATTGAATATTGAGGGTCGCGTTCCTCGCTCAACTTTGTTTTGTACAAGCCGGAAAAAGAAAGATGGTACTGTGCCAAATCCCGACACCGAGAAGGTGATTGTAAGTATATTTCAATTTCTTTGATTTTTAATGAATTTAATTCCTTATATTATTTTATCATTTTAATTTATGTTATATATCAATCAACAGAATGCTTTAGAGGCGTTGGCAGAAAAAGAACCTGACAATTTGGGCCCAAACGATCATCTACATCAGGTATTAGGAGATGAGCATCAGGGTAGAGTGCGTTGTCGGCCTGGGAAGAAGATTGTACCATCTCGATACTGGTCTACTAACGTTTCTTCGAGTACCGGTTCTGGTTTTGTCACAGTGGAACAAATGAATGCCGCAATCAAAGAAGCAAGTCAAAAATCAGAACAGGCGATAACTGCAAATATGATTAAGTTTATGTCTGCCCTTTCTTCTACACTTCCACCAGAAGCAGCTGCAACGGTTGATGCCTTTTTGATGTCGATGCGTTCTGCTAATGTAGATTCTTCTGTTGGAGCCGGAGCCGGACCTAGTGCTGGACCCGGTGCTGGTGCCGGTTCGGATGCAGATGTCGATGCCGATGATGATATTGGTGGTGTGAGAGGTGGTGATGGTGTTTCTGTAGGAGGTGTGGATGAGGGTCATCATGATTTTGATGATACTGATATTGAGACTCACTTTTGATGTTAATTGTATGTTTGGATTGGTAATGTATGACGAGTTCTATGCATCCAATTACATTGTTTTTTGATCAATATCATTAATATTTACCATATCTTATTGGGAATGAGAATGACTACTAAACTACGGTTCTCCACTACTACAAATGCCTTTTCTGATTGGTCTCAGCTTTCTTTTAGTAGTGATAATACTATTTCTAAGATGTTCCGTAATATGAAACCTACAATTTCTATCCTTAAGGATTCAATAATACAACCTGCTAACAATGACACCTCTCTTGGACTAAAGAATGAAATCAAAATAAAAGATGATGAACCAGTTTCTGCTATCCCAACTCACACTAATACTATTAGCAATCCTGCCAATTATGGGTACGCCGAGACACTAAATAAGCCCTGTAATACTGCTTTTGTGGCACCCAAATCAGTTGAACATGGTACCACAATATCGATACAGGAAACTAAGCCCATGCAGGTTATGAATGTCTCTATAGAGAAAATGCACTGCTGTACAGATCTGGAAAATATCATAAAACATCCCACAGATACTTCACAGGTCAGGTATAACTATTTCACCACCTATAGATAGTGAGCACTGTGCTATAAAATTTGGTAAATATTTCTAATCATAACTCTGTTTCTGATTGTTTTCTTGCAGAATATTGATTTTGATGACGATTAAGATGATTGATTATAATGTCGAAGAGAATGATGGTATGAAAATAATGTATACCATTGCTGTTACAGTTTTTGTAAATGAATTCTAATAACAATTGTTCACTAGATGATGTTGATCTTTACTTATTGCAGATGAGACGTTCTATGATTGATCGTACCCACCAAAGTTCTGTACATTGGAGGGCAGTGGGGGGGAGGGCAGTGGGGGGGAGGGCTGGGCAGGAGGGGGAGGGGGAGGGCAGTGGGGGGGGGGGGGGGCTGGGCAGTGGGGGGGAGGGCTGGGCAGTGGGGGGCTGGGCAGTGGGGGGGAGGGCTGGGCAGGAGGGGGAGGGGGTGGGCAGTGGGGGGGGGGGGGGCTGGGCAGTGGGGGGCTGGGCAGTGGGGGGGAGGGCTGGGCAGGAGGGGGAGGGGGAGGGCAGTGGGGGGGGGGGGGCTGGGCAGTGGGGGGCTGGGCAGTGGGGGGGAGGGCTGGGCAGGAGGGGGAGGGGGTGGGCAGTGGGGGGGGGCTGGGCAGTGGGGGGGGGGGGGCTGGGCAGTGGGGAGGGCAGTAGGGAGTGGGGGGGTGCTGGGCAGTAGGGAGTGGGGGGGGGGGTGGGCAGTGGGGAGGGCAGTAGGGAGTGGGGGGGGGCTGGGCAGTGGGGGGGGGGGGCTGGGCAGTGGGGGGGAGGGCTGGGCAGGAGGGGGAGGGGGAGGGCAGTGGGGGGGGGGGCTGGGCAGTGGGGGGCTGGGCAGTGGGGGGGAGGGCTGGGCAGGAGGGGGAGGGGGTGGGCAGTGGGGGGGGGGGCTGGGCAGTGGGGGGGGGGGCTGGGCAGTGGGGAGGGCAGTAGGGAGTGGGGGGGAGGGGCTGGGCAGTGGGAATCCTGCACTAATAAGTGCGAGATCTCTACAACAGGTATGTTTTCCTAAAATTGTGGAATAAACCTCCCTACCATGCATCATTTTTCATTTGCATTTACACACTATATGAATGCAGGTTATTGGTCGTAAAATCATGGAGTTGACCCCCTTTTCATCCAACATATGAATGCAGGTGATATGTTTTAACTATTGACTCCACTGTATATTGATTTTTGTGGGTCATGTCTAAGAGTTGCTAGACATACTTTGATTGTTCTCATCCCAGCATAGCGATGAACCAAAATATTGGTGAATGTGCATGGGCTGATGGAATGAATGCCTTCAATTTACAAGCATGGAGAAGAAACTGACTGGTATTTCTTATCAACATATTCAGGCTTTTTATTCTGCATTTTAATCTGCACTTTAGTATTTTATTGTTATGTAGTAATAACAAAATTTCTATATGACATTTCATTGCTTATGAGTCTTATATATTCATTAATAATAATTCATGGTTTTATTTGTTGCATGTACAGACTGTAGCAAATTAAAGTATGATTACCAATCAGTGGTTTGCCATTCGATCTTTATCAAGGTGAGCTGACAAATCTATGTGCCAATCTAACACGTCATTTGAGCTTATTCATGCATGACTCATCTATGTGAATTCTTCTTTGAGTTAAGAGTCTAGCTGAAACACACTTTAGATATTGGAATCATTGAACACACATGCATTCTGAATGTCCAATTTTTTTTCCCTGCTTGTTGGTTATTGGTTTTAATCTAGCTTCTTTCATTTGGTTGGCATTTCCGATCACTTTTGTGCTGAATATGTTTTCCATCTGTTGCTGGCAGGGGGACAAGCATGACGACACCTTGCGGCGGTTACTCCTCCTTAGAGAAACATTGAATGGTTAGCTCTATAATTTTTCGTATTTCCTCATTCCTAAACTATATCTCCTCTCAGCGCTGCCTCTCATCCATCTTTCCACAAAACGTGCATAGCAGGTGGTACAAAAGCTCAATTCAACTGAAAAAATTGGTTTGGAATTGTCTGGCATATTTTATTCCTCTAGGTATTCCTACACATTTCTAGATCTCCAAACCTCACCGAATTAGGTATATCAGGGGTCATCCAATCCTCTATTCATCACAGATTAGCATTCATTTCTTTAAATCTTCTGAGAAAACGTCCTCTCATGCCATCCATATCATCCTATTTGAAACTAAGTGGAAGATGTTGCCCCGCGGATGTCGCTGGACCGGGCCAACACGCTGCGGTCACGCCGCGGTCACGCCGCGGTCACGCCGCGGTCACGCCGCGGTCACGCCGCGGTCACGCCGCGGTCACGCCGCGGTCACGCCGCGGTCACGCCGCGGTCACGCCGTGATTTGGCCCTGCTCCAGGACGACACCCTGCGGCGGTTACTCCTCCTTAGAGAAACATTGAATGGTTAGCTCTATAATTTTTCGTATTTCCTCATTCCTAAACTATATCTCCTCTCAGCGCTGCCTCTCATCCATCTTTCCACAAAACGTGCATAGCAGGTGGTACAAAAGCTCAATTCAACTGAAAAAATTGGTTTGGAATTGTCTGGCATATTTTATTCCTCTAGGTATTCCTACACATTTCTAGATCTCCAAACCTCACCGAATTAGGTATATCAGGGGTCATCCAATCCTCTATTCATCACAGATTAGCATTCATTTCTTTAAATCTTCTGAGAAAACATCCTCTCATGCCATCCATATCATCCTATTTGAAACTAAGTGGAATATGTTGCCCCGCGGATGTCGCTGGACCGGGCCAACACGCTGCGGTCACGCCGCGGTCACGCCGCGGTCACGCCGCGGTCACGCCGCGGTCACGCCGCGGTCACGCCGCGGTCACGCCGCGGTCACGCCGCGGTCACGCCGCGGTCACGCCGCGGTCACGCCGCGGTCACGCCGCGGTCACGCCGTGATTTGGCCCTGCTCCAGGACGACACCCTGCGGCGGTTACTCCTCCTTAGAGAAACATTGAATGGTTAGCTCTATAATTTTTCGTATTTCCTCATTCCTAAACTATATCTCCTCTCAGCGCTGCCTCTCATCCATCTTTCCACAAAACGTGCATAGCAGGTGGTACAAAAGCTCAATTCAACTGAAAAAATTGGTTTGGAATTGTCTGGCATATTTTATTCCTCTAGGTATTCCTACACATTTCTAGATCTCCAAACCTCACCGAATTAGGTATATCAGGGGTCATCCAATCCTCTATTCATCACAGATTAGCATTCATTTCTTTAAATCTTCTGGGAAAACATCCTCTCATGCCATCCATATCATCCTATTTGAAACTAAGTGGAATATGTTGCCCCGCGGATGTCGCTGGACCGGGCCAACACGCTGCGGTCACGCCGCGGTCACGCCGCGGTCACGCCGCGGTCACGCCGCGGTCACGCCGCGGTCACGCCGCGGTCACGCCGCGGTCACGCCGCGGTCACGCCGCGGTCACGCCGCGGTCACGCCGCGGTCACGCCGCGGTCACGCCGCGGTCACGCCGCGGTCACGCCGCGGTCACGCCGCGGTCACGCCGTGATGTGGCCCTGCTCCAGCCACATCCAGCAGGGGGGAGGTTCAGCCCCACTTGCTCACAGGCGTTTCAGACGACCCATTTTTCAGCAAAGTCATCAGCCCGCTGCCACCAGCATTCCAGCCCGCAACAGCCCCCCCACCTTCGAATCAGCCCGCACCATCCCCCCAACACCTGCAACCAGCCCCCTTTCACCCACATTCCAGCCTCCTCCCGCTCCCTTCGCTCCTGGTCGGAAGATGCTGCCCCGCGGATGTCGCTGGATCGGGCCAACACGCTGCGGTCACGCCGCGGTCACGCCGCGGTCACGCCGCGGTCACGCCGCGGTCACGCCGTGATGTGGCCCTGCTCCAGCCACATCCAACAGGGGGGAGGTTCAGCCCCACTTGCTCACAGGCGTTTCAGACGACCCATTTTTCAGCTAAGTCATCATCACTCTGCAAGCAGATGCTCCTTCCTTTCCTACTTACTCTTTTCTGCAAGGTGTCCTCTGTTATAAGGGCCGGTTGGTGCTGTCTAGTTCGTCCCCATGGGTGCCCATATTGCTGGCTGAGTTCCATTTGTCTCCGTAGTGGGGTCATTCTGGTTTTTGCCGCACGTATAGAAAATTGCCTGCCAATTTATATTGGGTCGGGATGAAAATACCGGTTCAACAGTTTGCCAATGGGCCAAATGCCAACGAAATAAATATTCCACACTATATCCGGCTGGCCTGTTGCAGCCGTTGGAAATTCCCCAGCTGGTGTGGTCGGGTCTCTCTATGGATTTTATCACCGGACTACCCTAATCCCGTGGTTGCACTGTGATTCTGGTCATCATTGATCATCTCTCTAAATATGGCCATTTTTTACCCCTAAAACACCCTTACACAGCAAAGAGTGTGGGAGTGTGGGCGAGGTTTTCGTGTGGGAGATTGTCAGTTTGCATAGCATTCCAGCGACCGCAATCCCATTTTTGTAAGCCATTTTTGGATTGAACTGCTCAAACTCCAAGGCACTGACTTAAAACTCAGCTTGACCTACCACCCGCAAACGGATGACCAAACAAAGGTGGTAAATCGCTGCCACGAGACCTACGTTGTTCCATCAGAAATCTAGTTGCCCGCTGTTGCCCATGCACTGCTTGATCGTGGACTCAAATATTATTTGAGTCGGTCCCAAGACATCATGAAGCAGAAAACTAATACACTGCCGTCACCTTGCCCTCCATGTGGGAGATCCTGTTTCCGTACGCTTTCGGCCTCACAAACAACACTCTTTAACCTGCCAGATTTCTCAGAAACCTGCCCCTCGTTTCTATGGGCCATTTACAGTTCAGCGGAAGATCGGCCTGGTGGCTTGTTAGCTTGATCTTCCTCCCTCAGCCTGGGGGCCTCCTGAGTATTTCTTCTGTTGTTTTCCCTATTTCTTCTATTTTTCTGCTGTAATTTTCGTTCCCATCCTTTAATACAGAATTGCAGCCCTCATTGAGGGCTGGAAGTTTGAGAGGCTTAACAGAATTAGAGTATGACAGTGTGTCAAGTTTGAGAGGCTTAACAGAATTAGAGTATGACAGAAAGAAGCTTCGAGCCGAAAGGCTCTAAAGCCATTTTATTAAAAACAAAAGATGACATAAGAGAGGAGATGGGGCTAGACATTGATAAAACTGCCTTCATAATAAAGCATTTCGTTTTCATAACCCCCTCCCCGACGTCATCATCCCATTCCAAGTTGTAGGTAGATGAGCTATGAGACCTAGTCACCATCGGACGTGCGGTCTGCGCAGGAGGGCTCATTATGCGTTCTTTAAGCGTTGCGCGCGCTTGAGAAACGCGCGTGGGGGGTCCAAACGGGCCGAACAAATTGCGAATGGCCTGAAATCGGACGACATCAAAGGGTGAGTGAATTGTGATGTGGTCGAGCAGACGGCACGTCAATCGGACGTGCCGTGTGCCCGCGGTGACCGGGAACGCCGTTCTGGTGTCATAAACGGCCAAAACGGGCGTCTAACGGTCAAACTCATAGCGAACGACATCGGATTGACCTGAAATCACAGGACAACATTCAAATTATTATTCGCGACGTGCACGTGCAGACGGCACATCAATCGGACGTGCGGTCTGCGCTGGAGGGCTCATTATGCGTTCTTTAAGCGTTGCGCGCGCTTGAGAAACGCGCGTGGGGGGTCCAAACGGGCCGAACGAATTGCGAATGGCCTGAAATCGGACGACATCAAAGGGTGAGTGAATTGTGATGTGGTCGAGCAGACGGCACGTCAATCGGACGTGCCGTGTGCCCGCGGTGACCGGGAACGCCGTTCTGGTGTCATAAACGGCCAAAACGGGCGTCTAACGGTCAAACTCATAGCGAACGACATCGGATTGACCTGAAATCACAGGACAACATTCAAATTATTATTCGCGACGTGCACGCGCAGACGGCACATCAATCGGACGTGCGGTCTGCGCAGGAGGGCTCATTATGCGTTCTTTAAGCGTTGCGCGCGCTTGAGAAACGCGCGTGGGGGGTCCAAACGGGCCGAACGAATTGCGAATGGCCTGAAATCGGACGACATCAAAGGGTGAGTGAATTGTGATGTGGTCGAGCAGACGGCACGTCAATCGGACGTGCCGTGTGCCCGCGGTGACCGGGAACGCCGTTCTGGTGTCATAAACGGCCAAAACGGGCGTCTAACGGTCAAACTCATAGCGAACGACATCGGATTGACCTGAAATCATAGGACAGCATTCAAATTATTATTCGCGACGTGCACGCGCAGACGGCACGTCAATCGGACGTGCGGTCTGCGCAGGAGGGCTCATTATGCGTTCTTTAAGCGTTGCGCGCGCTTGAGAAACGCGCGTGGGGGGGTCCAAACGGGCCGAACGAATTGCGAATTGCCTGAAATCGGACGACATCAAAGGGTGAGTGAATTGTGATGTGGTCGAGCAGACGGCACGTCAATCGGACGTGCCGTGTGCCCGCGGTGACCGGGAACGCCGTTCCGGTGTCATAAACGGCCAAAACGGGCGTCTAACGGTCAAACTCATAGCGAACGACATCGGATTGACCTGAAATCACAGGACAACATTCAAATTATTATTCGCGACGTGCACGCGCAGACGGCACGTCAATCGGACGTGCGGTCTGCGCAGGAGGGCTCATTATGCGTTCTTTAAGCGTTGCGCGCGCTTGAGAAACGCGCGTGGGGGGGTCCAAACGGGCCGAACGAATTGCGAATGGCCTGAAATCGGACGACATCAAAGGGTGAGTGAATTGTGATGTGGTCGAGCAGACGGCACGTCAATCGGACGTGCCGTGTGCCCGCGGGTGACCGGGAACGCCGTTCCGGTGTCATAAAAGGCCAAAACAGGCGTCTAACGGTCAAACTCATAGCGGACGACATCGGATTGCCCTGAAATCACAGGACAACATTCAAATTATTATTCGCGACGTGCACGCGCAGACGGCACGTCAATCGGACGTGCGGTCTGCGCAGGAGGGCTCATTATGCGTTCTTTAAGCGTTGCGCGCGCTTGAGAAACGCGCGTGGGGGGTCCAAACGGGCCGAACGAATTGCGAATGGCCTGAAATCGGACGACATCAAAGGGTGAGTGAATTGTGATGTGGTCGAGCAGACGGCACGTCAATCGGACGTGCCGTGTGCCCGCGGTGACCGGGAACGCCGTTCCGGTGTCATAAACGGCCAAAACAGGCGTCTAACGGTCAAACTCATAGCGGACGACATCGGATTGCCCTGAAATCACAGGACAACAATCCCATTATTATTCGCGACGTGCACGCGCAGACGGCGCGTCAATCGGACGTGCGGTCTGCGCGGTAGGGCTCATTATGCGTTCTTTAAGCGTTGCGCGCGCTTGATAAACGCGCGTGGGGGGGTCCAAACGGGCCGAACGAAGTCCGAATGGCCTGAAATCGGACGAAATCAAAGGGTAAGTGAATTGTGATGTGGTCGAGCAGACGGCACGTCAATCGGACGTGCCGTGTGCCCGGGGTGACCGGGAACGCCGTTCCGGTGTCATAAACGGCCAAAACAGGCGTCTAACGGTCAAACTCATAGCGGACGACATCGGATTGCCCTGAAATCACAGGACAACAATCCCATTATTATTCGCGACGTGCACGCGCAGACGGCGCGTCAATCGGACGTGTGGTCTGCACGGTAGGGCTCATTATGCGTTCTTTAAGCGTTGCGCGCGCTTGATAAACGCCCGGGGTTCTGTGCAGGGGGGTAGGGGGCTGTATGGGGTTTGTCCGGGGGTGCACATGGGGGCTGTCCGGGGTTGCACATGGGGGCTGTCCGGGGGTGCACGGGGGGCTGTCCGGGGGGAATGGGGCTGCATGGGGTCTGTCCGGGGGTGCACATGGGGGCTGTCCGGGGGTGCACGGGGGGCTGTCCGGGGCTGGTCGGGGGGCTGTCCGGGGGTGCACAGGGGGTTGTCCGGGGCTGGCCGGGGGGCTGTCCAGGGGTGCGCGGGGGGCTGTTTGGGGGTGCATATGGGGGCTGTCCGGGGGTGCATATGGGGGCTGTCCGGGGGTGCACGGGGGGGCTGTCTGGGGGTGCACGGGGGGGCTGTCTGGGGGTGCACGGGGGGGCTGTCCGGGGGTGCACGGGGGGCTGTCCGGGGGTGCACGGGGGGCTGTCCGGGGCTGGTCGTGGGGCTGTCTGGGGGTGCACGGGGGGCTGGCCGGGGCTGGCCGGGGGGGCTGTCCGGGGGTGCACGGGGGGCTGTCCGGGGGTGCACGGGGGGCTGTCCGGGGGTGCACGGGGGGCTGTCCGGGGGTGCACGGACAGGGGGGGTGTCCAGCAGGGGGGGTTGGCAGGGGGACAAGCAGGGGCTGGGGGGGCTGGCAGGGGGAAGGGGGGGGGGTGGCAGGGGGCAAGCAGGGGGCAGGGGGGGCTGGCAGGGGGACAAGCAGGGGCAGGGGGGGCGGGCAGGGGGACAAGCAGGGGGAAGGGGGGGCTGGCAGGGGGGCAGGGGGGGGGGCTGGCAGGGGGACAAGCAGGGGGCAGGGGGGGGCTGGCAGGGGGACAAGCAGGGGGAAGGGGGGGGGGGCTGGCAGGGGGGGCTGGCAGGGGCAGGGGGGGGCTGGCAGGGGCAGGGGGGGCTGGCAGGGGGACAAGCAGGGGGGTGGCCGGGGGGGCTGGCAGGGTGACAAGCAGGGGGAAGGGGGGGGGGGCTGGCAGGGGGGCAGGGGGGGGGCTGGCAGGAGCAGGGGGGGCTGGCAGGGGGACAAGCAGGGGGGGCTGGCAGGGGGCGGCAGGGGGGCTGGCACGGGGACAAGCAGGGGGGTGGCGGGGGGGGGGGTGGACTAACAGGGGGCAGTGGGGGACTAGCAGGGGGCAGTGGGGGACTAGCAGGGGGCAGGGGGACTAGCAGGGAGGGTGTCAGGGGGCAGTGGGGACTGGCAGGGGGGGCTGGCAAGGGGACAAGCAGGGGGGGTGGGGTGGCGGGGGGGGGGGACTAGCAGGGGGCAGTGGGGGACTAGCAGGGGGCAGGGGGGGAGCTGGCAGGGGGACAAGCAGGGGGCAGGGGGGGCTGGCAGGGGGACAAGCAGGGGGCAGGGGGTTTCCGGGGTTCTGTGCAGGGGGGATGGGGGCTGCATGGGGTCTGTCCGGGGGTGCACATGGGGGCTGTCCGGGGCTATCCGGGGGTGCACGGGGGGCTGGCCGGGGCTGGCCGGGGGGGCTGTCCAGGGGTGCACGGGGGGCTGTCCGGGGGTGCATGGGGGGCTGTCCGGGGGTGCACGGGGGGCTGTCCGGGGGTGCACGGACAGGGGGGGTGTCCAGCAGGGGGGGTTGGCAGGGGGACAAGCAGGGCGGGGGGGCTGGCAGGGGGAAGGGGGGGGGGGGGGGTGGCGGCAGGGGGCAAGCAGGGGGCAGGGGGGTGGCCGGGGGGGCTGGAAGGGGGACAAGCAGGGGGAAGGGGGGGGCTGGCAGGGGGGCAAGCAGGGGGCATGGGGGGGGCTGGCAGGAGCAGGGGTGGGGTTGGCAGGGGGACAAGCAGGGGGGGCTTGCAGGGGGACAAGCAGGGGGTGGCTGGGGGGGCTGGCAAGGGGTGCACGGGGGGCTGTCCGGGGGTGCATGGGGGGCTGTCCGGGGGTGCATGGGGGGCTGTCCGGGGGTGCACGGACAGGGGGGGTGTCCAGCAGGGGGGGTTGGCAGGGGGACAAGCAGGGGCGGGGGGGCTGGCAGGGGGAAGGGGGGGGGGGTGGCGGCAGGGGGCAAGCAGGGGGCAGGGGGGTGGCCGGGGGGGCTGGAAGGGGGACAAGCAGGGGGAAGGGGGGGGGGCTGGCAGGGGGGCAGGGGGGGGCAGGGGGGGGCAGGGGGGGGGGCTGGCAGGAGCAGGGGTGGGGCTGGCAGGGGGACAAGCAGGGGGGGCTTGCAGGGGGACAAGCAGGGGGTGGCTGGGGGGGCTGGCAAGGGGACAAGCGGGGGGGGTGGCGGGGGGGGGGGGACTAACAGGGGACAGTGGGGGACTAGCAGGGGGCAGGGGGACTAGCAGGGGGGGTGTCAGGGGGCAGGGGGGACTGGCAGGGGGGTGGCAGGGGGGGCTGGCAAGGGGACAAGAAGGGGGGGTGGCGGGGGGGGGGGGGTACTAGCAGGGGGCAGTGGGGGACTAGCAGGGGGGAGCTGGCAGGGGGACAAGCAGGGGGCAGGGGGGGAGCTGGCAGGGGGACAAGCAGGGGGCAGGGGGGGCTGGGGGCTGGGGGCTGTCCGGGGGTGCACGGGGGGCTGTCCGGGGCTGGTCGGGGGGCTGCTCGGGGGTGCACGGGGGGCTGGCTGGGGCTGGCCGGGGGGGCTGTCCAGGGGTGCACGGGGGGCTGTCCGGGGCTGGTCGGGGGGCTGCTCGGGGGTGCACGGGGGGCTGGCTGGGGCTGGCCGGGGGGGCTGTCCAGGGGTGCACGGGGGGCTGTCCGGGGGTGCACGGGGGGCTGTCCGGGGGTGCACGGGGGGCTGTCCGGGGGTACTGGCAGGGGGGACTGGCCGGGGGTGGCATGGGGGTGTCCAGGGTGTGTCCAGGGGGTATTTTTTTTTTATGAATTTGGACACCCTATAGCCACGGTTCCAAACCGTGGCTATTGATGTATTGCCGCGGTTTTAAACCGTGGCTATAGACATAATGCCACGGTTTTAAACCGTGGCTATAGATTTTGTCCGGCCTTTGGTATAGCCACGGTTGAAACCGTGGCATTAGGTATACAGCCACGGTTTTAACCGTGGCTATAAACCTATAGCCACGGTTGGAACCGTGGCTATAGAGTTAAAGCCACGGTTTGGAACCGTGGCTATAGGTCTAGGCCTATAGCCACGCCAAACTTGGCCACGGTTCCTCAAACCGTGGCTATTACCTATAGCCACGGTTTGAGGGCCTATAGCCACGGTTTAGAACCGTGGCTATAGCTCGAATTTCCAGTAGTGTTATGATATAATAATGATGCAGCGATGACATCATTATTTGACGATTTAAATAAAATGGAAAGATAATGTAAAATCTATGAACTACACATGTCAAAAACCAATTGGATGAGTGGATTTCGAACCCTTATCACCTTATCCACGAATTATATCAATGTGGGACCTTTTAAAACCGAAAAACATTTTCAAATAAAGTAATATTTCTTTACTTTCCAACAGTGCCCCTCCTCTCCTCTTATAAAAAGCCCCCACCTCTACCTCATTTCACACACTCCTTAAGCCTTTGGCTCGGCCAAACCCTGCCCATTTACTCTCTCCACATCCCTCTCCTAATCCTAAAGGATTCCCTTTGGGAATAATCCTTTCAAAGGAAGCCTTTAGGCTCAAATAAAAAGGAGTTACACTTTTAAAGGTAATTCATTCTCTCATGTTCATTTGTTTTATTTTGCTTCTCCAACCCCCTAAACTCTTTTTATTTACTTATTTTGTACCAAAACAGTATCCTCAATATACTAGGATGTTTTTATAAGATTTATCCGAGCTACACTCTCACACAACTACATAAAATGTTTAAAGAACATACTGTTTCCGTGGATGGAGAAATTCTGCCTCCCGAAACGATGATTGTTCAATACTCATTTAACACCTTCAAAGGTGGCCATTATGATGTCACTATTTTTATATATGATATAAAATATGTTTATTTTTTCCTTAAGATTATTTTTTTTCATTTTGGGCATACCTTTATGGTTTCCATTATGGGTAAACACGATATCTTCATTTTAGGAAGTGCGGACTACCGCCCCCTGAAAGTGATTTGATTCGTTAATACCATATGTGGGATGTGTAAAGGATAAAGTTAATGATATTATATATTTTATTATACTTTAATTATAAAATACTCTAATATCATTATGATTCCATTCCAGAAAATACGAAATAGAAATGGAAGTAGCGTTCATGCGTACGTACGACTTACCGTCTCTATGAACAGTGCATTTCATTTCTTACCTCTAAATGTGATGTAATATTATAAATACATGTATATGCTGAATATATATGATATATATGTTATCCAAATCATTAATATCATTCTGGATATAACGAAACTTTGACCAAATTAACAACATGTAAGTGTAAGAAGTCTATTTTTGACTTAAGAACCAAATACCGACAAAATGAACATTATTAACTTAAATGACTACATGATGTTCATAACATGGTATAAAAGGAATAATGAACTTGAAAAAGGTTCATAAGCAAGTAGAGATTAAATCAAGTTTATTATTCAGGAGATTAATGTACGGTCGCGTCAAGTCGGATACGAGGTATGGGACTTCGTCTTAATCTCCTTTCGTTGAGGCATATTTTATTTTATACACAACTTTCTTTTATACGGTGTATAAACCACTTTGAATTTTATGTTTATTCAAAAGGAATATTTTTTATATGAAGCGTTTACTAAACGACAAAAGGGAATGTTTTTGTCGTACGTATGCGGCGACAACGACTTCTCCTCCGTCGTGACAATTATTTGAGTTTCGGCTTCCTCTACAAGCCGTACCTTCTTTTTAAAAGAAAAATAAATACCATGTTTCACTTTTCTTTTATTTTGGTATTGAAAATGGTTTTCATAATGTTTTTATATCAATGTGTTGTATTGATATCTCGTGATTGAAATGTGGGAATTTTATGTTTCCTTTATGCATGTTTTATGTGATATGATTATGTTATGGTTCTTGGGCATTATTATGAAGACAGGTGGTTCTGTGATAAACTAAGGGCGGGTGAGCCCATTATAGCTCTCCAATGCATTGGGTAACGCGAAGGAGTGAAATTTTAAGGTTTCTCCGAAGGGATTTAGGGAATATACTGTGATGGGTATTCCAAACGTAACCAAGAGGGTTACTCCCTACGTAAGAATGTTATGGATGCCTCAAGTTACCTTTATGTCTTATGATTTCTATGATTTATTCATGATTTTATGAGGTATGTTAAAGTGCCTATGTTTTATGGGTAAATTATTATTTCATTCTTATGTATATATGAACTCATGTTTCCTTTCCACGTTTTTATAACCCATACTGAGCTTTTTATGCTCATCCCATGTTTTTTTGAAATGTTTTTCACAGGTCAAGGGAAAGGTACATGATATGATGATAGTGTCAAGGAAGTGTCAAGAAATAATCCATGTTTTATTTTAAATGTGTTTCCATTGATGGGAATGAAGAATACTATCTTTATGTAACCACTTTGTCTATATGTGGAATGTAATGCAAGTTTTATGATCTAATTCTCTAAAACTCTAAACCCGAAAAGATCCTCAATGTGTAATCTTGTAATAACTCAAGATTAAGTAAGGTTTAAGGTTGGGGCCTTATAGTAATATCCTAGGTAAATAAAGAATAAGAAATATTTCTTATTTATTAATATTTGTGAATTAAATATTAATTTTACTTTAAAGGGGTTGTTATGTTCAATAGCATACCTGATACGTAAGAACTTGTTTCTTTGAAATCTTATGCCGCACACTAATTATATAATATTATTATTTTAAATGGTAGTTAACTCCTAGCCATTGTATTGGTGGTAATGAACACAACTAACTAAAATATTATTATACATGTTTTTTAAATTTATTTACATTTATCCAACAAAAGTTAGACGCTTAAAATGTGAATGTATCTAATTTTAAGCATAATTTACATTAAAAGTTCGATTTACCACCATTTAATGGAGAACCCTCTTTAAATATATTTTTCTTTACATTAATACATTTTATATTACCAAATAAAATCTTTTTTTAGAATGGGGACATCAAAATTTAGTTGTGTAAACGTTTGAAATTTTTCCGATAAAGTTCATTTTTTAGTGAATAGTGAAAAATATTGTATTTAATTCAAAACTGCGTTTTATTCTAATTTATTTATATGGTTATATTATCTTATTAATTGTTTTTAAAGTGTAATTAGAATATATTTTTACCATATAATCCAATTTTGGTTGTTGGAATTAATTTCACTTTGAAAGTGGACATAAACAAGTATCAATCTTTTGATAGTTATTGTTTCTTAAAAACACGCTATTTATTTTAAGAACGGTAATTAATTTTAAATTAATTAATTCCACTTCTGTGTTTTGAATTTAGAAAAAATAGACATCATTTTTTAATTCATAATATCAAATATATCTTAGGCTGATTTTTTGGTATTTTTTTGAAAAACTTCAATTTTTAATGAATAGTGAAACCACTTAGTAGTAGTTAAAAAAACTGACTTTTTCGTTTAAATGAAATTTTACCACTTCTGTGAATTGAATTTCGAAAACCCAATATACATGGTTGTAATCAGTAAGTAAAATTTGGTTCAATAAGATGAAAATAATTTTTTCTGAATAGTAACTTTTATCTTTTATTTACCGTGGTTAAAGGTAAATAGGGCAATTCAAGGTAAAAAGAATATTATAATAATTAAAAATTACTCTAAAGCATGTCCTAACTTTATTTTATGAGTAATGTCTGACCATGGTCATCCTTGGGTATATTTTGGGAACCCATGGAGCCACTTATGAATGATAATGACACTTTAGATTAATTAATTTAATGAAAAGGCAAAAATGACATAAACAAAAATATTTTAGTTAATTAATTTTTATATGGTGTTATATAAGTAATATTTTTCACTATAAATATTCATTTTAAATTTAAAAATATTTCCTACATCATGGTATTTTTTTATAATTTTTATATATCAATTAAATTAAATTATTTATGACATAATAGTGATGTAATGTTTACCTCATTAATAAATCATTTAAATAAATAAGATTATAAATATTAAAATAACATCCAAAACTTGTCCAATTGTTATTTGATGATTTTATTTATACCATGAGTCATCTTATCTTCTATTATAATGATTTTTTTACATTTATAAACCGAATATCATTATATAATAAAATAATATTATCACACATTCTTAAAGAGCCCCTCCCCCCCTTAAAAAAATCCCTCACTTATAACCAATTACTTACACCTATAAAGCCTTTAGGATCATTCAAACACTGCACAATTAATCTCCCTACATCCCTCTCCTCTATATAGAAGCCTTACTTTAGGCAGAAGGAACTTCGAGAAGTCATTTTGGTTCAAACCAAAAAACGTTACCAAAATTAAAGGTAACAGTTTCTCTTAACTTCTTTTCTTTTATTTTACTTATCCTACCCATAAAATCTTTCTATTATTTTATTATATAATAACACCAGTATCATCAATATACTATGATGTTGTTATTATACGTATTTTAACAACAATTACACACACCTCCATCTAATGGGTGAAGAACATACGGTTTCTGTGGATGGAAAACTAACGCCTCACGAGACGATGATTGTTGGATTATCTCCTACCGCCTATCATGGTGGCCAATAAGATGAAACTATCTTTATATATTATATATATTTTGTTTATATTTTCTTAATTCTTTGGTATTTTTCTTTTATAGTTTACCTTTATGGATTCAATTATGGATAAATGTGATAATTTCATTTGAGGAAGTGTGGACTACCGCCCCCTCAAAGTGATATGACTCGTTAATGACATATGTGGGATGTATAAAGGATGTAGTTAATGATATTATATATGATATTATAATGGAATTATAATATACCTATTTATCATTATGTTTTAATTCCATTAAAATAAGAAATAGAAATGAAAGTAGCGTTCCTGCGTACGTACAACTTACCGTCTCCATGAACGGTGCATTTCATTTATTACCTCAAAATGATATGTACTGTTATATATATATATATATACTGGATATATATGATATATATAATATCTAAATAAGTAATATCATTATGGATATAATGAACTATTGACAACATGGACAACTTGTAAATATAAGGTGATCATTTTTTACTCAAGTACCAAATATCGACAAAACGAACGTTATTAACATAAATGATTACATAATGTTTTATAACATGGTAATAAGTGATATAAAATCAATAATAAACTTTAAAAATTATCTTAAGCAATTAGAAATTAACTTTAGTTTTTTATTTATAAGATTAAATAATGAACGGGTCAAGTCGGACAACGAGGTAAGGAGATATCTTATCTCATTTTCAATTCTATGAGATTTCCATTGCTCTCCACTTATTCATTGCATGTAGTGTATTTTGTACATCCATTTGATATATATTATCATGATTATATCTAAATTAATTCTATTTTGTGATTAATTTTGTGGTTATTAACTTTTGGTCATATGACTCAATTGATTACTACGAAGTAAACGTTTTTCATATCACTTTTTATTCACATGAGATTCATGCTATATTTGCCACTATTTTCTTTTGTGTGGTGTATTTACTGCCAATGATTGTACTATTTGTGTAATATAATTTCATTTATGAGTATTTACATCATCATTTTATGATCCTTATTTCATGTGTCGTATGTTTTGTAAGTTACCAAATCGGTAAGGTAACCTTTCACCCTCCTCTTTTTTTTTAAAAAGACCTATTTTTGTTATGTCTTTTAATTCACATATTATTAAGTTGGGATATGATCTTATATATACTTATAGATGTAAATTTTATTTCCATGTGATGAGATACCATTTTTATCTCATCAACTCATTTTCTGACTTTTAAAGTGACGTTGTTAGGCTTTTGAATTTTTTTAAGGGAACTTCTTAACCCAATTTCAATTCTTTGGATTAAACTTGTAATTCTTGAATATGTCGTCCTATTAATTTGTGTGAATGTCCTCTGATTTTTTTACACTTAATATACACTTAAATTGGGTGTATTTATATTTTTCACACATAATTATGTGATTGATTTATCCTTAATTTAAGGACACCGACTTTATAAGGGATTTATCTCAATCAACATTTCCATTTAGACTTCCTTGTTTTTATGCACCAATTCACTCATATATGGTGTATATACTATCCTTTGTCATATTATATCGTTAATCCCATTATTCTAATGATATTATAAAGTTATTATTAAATGTTATTACTCAATTATTTATATTCAAGAGTCTCTCATTTTGTTAACAACTCTTTATATAAAATATAATTTTAAATGTTTTAAAGATTTATTATTCTAAATCTTTATCATTAATGTCCATGTTTTAAAAATGGTTTTGAGTATGTATTTATATGGACATTAATTTTTTTAAATTATAATTCCATTGAAATATTCAAAGTGGTATGGGACACTTTGATTCACCAATCTCTTTTTAAATGGTTTATGAAAATGGATTGATTATTTCAATATCTTGAAATTACTTCTTGTGATTTCAAATGAAATGTTATTAGTGAAATGATTATATTTTCAATATTTTATGTGATATGATGGTACTTGGTCATTTTATTGGTGGTTACGTGATGAACCATATGACGGGTGGTGCTGGGAAAACATGTATGGGTGGTTACGTTATAACCTCTAATGCATTAGGTATGGAAGTCGGTCATATGGCTATTACATTTAGTGATATGAGTAGAAGTCGACTGTATGGATATTCCATTTAAGTATGTTTACGTCCCAAGTTACCTTTAAATGTTACGTGTTCTTCATATGGGTTTTATGGTAATATTTTTGTTACCAAATTGTAAGTATTGATATTTTATTCAATAAAGAGTATTTACTACTTCTTAAAGGTGAAAAGTATTAATTATGATAAAGTATTCATGGTTTACTTGTTGTTTTAAAAAACTAACAGTTTTCCTTCATTTTGTATCCTTTACTGAGATTTTTATGCTCATCCCAAGTTTAGAAATGTTTTTCGTAGGACTTAAAGAAGAATATGGTCAAGGATGGGATCAAGGAAAATTCATGCCATCTTAAACATGGAACTAGACATGACAATTTTTTTAAGAGTTTTTGTTTTTTGAAAAAAAAGGAAACTGAGTAGAAGTTTCTACATTGTAATTTTTGAAAAGAAATGCAATAGTTATGACCTAATTCTATAACACTCTAAACCTGAAAATATCCCCAATGAGAATTATTCATTTAATTCAAGATTATGCATTGTTTAAGGTCGGGTCCTTACAGTTGGTATCAGAGGTCGATTTATAAAACTTTAGGAGTTAGGGTATTGTAAAATTAATGTCCCTAAATTAATTTATGGTAATATTTAAAAGATATCACATTTAAATATTACCATGTTGCTTTGCCTAAGATATTTCTTGTGTTTAAAATGGTTTTCCGCAGAGGAAACATGGCAACTATGTTGGGATGACATCAGGAGGAAGACAACATTCCAAATTAGAAACCTGAGATGGTCATAATCGGAACTGAATAGTTTGTTGAAGTGATGGAACAATTGACTCTCGCTTTAAATGGTGGTGTTATACATGCACGAGATCATCTAGATAAACTGTAGAGGAACATGTTATTAGTGGAGCATTTCATGAGACAACATCCCCCATTATTCAGAGGATCATCTGACATTGTGCTAGCTGAAGGGTGGATTAAAGAACTGGAGAAGATTTTCAATGTTATGGGGTGTTCAGAACATCAAAAACATAGTCTTAATTTTTACCATTTTGACGGTGAGGCTGATCAGTGGTGGTTGGTGGTGAAAAATATCAGGGATAGTGAGGAGATTGATGCTCTTGTTAGGGATGAATTCAAAGGTATGTTTCTTGAGAAATATCTTCCTAAGGTGGTTTGTCCTAGGATGGAAAAAATTCCTATAATTGAGGCAGGAGGATGACTCATTGGCTGCTTATGAACCAAAGTTCACTAGACTAGCAAGGTATGCACCAAATTTCATCTTAGATCTTGATAGTAAGATAAATAGATTTTACTCAGGACTGAAGCCACAATATCGAAGATCATTAGCCTCTTGTGAGGTCAAAAGTTATGAAAAACTTGTTTGATGTTCGGAGAAGGTGGAAATGGAGTGTTCATATGATCAGGTGTTCTTTGAAAAACAACATAATAAGAGGTCTAGTTAGCATTAAAAGGGAAATAATTCATCAAATAATCCTTGAGGTAAGAAAACTAAATTTCCAACTTGTGAGAATTATGGTAAAAATCATCCTGGATAATGTTTATCAAAGTCTGGAAAGTGCTTCTAGTGTGGTGAGTCTGGTCATATTGCTCGTAACTATAAAGAAGATGATCAATCAGGAAATGAAAAGCCATCGGTAAGATGTTTTAAGTTTAATGAAATGGGTCGTTATGCAAATGAGTGTCCATAGAAGAACATAACTGAGGGAAAGAAGTTGGACTACAAGAGGAAAGGGGTGGTGAAATCCTTTGCAACTGCTTCAGTAGGTGTTGGGCCATCAAACGTAGTAGTATCAGGTACACTATTTGTTTGTTTAGATTATACCAATGTGTTGTTTGATTCAGGTTCTACACACTCTTTCATTTCTGAAAAGTTTTCTAGTAAATTGGGAATTTCATCTCAAGATATGAATACAGAAAATATGGTAAAAACACATGGAGGAAATGTTTAGACAAAAAGAAAACACAATAACCTTCCTGTCCTTGTGTGTGGGAAGAATCTACCTGCAAACCTTATTATTTTGCCTCTAGTAGAGTTTGATGTTATTTTGGGCATGGATTGGCAATCTGTTTATCATGCTAAGATTGACTGCAGAGCTAAATAGGTTTCTTTTCAGAAATATTTACAGTTTGTATACAAGAATGAACCCTTACTTTTGATAACATATTAGGATGTTGAAAAACTAGTAAAATATGGAAATGAATGTTACCTTGCACATATTGTTGAAAAAAAGGAACTTTTCAGATTAATGATGTGCCAGTGGTAAATGAGTACCTTGATGGTTTTCCAGATAGTTTCTTGTTATTATACCTAATTGGGAAGTTGAATTTACTATTGACATAGTTCCTGATGCTAATCCAATTTCAAAAACCCCTTATCGAATATCTCAAATTGAACTTTTAGAGTTAAAGAAGCAATTGCTGGAGTTATTAGATAAAGGTTTCATTTGACCTCGCATATCACCATGGGGTTCTCCTGTACTATTTGTTAAAAAAACATGGTTCAATGAAACTTCTCATTGATTATAGATCATTGAATAACATCACTATTAAGAATAAGTATCATTTTCCTCATATCAATTATTTTGTTTGATCAGCTCTAGGGAGCTTAATATTTTTCTAAGATTCAATTGAGATCGAGGTACCATCAGTTTAAAGTAAAGGAAGTAGACATTACAAAGACTGCATTTCATACTATATATGGTAATTATGAATTTTTAGTTATTCCTTTTGGTTTAACCAATGAACCTACTTTATTCATGGATCTTTTGAATAGAATTTTCCGGGAGTTCTTGGATAAATTTGTGGTTGTGTTCATTTATGATATTTTGTTTTATTCAAAAAGTAAGGAGGAATAAGAAAGTCATTTAAGGGTTGTCTTCAAAAACTCAAAAGAAAATAAACTATTTGGGAAATTAAGAAAGTGTGAGTTTTTGTTGCTACAAATTTCTTTCATGGGTCACATTGTTTCAAAAATTGGCATAACTGTTGATCCTGCTAAAACAAAGGTTGTTGAAGAATGGACAAGACCCAAAAATATAACCGAGATTCGTAGTTTTCTTGGTTTGGTAGGTTATTTCTTGAGGTTTGTTGAAAAATTTCCACGGTTATTTAGTCCAATGACTAAGTTACCTCGAAAAGGTGTTAAGTTCATCTGGACAAAATAATGTGATGATTGTTTTCCGGAATTGAAAATAAGAGTGGTGAATGCCTTATTTTTGGAACTGCCATCCAGAAATAGTGAGTTTTTTATCTATAGTGATGCTTCATGGAAAGGACTTGGTAGTGTCCTAATATAGAATGATCAGGTAATTGCTTATGCCTCATGTTATTTGAAACCACATGAGTTAAATTACCCTACACGTGATTTGGAATTAGCTGATGTGGTTTTTTCGTTAAAAATATGGAGGTATCATTTATATATAGAAAAATGTGAAATATATACTGACCAAAAAAGTTTAAATTATATACTCACTTAGAAATAATTAAACACGAGACAGAGGAGATGGATATAATTAATCAAAGATTATGATTGCATGATCTATTACAATTCGGGAAAAGAAAATAAAGTGGCTGATGCTTTGAGTCGAAAAAGTAATGCTTCATTAACCATGTTACATTTGGAACAAGATCCTTTGGTTTTTTATTTGATAAACATTGGAATAAAAGTTGTTGGTGCCGAAAATTATTTTGTTTTGTATCAGGTGTCAGTGAGATCATCTCTATTAGACAGAATTAAGAAAGCACATAAGGAAGACAGTGAGTTACAGAAAAAGGTATAGTTGGTTCAGAAGGTTAAGTTTCCTGAATTTAACATCGATAATGGTTGTGTTTTGAGATTTGGAAAGATATTATGTGTGCCTTCTGATTCACTTTTGAAGAATGAGTTGTTATGTGAACCTCATAGTTCCCCATTTTTAGTTCATCCTAACAGTACTATGATGTATAGAGATCTTTGTGAGTATTACTGGTGGGATGAAATGAAAAGAGATATTACTAATTTTACTGTGAAGTGTTTGACTTGTCAATAGGTTAAAGTAGAGTGGCAGTTACCAAAATGGATGCTTCAGCCTTTACCAGTTCCAAAGTGGAAATGGGAAAATATATCCATGGACTTCGTTGTGGGATTACCAAAGACATCTTAAGGTAATAATGTAATCTGGGTTATTGTTGAGCGATTGACTAAATCTACTCATTTCATTCCTATTAGAGATACATTGTCTCTAGATCAACTTTATTGGTTGTATGTTAAATAGATATTTAGGTTTCATGGATTTCCCCTCTCTAAGGTATCTGATCATGATCCCAGGTATACTTCTAACTTTTGGAAAGGCCTTCAAAAGTTGTTGGGTATAGAATTAAATTTTAGTACATATTTTCGTTCTCAATAAAATGGGTAATCAGAACAAACAATTCAAACATTAGAGGATATGTTACGTTCTTTCTCAATGGAATATCCGAGAATTTAGGACCGACATATTTCTTTAGTTGAATTTTTATATAATAAGAGTTTTCATTCCAGTATACAAATGGCTCCATTTGAGGCATTATATAGAAAGCGTTGTCGAACTCTAGCCTTTGGGGATGAATTAGGTGAAAGGAATCTGATGAGACCTGAATTGGTTGAAGAGATGACAGAGAAAGTTCAGTTGATTCATAAGCACATGAGAACAACTCAGAGCAGACAGAAAACTTATGAAGATAACGGGATGAATGATATTTCTTTTGAGGTAGGTGATCATGTCTTTCTCAAAGTTTCTCCATAGAAAAGTGTGATGCATTTTGGTATGAATGGAAAGTTGAGTCTGAGGTTCACTGGACCTTATTAAATCCAGGAGAAAGATGGATATGTGGAGTACATAGTTTTTTTTCCTCCAATTTTATCCGAGGTACACAATATTTTTCATGTTTCGATGTTGAGAAAGTATATTCCAGATCCATCTCATGTTTTGAAAGTGGACATAAACAAGTATCAATCTTTTGATAGTTATTGTTTCTTAAAAACACAATATTTTTTTAACGGGAATTAATTTTAAATAAATTAATTACACTTCATTTTTTTATTTTATCAAAAATAGACATCATTTTTGAATTCGTAATATCAAATATAGCTTAGGCTGAATTTTTGGTATTTTTATAAAAAACTTCAATTTTTGATCAATACTGAAACCACTTAGTAGTAGTTAAAAAAACTGAATTTTTCATTTAAATGAATTTTTACCACTTCTGTGAATTTAATTTTGAAATTAGACATACAATGTTGTTTTTATTAAGTAAAATGTGGTTCAATATGATTAAAAGAAATTTTTTTGAATAGAAACTTTTGACTTTTATTTACCGCGGTTAAAAGTAAATAGGGTAATTCAAGGTAAAAAGAATATTATAATAATTTTAAATTACCTTTACACTTTTATTGGCCTTATTGGATGAGTAATGGCTGACCATGGACATCCTTGGGTCTATTTTGGGACCCCATGGAGCCACTTATGAATGATAATGACACTTTGGATTAATTAATTTATTTTAAAGGAAAAAATGATATAAACAAAAATCTTTTAGTAAATTAATTATTATATGGTGTTATATAAGTAATATTTTTTGACTATAAATATTCATTAGAAAGATAAATATATTTCCTATATCATGTAATTTTTTTATAATTATTAGATATCGAATAAATAAATTTATTTACAACACAATAATGATACAATGTTTACCTCATTAATAAATCATTTAAATAAATAAGATTATAAATATTAAAATAACTTCCAAAATTTGTACAATTCTTATTGAATGATTATATTTCTACCAATAGTTATATTATATTCGACTCTAATGATTTTTGGACCTTTATAAACCGAATATCATTATATAATAAAATAATATTATCACACTTTCCTAAAGAGCCCCTCTTCCCCCTTATAAAAAGACCTCACTTATAACCAATTCCTCACACATCTCAAGACTTTAGGCTCATCAAAAATCTTCCCAATTAATATCCCTACATCCCTCTCCTCCTCTTATAAGCCTTAACATAGGTATAAGGAACTTCATGACGTCCTTTTGGTTCAATCCAAAGGAAGTTTCCCAAATTAAAGGTAACGATTTCTATTAACTTATTTTGATTTATTTTACTTCTCCAACCCATGAACTCTTTTTATTACTTTATTTTATAAAAAACCAGTATCCCCAATATACTAGTATGTTTTTATGAGAATTATTCAAACTACACTTACACACACCTCCATCTAATAGGTGAAGAACATACTGTTTCTGTGGATGGAAAACTAACACCTCACGAGATGATGATTGTTCGATTATCTCCTACAGCCTATCATGGTGGACATTAAGATGACACTATATTTATATGGGATATATATTATGTTTATGTTTTCTTCATTCTTCTATATTTATCTTTTATTGTTTACCTTTATGGTTTCAATTATGGATAAACGCGAGAATTACATTTGAGGAAGTGCAGACTACCGCCCCCTCAAAGTGATAGGACTCATTAATGCCATATGTGGGACATATAAAGGATGGAGTTGATGATATTATATATGATATTATACTGTAATTATAATATACCTATGTATCATTACGTTTTAATTCCATTAAAATAAGAAATAGAAAGGAAAGTAGCGCTCATTCGTACGTACGACTTACCGTCTCCATGAATGGTGCATTTCATTTCTTACCTCAAAATGATATGTAATGTCATAAATATATATATGTATACTGGATATATATGATATATATGATATTTAAATAATTAAAATCAATTTGTATATAATGGAATATTGACAACACGGACAACTTGTAAATATAAGGTGTTCATTTTTTACTCAAGTACCCAATATCAACAAATCAAATGTTATTAACATAAATGATTACATAATGTTTATAACATGGTAATAAGTGATATAAAATTAATAATAAACTTTAAAAAAGATATTAATCAAGTATAAATTAACTTTAGTATATTATTCTGGAGATTAAAGAAAGAACGGGTCAAGTCGGACAACGAGGTAAGTAGATTTCTTATCTCATTTTCAATACCGTGATATTTCCATTGCTCACCACTTATTCCTTTCATGTGGTGTATTTTGTACTACCATTTGATATATATTATCATTATTCTCTTTATATTCATCATATTTTTTGATTCATTTTGTGGTTATTAACTTTTTGTTATACGACTCGCTTGATTACTACGAAGTAAGGGTTTTTCATCTCACTTTTTATTCCAATGAGAATCATGCTATATTTGATGTTGTTTCCTTTTATGTGGTGTATGTACTACCCATGATTGTACTATATGTGTAATATAATTTCATTTATGAGTATTTACATCTTCATTTTATGATCTTTCTTTCTTGTGGCATATGTTTTATAAGTTTCCAAATCGGTAAGGGAACCTTTCATCCTCCTCTTATTTAAAAAAAGACATATTTTTGTTATGTCTTTTAATTTGAATCTTATTATATTGGGATATGTTTTTATATATCCTTATTTATGTAAATTTTATGTCCAATTTATGAGATACCCTTTTTATCTCATCAACTCATTTTCTGAATTTTAATGTGACGCCGTTAGGCTTTCGAATTTTTGCAAGGGAACTTCTTAACCCAATTTCAATTCTTTGGAATAAACGTGTACTTCTTAAATATGTCATCCTATGAATATGTTTGAATGACCTATGATTGTTTTACACATAATATCCACTTATATTGGGTGTATTTATATTTTTCACACATAATTATGTGATTGATTTATCCTTAATTTAAGGATACCATCTTTATAAGGGATTTAATCTCAATCTAAATTTCCATTGAGACTTCATTGTTGTTATGCACCAATTCACTCTTATATAGTGTATATACTATCCATTTTCATATTATATCATGAATAACTTTATTCTCATGATATTATAATGTTCTAATCAAATTTTATTACTCAATTATTTGTATTCAAGAGTCTCATTTTGTTAAAAACTCTTTAACTAAAATATCATTTAAAATGTTTTAACGATTTATTATTCTAAATAAATTTCTTTAATGTCCATGTTTTAAAAATGTTTTTGAGTATTTATTTAAATGGAAATTAATGTTTTAAAATTATAATTCCATTAGAAGTTTCAATGTGGTATTAGACACTTTGATTCAAAAATATCTTTTTAATTGGTTTATGAAAATGGATTGATTATATCAATATCTTGAAATTACTTCTTGTGATTCCAAATGAAATGTTATTAGAGAATAGTTTATATTTGAAATATTTTATGTGCTTTGATGGTACTTGGTCATTTGATTGGTGGTTACGTGATAAAGCATGTGACGGGTGGTGCCATGAAAACCAGGATGGGTGGTTACGTTATAACCTCCAATGCATTGGGTATAGAATTCGGTCGTATAGATATTACATTTAGTGATATGTGTGGAAGTCGACCGTATGGTTATTCCATTTAAGTATGATTATGTCCCAAGTTACCTTTATAAGTTATGTGTTCTTTATATCGGTTATATGGTAATGTTTTGGTTATAAAATGGTAAGTATTGATCTTTTATTCGATGAAGAGTATTTACTACCTCTTAAAGTTGAAAAGCATTACTTATGATAAAGTATTCATGGTTTAATTATTGTTTTTAAAAACTACAGTTTTCCTTATTTTTGTATCCCTTACTAAGATTTTTATGCTCATCCCATGTTTTTAAATGTTTTCACATGACTTAAAGAAGAATAAGGTCAAGGATGGGATCAAGGAAAAGTCATGCTATCTTAAACATGGAACTAGACATGACTCTTTTTTTAAGTGTTTTTGTTTTTGGACAAAAATGGAAACTGAGTTAAAGTTTATACTTTGTAATTTTTGAAAATAAATTTAATAGTTATGACCTAATTCACTAAAAATCCCAACCTTAAAATATCCTTAATTTGAATTATTCATTTAATTCAAGATTATTCAATGTTTATGTTCAGGTCCTTACACTTGAAGTACATGTGCTC
Source organism: Viscum album (assembly GCA_963277665.1). Taxonomy (NCBI): domain Eukaryota; kingdom Viridiplantae; phylum Streptophyta; class Magnoliopsida; order Santalales; family Viscaceae; genus Viscum; species Viscum album. The sequence continues at coordinate 745,721,069 of OY728143.1, forward strand.
GTTATTCCTTGCAATAAAATCCCTTGATCAACACGATTGGAAATTCCTCTATTTTCATATCTATGAAATCTTTTAATCTCATAGGATATGGATAATAACAATTATCATTAAATTTTTCTAGACTTTTATAAAGAAAACCTTATAATGAAAGATCTTAATTGGAATAATCATAAGGAAAAAATATTATAGTGTTTAGAAGAACTCTCAACCAAAATAATTTTAAAATCAATAAAATAAAATGAAATTTTTATAATGATGAATCTTTATGCTCATTTAGGTAATTTGGATTCTCTATATTATTCTCTATTTATACGAAACATTGTACAAATATCATATATTCTTATTCTAAAAAACATGAAGTTAGTTGTGTATACATCGATAATAGATTCTCTATATACTAATGAAATCACCATGTTTCTTCATATACTGATATATTAAATCAACACCACTATAGTGCTTCTAATCCTAATGGATATTATTTGGAATGAAACATCATATCAACATATTTATGTAAAAAACATTTCATCCATTATTTTAGATAAAAAAAGTTTATTCTCCACATGCATGATAACTTATTTATGAAACTCATGTTAGATCATTTTAAAATGAAGTGTATTTTAATTTCCAAAATAAATAATTAATTTTATTCTTTGTCTCAATAGTTATGAATTCCAGTATTATTATAGGCCTTCCCTCGGTTAGTCATGACCATCTGAGGAAGAAAGGTAAACGTGTGTTATGGTTTGTTGAAAAAAATATGATTGTATATAGAATCAAGAGAATGGAATATTGATTTCATTTTCCACCATGATTTTAGGGTATAAATTATTGGGTTCACATTTCATAGATCTAAATGTATGAGTTATATTCTAGGTATATAATCATATACGATGATGTTGAGTTGGAGTTGTATGTGTCATTTAAGGAATGCCTGGGGTGAATCATTGAACATAATGGGAAGATGATGTAAGAGAATTCAATATCTACTATGTTTTTTTTATCGTAGCATGGAAATATCTATGATGATACATATGTATAGGATTTAGATATATGAGAAAAGTGTTTGGATGTATTTTGTGAGGATACCTAAAGACACTTATTATGTACTAAAAGCTGTTATGGTGAGTTTATGATGACCCAATTAATTTGGCACAATTTCGATCACATTAAGTTTTTATTTTTTTAAATTGTGAAAGATTTGAGTATTACATTAGATGTTTTAGGGTTCATTTTAGTTTCATGGTTTTTGTAATTGGTTCATTGTTAAAATAAAATAGTAGGTAATAACTATGGAACCTATACACTAGGGTTCCCTGTTGTATAGCCTTTAGGGGTGGGTTAGGTACTTGATAGGGCACTCTATATCCAATTAAAGAATATCATGTATGTAGTGTCTTCTGGGTGTGTTATTTTTTTAGGGTAATTTCTATAATTTCTACTCTTACCCACCTTTAAATTCTCATTATTACTCATCCAACCCTATCTATAAAAGGCCAATAATTTTTTTTCCTCATTGGCTTCCAAGCTCCTCCAATATATATTTCTCTTTATCTGGAATTGATGATTTACATGGTGTTCTATTCCTTGTAAGTCTATCCCCTTATTATACCTATATGTCTCACCCTCTTATTTTTTCCTCTTACTTATTATAATATAAATAAATTCATGGTTTATGTTAGATTTTGGGGATCTATGGATTACTCTTTATTTGGTAAGTGTGACTTGGTGTACAGGTTCCCAAAAAATTGAGGTAGGAACTCAATAACACGTTTATGAATTTTTATTTTATATTGTGGTTTATCATCCCAGCATATGTGTATGCCTATATTATATTCCTATTCCTATGGTTTTAATTTGTTTGTGTTGGTTCTATGAGTTTTTAGCACACATAAAGACATATTTTGTACATGGTAGTGTATATTTGTCCTAACTGTTGAGGTTATAACACAATTGGGCAAGTTTTTCCACATTGTTTAGCTAAGTACAATGTGAGATATTTTAGCTTGTTCATGGTACAAAGATGATTATATATTTTCTTATGTTTATGAATTGCAATCCCAGTTCAATTATGAAATACATATGTATGGAAATGATTATTATGAATTTTTTACATGGGTTGAGGTTAGGGAGGGTACAATGGGCTAACACATATATAATTATTGTGGAATTATGGTATAGGAATGAGTGGTTTGGTAATGTAACTTTGGTTATTTTCTATGTGTTTATAATTTATTTTATATATTATTCTTTCATGTAGTTATCCATGTGAATATACCTTCACGAGGGTATTTTTTTTCTTTAATGAGAGGTTTTCTTTGTTATGACCTCTCTAGACCACATCCTATAACACTAAGTATATGTGTAACCCATTCATGGAACCTTAACTTAGAGGAGTGTTATAAAAAACAATTTATTTATTAAAAACATAAACATGATTTAATAAATAAACATTCACTTAATACAACCCAGAAGATCGAGAGTTATAGTTTCTTTGGGGATTAGGAACATTTAATGACAACTTAAGACATAAAATACAAAATCTTTATTGAAAAATTATTTTACATGACCACAACATTCCTTCGTACTTAGCATTACAAGGGATAACCCAAGGACATACATAAAAAAAGAGTGATATATAAATCCCAGTAAGGGAGTAAACAAGGCATAAAATAAAGAATACAATAAATGTTAGGAAATAGGCATATAAATGGATCATAAGATAAAAATGAACATAAAGTCATGATATATCATAATTATCATAACATAGAAATTTGGCGAAAATTTACAACATGATATTAGCATGAACCGAGGCTCATCGCACAAGGATTAACAAGAGTAAACCATTATTTCACATGAATTAGCTTTATTAAACCCTCATTTCACATGAATTAGAATTAATAAACCCTCATTATACATGGGTTATCATGATACTAAACATTACCCAATTCATTGGAGTGATATCTAGATGCACCCTTTGTAGTCATTTCAGTCTCAAGCTTATGTGTGCCACATATATCCTATAACATGGGTTCATTAAACATCATCATTTATTAAATGATAAAAGAATGGTTAATACATAAATGTATGTACCATTAAACAAGTATATGTTCATAAATTTGAATACCCTTGATATTTAAACGGTTATGGTATTCACAACATGATGATTTTGTCTTGGAAAATCATAGTGTAATTTTGGCAGCACAATAGCGTCATATGGAAATTCATAAATTAGGTTGATGAGAGAAAAATTTATATCTCATTATTTATACATGTAATATAATTTAAGGTGATCATGGAACATAATATCCCAACATAATAAATGTAATTTAGATAAAAAATATAAAAGAAAATCTTGAATGGAAATAAGAAGAGAGAAATTCCTTGCGTAATATCGTCATTGTAACGGGTGTACACGGAAGGTATTAATGAGAGAGAAAGGTGTTTCTTATCATTAAAACATAATTTTGGAAGTATTGTAATGGTTAAAAATCATACCCCAACATTTATAATTGAAAATAAAAGGGTATACTGACATAATGAAATAGGGATAAAATTGAGAAAAGAAGGAAAGATATGAACATTTGCCAAAATTCGACATGGTAACGAGTGTACATAAGGGTTCATAAGTGGATTAAATGATATTGAAATGGTATATCATCATTTATACATAAAATAGCTAGTAAGGAGGATATTTATTAACATATTTAAACATAGGAATAAAATATATTTAAATACATAACATGAAAAGAATGCTTGAGAATACAGGAGGGTAGAAGATTCTGTACTAGGAAGTGTGATCCCAAAGGCTTGGGAGAGTCTTATTAATAGGTTGGGGAACCTTTGGATGAATCTAGGGAGTATGGGGAAGATTTTGGTAGAGATAATAATGTTTTTAGTGAATAGTAATGGGATATTGGGTGGGTTTATATAGGAAAGGAGAGGGAATTCATTATTATTTAGGTTTTCGACACTACACATTAAAATATTCAAAACCACAAACCATCGAAAGGTTTTTGCCTATGGTTTCTAACAATGGTTAGTGGTATAAAATATTTTGTATGTCTCAGGTCCCAACATATTAAAATATTAGGCATGCTTTCGTGGAGGTGAGTCACACTCTCAAGGAAATTAATTTAAAATGTTAAAATATTGTATAGGTTTTGGAGGGTCCACTAAGGCAATATAAAATTAATCAAAAAACCATAAAATCCAATTATTTTAAGGGAAAAAATATATTTGGTCTAGGAAACCCATTATTGTATTTGTTACATCACATTGGTTTCATTATGATGTCATCTGACACCTATTTTACATATATGATATTTAATTTTTACCCGCAAATTCTACTTCCTCTAAAAATTAAAAAAATTCACCGCTAGATAATTTTGGCATCCTGATTCCAAAGTTAATATTCATTTTATATAAATATTTTTCTTAATATTTAATTTTTTATTTTTGAAATAAAAACTGATATTTATTTAAAATTGATGGGTTTTGAAAAAACAGTTTTCAAACCTTAATAAAAACTACTTTTGACTTCATAAAAATTAAATAATAATTTATATTTAATAAAATTTATTATTAAAAAATATATTTTATTAAAATATTATTTATTTAAGAAATAAATTAATTCATTAAAATAGATTTCTTTAGTTGAATTTGAATACTATCAAAAAATACTACTTTTGCTTTACCATATCAAAATACAATTTCTTTAAACTGATTAATTAAAAAATTATAAAGGAAAAACAATAATAAATAAATATATAATTAATTTAAATTAAATGGAAATATAAATATTAATACTATTATAGTTTCATTGATTCTATATTTTTTTGTTTCAAATTATGTTTTTACTGTTAATTATCATATTCTCATATTATCGTGATTATTAATATTTAGTATCGTAACTAATCATGTTATTACAAAATTATGTTGAAATTATTAGGTAATATTAATTATTATGATTCAAAATATGGAATAAATTATATCAACATAAAATTAAATTTAATATAAAATCGGTAGGTATTATAGAAAGTGGTTTTCTGAAAAAAAAAATACATTTTTAAGGAAAATATGAGTTCACATTTACTCTATAAGTACTAATATTAGATTTATTATATTCAATTCATAAATAAATATATATATATATATATATATATAATATTAATATTTAATTTATTTAATTTATAATTTGGAGTTTTTTTAATTAATTAAAATGGTTATATATGCAATCATTTTAAGTTATTATTCCGAAAAATGTATTTGTAATACTAAAAATAATTGTATAATAAAATCCAGTATAAATATTATTAACATGAAATTAATTTAATTAAATATAATTATCTAAAATTATAATACCTATAAATCAAATTAATATAATAATTAATTTATTTATCAAAATAATTGATAATTTTACGTAAAAACTATATTTTCACTATTCACAAAAATAATCTATATTCTTTTTAAAATACCAAATTATTACCCTAAGTTAATTTTGATATGATGAGAAAAAATATTGAGTTCATTTATATAATTAATTTTATATATGTTCTAAAAAATATTTATAAAAAAATAAATAATTTTTTTAATGAAAATTTTTTTTGAAAAACAAAAGGACATTACAAAATATTAATTAAATAATTAACAATAATTTATTAATATATTTATGAAATATATATTTCATACATTATATAATAACAATATTATATTATAATTTTATTCAATAGATAAAATGGTTATATTTAAATAATAATTTTTTTAGGTTTAGTTTTGTGTACTGCATAGGTTATCAAACATAATTTTATATTTTAAAAACTTGGGTTGTTACATTATTCCCCCTTTAATAAATTATATCCTCTCTATTTAAATAGTATCTCAGTTCTTACTATTTACATTTATTATGTAGAATAATGAGAAAAATTAATGATTAGTATTTTTAAACAATTAAAAACTTAAATGGGAATCAAATGACATTAAAGGGATAACATATAAATTACATTTATCACTTTAACATATAAATCTATAGACTCAAATCTATATTATCCATTATTTACTTCATAATATATTTTCTTAGGGGAATTTTTTGGTTTCATTAATAGTGGTTCTTGTTAAGCTTGTGAATTTAGCAAATAATATCGCCCGAGGCTGTCGAACCAAGAGTGCACCAAGTCCCTTTTTCATGCACCCATTCCCATTCGAGTCTATCTCAAGGCGGTGTTTTCGGGTTTTACCCCTATATACATCTATGCTAGAGACACCTCTACTGGTTCGTATCTAGATAGTGATGTATTTTATTAATAAACCACTTACTCTATTCACACCATAATTTATGGATTATTTTCTTATACTTTTTCTTATCCCTAAATATTTCTCTAGGGTTTTCTAATCCCTGTAACACCCCAAGAATTCATAATGTGTTATTTCTTCAAAATAATTCAATAACTTGCACTACACGCAACACCGAGTTCAATCACACCATTAAAAGATGTCATGAATAGTATTAACTACATTTTGAACTTTATATAATCCTTATAATTTTAGAATCCCTATTATGAGTTTCTTAGTCATAATGCAAGAACAGATTCATTTTCAGTATTTCACTTTTATCAACTTGTAATAGTGAAACCTTTTAAATACAATATTTTAATCTTTTTGACTAAATGGGTACATTAAAAATTTAAAATGAAACACCCCAAGCTTCCACGGTACGTTTCCCTTCGAATAATGCGATAGCGTGTGTTGTACGCAACCTCGAGTTCTAACACACACCACAACTAATTAAACTAGCCGTTGTGAATAGTAATACCTAATTTTTGAAATTATATATATTTTATATTTGAAAATGGACTTCATTTTTGGATTCGGAATATCGAATTTAACCTAAGGTGAAATTTTGGTACATTTTGGATAACTTTCATATTTTGATGAATAGTGAAAATTACTAAGTTTTAATTAAAAACAACTTTTTTTAATCAAAATAATTAATAGTGATAAATTATGAATTTGAGTGGTTTTAAAGTATATTTAGAATATATTTTTACCATTTAATATAATGTTGGTCATTGGACATAATTTTACAATTAAACCGAACATAAACGAGTGTCAATCTTTTGATAGTTATTATCTCTTAAAAACACGCTTTTTGTTTTTGACAGCGGGAATTAATTTTAAATTAATTTCTGCCACTTCTATGTTTTGAATTTAGGAAAATGGATTCCATATTTGGAATCATGATGTTCAAATTGTGTAAATAGGTAACTTTTATTTTTAGACATTTTGAATAATTACTGCGGTAAATATTTTATTTACCATGGTTAAGGGTAAATCCGGTAAATAAGGGTTAAAAAATAATATTATAATAATACTAAATTACCCTAAAACGTGTCTTAACCCTATTGGTTGATACATGGTCGACCATGGGAATCTTTGTGTCTATTTTGGGACCCCATGGATCCACTTGTAAGTGATAATGACACTTTATTTTAATTAAGTTAAAATGAATACAAAAATGACACAAGCATATATCTTTTAGAAAAACAATTGTTACATAGGGTTATATATATTGGATTTTAGATTATAAATATTCATTAGAAAGATAAAACTATTTCCTACATAATTATATTTTATTTATATTTTTTAAACATTAAATAATATATTTTATTTATGACACAATGATGATGTAGTAATTACTATAATAGTGAAAAATTAAATAAATTGATATTATAAATACCCAAATAAATATAATATGAAACTTTTAATGAATTAAACTAATTTTCTAGGATAATATAATATATTAGGATTGATTTAATTGACTTTTTTCGAAGTAATAAATCTGTTATGAGTTTCACAAAAATCAACTATTGAATAGTGTCAAAATTGACATAAAAGAGTTCTTAAAACAAATATTATATTATTAATTGATATTAAATTCCTAAAAATATAAGGTTTGGCCAAGAGACTTATATCATGATAGGTTCATCATTAATGTACCACTTGGGGGTCTCTTGGATGTATATAGTAAGTTTATTAACCATATTATATAAAAATACAAAGAGACATTGTAAAAGTGAAACTAATTAACTTAGAGTTAATACTTAATGATAAGGTTAATATAAGTACCCAAACCTGTCTAAATTCTATTGGTTGAGTGGTTTTAGACCTATACCCACCTTAACCTTTTAATAATAAGCTTTGGAGCCATTAGAAACCGAATATGAATTTATTATAAATTAATATTTCTAGCTTTTCCAAAGGTGCCCCTCACCCCTCTTATAAAAGGGCACTCCTCTTTCTCATTTCTTCACACCTTCAAAGCCTTTTGGTTCGTCCAAACTCTGCCCAAATACTCTCCCAACATCCCTCACTACAACCTAGAGGCCTTATTTGGATCAGAAAGCCAACCTAAGGATCCCTTTTGATCAAATCAAAAGGAAGAACCCGAAGAAGAGGTAATGATTTCACCACCCTTCTCCAAGTTCATTTCTTCTTCCACTTCTTATTCCTTTGTTCTTACCATTATAAAATAATAAACTCCAGTATCTCACATATACTGTGATGTTATTATAAATATGGTACAACCATATTCAGTATTCTATCCACCCTTTGAATAACATGTCACCATACATGCGTACGTACGGACTACCGTCTCCACGTCGTGGTGTAATTGTTATTCAATATAATATTATTTGGATGGGTATAATAATGATGTGTAACTCATGTAAATAATAAATATAACATGTTAATGATTCTGTATATATGATATACCATCCATTTATATATTATCAAAAGAATTATATTGTCGCTCGTGCGTACGTACGGACTACCGTCTCCATGAACGCGATGAGATTCATTCTCCACCGTATCCATTCAAGTATAATTATCATTTGATGATTTAAAAATGATGTTTAAGGACTAGATATCATTATGGATATGAATAAGATACAACAACCATGGCTTATGTAACAAAACATATAAAAGAAAATGAGTAAGTTAACTCCCGAAACGACGATAATTCTAAGATATTATTAACAAATCAATGTTAAAAGATAATATATGATATCATATTATTATATATGATTCTTGTATAATTTAATAACAACTATTTCACCATTATACAAGAGGTTAACCTACCCAAACCAAGGAAAAGTACAAGGTAAGGGTTTACTTTACAACCTCTTCATTATCCAAGGTTGTTTATACGTAATAATCTACTGGGATCTCTTTATCATCCACATCCATGTTTCTTAAAAATGCATTTCAAAACATTTTTACTATTTACTAGAATATGAGTTAAAGTCGTTTATACCCTTTTTGAATTTTATAAGTGGTTTATAAAGGAATATTTTGGTCGTTTTCAAAACAAGGTCCTTTTTAACCTTTTCGACAGAATTAAGGTAAGAATGTTTTTTTAACTTATACGGCGGGTGCGGCTATTTTCCGCCGTTATAAAATCTTCAAAGCTTCCCTTACAAGCTTATAAGAATATTTTCAAAGAAAATGTTTTATTTTATATGGATCTTAAATTATTTCAAAATAAAAGGAGATATTTCTTTAAAAAGAATTTTGATTTCATCTATGTCAACATCCTTTGGTGGATTTTAAGATTATTTGAAGTTGATTTATTATGATACAAAACTTCTATATTGTATTGAAGGTTTTGTGATATGTTTGACTGTGGATGTGCTATTTTTATACCATTCATAGTTTATGGTGAAAGTATTGACATTTCATATGCTAGTTTTAATATGAATGTTTATGTTATGTTTAAACCTTTTCATATGGGAATGCATTGGACTTAATATGTGACGGGTGGAGCCCGCTATAGCTCCTCGATGCATCGGTAGGTCTCATGAGACAAACTAGTGTCTTGGCACAAGGCCTTGACAAAATCTTATTTGTAGTCTTGGCACGAGGCCTTGGCTATGTGGTTATGATAGTCTGGCATTATGCATTCCAACATTATGAAAGTGGTTATTGATTTTTGCATGTGATTATTCGATTAGTAGAATATCCATGTGAATAAGTAAATGGAATTATTTCATTTTATTTATGCCATACCATGTTGAAAGTTAATATTTAAAAGGCTTTTGTTTTAGTTATACATTGCCTTAAATGTTTATTCTTATTTATGAAAGTTTCCGCTATATTGTTATCCTTACTGGGCATTTGAGCTCACCCCTTTTCTATGTTTTATTTTTCCCAGGATGTGAAGAAGTAAGTTATGAATGACCTGCAGGGATTTTATGAGGGGTTAATAGTGTGGATTGTGGAAACATTATGTTGTTGTAGTAGTTTTTCATTTTATGATGTAATGTAAAACTTATGAATATATCTAGTGTTTCCAAGGCTACTAAACCAATCGGTCTTTCGAGATTTGATCTTTCTTGTGATCATGCCAATGTTATTTAATAATACACCAACTCTGGGTAACTGGGGTCGGGGCGTTACAGTTGGTATCAGAGGAAGTTTAGTACAAACCTTGGAAGCTAGATTTAGATAAACTCTGATTAGAGCACGTAGACCTAAGATGAACTTTGAGGATTAGTATAAAAGAACTTCCGAGAATTTTGGTATTGTAGAGATTTTTTGAGTTTTCCGAGCAATACATCCCTGTCTGGATACGAGCAGGTAGAGGCGGCTCTGGCACAGATGTACCTAGGGGTAAAACCCGAAAACACCGCTTTGAGCTAGACTCGAACGGGAACTGCTGCACGACAACGGGCCTTGCTGCACTCTTGGTTACGACACTCCCGGGGGATATGCTTAGGATAACTCTCATTTTCTTTACAAATCATTTTGAAGGGATTACGAGTATATACTTCCTCAAAGAAAACATTCTTATGATTATGCATTATATCCATAAATAGTTCAATTTATGTTAAGTGTTTTATAAATATGGGATTATGTATTTTGATTCATAAACTGATCTAGTGTATGCCATTGTTTAGAAATGGCGCCCAGTAGAAGGAATGAGAACTCCAGAAATGCACATGATCCAAAGAGAAGGAAGGATCATATCTTTCATGGTCTTAAGCTAGAATTTATAAGAGAAATAGTCTCCCATGTATTATCATCATATGAAGAAATAATATCATGTGTTGATAAGATAAGTAAAGAGTTTACTGAGTCCTATGGCTTTGAAGGGAAGCAAGAGAAGAAAAGGATGGAAGAGAGAAAGATGGATAAAGGGAAGAGGGAAAAGAAGAATTTCCCCATATGTGGTAACTGTGGAAAGAAACACCCTGGAACTTGCCTGAGAGGAATGGGATTTTGTTATAAGTGTGGAGGAAAAGAGCACAAAGTACATGACTGCAAGGGTAAGAAAATGGTTTTAAATGTACAATGCTTCATTTGCAAGGAGTTTGGACACTACGCGAACCTATGTCCCAGTCATCAGACTATTCCGCAAATGATGTTATTGGATAATAATCAAGTTATGATACTACCACAGATGAAGAGGAATGATTAGAGTTCTTATGTTGATTATGTCAATTGAGTGTTGTATCAACAATGTACTTGTTATAATAATTATGGAGTATATAAGGATTGTACTGCAGTACTATTTCATTAAGGACTTAAGATTGTGTGGAACAAAGAAAAGTGACTCAATAGCAGGATAAATTTTTGGAAAATATATGGTTGAGAGAATGATAAATCATAATATAGTTCTGATACTGAGGTAGTGATTTTGGAATAATATGTGATTGTTTTGGATAAATTATATTGGATATTCTTGAATACCATGGAACTGATTAATGATTTGTATATTCCATCATTGTTGGGGTTTAAAAATTTTTTGGATTAATGAAGTATATCCAGCATTCTATATGGAATAAGGGAGCATGAATGTAATCAATAAGGAATACGGTAATTCAGGATGTTTCAGTGTATTAAAAGAATACATGATGAAGGTATTCATATTCTATTACGGGGTAAAAAGGTTCTACATTATGTTTACTTAACTTATAAATGTTGGACTGTGAGTTTGGACAGAAGTATATTGGATATTTCTAGTTTGGATTATTTTGGATTGCCATAAAAGGACAACCCGGAGGTCGGGCGACAACCTGTCGCGTCCGGCAAGGCTGCAAGACTTGAACCCGCAACCGAAGGGCGACAAGGGTGTATCACCTACCACTGGCCCACGAGATGTCCTGGATTAAATAATGTAGTTTTTATTAAAATATCTTGTTGATGAATTATAAATTCGTTTATTTTGGAACCCTATACGAATAGTGTAAATAGATTTTTTTTACATCCTATTATCTTTTAGAGTGAAAGATGAGTTTGTAGTAGAGATTTATTAATGGATAAAACTCTAATTATAAAGTAATTATATCTCCTTATGATCATATCCAATCTCATAAATAAATTCCTCAACATTAAGAAAAGAAACTTAGAACAAAAATGTTGTCCTAGATGGTACCTTAAATCATCACTAATTTATGGCTTTGGGATTGTTGGCCTTTTCATAGCCATGTTCTCTACCACTCTCCATCAGATAATTGATGGTTAGATTTTTCTTCCATATCCATATTTTCCTACATGGAACCCTAGTATGTGTTATTTTCGGTAATCTTCATACTTTTGACTCTTTATTTTAAATAGAGGCCTCATTAATTCATTTTTCGATGTGGGATTTCAACTAGGATATTTTGAAAAGTCAAAAATGTGTTATCCTAATACCCTATGTTTTGTTGAACCGATGGTATTTCAAATCATCATAGATTGATGAATTTAAGGACCTCAATTTTATACTTGTTTGTGATTGATGACCTCAATCACTACCTATAAATATTTACGTTTTTCCTCCAATTATATGTCTCTAATTGCCACCAATGTTCTCCTAATCGAGATCATTATTTGGTGGTGACCCTTTCATTTCTCTTTTCCTCATATTAAGAAAAAAATTTAGTAACCCAATTTCCGATGTGGGTTTTCCCACAAAGATATTTTTTTTATTTTCAACCTTTTATTTTCGAAGAACAATTTCAAATTGCGAGGACACAATTTATTGAAGGAGGGGAGAATGTAACACCCCAAGAATTCATAATGTGTTATTTCTTCAAAATAATTCAATAACTTGCACTACACGCAACACCGAGTTCAATCACACCATTAAAAGAGGTCATGAATAGTATTAACTACATTTTGAACTTTATATAATCCTTATAATTTTAGAATCCCTATTATGAGTTTCTTAGTCATAATGCAAGAACAGATTCATTTTCAGTATTTCACTTTTATCAACTTGTAATAGTGAAACCTTTTAAATACAATATTTTAATCTTTTTGACTAAATGGGGACATTAAAAATTTAAAATGAAACACCCCAAGCTTCCACGGTACGTTTCCCTTCGAATAATGCGATAGCGTGTGTTGTACGCAACCTCGAGTTCTAACACACACCACAACTAATTAAACTAGCCGTTGTGAATAGTAATACCTAATTTTTGAAATTATATATATTTTATATTTGAAAATGGACTTCATTTTTGGATTCGTAATATCGAATTTAGCCTAAGGTGAAATTTTGGTACATTTCGGATAACTTTCATATTTTGATGAATAGTGAAAATTACTAAGTTTTAATTAAAAACAACTTTTTTTAATGAAAATAATTAATAGTGATAAATTATGAATTTGAGTGGTTTTAAAGTATATTTAGAATATATTTTTACCATTTAATATAATTTTGGTCATTGGAAATAATTTTACAATTAAACTGAACATAAACGAGTGTCAATCTTTTGATAGTTATTATCTCTTAAAAACACGCTTTTTGTTTTGACAGCGGGAATTAATTTTAAATTAATTTCTGCCACTTATATGTTTTGAATTTAGGAAAATTGATTCCATATTTGGAATCAGGATGTTCAAATTGTGTAAATAGGTAACTTTTATTTTTAGACATTTTGAATAATTACTGCGGTAAATATTTTATTTACCATGGTTAAGGGTAAATCCGGTAAATAAGGGTTAAAAAATAATATTATAATAATACTAAATTACCCTAAAACGTGTCTTAACCCTATTGGTTGATACATGGTCGACCATGGGAATCTTTGGGTCTATTTTGGGACCCCATGGATCCACTTGTAAGTGATAATGACACTTTATTTTAATTAAGTTAAAATGAATACAAAAATGACACAAACATATATCTTTTAGAAAAACAATTGTTACATAGGGTTATATATATTGTATTTTAGATTATAAATATTCATTAGAAAGATAAAAAAATTTCCTAAATAATGATATTTTATTTATAATTTTTAGACATTAAATAATTTATTTTATTTATGACACAATGATGATGCAGTAATTACTATAATACTGAAAAATTAAAATAATTGATATTATAAATACCCAAATAAATATAATATGAAACCTTTAATGAATTAAACTAATTTTCTAGGATAATATGATATATTAGGATTGATTTAATTGACTTTGTTCGAAGTAATCAATCTGTTATGAGTTTCACAAAAATCAACTATTGAATAGTGTCAAAATTGACATAAAAGAGTTCTTAAAACAAATATTATATTATTAATTGATATTAAATTCCTAAAAATCTAAGGTTCGGACAAGAGACTTATATCATGATAGTTTCATCATTAATGTACCACTTGGGGGTCTCTTGGATGTATATAGTAAGTTTATTAACCATATTATATAAAAATACAAAGAGACATTGTAAAAGTGAAACTAATTAACTTAGAGTTAATACTTAAAGATAAGGTTAATATAAGTACCCAAACCAGTCTAAATTATATTGGTTGAGTGGTTTTCGACCTATCCCCACCTTAACCTTTGAATAATAAGCTTTGGATCCATTATAAACTGAATATGAATTTATTATAAATTAATATTTCTAGCTTTTCCAAAGGTGCCCCTCACCCCTCTTATAAAAGGGCACTCCTCTTTCTCATTTCTTCACAACTTCAAAGCCTTTTGGTTCGGCCCAACTCTGCCCAAATACTCTCCCAACATCCCTAACTACAACCTATAGGCCTTAGTTTGATCAGAAAGCCAACCTAAGGAGCCCTTTTGATCAAATCAAAAGGAAGAACCCGAAGAAGAGGTAATGATTTCACCACCCTTCTCCAAGTTCATTTCTTCTTCCACTTCTTCTTCCTTTGTTCTTACCATTCTAAAATAATAAACTCCAGTATCTCACATATACTATGATGTTATTATAAATATGGTACAACCATATTCATTATTCTATCCACCCTTTGAATAACATGTCACCATACGTGCGTACGTACGGACTACCGTCTCCACGTCGTGGTGTAATTGTTATTCAATATAATATTATTTGGATGGGTATAATAA
Organism: Viscum album; assembly: GCA_963277665.1. Taxonomy (NCBI): domain Eukaryota; kingdom Viridiplantae; phylum Streptophyta; class Magnoliopsida; order Santalales; family Viscaceae; genus Viscum; species Viscum album. The sequence goes on from OY728143.1 coordinate 745,736,411, forward strand.
TGATGTGTAACTCATGTAAATAATAAATATAACATGTTAATGATTCTGTATATATGATATACCATCCATTTATATATTATCAAAAGAATGATATTGTCGCTCGTTCGTACGTACGGACTACCGTCTCCATGAACGCGATGAGATTCATTCTCCATCGTATCCATTCAAGTATAATTATCATTTGATGATTTAAAAATGATGTTTAAGGACTAGATATCATTCTGGATATTAATAAGATACAACAACCATGGCTTATGTAACAAAACATATAAAATAAAATGAGTAAGTTAACTCCCGAAACGACGATAATTCTAAGATATTATTAACAAATCAATGTTTAAAGATCATATATGATATCATATTATTACATATGATTCTTGTATAATTTAATAACAACTATTTCACCATTATACAGGAGGTTAACCTACCCCAAACAAGGAAAAGTACAAGGTAAGGGTTTACTTTACAACCTCTTCATTATCCAAGGTTGTTTATACGTAATAATCTACTGGGATCTCTTTATCATCCACATCCATGTTTCTTAAAAATGCATTTCAAAACATTTTTACTATTTACTAGAATATGAGTTAAAGTCATTTATACCCTTTTTGAATTTTATAAGTGGTTTATAAAGGAATATTTTGGTCGTTTTCAAAACAAGGTCCTTTTTAACCTTTTCGACAGAATTAAGGTAAGAATGTTTTTTTAACTTATACGGCGGGTGCGGCTATTTTCCGCCGTTATAAAATCTTCAAAGCTTCCCTTACAAGCTTATAAGAATATTTTCAAAGAAAATGTTTTATTTTATATGGATCTTAAATTATTTCAAAATAAAAGGAGATATTTCTTTAAAAAGAATTTTGATTTCATCTATGTCAACATCCTTTGATGGATCTTAAGATTATTTGAAGTTGATTTATTATGATACAAAACTTCTATATTGTATTGAAGGTTTTGTGATATGTTTTACTGTGGATGTGCTATTTTTATACCATTCATAGTTTATGGTGAAAGTATTGAAATTTCATACGCTAGTTTTAATATGAATGTTTATTTTATGTTTAAACCTTTTCATATGGGAATGCATTGGACTTAATATGTGACGGGTGGAGCCCGCTATAGCTCCTCGATGCATCGGTAGGTCTCATGAGACAAACTAGTGTCTTGGCACAAGGCCTTGACAAAATCTTATTTGTAGTCTTGGCATGAGGCCTTGGCTATGTGGTTATGATAGTCTGGCATTATGCATTCCAACATTATGAAAGTGGTTATTGATTTTTGCATGTGATTATTCGATTAGTATAATATCCATGTGAATAAGTAAATGGCATTATTTCATTTTATTTATGCCATACCATGTTGAAAGTTAATATTTAAAAGGCTTTTGTTTTAGTTATACATTTACTTAAATGTTTATTCTTATTTATGAAAGTTTCCGCTATATTGTTATCCTTACTGGGCATTTGAGCTCACCCCTTTTCTATGTTTTATTTTTCCCAGGATGTGAAGAAGTAAGTTATGAATGACCTGCAGGGATTTTATGAGGGGTTAATAGTGTGGATTGTGGAAACATTATGTTGTTGTAGTAGTTTTTCATTTTATGATGTAATGTAAAACTTATGAATATATCTAGTGTTTCCAAGGCTACTAAACCAATCGGTCTTTCGATATTTGATCTTTCTTGTGATCATGCCAATGTTATGTAATAATGCACCGACTCTGGGTAACTGGGGTCGGGGCGTTACAATACCAATCCCAAAAATAACAAAACATGACCTTTGATACCAAATATAATAACCCTTCTATTTATTACACACAAAAACGTGATTTCTTACATAAAGTTACACTTAATACAACCCAAAATATCGAGAGATTTAGTTTATTTGGGTCTTATAAACCTTACATAACAACTTAAGACATAAAATACAACATATTTATTGAAAACATCATTTACATGAACACAAAATTCCTTCATTCATATCATTCCATGGGATTACCTATGGACATACATAAGCAAAGGATGAGATATAATGCTCAGTAAGGGAGTAGACAAGGCATAACATATATAATACAATACATTTTAGGCAATAGTAATATCAATGGGGCATAATAGAAACATGAACATAAAGTCATGATATAACAAGATGATCATAATATGGAAATGTGGAAATAACATACAACAAGATATTAGCATGAGCCAATAATGATCACACGTATGTTTGCATGAATAAAACCTCATTGCACATGGATTATCCAGAGTAAACCCTCATTGAATGTGAATTATCATGAGTAATCCATAATTTCCTATGCTGTATCATAATACTAAACATTACCCAATACATTAGAGTACTATCAGGGAACACCCTTCATAATCATTTCAATCTCATGCTCAAGTGTGTCACATAGATTGTATAACATGGATTCATTAAAGATCATCATTTATTCCATCATAAAATAATGTGGAATATATACATGTATGTACCATTGAATAAGTATATGTTCATAAATTTGAATACCCTTGATAGAGAAATGTTTATGGTATTCACTAAAGGATGACTTTGCATTGGAAAATTGTGGTTCAATTTTGGCAGCGTAACAACGTCATATGTAAATACATAAATTGGGTTCATGAGAGATAAATGGGTCTCTCATAATTTATAGATGAAATATATAATAAGGGTATCATGTAACATAATATCCCAATATAAAAAAATGGAATTTTGATATATAATATAGAAGAAATGCTTGAATGGAAATAAGAATAGAGAAATCCCACACCGAATTTTGGTAAGTTAATGGGTGTACACAGAAGGAATTAATGAGAGATAATGGGGTATCTCAACATTCAAAAATAAGGATGTAATTATGGGGTAGTTGTAAAATCATACACCCATAATTTTTATTTTAAAATAAAATGGTATACCAATATCCAGAAACATGGATAAAAATAAAAAAAAGAAGGAATTTAAGGATACCATATAAAAATTCGACATGATAACGAGTGCACATAAGGGATAATAAGTGTTGTAAATAAGAGTAAAAAGGGTTCTAATAATTTATACATTAAATGTTAAGTAAGGTATATATATAGTAACATATCTAAAAATAGGAATAAAAGAAATTAAAAGACATAACATGAAAAGAATGCTTGATTGAAGATGAGGGTGGAATATCCCTTACTTGGATGTGTGATCCCAATGGCTTAAGATAGGGTTATTTAGAGCTTGGTGGAACCTTAGAAGGACTATAGGGATTATAGGGAAGAGTTACCTCATGGTCAAAATGGTTTAATTAAAGATTAATGGGAGATTGGGTGGTTTTATAATGGAAATGAGATGGAATTCATTACAATTTAGGTTTTTGACACTACACATTAAAATATTAAAAAACAAAATCCAACCCAAGGTTATTTCCTATGGTTTTTACCAAATGGTAGGGTAAACAAAATTTTAAAAGGAAATATTCCGAACATATTAAAATATTTGTCTTTGTTATGTAGAGGTGAGTAAAACTCTCAAGGAAATCAATATAAAATGTTAAAATATTTTATAAGTCTTGGAGGGTCCACTAAGGCATTAAAAAAATAAAAAAATATATAAAATAACATTATTTTAATGGTAAAACATATATGTGTTATATAATACCCATTATTATATTTATTACATCCCTATGTGGTCACTATGATGTCATCAAACACATATTTAATTTATATAGTATTTAATTTTTAACCATCAATTTGATTGTCTCTGAAAATTATGAAAACTTCACCATTGGATAATTTAGACGTCCTAATTACAAAAATAATATTCTATTTAGATAAATATTTTTTAAAATATTTGAATTTTTATTTTAAAAATAAAAACCGACATTTATTTAAAAATTGGCCAATTTTGACAAAAACAGTTTTCAAACCTTAATAAAAATTACTTTTCACTACATAAAAATTACATGATCATCTATATTTAATAAATATATTTCAATAATAATTTTTAATTAGAATATTATTTATTTCATAAATCCATTAATTTATTAAAATATATTTCTTAATTGAGATTTTAATTATCCAAAAATACTTTTTATGCTTTATCGTATCAAAATATAATTTTTTTAAACTGATTAATTAGAAAATAATAATGTCAAAATTGCAATAAATAAATATATTAATAATTAAAATTAAAATTAAATATAAATATTGATCTATTATAGTTACTTTAATTCAATATTTTTTTGTCAAATTATTTATTTACATTTAATTATCCAATTTTCCTTTTATCATGATTATTAATATTTACAACAGTTAATAATCATATTATTTCAAAATTATGATGAAATTATTATCTAATATTAATTATGATGATTAAAAATATGGAATAAATTCTAACTACATCAGTTTAATTTAATATAAAATTTGTAGGTGTTATGGAAAATAGTTTTCCGAAAAAAAAACATTTTTATGGAAAATATGAGTTCACTTTAAATATACAACTACTAATATTAATTTTCTTATTTTAAATTAATTAAAAAATATATATAATATTAATATTTAATTTATTTCATTTGTCAGTAGGGGTTATTTTAATAAACTAAAATGGATGTACATTAGGCATTTTAAACCTCTTTTCAGAGAAACGAATTTTTCATCCTAAAATTAATCTTATAATATAATATATTATAAATATGATTAACATGTAATTAATTTCATTAAAAATATTTAAATAATAAATATGATACATTATATCAAATTAATAGAATAATTAATTCATTTATAACAAGAAATGACAATTTTACATAAAAACTATATTTTCACTATTCACAAAAAATCTTTATTTTATGAAAAATACCATATTATTACCCTAAGCTAATTTTAATAGGATGACACTAAAGATTGAATTTATTTATCAAATTAATTTTATATATGTTATAGAAATTAATTACAAAAAATAAATAAAAATCGTTTTTAATGAAAATATATTTTGATAAACCAAAAAGACAATACCAAAATTTTATTGAAGAATTATTAATAATTTATTAATAGAATTATGAATTATATATTTCATACATTATATAATACTAATCATATCATAGAATTTAATATTATAGTTAAAATGGTCCTATTTAAATAATAATTTTTTAGGTTCAGTTTTGTGTATTATATAGGCTATGGAACATAATTTTCAATTTTAAAAACTCGGGTGGTTACATTATCCCCCCTTTAATAAATTGTGTTCTCTAAATTTAAAAATTAACATAGTTATTACTATTTACATTTTTTATCTAGAATAATTGTAAAAAATTAAGGATGGGTATTTTTAGACTATTAGAAACTTAAATGGGAATCTAATGACATTAAAGGGATAACTTAAAAATTACATTTATCTCTTTAACATATAGATTTCTAGGATTTAATATATGTTATGAATGATCTAATTACTAACATATATTCTTAGGTTCATTTTTTTGTTCCCTTAATAATGGTTCTTATTGTGATTATGAATTTACCAAAGAATATCCCCTATGAGTGTCGAACCAAGAGTGTCGTAAGGCCCATTGTCGTGCACCTGTTACTGTTTGAGTCTAGCTCAAAGTGGTGTTTTGGGGTTTTACCCCTAGATACATTTGTGCCAGATCCACCTCTACTTGTTTGTATCCATATAGAGATATATTTCCTTGATAAAGAACTTACTCTATAATCAGAAAAATTTTGGGATTCTTTTATTATACTTAGTCTTATCCCTAAGGACTTCAATAGGGTTTTCTAATACAAATCCTAAAAATAACTAAACCTATCCCATTATACCAACTATAACAACCTTTCAATTTATTATACACATAAACATGATTTATTACATATACATTAACATAATACAAACCATAATATTGAGAGGTCTGGTTTCTTGGGGGATTATGAACATTACATGAAAATATAAGACTTAAAATAAAACATATTTATAGAAAACATCTTTTAGATGACCACAACATTCCTTCTTACTTAGAATTTCATGGAATAACATGAGCACTCACATAAGAAAAGGGAGATCTATAAATCCAAGTAAGGGTGTAAAAAAATGAATATCATGAAGAATACAATAAATTTCAGGAAATTGGAGTATCAATGGAGCATAAGATAAATATTAATAAAAAGGAATAATATATCATGATTATCATAATATGGAAGTTTGGAAACAACATACTACATGATATTAGCATGAGTCAACGCTCTTCGCACATGGATTAACATGAGTAAACCCTCATTGGACATCAATTAACATTAGTAAACCCTAATTTCTTATAAATTAGCATGATTAAAACATCATCTCACAAGGTGTATCATGATACTAAACATTACCCAATGCATTAGTGCGCTATCAGGGTGCACCCTTCATAATCATTTCAATCTCATGCTTATGTGTGCCAAGTAGATTGTATAACGTGGATTCATTAAACATCATCATTTATTGCACAATTAAATAATGTGGAATAAATAAATGTAAGTACCATTCAAAAATTATATGTGCATAAATGTGAATACCATTTATATAGAAATGGTTATGGTATTCACTACACGATGATTTTTTCTTGGAAAATCGTGGTGCAATTTTGGCTGCATAACAACGTCATATGAAAATTTATAAATTGTTTGATGAGATAGAAAGGGATATCTCATCATTTATACATGAAATAGACAGTAATTTGATAATTAAAAATAATATCCCGACATATGAAATGTTATATAGATACATTATATAAAAAAAATGCTTGAATGGAAATAAAAAGAGAGAAATCCCTTACAGAATTTTGTCACTGTAACTGGTGTACACAGAAGGAATTAATGAGAGAGAAATGAGTCTCTTATCATTAAAACATAAGGAATTTAGTATTGGGCAGGTGTGAAATAATTCCCCAACATTTTAATTGAACATTAATGGGTATAACGACATAAAGAAACATGGTTAAAAATGAGAAAAGTAGGAAAGTAAGGATCCCTTACGAAAATTCGGCATGGTGATGAGTGTACATAAGGGTTAATAAAATGGTTAAATGAGATTGAAATGGAATCTAATAATTTATAAATAAAATGGAAAGTAATTAGGATATTTAGTTACATATACCAACATATGAATAAAAAAATTAAAATACATAATATGAAAAGAATGCTTTATAAAAGTGGAGGGTGGATGATTCCTTACTTGGATGTGTGATCTCAAAGGCTTGGGAGAGGATTTTTGAGAGCTTGGGAGGCACCATGGGAGGACTTTAGGGAGTATGGGGTAGAGGATGGTCAATATAAAAATGTTCTGACTATAGAGGAATGGGAGATTATTTGGGTTTATATAGGAAATGAGAGGGAATTCTTCATTATTTAGGTTACAGACACTACACATTAATATATTCAAAATCACAATCCATCGTAATGTTTTTTCCCATGGTTTCATCCAAAGGGGATTGGTATTAAATATTTTTTAAGTCCAAGGGCATAACATATTAAAATATTATCCTTTCTAATGTGGAGGTGAGTCACACTCTTAAGGGAATTAATTTAAAATGTTAAAATATTTTATAAGTTTTGGAGGGTCCACTAAGGCATTGTAACATTAATCAAAAAAATCCAAAATCATATTATTTTATTGATAAAAACATATATTGTTCTTAAATTACCAATTATTTTATTTATTACATCACATTGGATCATTATGATGTCTTCAAACACATATTTTATTTATACAGTATTTAATTTTTACCCACAAATTTGACTGTCTTGGGAGAATATGAAAAATTAAGTGTTGGATAATTTCAACATTCAGATTCCAAAAAAATATTCATTTTATATAAATAATCTTCTAAATATTTCAATTTTTATTTATAAAATAAAAACAAAAATTTATTGAAAATTGACGGGTTTTTGAAAAAAACAGTTTTCAAACCTTAATAAAAATTACTTTAGACTTCATAAAAAATTATATAACAATTTATATTTAATAAAAGTTATTTAATAATATTATTTTTTATAATATTATTTGTTTTAAAAATATATTGATTCATTAAAATATATTTCTTAATTGAATTTGAATATTTACCCAAAATATTATTTGTGCTTTATCGTATCAAAATATAATTTTTTTAAACTGAATAATTAACAAATTATAACGTAAAAAAATACTAAATAAATATTTTAATAATTAAATGAAAATAATATATATATATATATATATATTCATACTATTATAGTTACTTTGATTCTGTTTTTTGTCAAATTATTTTTCTTACTGTTAATTATCTTATTTTCTTTTAAAGGAAATTATTAATATTTACCCCAATTATTAATCATATTATCCAAAAATTATGTTGAAATTATTAGATAATATTAATAATGATGATTCAAAATGTGTTATAAATTCTATCAACATTAATTTAATATAATATAAAACATCTAGGTATTATGGAATTGGATTTTTCTAAAAAAATACATTTCTAAGGAAAATATGAGTTCACTTTAACTCTACAACTAATAATATTATTTTTCTTATTTTTATTTCATAAAGATGTATATATAATATTAATATTTTATTTATTTTATTTATCATCTGGGGTTATTTTTATTAATTGAAATGGTTATACATTATGCATTTTAAACCAGTTTTCAAAAAATGTATTTTTAATCCTAAAAATAATCTTATAATAAAATATAGTATAAATATTATTAACCTATTATTATTAATTAAATAATAATTATGATAACTTGAAATCAAATTAATAGAATAATTAATTCATTTATCAAAATAAATGACAATTTTATGTAAAAACTATATTTCCACTGTTTACAAAAATTCTATATTTTCTGAAAAATACCAAATTATTACCTTAAGTTAATTATGATATGATGAGACGAAATATTGATTTTATTTATCAGATAAATTTTATATATGTTCGAGAAAAATATTTATAATAAATAAATAAAAATCATTTATAATTAAAAAATATTTTGAAAAACAAAAAGACATTACAAAAATTTGTTTGAATAATTAATAATAATTTATTAATAAATTTATGAAATATATATTTCTTAAATTATATAATACTAATCATATATTATAATTTAATTTAATGGTTAAAATGGTTATATTTAAATAATTATAGTTTTTTTAGGATTAGTTTTGTGTATTTCATCAAAAATCAAACGTTATTTTCTATTTTAAAAAATCGGGTTGTTACTAGTGTTATAGTTCAACATGGACAATAGGTTGGATATTTCCTTCCCATTATACCCCTTTCTATATGACCACTTAATTTGAGACATATCCATGGGTCACACCATGCATGATGGGGTGGTTTTCCTTACATAGGAGGTTGGCTATGTTATACCATTCTCAAACTAATTCCATTTATGACCATTACTTATTTTTAGAGTAGAGTGTTTCTATTGAGATATGTTATGATGAGATAAAAACTAAGGGTGTGCCGAATCAGTGGTTATGAAATATACTAAACACCATAAACTCTTTTGTATATTTAAAATGTACCGCTTTAACTCAAAATAATTTATAATTAGAAGGAAATTTATAAAATTTGTTAACAATGATCACCTCTAAGATGGATGACTATCTCCTCAGTGTGTGGTGGATTTTATAGAATTCACAAAAATTGATCCTTTTATTATCAATATTATTTATAAAAAATTGAATGACCTTGAAACATTGATAATTACTATCATCAACATGAATTGAAAAACCACTATTTTTTCACATATAAAAAATAAAACAAAACCTCTAAGAATGATAACTAGTGAATTGTGCATCACTAAGAAAAAAAGATGTAATATTCTTCCTTCTCCATATCTTAATAAATATTTGGTTATCTTCTAAACCACATTAATTGATACTCATAATTTTTTTCTATAATATAGTGGTAGTTTTTCTCAAACACAGATAATCTCTTCTTCATCACCCCTTCTCATATATTTCACTAAATCACGTGAATATATTTTTCCATATTTGAATATAGAAAATCCTCCTTGAATAAGGGTAGAAAAATATTATCCATAATTGTTGATCTAATCTGTACAATATAATTCTCAATAATATATTCTTAAATACCTGTCCAACATACTCCCATAATATCCATATTAGTTTATGGCTTTGACAATTCAAATATAGTTTTATAACAGTTATATTGACTACATCCATTTATTACTTTCTATAAATGTCTTTATTTACTTACTCACAATCATTCCCTAATTATCACATTATATTATCCTTAAAACATCCACAGGATATGAAATATTAAAATTACATGTGTCCATGTTAACCATTACATGAATTTTTCTTGGTCATGAAGGGGTTCTTGATGAAGTTGGTAGATATTGATTTTTAATGGTTTTATCATTGAATCTTCTATTATGGTCTTAAAAAGACTAAAGTAACATTACAATTTATTACCTAACATTGATGAAACATCATGGAAGTATGAATTCTTCTTGAAACATTCTCTTTATAATGTATCATAGTGTGGACTTCTCCTCATATAATGTTCACTATAAAATAAATATATCCATCGTTGTATATTTTTACATCCCCATATTACTTTTTGATATGATCTTATTCTTTATGAAGCAACTCGTTATTCCTTAAACATCTTTACCGAACACATCCCCCATTGAATAAAAATTGGCAACCCTTAGAATCATGATATATAAAACACTAAAATTCAACATAAGGTCAAAAAAAATCTTCCCTTGAATCGTGACTATAACCATCGTATAGAAAATTATATCAATGAGGAATGGAGAATGTAACATCTTAATTGATGTTTATTTAAAACAATTCATTTTATAAATATCACATATTTATTCTAATTTATGGAATTATATAAGTATTTCTTACTCTTTCATATTGGATAAGGTTTCTTTCCTCTAAAAAAATCAGTCCATTTGATTGATGAGTCTTATATAAGAAATATTTACTCTTACATGTCTTTGGGAAATTTCTCCCACTATCACATTTCACCTTACTAAGGACTCTTATATATGAATTAAGTTCCCTTCCTTTTTCAAATTTCAATTCTTTATTTCATATATATTTTTAAAAATGAATAAAATTAATCTTATAAAACTTAGTGAGAGTCTATAAATTATCCAATATGTACTCGAGGAGACTATTTTGTACACTCTAGTGAACTTTTATAAAGATTGTTTTTTTAAAAATAATCTCAATCATTAAATTTGGATGAGGAATTTACCAATTTTATATCTAACATATGAAATTATTTGTAAGTATCCTATGGTGGACTTTTTTGTGATTTTGTTTCGAAATCATCAACTCAAAACACTATTATAGATTGAAAGTGACTCAGTCCTTTGTCAATTCATTGCTTTCATGAAAAGTTAAATACTCTTTCATATTTATAGAAGTTGAAAAATTACCCATATGTATTCATTATACCTAAATCATTCCCCATTTTTTGGAACCTTAGATATATTTTTTTAAATTCTAAACTTCTCTATACTCTCAATTAAATTTTGAATACCTTTAAATAAACCTCAATCATTAACAGAATAATTCCAAACATCTTTGAAATATATCTATATTTCTTAGATTATTTCATTGATAATCCACTACCTTCATAACATGAATTGTTCCTAAAACAATATAAACCTCATTCACATGTATTAATATGAAATAAACACCATTCTCAATTGGGTTGAAAAGTCTTCCGAAGTGGATTTTTTTCTAGAAATATAATTTAGTTTCATTTTAACTCTAAAATATAATATCCCTCAATCTATAATAATGGACTAAAATGTGAAACTTATTTTCTTCACTTTACTTATAATAAATAACAAGTGAGTTTATGTAGAGTGTTGTTTTATCCTTAATAAATCATTGATCTATGAACCAGTCAACTATATATATACTCGAGCAAGATAGGTGTGGAAAAAAGAATTATTAAATTATACATCATGGGAATCCATGAACAATTAGACAAAATATTAAACTAGAATAAATAAATAATTCATAATAAAACTATTACAAAATATATATCATTAAACCATTATGGTACTACACATAATAGAACAAAAAAATATGAAATTACTTTTATAATAATGGCTATAAATAAAATGATTGACCACATAAAAATATAAGGAACCACCAAAATCTTATACAGTAGAGGATAATACTCTAAAATGAATTAAAAATATATATTCACATTGAATTTGTCAAGAAAACAATATGAAAAATAATAAACATGGAATATTAACTAAAAGAAGAAGAATAGTGTCATTACAATGTTAGAATGAAGTATATATATATGGGGTAATATTATTTTTCGAATCTTATCATTTCGAATTTGACTATTGTAATTATATTACAATAGTTAATCAAGAATTTTTTTGATAAAAAAATTAAATCATTTAATAATAATATAACTAATAATTTTTAAAAAATATATATTAATCAGTGAATTTTAATATAGTTTCACACATATTTCCTATAATAAATAATTGTTATAAAAAGTTTAGCAAAAAATGAATTGTTTTCAATTTAAACAAATTCTTTATATAGAATTAAAATTATCATATATAGAAAATTATTTTCAATTAAAGGACTTAAATATTTGAAATTAGTATAGTTGAATTTGCTAATGGGGTTTTTTTTAATTTTATGATATAGTTGAGTTTTTTAAAAACTAGATTATGGTAAGATTATATAGAAAGTATTATGAAATAATAATGACTTAAATTTTTATAATCACAAACATAAAGTTATTAGGATTAAAATTGTCTCATTCATTAAAATAATATATTCTAATGTTATGAAATTAATTTATCAAACCTATAAATAATCTTCCGAAAACAAAATCATATTTGAATATTTTAAAATAAATCTTTATGAAAATGATTCTTGTCCACATTCAAGATAAATAATTTTAATAGATTTCCTTGATTTAACATTTTAAAGATAAAAATGAGGATCTACATGAAAAATAAAATAGGATTAAATAATGTGAAGGAAAATGGTTTTGTTTTTTTTATATTAACCAAAATTCCAAGTATTGTGAAATGAAATTAATAAAAAAATACCTCTTTTAATTTAAATACCAACCCAAGCATCCATCCCTCTTCACCCTGAAATTAGAGACAATATTTCTCCTATATCTTTCCATCTATGGAATCCATTTAAGGATGTTTTAAGGTTAAAATTTTCTCTTCCGAGGTTTTAAGATTCTATGTTTCAAGGTAGTGTTAAGAAATCCCCCTTGTTCATTTTCAGTCATACAAATATTGTTATAATATTATTTAATATTTATGTTCATAAACTTATTTTATTGTAATTTCTTGGTATTTTAATCCATTTTATTTATCATTCACTATAGACCAATTATTCCATCACGTTAAATCCTTTTTATAATATCATGTTCTTTTTATACATAATATTACATCTATTTTTATGAATATTTAATACAAAAAAATATGATCCATGTTATAAACATAATGGTTTAGAGTCATTAGAGACTTGATAAAAAAATTATTTTATTAAATATCTTCAACATAACCAATTAATATATTCCCTCATAGTAATCTTCATTGGAATACACTTATAAAAAAAATTCTTCATAATCAGTGGAAGGGAAATATAAGAAAAGGGATAGCTCAGATACTCGATAAGGTTAATTATGGGAGATGTCAATTGACGATAATATGGAAGAATAAATAATAATAATAGTGTGAAAAAATAAAAATGACGTAAATTTTTTATTTCCTATCTTACAAAGAATGTGAAAATGATTTATGGCCTAAAAAATTAGCATTTAAAAAGATATTAATCATAAGAATTAGATCTCAGCATTACCCGATCAAGAACCATAGTTTCATGTTAGAAATGTGTGTGGGATCATCATAAGTATAAAAAACTTTTCTTTTGTAATGTTTAGTTACCAATACTATCAAATTAGTAATCAACACCTATTTATCATAGTAGATAAAGAACCATGACTTGTTTCCCATAACAGATCAATCACTTTGACTTGTTTCCCATAACTATCTAACGGGATATAATACTTTACTCAATTAATTAGGGGGATATACATACCACAAATCATATAATGAAAATAATAAATATTTGTTACACAATATCATTACTTATTCATAATATTATAACCCATGAAAGAAATGGTTTTCATAATATTTTCATCAACACATAACCCATGAAAATGAAATCGGTTATAAAAAAATTTCAACTTTTAATCATAAACATAAACCATATAGATGAATAATAAGGATTTTATCCTTGTATAATTACCCAATAAAGAATAAGTATAAACAATTTAAATTATTATTGATGAATAGAGATACCATTAAATGACTACTAAAACCCTCTTGAATAAAATACACATCCAAATTCAAAAAAGTGTTTTGAAAATATAAAACATCTCACTTAATAAAGAAACCATTTTATGTAAAAACTAAATTTTAAACATGTAAATGAATATTAAAATCATTGAGGTGTAATGATAGAGGTAAAATATCTTACTTCCATGTAATCCAAAAAATAATTATTTCATTCATTTTCTAGAAAAGTCACAAAGTTCGTCATTCGCAAAAATGAAAAAATGATTCCTTTCAACCCTTTTTGTAAAAAAAATATTGAAAAAATGACTTTAAAAATCATTGTATATTAGAAAAAAAATTATTTAATTGTTTTTGAAAATATTTATATGGAATATAACGATCAAACAATTCTCACAGTGGAGACATAAATATAAACATTCCCAAATATTCATGATATTGTGAAATGAAACCCATACCTCAAGTTATCCTTTTTGGAAAAGCACTCTAATCTCATTTTTAATAAATTTATCTTTATTATAAATTTATTAAAAAAATAATGTTCATACATATTAAATCATATATTATCTATTTATAAAATTTCTGCACCCCTTTTTTCAATAATTCCTTTTTAAAATCATTATTTTCAGGTTTTAACTGTTTCGTTTATCATGAATATTTTAGTTCAGTAGTTATGGTACATGAAGATTTATCTAGGTTCTATATCCTCCAAGATATTAATCATGAATTTAATATCACATATATTAATTAAATAAATATTAATATTCATCCGTAAATGTTAAATATATAAAAATTAATTACAATGTTAATTGAGATGGAAGGTCGTATGTATGCATGAACAATGTTTCCATTTTTGGACAGTTAGAATGAAAGAATAATAAACAATAATTAAACTTTAAAGACTCACTATTATATAATATTTATATCATATATATTCACAAAATTAATCCTTATTATGATCTAAGTAAAATATAAATGACAAATAAATCACATCTAATTGTGGAGGTTGTAGTCCACAAATATGCACGAACGGTGTTTTTGTTTCCCAAATGATTGGATGGAAAAGGGGTAGACTTCATATTATTATGAAATAGGTATAATTATTAAATTTTAGTTATATAAAAATATTAAACCCATCCTAATACCCATATATAAAATATGGTGATAAAAAATTAATTGTATCAATATGTGGAGGCGGTAAGTCGTACGTACGCTTGAGCGATGCATTAGCTTCACATTTGACTGGAAAATGAGTGTATAATAGTGTTTTCAAAATCATTATTAAATTTAAACTTATTTATGATAATAAATTTATTTTATTGTTATAAATATATTATATTTATAGATGGTAATGAAGAGTATATAAATAAAGTTATCGATTAGTGTGATTACCGCTTCTTCAAAATGACTCTTTCAGATATCCTCTAAATGGCTCCAGGGTCTGTATTTTGGGAAAACCTGAACCAGTAGAATTTGACTATAGGAGTTTATAAGGTAAATCTATATATTTTTTGAGACATAATTCTAAATTTGGTTTAATTAATTTAGGGGGGATCTTCACTTTTACAATTGAGGGGAGGGTCACTTTTAGAATTTACGAAAATATTATACTATAAAAAAGGAATTCTAAAGAAAAATAACTTCCAAAAGGATTGGTATTAGAAGATAAGGTTATATATGGTTTTAATACAATGAAAAATATAATTTATAATTTTTTTGGTTTAATTTTAAATTATATCATTTTGATTAACTATTAATTGAACTATTTTAATTTTATCTACGGTAACAAAGTTTTCAATTTTAAAATCTTTTAATTTTAAATTATGAGTTGACAAATGGACCCTAAGTGGATAATTTATGAATATTTAAATCATATAATAACAAACTTTTATTATTTCAATATTTTTATTGTTTTTTAATAATTTAGTTAAATATTATTATTATAAAGTATAATTATTGTCAATTTTGATACAATTCATTTGATTTAATTTTGAATACAACGTAAAAAATGGGGTATTATAATATAATTTTTTTACACCATCATAATATATAATATGAATCTTTAAAATTTCTAGGACACATTAATCAATTATAGTTATATCACTTTTAATATTTTCAATATCATTTAATATATTTATTTATTAATTAGAGAAATACTGCATCTGTGTTGCATAATCAATTTCAGAAATTATTTAATTATTAAAAGATAAGAAAATATCATAAAAATAGTTTTATTAAAATAAAAATAGTCACATATATTCATTTATAACAAACATTTTTACTCTTGTGGACACATATGTGTTATTAAAAATAAAGAGTGACATTTTGTAGCTTTTATTGATTTAAATAATTCATAAGTCATTTTCATAGAAAAATATACATTAAATAACTAAATTTAAATCCTAAAGTGTTAAGGGTGAAATTAAATTCATTTAATAAAAAATTTATTTAATATTTTTGGCCTTAATTATAATTTTTAACTCAGATTAACCCGATTTTCCATTTACTGAGAGGATAATTATTACCATGATTACTATTCATAATGCCCAAAATAAAAGGAACCTATTTTCAAAATATACACCTCTAGATTCTAAATATGGAATCCATTTTAACAAATTCAATTTTTATAGGTTTTAGAAATAAATTTTAATTTAAGTGCACAAAAATAAACAAATATTTTTTTGAAGAACAAAATCCCTTTTTAAGCATAAATTGGGTGTATTATTATCCTATGTATAGAAAAGTATTTATTGAATGATTAAAATGATTGGTAAATTAAATTATATATAAATGAAATTAAAATCATTCAATAATATTTTATTACATTATTTTTTGGTATAAAATATATTTCTTGAATAAAACAAATTGGAAAAAACATCACTTTTATTTTTGAATAATTTATATTTTCAATGATAATCATTTGATAACTAATGAGTTCATTTTATAAATGTGTAGAAAATTTATTTTTCATGATTTATTTATTATTATTCATTCCCTTAAATCCAATTTATAAGTGATAATAGGCACATAATATTTTAAAATTTTTATGTAATTTATATAAACTCACAGTGGTGTGTTACACAAGATATCAAAGAAATACAATTATTTAAAGAGAATTTTTCTTTAAAAAATATCATGGAATTATATTCAACTGACCTTAAAATTAAATTCTTCCTAAAAAAATTTCATATTTTAAAAAAAATTGAGGATAATTTTGTCTCATCAGACCTAATGTTCCCACATTACATTCTCAAATTTGAGGTTTCACCAAAAATATCTAACCACATGAGTGGTCATATTTCATTGAAATTTATCTCTATAATACATAATATCTACTAGTTTTTCTTAATAAGAATGATATTTCTCTAATAGTATGACCACTGAAATATTTTATTATGATGTATTGGGTTCATAGTTCCTCAGGATAGATACAAGGAAGACATCATGAACTTAGAAGCGATTAAGTGGAAGCGTTAATCATTATGAAATTTCCATGATATGTTCTAGAATTCTAATTTTTTTTGATATACCAGAGGATTAGATTTCTATTCTTCTCTAATATCATTACCATATTAAATTAGGAAATCCATATAAAAACCTCCTCATATACTTCAAACTCGATATCTCACTGATGATTTTTTGCATAACTATTTTGATGACATTGAATAGATCTTATAACCCATTTAATGGATTTAACCTTATCTAATATTTATTTATCTATATCAGGTCCTAGTAGGTTTCTTTCTCTAACATCATTCTAAAATTTTGGATTTCTTAAAATCCTACTAATGTGGTCTTTATAATTATTTATCTGATAGTTTGAGTGAAAGCTATTGTTGGAATAAAATTCCACCAAAGAAATATATTGATCAAAACCCCCTTTGAAATTTATAGGGAAATATCTCATCATGCCTTATAAAGTTTGAATGGGCCTCTCAAACCGAAAATAAACTTAATGATGGTAAGAAGAATTTAATCTTAACTTTATATCCATATCTAGCCAAAGACTTTCCAAAACATTGATGTAGGTATCGAATCTTGATATGATATAATTGATAATTGTACATAATTAAATATTAGATCCTTTTTAACGTATAATTGAGTAAGTTGATCAATATAAAAATTTTCATTATTATCAAAAATAATAATAAATTTTTAAGGTGTTAAACTAAATACCATATAACATTGTGAACTTAAGATGTTATAGGTAGTCTAATAACGAAGTCAATGGAATTTTTTTCTCATTTCCATTATGGTATGGATAAAAGTTATAAAATCCCCTTAGACTTATATCTTTCAGCCATAACTTTTTGACACAAAAATAACTATGAAACCTGCTGTGAAATATCTTCTTTTATGAAATCCCACTATAAATACACTTTCTGGTATCTATACAATTTTTTCTTCAATGATGAATAGTGAATGATAAGCTATGGGCCTCATTCAATAGATCCTTCTTGAAAACTGTTATGGGAAAGCAAACAACATAGTTTCTGAACCATTTTATTCCCTGAAAATCACGGTTAAACTTAGTGACATTTCTCACCATCTTTTACAGGTCTACATATTCTTTTTTCACTAACTTAATCTACACTTGTTTAGATATTTGATCATTCAATAATGAAATATAGGAATTTTCCCTTCCTTAAATATTTCAAGATCTATCCTTGGAAATTTTGTGATCCTCATTGCTGATAAGATATCAATAAACATTTGACTCACAACATATTCTACCTTTTTTTCTTTCCCAGGGATATAATTTATTAATAAATCATAATATATAATCAGTTTCAACAATATTCATTTGTATGTGTTCAACTAATTATAAATTAAAATATACATTAATATTTTTGGATCAATATATATTCCACACTTTTCACGATAGAGATAATTCCTCTAAATTTCATTGCAAAAATAACCGCAAATAACTCAATGTCATGAGCTAGATAATTTTAATCATGAAACTTAAATTATCATTAGGATATCTTATTGCAATAATATTTTTCATTAGGACACATCCATTCCTAATATTTTATATATCACTATTGATTACAAACCCTTCTCCACTACATCATAGTGTATGAATTGGTGAAATAACTATCCTTATTTTTAGTTCGTTAAAACAATCCCCGCAATATTCAGTCCAAAAGAACTTGGATCCCTTCTGAGTTAACTTTCTAAGTGGATTATATAGTAGAGAAAAATTATCCTCAAAGAAACAATAATATCTAGTAAAACTAAGAAAAATTTGGATTTTGATCACTATGGTTTTCTTAAGACATTTCTTAATAACTTATGTCATTGATGGATCTACATATATAACCTCACTTGAGATTATATTACCCTATAATAGAACTTTCCAAACCCAAAATTAATGGTATCTAAATTTTGAATTAATATTCTCATTTTGTATGGTCTTCATCATAATCCTTTAGTGATATTCAAACTCTTCTTATTTATTAAATATATAATAATGTTTTCTATAAAAAATACAACAAACTTTTTAAGGTAGTATATAAGAACTCTATTCAATAAATGTATGAAGATGGTGGGGGTTTTAGTATGACTAAAAGGAATCAGTGTAAATTCATTGGGTCCATACCTTTTATATAATGTCATCATTGGTATATCCTCTTTGTTTACCCTAAATTAAAGATATCAATAAAAACGTTCAATCTATGAAAAAAAATATAACTCCTCATAGATAATAAAATAATTCACCAATATATTTCATAAGATAATTTTCTTGGTTTGGAACTTTTTATGTTCTCAATAATAAATGTTGAGTTTCATTGATCAATATTTCTTCTTGATAAACATAATAGGTGTACCCTAAGGTGATACACCAGAAAAAATTAATCCCTTGTAAATATTCTCATAGATGTTCTTATTTAATTTATGTAACTCAATTGGGTCCATTCTATGTGGAGCCTTGGAAATTGGAATTACACCAGATTTGAGTTCCATCAACAACTCAACTTCTTAATTTGGTGGGAGAACAAAAAATTATTCTAGAGAGACATCAAAAAAATCACATGAAATAGATGTATAATTAATTTTGAGTTTCTCTCTAACCATATAATAAATATAACCTTCATCTATAAGAATTAAGACCCATAAGATGGAATAAATTTCAATTTTAATTTCATATTCATCCCCACATCGATCAATGATTATAGGTTCACTCAAAATAGTAAATTTGGCTTCTATTCCTCCTAAATGTGTATAAGATCTATATAGAAAAACCCAATACATCCTAATAATCACATTGAATTCAACAAAAGAGATAATCATAATATTTGAAGGAATAAATTTCCATCAAAATTCAATTACAGAAGAAGTATAATCTTGATATTCGACTATTGTTCCACTAGGTGTTTTCATTATTAACTCAACATCTAGTCATTGCGATTCTATAGTGATACACTTGAAAATATTATAAAATTAAAAGGGTTTGAGTAACTATAATCAAATAATAAATTATATATTCTTGAGTGGATGGAAACTGTAACTTTAACCAATTCATTATCATAACCAACTTTTAAATTCATGATTTCATGATATTTCCATTTTTCATTGGGATTAATAGTTTGTTGACACTAATCATAAAAAACCATTGGATTAATGCAAAACTTAGAATCATTCCCATACCCATTTATTTTGATTGATTATATCATGGGTGGTGCATTAGTTAGAATCTTCTTTAACTCCATTTCATTAACTTACTTATTCATCACCCTTTGTCATTCCTGGGATTTATGACCCACCTTTAAACATTTAAATAACCAGAAATTTCAGTTAAAACACTTATGTTGATGTTTCCTCCCATGTTTCTTGAATGTATATTGCTATAATCTCTTTCCACCTAATGATATATTTTATTTTTCACGAGGTTAATTCCTTCATTTATTATCAAACCCATGGAAATAGTCAGAATCTACAATTTCCATTTCTACTTTAAGTGCGGATTGAACGATTTTTTGAAGATACTAAAATCATTTATATATAATTCCTTTTGAATAATTGGTTTTAAGCCATGAAATAATTGATCAATTACATTCATGGATAATAATTAAAGTAGATTCATACTATGAAAAGCCTTGTAAAATATTCCTCATAGGTGCCAATGGATTAATCATCTTTTTTGCTTTAGCTCAATAACTTCCTTCTCCATAATTTTTCATATATCACAAGGAATGTACTTACGAAACAATACACCCTTGAACTCACCACATTACATGGATTCTATTTGAAATTATTTCATTATATTCATGATAAGATTCCACTATTGATCTATATCACCTTAAAGATGATAAATAGTTAGGATAACATTTTCTTGTCTAGAATGTTAATGAATAGATAATATTTTATCAATCATCTTGATCAATCGCTCAGTCACTAATGGATGAGAATTTCCACTATAATAAGGTGGTTCTTTATTCGTGAAATATTTATCTGTAAGTTGTTCCCCCCTTTCATGATTTTGAAAATAAGCATGATTCATCTCTATTGAATGTTTAGCGTTCATAGAAACAAGATTATTAATTCAATGTCCTATAGCATTTGGGGTCCTAGGTAAAAAATCATTTCATTTTCCTTCTCATTCAACACTAACATGATTCCTTTGGGTTCCATCCATTGACAAAACCAAAAAACAGTGTGGGAAACAATATTCAACGTATAAATAAATATAATTATGGGGCATCATTTATAGGATGTCTAAGTCATGACTCCATCTTCATTGACACCTTAGGATTAAGATAGCTCCTTTGTGATTGTTAGCAAGAATTATGATTTAATACTATAATTAGAGTTATAACATGGTTTTTAGAAAACAAAATTCTAACCTTAATATTCAAATATTAACTAAAACCCACTCTGTTGCTAACTAAATGTTCTGATTTGGTCATACATAAATACAACATTTATTTACATGAATATTAAATACCTAAAAATATAACCCATGTTATAACCAAAAACTTTTATAGTATTTTGAGACTATATGTACAATATTATTATTTTATAAAAATCTTAATATTCTCTAATAAATAACTTCCATAATACTTATCTTCATAGGAATACCCTACTAAAAGTATTCTACATAACTTATAGAAAATAATCAAAAGAAAAGGGTGAGATCTGTTGATTTGGAAGGGTAAATGTGGAAGTTATCAATCCATGATCATGATAAAAAAATACAATTAAAAGAGTATGAGATCATGACCATAACTTAAAAAATTTCATTCTTAATATAAAATAGATCATAAACCTAAGTATTAGTATAAAAAAATATAATTTCAAAAGGAATGAATCATAACA
Source organism: Viscum album (assembly GCA_963277665.1). Lineage (NCBI taxonomy): Eukaryota > Viridiplantae > Streptophyta > Magnoliopsida > Santalales > Viscaceae > Viscum > Viscum album. Next base: position 745,759,071 of record OY728143.1, read on the forward strand.
ATGAGATCCCATTATAACTCAATCATGAAAAATAAGTTCATGTCATAAATATGTATATAATAAGGTTAATTATGGAAAATATTTCATATGTAATAGTTGTATAAGAATAACATCAGATTCAAAAATTGAAACATGTTTCCCATAGTGGTTGAAACACATTGTCTTGTTTCCCTCAACAGATCAAGAAATTCATCTTAATTCTTATAACTATATCATGAGATATAATAAATTACCCATTGTATTGGAGGGAGAGATTAGTTCCAACCAACACATAATAAAAATAATAAATATGTGTTCCAGAATATCATAAATAATTATTTCATATTAGAACCTGTAAAAAAATGTTTCATAGTGGTTTCATTATCATATAACCCATGGAAGACAAATGGGTTTCATAAACAATTCATCATTTCAACATAAATAGAAACCATCTAACAAAATAATAGAGATGGTATCCTTAGATCATAACCCTAGTATAAAATAATTATAAAAAAGGGATATTGTTTTTTTATGAATACAAACACCGTTAAAATATCAATTGAAACATATTGTGGAAAATACCATTTCAAATTTATAAATAACTTTTTAAAGTCTAAAACTTCAAATAAAATGAAGAAACCATTTTATTTGAAAATAAACTAATAAAATTAAAACATAAGTTTCAAATAATTAATACACCATGATGTTGGAAAATTTATTTCATTTTATATGAGATAAAAAACATTTATTTCATACTTCTATTAGAAAAGTCACAATGTACCTCATTTAAAAAAACACAAAGATTCATTTCTAACCATTTTTTAGAAATTAAGAAACAATTTAAAAAGTCTTTCGTAAATCATATGAGAATAGTAAAAAAAATTCATGAAAACATTTTTAAAAAACATGTATATATAATATAAAGTTAAAATAATTCTATAGTGAGATACTTAAATGTAAACAAGCCCAAATATTGATTATATTTTAAAATAAATCCCTCAGCTTGATTTTTCCTTTCATTGAAACCAATATTACTTCTAGTATAATAAATTTAAATTTATTATAATTCTATAAAATAGGTTTTTCATATTTATAAAATAAAATATTTTTTCTTTGTATCATTTAAACACTCATTTAATCAATAATTCGTTATCAAAATTGTTATTTAGAGGTGCTAACTGTTTCAATTATTATGAGTATTTCAGTTCATTGTTTTTTGTCCTATTAAATTTATGTTAGTTACATAAAATCTAGAATATTAATCATGATATAAATATCCTTTATATTAAAATATATACATATTTATAGTCATCCTAGAAATTTAGATATTTAAAAATGAATTACATGACTCATGAAGATGGTAGGTCTTACGTACTCATGAATGTTGTTTCCATTTTTCGAATGATGGAATAAAAGATAGGTAAATAATAATTAGCATTTATTGAATCATTATTATATCATATATATCATATATATTCATCAAATTAATCTTAATTACTATATAATTAAAATATAAATGAAAAATTGGTCACATCGCTTTTTGGAGGATAGAGTCCCCAAGTACGTACAAATGACATAATCGTTTCCCAATAGATTGGATAGTAATATGGTATATAATATATTATTATTTAGTATGGAAAATTGTTCCACTAATATCATATGAAAACATTAATCTTATTATAATACCCATTTATAATATATGGTGTTGAAAAATGAATTGTATCAATACGTGTAGATGGTAAGTCGTACGTATGAATGAGCGATACTTTCACTAATAATTTTATGGTAAAGAGGTTGTATAATAGTTTTTTAAAAATAATAATAAAATTTATTTTTCTTCAGTTTTTTATATATTATAAATGCCATATATTTATATGAGTAAAATAATATTAGATTAAGAAAGTGTTTGGTTAGGGAGATTTCCTCTTCTTTGAAACCGCAACTTTATATCTCCTCTAAAGAGTACTAGGGTTGGAATTTGGGGAAGACCAACACCTATTAAATGTGTAAAAAGAAGTTTACAAGATAATTTAGTAGATTTTGGTCAATATTTAATGTTCAATGTAGCTTAATGAAGTGAGGTAGGAGGTTCCCTTTTACAATTTAGGCAATGGGAACTTTTAGAATTTCTCAAAATATTATATTATAATAAATTAATTCTCAAGAAAAACACCTCCTATTGTAAAGTGGTTAAATGATAAGTTTACATATGGTTTTAATCTTATCAAACAACAGAATTTATATGATATTTTTTTGCAATTTTAAAACATATCATTTTGATTAATCTTTATTTGACCAATTCTGATTTCAACAATGTTAAAACAAGTTAAATATTAAAAGGTTTTGATTTTTAATTATAAGGTTAAAATTGGACTATAAATTGAAAAATTATGATAATTTAGAGTCTGTAATAACCACCCTATTTTATTTAATTATTTTCCTAATTTTAATATAATTTATTATATATTATTTGATAAAATATAAATTTTATAAATTTTAATAAAATTCATTTAATTTAACATTAAATTAATCTAGAAAAAGGGATAATTATAATATAATTCATTTACACTAACCTAATATTTTACATAGATCTATAAAATTTATGGTACACATTAAAACATTAATATTGTCTGAGCCTTAATATTTTTTAAATAAAATTAATATATTTTTTATTAATTGGAGAAGTACTACATCAGTGTTTGATAAGAAATTTATATATTTATATAATTAATAAATAACAAAAATAAATTTATTTAACTAAAATAATTTTTAAAATCAAAATAGAAACTTATATTCATTTATAACTTCATTCTTCCCTACGTGGACACATATGAGATACTAAAAACAAAGATTGTGACATTTTATAACTTTCTTTGATTTAAATAATACAGAAGTCATGTTCTTAGAAAAATGTTTATTAAGCAACTAAATTCCAAGACTAAGGTGTTAATGGTAGAATTACTGTCATCAAATAATAATTAAGATGAATAACTGTGGCCTTATCACTTATTTTGAATCAATATTAACAAGATTTACCCATTAGAGAGGTGATAAATTCTACAATGGATACAATTAATAATGCTTAAAATAAAAGGAGAATATTTACCAAATTCAAACCTCATGATTTGAAATATGTAATCCATTTTATCAAAATAAATTTTTTTAAGTGGTAGGAATTAATTTTATAGTATATAATAAAAATGATATAAAAATTCTTCTATAATAAATAAAATTTTTATGCTTAAAACTATATTTATTTGTATCATATTCTTAGAAAAATATGTGTCTAATTTCTAAAAAAATTATCAAAAAAATAATATGTTAATTTCATTAAAATAATTCACCAATAGGGTTTCATTTATTTTATTGATAAAAAATACCTTTAATGAAAATAAAATTAGGAAAAACATAACATTTACTTTTAATGATTTTTTAAATTATAATTATTTTATAAAAAATGAATTATTTATATAAATGTGTATACAATATTTTTTTCATAATTTAGTTACGATAATTCATACTCACCGATCCAATGGGGAGGTGATAAAAGAAAAATAATATTTTACTAATTTATGTTGTTTTTTTAACTCACTATTACGTGTAACACAAGCTATAGAAGAAATAAAATTATTTGATGTGAAATATTTTATAAATATATCTTGGGGTTAAAATTTTCTTTAAGCTATTATTTTTTCAATGTAAGGATCCATAATACCTTCTTATCCATTATTTATATAATCATTTCCTATTCATTTGTATTTCAATGTGAAATGTTATTGGGCTTCATTATTATAAATTCCTTATCATATTATCAATGAGAGATACCTATTCATTCTCATTATACTACCGTAATAATATGTAACAATTCTCAAACACTAATGGAGGACAAATTAATAAAACTATATATAGTAAAACATCTGAAAATTTTGGTAAAGTAATGAGTTTGTGGTTTCTTATCAATGGAATATCTATCTACGTACTTTATGTTTGTTCAACCTCTAAGACATATTAAATTAGGGTTAATAACATTAAAAAATGCTGGTTGGGTATTAACACAATATTCACTTGGTGCAAAAAAGGTGGGCCTAACTTCATACCTAGTTTGATACTCCCAAGGGATATTCTTTGGATGATTAAAACTTTCTTTAAAAACTGTAATAAAGGATTTGAATAATTTTCACTATTTTTGTAATAACTTATTTATTTATATATATAAAGTATGTAAGTGTTTCACCTGATCTAAAAGTGTGGGTCAATAGATGATTTTTTTATCATTGATTTTGTATCCAGGTATTAAAAACCAATGAACAATTAGAGAATATCCTATTAATAAATATTTATAACTAAATTACAATTCACTACTGCCTTTTTGTAATTTTTTCCCAAGGGTTTTTATAATTTCATTTTGAATAATATTGTTTTTTGAGTATTCACTTAGAAAGAAGCATTATTCTACTAAATGAAGAAATTTTTATATTCTATATATCCATTATGTCTATATGAATATTTTTTCATTACATAGATGTGATTATGTTTGTGATTATTTAGGAAACATTTTTATTGGTATTTTCTATCCATTATCTTCTTATAGTGGATTCATTAGACTTATTATGTTTTGGGTGGGGCCTCAAATTATTCATCCCCCAAATTAATTGGTTTGTCTCATAAGATGAACTAGATTGGGTGTTCGGTATATTCTATACCATTTTCGGTATGATTCCATTGAGTGATCCTTTCATCATATATTTATGGTATCTCAAATTAGGAATTTCATCACAATGAGATAAGTTATTCTTATCCATTATTTTATTTATCGTTATATATTCCATTGATATATTATGATAACCGATTAATTTTTCATTAAGTTTATTCAGTTATGTTATATTATTTATTTTATTCTTGTGTAAGATATATGTTTTTGTACACAACCCCTTACTGAGAATATATGATCATCCCTTTATATTTTTTCCCTTTCCAAAAGAATCCTTGAATACAACTACGTGGGAATTATTGATTTCAAGGGGTAATAATAAAGTTTCATATTTTTAGTCGATGTATCTTAAGTTTCCAATGTAATATAATGTCCACTTACATATGTAGTCTCTTGGGACTATAAAATAGTTAGATCTTGGGTATTTTTATCTTTTTATTATATATTATTATAATAAAATAAACACTTGATTTGGGGTTCTGGATTTGGTGTGTTATAGTTGGTTTCATGGAATGTGTAGTGGAAACTGGAAAACATTATTTTAAAGAACATAGTTAGATAACATTACTCTAAGAAAAACCTTTAGTATATTCTAGAATTTTTTTTAATTTACATGTAATTATTTTAAAATAAATGAATTGGAATTATATACTATGATCAATAATTAATAGTTTTATTCATTTAATAAAAAAATCCATTGTCTTGAAATGGTTCCAAATGGAAGGATCAAGAATCATGACAACACTAAAAATAAATATTGTGATTGACGTCCAGAGATATTCAACAAGGTTTTTTTAAGAGGTGTATATTATTACACTATTTGGTAGGTATAATCATGGTTTGACCTATAACTATTAATATATGGAACAACATGTTAATCCATAACATGGTATAATAACATTTGACCACTTCATGAGATAGAAACATCAATCCGTCATTGGATCCATGAATCCATTATTATCATAAAAATGGACCAAGTATCAAGATAAGTTATTCTATTCTTTTAAAAGTAGTTGGAAGGATAATTATATCATATAATCATATCTTCTAATGGTTGTTGTGTAAAAATAGTGGTCATTGATTCAAAACACAAACAAGGAAGAAGATATAGTGAATATGGAATGGAATATTTTAAGGTGATACTCATTAAAAAATACAGTCCTCATGAACAAAAAGCTCACATTAAATGGAAATTAATATATTTTATATAAATTAAAAATATTTTTGTTAATATGTATGAGGGTCACCTTATAAATTAAAAAATAAATGTTGTGGACTATATACAAAATAGGGGAAAAATTGATCGCTTATTTTATGGGTTTAATCCATCAAATCATAGTGAATTATTCTCTCAAAAAATCTCAACATATGAAGTGATAGTGAAATGTTAAATCAAGACTAATAAAGAATTCTCCCAGTCTTTTCTTTTAATATGAAAACATGATAATAAATGGTAATTTTATAACCACATAGGGAGAAATTTGGAAAAGGATAAAAAGTGTAGGGAGGAATTCCCAACATGAAATATTTCTATAAATAAACACCCTAGGTCGTGGATGAAAGGCCAATGAGTTTACTTCAATTATAGGAATAAATCAATCAAGCTCATGAAATAAAGGAAATAAAGAATCCAATAATTTCCAATGCCTTAATTTCAAAAAGATGTGTCTCTACACAAATAAATTCCCTATGTTTTGAGGGAATATACCCCATAAAAAGAAAAGGAATTATGGATTGTCTTATGTAGTCATAATAATTGATGTTTACATCACATATAATGATATATTATGTACTTTTATAAAATACATAGAGTAATCTAATATATTATTTGACTCTGGATCTACACATTATTTTATATATATTGTGTTTTCTATGAACATTGAATTATACCATATTGCATTTAAAAAGGAATTATTAGTTAATAATTCTATTATAAATATTATAATAATGAAATCATATTGATATATCACTATTAAAACTAGTGGTTTCTCATTAATTTCAAACTAGGTTGTAATACTAATGGCTGACTATGTTACAATCCTTGGGAGGGATAGGCTCTCAAATTATAAGACATGAATTTATTATCAATATAATTATATTATAATCTATATAGATGAAATATAATCCATTTATTATAGGATATAATTTAATTCTAATTTCATGTTTTAAAACACCTCCAATAGAGAACATTAATGAAACTCTTGGAGAAGATAAACCAATGACTAGAAAAGATAAGCTTATAATAGATTATATATCTATTGTAAGGGATAATATTTATGTATTTCCTAGTGAATTACATGGATATCCACCAAATTGTGAAATTGAATTATCTAAAGACCATATTTGTGATTGAAATATTGTTTTTAAGCCTCTATACATAATGGCTTTATTGGAATTGGTATATTTAACAAAACAACTTAAATAATTTTGTGATTAAGGATTAATATGACCTATTGTTTCACATTTAAGGCACCAATCTTATTTTTTTAGAAGAAGGATCAGTCCACCTAGATACTCATTGACTATATAGAAATCAATATCATTACTATTAGATTGTTTATTTTTTAACTCAAATTGAAGATCCATTTGATCAACTTCAAGGAGTTTTCCCAATGATGGATATATATTCTTGTTATCATAAATTAAAATTAAAGAAGTTCTATATAAAAATATGTCATTTTACAGATTACAGGGTCATTATTTGTTCATTGTAATATCATTTTGGTTAATAAATACAAATTCCATGTTTGTGGACATAAAGAATAATTTATTCACTAATTATCTTGATAAACATATTTTGGTTTTTATTGATGATATATATTGATATACTCTTTGTGATATGAAGATCATGGATACCATTTAAGGATGTTCATCAACACTATATGGGATAAGGTGTTATATATTAAAGTCAACAAGTGTGAATTTTTTTTCTTAAATTATATATTTTTTAGCCATATTCTCTCCATAGATTGATTATTATTTGACCCTATTAAGACAAAAGTTTATATAGAATGGTCCACATCAATTAATATAACTTACATACATAGATTCATTGGATTATAATCAATTACAATGGATTTGTAGAATATTTTTTCTGATTAGCTAATATGATAACCATGTTAGCATGTAAAGGGTTCAAATTCATATGGGTTACTATGGATCACCATGAAATTTCTAACCATTTCATATAAATAAGGGTAGATATGTCCATTGAACAACATGAATTTCTCTATATCAACTAATTTTTTATCCTTCATAGTAAACCTTTATCAATTGTATAAGATCATGAACATTGATTTGTATAAAATTTTTGTAGATTTAATAAAAAGTAATTTGAAACTAAGAAACATATAAGAACCACCTATCATTTTTAAACTAATGGAAAATATAAAAGTATAATATAACCTCTAAAAGAAGTTTTGAGGTCATGATCACATGAATTTAATCATACATAACAATAATAACTACCTATAATAGAATTTGTGTACAAAAATATCTTCTATTAAATCATTAAAATGTGTTTTTACATGACCTTGTATGTATGAATATTTTATACTCTGCCATATTGGGATAAAGATGGGGAAATGAGGCTTGTTTTTTCATAACATGATGAGGAAACAATTTGAGAAGGTGAATATTATCCAATATCACATCAACTAAACTCAAAGAGGATATAAAATATATTTTTATAATTAAACTATGGACTTGTAATTATATATATGATATCTTTTATTCATTAATGTAAAACTATGTAAAGGAGTTATAAGGTTTCGTAAGAATTTGAAGTTATGTACATGGTAAATTGGGTCTTTTTAGATTGTAGTGAGAATGGGATTCATGGTTTACTATTTGGTAATACCACCAAACCTCTCTATGTTTTAATTCTACCATGTATGAATGCTATGTAAGTTCATGAAAGAACTGACACATGTGCTTACCATTGATAAAATAGAGCATGAACCCAAATTATCCTATAATTATGAGCTGGTCCAGACTGTTGACATTAGATACTAAGTTTCATGAAACTAAAAAAGTTGATTGTTTAATGTTCATTAGAGTAATCAAATTTTTTTGGAAGAAACAAGGGACCGTGGAAAATAAATGAGGAATAATTACCCTAACTTGGTCATTTATTTATATACAACCAAAATTTTGGGGATGAAATTATTTAAGGGGGGTATAGAACACAAGAATCAATTATAATAAAAAACTACATCATCAAAAAACTATTCCTAATTGCACATGTCCTCAGTATAATTATAAAAATATTAGTAGAATACAATAAATAAAAATTATATTAACTATAATAGTCTCAACTAGTTCTCCAGAACACATAATAATATAAGACACCACCAAAATCTTGAAATATGGAATATCATACTCCAAAATGAATGAAAAATATATAAGGTACATTTTAATTATTAAGAAAACAATACAAAATGAAGTATACATGATATAATAACCAAGATAAGTATATAAATGATCTTAGGATGTTATCATGAGGTGTATATATATAGAGTAACATGATCATTGGAATCTGACCATTGGGAATCTAACCAAAATAATATTAATGAAACTATAATAAAAGATTTTTTTTGATAAAATGAATAAAATAATTTAATTTTACTATAACTAGTAATTTTTAAATAATATATTAATTAATGAATACTAATATAGTTACACACATAGGGATTAGAATAGAAAAATACATTTTAAATTCTTGGTGACAAATTTAGGGTTTTCAAAAACACCATGAGATTTATTTAATGATTAAAATTATTATATAAAAAATTATTTTTGAAAAAATGACTTTAAATATGAAAATATCTTTTCAATGTTTTTTAATGGTCCTTTTTTTATAAATTTATGATACATCATATTGTTTAGGTAAAACATAAAACATTATATGAACATAAAAAATGTATTGTGACAACATAGTGGATTAAAATGATTTAATTAGTAGAAATGAGGAATTATTAACAAAAAATAGTTTTATTCATTAAAATAATCTATTTTAATGTAATAAAATTAATTCTCTATACCTATAAATAATCTTCCGAAACATAAATCATATTTTAAGATTTAGAGAACAATCTTTATGAAGAATAATATTTTATATATCTAGAATAATATACTCAATAGGATTTTAGTACATAATCATTTAAAATAAAATAAAATAACCCTACATGTATAATACCATGTTCTAAAATCATTTTTAGACAATGGTTTTCTTTAACTGTAAATCTAGAGTCTAAGGCTAATGTTTTAAAATTAATGAACAACCCCCCCATTTTTTCTAAATACGCACCCACCCATACATTATTATTTATTGAATTTTTTTTATCATGTTTATCCTCTAAAGTTCACTCTAAATAAATCTTAAAATGGGGTTATATGGATTGATGTTATTACTCTATATCTTTAAGTATATAATTTTCATGGTATGTATTCCAAATCATCCACTATAATTACTAATTGCAATCTTTCTATTATAATATCAATAAAAAATTATTTTAATATAATTTCATGATTCAAATTAAGTGGTATTATCATCAATTTGATATATTTTAAATGAAATATTACTTATTCCCTCTAATTATATCATTATCCTAATATGATATTATACATATATAGGGGTACCTAATCCCTTTTTTCCTTTATTTTTATAATCCATTCAAATTAATTTTCATTACAATGTGAATTTTTATTATGATACATTTTTTAAAACTAATTAACATATTATCATTGAAGAATCACAATTCCCTCTCAATATTGGGTTGTCATAAGCTTTTTAATTTTAAAAAATTAGAGGAAAAAAATACATTAAAACATATGATTTATTTTTAAAAGAATGGGTGATTGGTTTATTTTCAAAAAAATCCCTATATGTATACAACATGCAAAAACATGCTCTAAAATAGATGAATCCTAGGGTATTAAGCATGAAAAAGGGTTGGTAGCGTATTAACTTGATCTTCAATCAATTCAAAACAAGTGGGCATAATTGCACCCCATGTTTTAATATATATGTGATATTACATGGATGATCCACTAGCTCTTAATTAACCATATTGGAAAATTTTAATAGATTTTTATTGTGTTATCAAAAATTTAAATTTATATATGTGTGTATTGCACTAGATCTCGAAGTGTGCATTGGTTGAAATTTTTATTTCCTTACTTTAGTATCCTACCATTTTAAACTATTTAACTCAACGATTATTTTCTATTTATATCCCTTCTTTCGGAATGTACCCTTTATTACTACCTTTTTATCATACCATTGAAAAGGTTACCTCCCGTTATATTTTGGATATATTATAGTTTATATGTTGATTATTGAAAATTAATATGAATATAAATATTACTATCTTGAATATAGAAATATTGATATTCTATATATCTATTATTTCTATTTGGATATATGTTGACTATGTAACTCCCCAACATGAAATATCTGGTCCAAAAAAAAGTTCCATATGACCTCATGAATTCCTCCCCTTATGAAAGAGTAAAATAACTAGTAGCAAGCATCTATGTTTATTATTAAGGTGATTATGCCCTCAGAATCATTTCATAAAAAATTATAATAAAACAATATAACAAAAAATCATAGTTACATGTAGAAATAGAAATATGGAATACATGTCATACAAGAAATAGATAATGGTTTTCAAGGTGGTAATCTAGTCCAAAGTATAACTGTTGAAGATAAAATAAATAAATAAATTGTGGAGTCCTCGAGTGTCAGTCCCAGTCCACCAAAATTTCCACACTCCTATGGTCAGTCATTATCCATTGAGCTGCGTCCCATACTTGGATCTCTAAACAAAAGGTATGAATAGTTATCAAAAATTCTTGTACAAAATCTGAGTAATAAAACCCTGGAGAACACACCAACTTATCCTTAATTATTTTTCTCAAATATAACATTTTTCATCAAGGAAAATAGTAAATGTGTCATAAGAATAAAAATCACACCACACATACCAAGTGTTCATGCACTAACCAAGATGAAAAATACCTCTATTTATACCTATTTGGTTCCTTGTTGGTAGAAAAACCATTGGATGTCGAAATTGAGAAATAAAAGACACTAGGATCATAATCCATGTCCTAGTAGTCTAAATTCATCGACCCTGATCAGTCCCCCTAACCATTATATCCTGGATCCAACATAGTTCATGCATCAATATTTTTATACCCCATTTAGGTCTCTAGTCATGAACCCATGTATCCATTACCTTTACGTACTACCTCAAGCCAGCCACTCTGACCATCATTATTTTAAATTATTATTTGGAACATTTTATTCATCATTGAAATTAAAATTCACTCCCCTTTTATGGGGAAAACAACACATAATGTTTCACCTATATCAATCACTAATAATAACCTCCAAGGAATGGTATCACACTAAATCGAGTAGAGAATACAAGGAAATCATAGCATGTCATTATGAGAATATAGTAGCAATGCATAAAAACATGTGATCATAATCAAACATGGAAATATTCTACTATATAGATATTAATATAATGAAGTATCGTAACAGGTTTCACGGGCTACATATAGACCCATATGTGACCATAATCAATCAATGTAAACAATGTATGATAGAACAAGAATTATACTAAGGAAAATAGTGTGAATGAGGTCCAAAAAATATAATGAACATAATAACTCAAGGTTTTTGATTCATAATTGATGTTTCATTAAGGAATAATCAATCAAAAGATATCCACATGTTATTCATCCCAAGATACTCACCGAGGATTCATAAAACAGATATTATTATATTATTTCTTAAATGAATAACAAACCACATGCGAAAAAATTATCACACCTATATAATTTCAAAATTATGGATTGAATACAAATAATATGTTAACTATTTATTCCATAGATAAATTAAAATTACAAATAAAATAATAATTTCCACTCTCTAGAATAATTAAAAAATCACATGTAATAATCATCTATCTATCTAGAATATAATGATAGTTATTGTATATCAATATTCAACTATTAGAGGTTATTATCATTAAATAGATCATCATTAAATTCATAAAATCATTTAAAATCACAATCCTTAAGTTAAAGGAAGGTACAATAGTTCTGAAGTTTTCCCTTCAAACTAAAGCACCTAATAATAGAGGAGAGATAATGTCATAATGCGCCAACAAACTGAATATAGATTTCATAATAAACAAATAAATATTACCTATACATGAACAAGGGGATTCCACTACTACTTAAACATAATTGAATACCCAAAAAAATTAAAATCAGCATAATTGATGCATTTTTAAGAATGTAAGATGCATATAGGCCAGGATCATTAAGAACCAAAAATTAGATTCTACATTTAATTATGCTTTTAATTTATTTTTAATTTCATTGTGTTTTAATTAATTCATAATGAGTCAAAAACATTAAAGATGTCAAACAATGTTTTCCTATGTTTTTAGGCTTTAAAATCATCAACAAAATTTACCTGAACATTTTGATGGAGAAGTGAAAATATGGTTTTGAAATATATTTTTTCCAATAAGGGAGTTGTGTAAGGGTAACAAGGATTAACATTATATAACTCAAATAAATTTCATATTGTTATGAATTATTACCAATACATGGGTTTTAAATCTATACAAACCCTTACACAGCTCCAGTTAACATTATATATCCTTTAGAAACTATGAGTAATCCTTACACAGTGCATAGGTTACCCTTATATGACATTTAAAAATAAGGTGGTAACCTTATATACACCAAAAGATATCTTACACAACCTTTATAAAAAAAAGGATACCATTATCTATCTCATTTTTACCTATAAATAGTGCCTAGGTACCTTTAAATAACTCTAATGTTACCCTTATGTAGTGTGTAGAAATTTAATATTACCCATAGACCATGCCTAGGTACCCTTAATCAGCCTATAAGAAATCTATTTACCATCACACAAATCATTGGAATAGGTAGTTACCTCTATGTTTTAGCTTGAAAACACTCTTATCCTTACATAGCCTTTTTAATTCAGGGGTTACCCTTACAAAGAGTAAATATCATATGTTAGGGTGTCAATCAAGTTGATTTTTTTATTTTTTACATAAGAGGATTTTAAAATATAAATATAAGAGTATTTTAAGAAAATTAAATGATTAATAACATTATAATTATCCCCCACCAATGACTTTTAATCCTCGGGAAGTGTCGTTCTAGGTCCTTCTCAAATAACTCGGGATACAAAGATCAAACATCAGACACCCACTTCTAACTTTTCTCTTGGTTGTGTCTATGCTTCCAAAGGATTTTGAGAAGTTGTTTTATATTATCTATATGAACTTTATTTCTCATCTCTAGAATCTTCATCGGGTACTCTTCATAAGATTTATCTAGATCCAACTCAACATCCATGAAATATATAACATGCACATGATTAGGTATGTACAAATGAAGCTGCAAAACATGGAACACATCATGAATTCCTTGATAACTTAGAATAAGGTCTAGACATTATGCCACTTTCCCAACCCGTTGGGGGTCATGAAGGTTCCAATAAACCATGACAACATTTTTCACTACTTCCACCAACAACATTTCACTAACCATGGTTACACTAGAAAGAAAACCTGGTTACCAACAGTGAACTCAAAAGTACATATAATCTTTTCTTCATATGATTGTGGCCAAATTTGATCATTCCCTAAAAGATTATATATTATCTACACCCTCCCTATGGTCTCTTTCATTATAATAGGACCTATAAATGATTCCTCTCTATCCTCCTACCAACACATCAGTGAGAAGCATGTTCCTATATAGTTTGCATTGAAAGGATCCATTTTTATTGAATATTATAAGTTGTTGTTTTAATAAAACTCTACATATATTATATTCTTATATTTGGATACACCAAAGTCTTAGAAGCAATGTCAAAGCATATCCTCTAGTATGTGAATCATCCAATCTGACTATCTTTATTTCTTATGATGGTAAATTTTTCTCTATATAAAGTGAGTACCAATGTATTTGGGTGATCCCTACCAAAAATATGAGGTGAAACATGAATCCCAATTAGAAATAATTATCTTGTATATTATATGTAAGAATACTATCACAAATAAATACAACTCTCCTAGCTTGTCTATTGAGTAAGTCTCCCAAATTGATATGTATTTAGAAACTATTATAATATTCATAACAATCATCCAAATAGTATAATAGATCCTCAATGTATGAGGTAACCCTTTCATAAATTCCATCATAAAATCATCCCACTTCAACATGATTAAAATATGTTGATGGTGTAAACTACTGGGATTTTGGTGCTAGGACTTTACCCTCCCATAGTTAAGGCATCGAGAAACCAAACCAACATTGTATTTCTGCATCCCATGACAGCATAAATATTTTATAAAGTCACAGTACATCATAGTCTCAGGTTATTCTATCATGTTAACCATCCTATCTCATGACCCCCACCATTTCTTGGTAGGTCTTTACAGCATGAACACTGCCATCTCGACATTCCTACCTACTGGTTTCTCAATGAGGTTGAAGATACCCTTGATGATATCCATCCAGTTATAATTTTATTTTATCTTACGAATTCATTAAATGTCTATAGGATAATTGAGATGAAAATATAAAGTACTTTCAAAAATGGATCTCCATTGGACATCCAACGAAATTGGGCCTCCAATCTTCCATACAAAATAATGAGTAGGATAATACTCTATAACACCTTCTTTCACATCAAGTAGTTTAATTGGGGAATTTAGAGCATCCTGGTCCACATCAGTTGGTGGTCCCATCTATCTTCTACAATTTGGAATTTTCAATAATAAGATAATATAAATTAAAAAATAAGCCATTATATCATGACCATTCTAAGGGACCAAAAAAAATTCCCTAGGAGTATACCCATAAGAAATTTTATAACCCTCCTAGCACTAACCCAAGACTCATACCTATATATCAGTCAAAATCATCCAATATATACTAAAAAATATCAACCTGAACAATTTATGTAATTAATTTCAACAAGCATATATTATAATATCAAGGAAAAACGTATATATATCGTATAACATATAATCTAACTTCAATATATAGAACAATTCAATTATTTTAAATAAATAACTAATCTATAGAATAGAAATATGTATATATATATATATTTCATGGGTCCCTATGTTCCATGATATTATGAAATAACACACCAAAAAATCTCATAAAAAATAATAGAAATACCATCCACAGTAACTCAGAGGTTCATTACACATGATCTGGCCAAGTACATGGAAACTCCCCAACCTGAATAACACAAATCTATATCCAATATAATATATTATAGGTTTTTACAAAATAAATTATGTGTACTAGTCCTATAGTACCATTTTGTAACACCTTGAGCTAAAACATTGGCTCCAAATCGATGTTCTACATGAAAGCATGCATGCCTCCCCATATGCAAGAGGCTACCATCTAGCAGTGTGGGTCTAAATCCATCAATGGGGAGATTATAACCTTGGTATTATGTAATATCACAAATAATAATAAAATAATATAATAAATAATTACAGTAACACCTGTAAATAGAAAGTCGACTTACATGTTATATAACAAATAGATAATGGCTCCTAAGGTAGAAATGAAATATATAGTATAAGTGTGGTAGATACAATAAATAAATAAACTATTATATCCCCTTGAATATATCTTGATTAACTAATAGCTTTAATATTCTCGTCCGGGTGATCATCCACAAGAACATTTCCCTTACTTGTATCCCTAAACATAAGGTCTAGACATGCATAAACAATTCCCATATTGGTTGTCAGTAATAAATTCCACTAGGACACCACCAAATCATCCTTATCAAATGTGATAAAATATTATAGGTATATCCCATGAAAATAATAAATGTGTAATAATAATAATAATCAAAATATACATAGAGAGTGTTCATGATCTAACTAAGCTTCCATAGAGTCTTGTCCATACCAAATTTTGTTCTAAACTGATAGGATAGTCCTAGGATGTAATAAGTGAGTAAGAAAAAGCCACAAGAATCGTAACTTCCCTCCATTTAGTCCCAATAAATCAACTCACATTGGGAACCTTGACCATCATATCTTAAATCCAACATGTATCAATCCTATAGATCATCATAACACATCAATGCCTCCAGTCAGGTATGTATACCAATATTCTCGTAAAATGTTGATTCAGGTTAGGCCCCCATAACATCATACCCCTACCATATTCTTAGGTACATCTTCATCATTATTGCATTTCTTGCACACTCCCACTTAAAGGGATTAAAACACACGATGGTCAACTGATGTCAAGTCTTAAAAACCCTCCAAGGAATGGTAACACACATAACTGGGTGGATTATACAAGGAAAGAATAGCATATAATCCAGAGAATATGGTAGCAATAGAAAATAACATGGGATATTAATCAATCATGAAAATAGATACTCTAGAAATACTCATGGAATCAACTAACATAATTTGTATCATAGGATATACATATACCAAATGTGATCACAATCAATCATGGTAAGAAAAGTATGTCAACACATGAATTATATTATAGAAACATGTGTAAATGAGTACCCCAAAAGTTAAGAAACTTCCTAACTCTAGTTAGTAAATTTATAATTCAATTCTCATCAAGTAATCCCCACTCGAACCATTCCCACAAGTATGTAGTCTCAAACAACTCTCCATGTATTCGTAGAACTGATTTCATTATTTTATTTCCAAAATAAATAATAATCCCCATGTGAAAATCTATTCTCTATAATGGATAATTTATAAATTGTTGATTTAATCCAAAGCATGTCATAACTATTTCTTCTTTAAGAAAATTATAATTCCACATATGATAATAATATTCCCTCTTGGAAATAATTATGAAACCAAGTGCTATAATAGACTATCTTTGAATAATTTCATCATAATAACTCTTTATTAGACTGTGATAATTCCAGGTCATTAACAACAAAGATATCATCATAAAATTATATAAATAATTAGAGAATTTTATCTGAAAAATAAAAGGGAAATAGTACACTCCTAGAGATGTCCATTCAAAACACATCACAGAAGAAAACATGAGAGAAACGACTCGGATGCCTTTGGAAATCAAGTGACGAATTTGTATTTCTCAGAGGAATATTAACCAACCTTGAATGGTGGGATTTTTGGAATTCCTATAATCACGATAATATCCACAAACTAAAATTAAAAAGGTTAAGATATTTCATATAAGGTAAAATGTTTATAGGTCTGCATCATCAAGAACCACAAATTACATTATCCTTTTAATACATTTCTTATAAAAATCATAATTCCATTGTGTTTAAATTATTACATAATGATTCATGAATATTAAATGAGTAAAATAATTTATTAAAATAATTTTTGTTCTTTTAAATTTATAAAAATATATTAAAGGATTATATTGAGGTAGAATAAGTAAAAAACATTTTTCTAAAATAAATTTTTTCCAAAAAGGACACTATTTAAGGGTAACATTTTTTACCCATTATTATAAAATAGGTGTTTCATAAGGCTAATGATTATTACCATTATGTTGGTCCTGAATCTAAAATTACCCTTACTTATATCCAATTAACCTTACATACCCATTAAAAACATGGAGTTACCCTTATGTACCATAGAGGTTACCCTTAAGTAACCTTTATAAAAAATGGGTTACCCTTATGAAATGTATAGGTTAACCTTAGATAACCTTTAGAAACTTAGGGATACCCTTATGTAGTTTTCTTTACCCTTACATAGAACCTAGGTACCCTTACTACACTCTACGGTTACCCCTACACGGTGTATATTAATTTCATTTTACCCTTTCAATACACCTAGTTATTGTTATGTACTTAATAGAAAAGGACTTTAACCTTATACAATCCATAAGAATAGGGAGTTACATTTATATAGTAGTTTGAGAACTCAATTACCCTTATGAATCCTTTGTAATTATTGAATTACGCTTTGTAATTCATTGGCCACCCTTATGATGGATAAAATGTATTTATATTATTTATAATAAGGAATAAATCAAAAGAAACCAGGTAAAATGATTAAATATATTTTGGGAGACCTCATTCGACATAATCCTTAAACCTTGAAAATATTTCCTTAAGAGAAGATCAAGGGATCTATAACGAAGTTAAGAAATATATACATGTTTTTTGGAAGGTATTAGTGGAACTAGAAGGCTCTAAATTTTTTAGAAAGGGAGAAGAATATGTACCTTGTTATAAATGAGGGGAGGGAGACGCATGGAATTACATAAAAGATTTAAATAATATTAAGTCAATTTCATATGAAAGTGGATCTAAATGTCCAAGAAAAAAATTATTATAATATAGTGTCCAAATATATTCTTAAAATAATAATTATAAATATATATTTTGACTTATTATCTTTATCTCTTAGTTTAACCCCCCACCCCACCTGAGGGAAAAAAATTACAATAATTATGGTAATAAATTTTTACTATTTTTAATATGAATTTTCACCAAAAATTAATGTGTCGTGAGTAATAAATTTTTAAATTTTTATGCCTAAAATGGAATCCATTTTATCAAATCCAATTTATATTATGGTAGTAAATTATCTACAAAATAAGTGTAAAAAAACAATGAAATTATTTTTTTTAAATGTATTTTAAACATAAAAAATAAAATCACATCCATTCCTTCATTTTTGAAAATTAATATAAGAATATTTAATAAATTATTTAAAATATATTCTATAGATATCATTAAAATTATTAATCAACAGTGATTTATTTATGTTTTTAACATAAAAATTATTTGGGTATATAAAAATAATTTTTTGAAAATAACTCTTTTTACCAATAAAATATTTTATCTTCATTCCTAACCACTATGTTACAAATATATTGATAATTATTAATTTTTTCAAAAAAAAACTATCAATATATTTTTTGAAATAATTTTTTAATACTGACTAATATACATTTTTGATAATTAAATATAGAAAAACACATTTCACTAAAATAAGGTCTTCTAATAATTTAATTATTTTATTAAAATTCAGTTCTTATAAGAAATTTTTTATCATCCTTAACTATTATACATATATTCCAGGATGTGGAATATCCTATATATACCCACTAATCCAACATATCGTATTTAAATGTTTGCAATATCATTGTTTATTTAGACTCATGGTTGTATTTAAAGTAATAAATAAAATATATCTTGTTTATTTAAAAGGAAATACATATAAAATCTTTATGTGTTATAGAAATAATAAATTTTACTTTATTAAGATAATGTATCATAATTTTTTTAATGTAAATTAATACCCTTTTATGTATCTATCTTTTAATAATATTAAACTATTTAATCTTATGTATTATGATCTATTTATTACATACCAATATAATAAAATAACCATTGTCCCTAGGGTACTACAGTTTGGTTGTCATGTGAATAATTAAACAAATGATACAAACTAAAAATATTTCTTTTGGAAATTAGAAACTAGTTTTCACACAATTTTATATACTCACCCAACAAATAGATTAAAATAATTGAGAAACAAGAGGTTTCATTCGTTAAGAACAAATTATCCTACATAGTGGATATTGAAGAAAATTTTGTAGAGTGTTGTAAACTCATTGAAATATTTTTGAAGTGTTGGGAAGTGGGATGAATTCTCATTATCAACTTGAGCACCTCAAAATATTCCATCCATAGTGGCTTTATAATAATATCACCAATATTAACCTTAGAAGGGAAAAACTATTGCTTAAATATATCGTAATACACCTTATACATTATAAAATGTTACATTATATCCATTTACATTGATCCAAAATATTAAAAGGATTCTTTGAAACAATTTATGTCACTTTGGTTATCGTAGAAAACAACCAATTAATATCCAATAATAACATTGGTGTCATTTAATTGAGTCTGTATCTAAATAATATATGTAAATTATTTTATTATAGCCACATATTTATATTCAAGGGACCGCAGGTTGACTAATATCGATTCTTTGACTTCCATGCCACACATATTTCACAGTCAAAATCTGCTTCTACTTCTTTGAAATTTCTATAATCAACAACTCCAGCTCATCCAGCTTTTATAATTACTTTTAAATTATTACCACACATATTTTTATGTGATAATATATAAATGTAAGTATTTGATACAAATCACAATATTCTATAGTTTCTAAGATATGTGATTATTTTAGGTTGGACTGATACCTTTCATAAAGAGTAGCAACTTAAAAAATATTTTTTCATGTGGTGGTTTAGTATAAGAGTCTAGTAATCAAATTTTTGAATTATTTCTCATTAATAAATTTCCCATTATCATATTAGATCATCTTTATTCCTACTTAAATTGGTGTAGAATCTATTATGGATTAATCCATGTCATAACTCTTAAATAAATCCTTGGAATATATTCTATCAGGGATGAAGATGAGACTAATATTTTGGGTGATTCAAAATCCTTGGAAAACATTTATCTCCTTATTCATGGTCATCTCAATATTTTTTCTCATTTGTGTGTAAAATTCTTCATACAAATCATCATCATATCTAGAAATGTTAATTTCATCAAAATATATAAGCCCAAAGTTTGAGGTGGTTTTGGTCTTCTTTTCATATAGGATGTTGTCTGCTTATTCCTTTTTGAAATACGTACATCTCATTTACTCATACAATATGAAATATCATGATCTAGTAGATTATTTCAATCCAAAAATTTATTTTATCATATATATACACTGCTTCAATTTTTTGGAAAAATAAAATCCATAGGTACCTCTATATATAATTCTTTAATTATCTCACCATTCAGAAATGTAGACTTTAAACCCCCCTGGAAAACATCAAAACATAGTTGGGATACAATTGGATGAAAAATAATACCAGTATCTTGTTTGGGAATAGGTGAAAATATTTTATTAAATTAAATCCCTCAAACAGTGAGTATCTCTTACACAAAAATTATTCCTTATTTATTGAAATGTCATTATTCATATTATAATGTTCATAAAACCCCATTTTTAACTAAGAATGTTATGATCATTAGGGATAGGCACAAGCTCCCATGTTTAATTCTTTTCATTTTGATCATGTTCATCATTCATGTCTTGAATTCAATCATTGTACTCAAAATATTCATCAATATTTTGGGGCTCAATCTTTATAAGAATACCAGTGTGACTAGTTTTTAGGATTTTTCTACTTCTTTACACCGCTTGACTCTGATACCAAATAATTTCATCAGAATCAACATTCCTTTTATGTCTTTAATTGGTTCCTATGGTTCTAAAATTCATAGTCTCACCACTTTAATATGTTGAATCGTAATCAATTTTTGGTTTTATTTTACCTTATTAATATTGTGTAGTTGGTTTTGTAGTGAAAAAATCATTTTGAACTACCTTTTTGAATGATTTCTTGACTAAATATTTATTTTCAAAAGATTTCACATCATTTCAATCAACTATCCATTCAGTAGTGTTATTGTAAGACATGTATGAACATTATTTTTTTGCATACCTAAGAAAAATACCATTATCTACTTTTTAATCAAACATAACACAACATTTTCCATTTTTTATGATAAATAATAAACGTATAAAAAATCTAAATTAATTAAAATATGGATTCTTCTTTTACAACATTTCATAAGTTGTTGTATCTGAAGAAGATTCTATTTTGGATGATTCGAGAAGTTGTAATTACATACAACCAAAAATTTATTGAGGTGTCATACACAGTTAGCAAGGTTTTATCGATATCAAAAAAGATCATATGCTTCCTTTCACTCACTCCATGAAATTAATGATTTTAGGGTTCTTTGAACCTATGTATTATGCCATGATTATCATGTTATTTTAAAAAAAATATTTTCATATTAACTACTACTATATGATCAAATCATATATAATTTTTTTTGGCCCAGTGTTCTAAAACATTTAATCATTATAAAGTATTGGTATTTGTGGGACATTAACATAATGCCTTCCACTCAAGTTATGTCATAAATGAAATGGATGAAATATTTATCCCCAATTACTAACATTAGGGTCATTAGTCCATAAATAACATAATAATCCAGATCAAAGGGTATTATAGCTTGAATTTTTACTCCCATTATGACATTTCTTCATAATTACCCATTTTAACATGTTTTTCATGTGGTGTAAATTCCTTATTTCAAAACAAAAATTCCTTTCATATACACCTACTAATAAATTTATTCATTTTGTTTTGGAAAAGATAACTATGTCCTTTATGCTGAAAATTATTTTCATCTTACATACTTATATAAGAACCTATTTTTTCTTCTCCATTATAAAATATATTTCATCATATCCTTAATAATATTTTAATCAAAACTCCATATCATAACATCCTCACTTGGTTGATACTAATATGGTACCCCAAGTAATTTATGTGGCCCTATGTGCGCCTATCCATATACCAAAAAAATTTGACAATTAGTGAGGGTCTATAGGTTCTAAAGTAGAGAGACTATACACTTGGGATCAGTAATAGATGTAGGGGAGAATATATAAATTAAGGGTGGAGGGTGACTAAAATAACTGGTGTCCAACAATAACTAAGGCATGGAAAAATAAATCATCCATGCATGAACATGCTATGGTATAAATACAAATAGTCCACATTCAGTAGTTAATAAAAGCAATAAGACTAGACTAGAAAAAGAATAAGAAAACTAAAATAACCAACTATAGTAGGTAGCCTGAGTACATGCTCGACCCCCATATCCATGTCAAGTCCTAATCCATAGTAATTAAAAACATGAATCATGATCCAAAATTCTAACTTATTGTCAGGAGTTCTATCTAGGAACCAATTTGTGGATTGAACAGGATGTGGGTAAAACATATAAGGACTCCCCCAATGGTGTCTAATTACTATCCAGTCTATGAATATAACATGAATTAGTGTGTAGGCATATCAAAAGTAAATTAGTGATGTAAATAATTACTAGGTTGGCCTCATGCTCCCCATGGAACACATGGAAAACTCTAGATTCTTTGTCCTAAACTAGATTTATATGAACATAATAATAGTCTATTATAAATAATACCCATGGTAATAAGCCGAGGTGTCAAATTATAACACTAGTCCAGTGGTACCTGAGTAGAAAACAAGGAATCTATATATAATTATTATCAAATAAGGTTCTATATGTTTCAAGAGATTAATGATTTTTCATTTGAGGGTAACTAATTATAAAAAAAGAATAATGTATTAACATATGACCTATGAACCCATCCAAGTTGTTCTATATTAAAATCCCTTAGTTTCCAAAGTAACTTCATATTCTAATTTAACCTCTAAGACCTTCTAAGGCATTCCAAATCAGAATCTAGGTGTCCTCTATGGTAATATATATTCTAATTTTACCTCTTAGCCCATCAAAGTCATTTTATTTTGGGATCCAAGTAATGCGCAAGGTGTATATCATGTCATGAAACCTATGAGCTCATCTATGTCATTTTGTATCTGGAACCCATGTGTCCCATGAGAAATATCATATTTCATTTATTCACCAAGGCCATCCAAGGAATTATATATCATGAATCCAAATATCACTCAAGGATTAATATAATTTCATTTAATCTATGACCCCATCCAAGGCATCTGATAAAAATAACCCATGTATATATTAGGGTGTAGGATAATACTCAAGAAATCTATTTTTAATAATCAATCATAGTCTATAATAAGTATATTCATGATAATTTACAAAAATCATGATTTAGTCCAATAATCCATTTACATTTTCATCAAATTAATCAAATCATTCAAATTGATATGAAGGTCAATGTAATTACACATACCATTTAAAAATTGATCATTATTAAATTCATTAAAAACAACCAATTCAATAGGTTATAAAGGTCATATAAGCATACATTCAATTAAAAAATTCATTCCATTAGTTCTAATAACCATTTAATTTATAAAGGGTAAGGGATGTGTGAAGGTGTTCAACCACAAAATAAATCATTTACATCATTTTAAACCACATCAACAAAAATAAAATCCAAACCCACATTGAAGGTAGTTTGGTCACACATGCATTTATAAGGTACCAAGGTATTTTATTAAGCATTCCCAAAAGGGAGGTACTATTTGAGTTAGAAAAACATTGATTATTTCAATGGTCTAGGGATGTATATACAACAATGGGAAAACAATTTATTAGAAGGACTTCGTATTTCAGGAGTGTGATATAGAGAATCATGTGCACGGCACAACAACTCATTTTATAAATTACGAAACATTAATGGATAAGACATATCCCACCTTCCATACACCATGGAGGCCCCACACATCCATTACTATAAACTAATTAGATCTAGAATGATAGAAATTTGAAGGCATGATAAATGACCCGAAAATAGGGTATATGATCTTGCATAGAAATAGAGTCTAATATAGAAAGAAAAAACAAGATAATAAAGAAGACTAATTTTTTTCTAACCAAGCATGATCTAACATGATTTAAATCACATGATTTCTTATTTGAATGAAATATATACCTCCAATACTATAGAAGAACCCAAAGGGGAGCTAAAATGGAGGTTCTATTGTGAAAGGGAAATGGGGGAGGAAGAAGGAGAAATAAACCCTAAAGGGCTAGAGTGAAAATGGAAAAATTTACATCTATAATGGGGTGCATGATTTTGGTGCATGTTTTCCCAAACCTTGTGCCAAACAAGTATCTCATACTTCCTAGGAGAGAGACCCAACACTATTCATATGCATAGTTAGATAAACCATATGAAAAATGTTCCCATGGAACTATATCTACTTCACTCCTTACACCAGGTAGGTGCACAGTTTGACAAACACTATGTAGACCATGTGCTCAACACTACAATTATATATAGATTTTTCACATGTCCTTGTGGCCTAAGGATCATGGTATTACAAAATCACGTGTCACCCATTAAGTTCCACATAGTTTTCTAGGATATCCTACATGATTTTGAAAAACTACGAACCTCATCAAAATAGGTCGCATGAGTGATCTGAATTGTAATTACTTATCATGTGCCAATCATATGCCTATGGATATCTATCCCAAAAATGTGGTTTCAAAGTCCAAAACTTATGAAACTTATCCTAAATTCTAAAAAAACCTTTTGGTCCATAAACACCTTCAAAAAACATCATCTCATCCTCCCAAAAAAATCTCATATTTCCTTGGAATTCTAACATGTTCCAAAATAAGAAACAATAAAACCTCCTAGCCTTAAAACATATCATCCCCTAGAATCCTAGATTGGAATTAAAAACAAATACCAACCTACTTGGGTTGATAATTTCCCACTGA
The DNA here is from genome assembly GCA_963277665.1 of Viscum album. NCBI lineage: Eukaryota > Viridiplantae > Streptophyta > Magnoliopsida > Santalales > Viscaceae > Viscum > Viscum album. Next base: position 745,785,182 of record OY728143.1, read on the forward strand.
AACGATCGTATTCTGATTCTGAATACCCAACACACCTCCAAGAATAACATTATGTATACATTACTCAAACTGAGAAAACTCAATCCAACCCTCGCCTATTAAAGCTAAAAATTATGGATTGTACTTACCCAATCCCATAATTCCTATGAGGCAATCATATCATCATCTATTATCTTAAATAATCCTATGGTAATGTCACCATAGTTCATATCTTCCCATGAAAATTTATGAATAATGGTAATCACTCCCCTAGAAATTCCAATTTAGGCATACCCATACTGTATTTTTGACACTCCCAGAACCATTATCAGATCGCTTGTTAAGACACTACCATCATTCCTCAATATGAATGTAATAGTTAAACTCCCAACAAAGAAACTCAAACTAGTCACGATGGATTTTTCCATGAGATGTTTTGGATGATCTTTAAACTGTATATGTCTAATCACAACAACATTTATGATATGGTTCATCCCCAACAACGTTAAACTATTTAAAGAAACTATAGTTTAAAGCCTTATGTATGACTATTTCTAAAAATTATTGGCATCAACAACCGATGCATCACCAAAAACATGTCCTGAAATATTCTATCCTAAGGTAAACCAAGATCATTTAGAGCATGCTCATCAAATCTCATAATCGACTTTTCATGATGTCTCCTGATAAAACATTCACCTACTCATTTCATCCGTTGTTCTAAAACACAAGAACCAGTACACAACTAATCCAACCCACATGGATCGTCAGAGGTAACCATCAATCGAGCCCAACATCGAGGTTATGATAACTACTGAATCAAAATAAAAGAGTATAAGGATATCATATAAGGAAGAAAATGACTCATCTAACAAAAAAATAGTATCCATCATGGATAACATCTTTCTAAATCCCAAGTGTTATCCCAATGTCATTTATCACCCATTCCATCTTCCTAATAATAGTTCCCATGGAATTCATTGAGTTCTAAAATTTAAAATGAGGTTCAGCACCCTCCAATGGATAAATGTATACTTACCACTTTATGGATTACCTTTAAACATACCCACAGGATAAACTCTCAAATGAGTCCTTGTCACACCCTGACTTGTGCCTTTAATTTATTTAATTATTTTCTGCCTTAAATAATTTTTTTAGGGGTTTGGGTTGAGTCACGGATGAAATTTTTGAGTTTATGTCAAAAAGTGATCCTTTTTAGTTGACATCTTTGGGCCCATGAGTGGAGAACATTTTGGAAACTGTGTGCAGTTCCGCCTAGGTAACTATGCACCCCTTTCATCTTCAAAAAATTTCAAATAAAAATATTGTTTAATTAAAAACATAATAATTGTTTTCATTAAAAATAATACTATTGTTAAATATTTTATTATTATTAAAATGAAATTATTATTATTATTATTATTATCATCATTATTTTATTATTTTTATAGTTATTATTATTATTATTATCATTATTATTTGATTCATTACTAATTAGTTATTAGAATTGAAATGAAATAAATTTGTTGTTATTTTTATTTTTTAAACCTTTTTTTAGGGTTTTTCTTGGATTTTTTTTTTACGTTTTTAAAAAAAAAATTCCAGAAAATTCTTACAGCAAAAAAAAATTTAAAATGCACCTCAAAGGCGGCATCCCGGATGCCGTCTTTGCATTTCGGAGGCAAGGCGGCATCCGTGATGCTGCCTTTCTCCTAAAAAATCATTTTTTTTAATATTTTTATTTTATTTTATTTTTTTGTTTTGTTTTGTTTATATATATATATATAAACAAAACAAAAAATTTCAGCAAAATTTATCTACTATTAAAGATCCAGCGCTACAGCCATTACAGTAGTCTGGATTCTGACAGAAACTCTTACCCAGGCCTCCCTTTTATAAGAGGGCTTGCCCTGAATATCATTCTGCATTTTTGATGTGGGATTAAGGTTCTACCTCTACTGCACAGTACATTCTACATTTCCGATGTGGGATTCTGTTACAAGTACGTGACTTTGAAATACAATAAAATATAAACTATAAGGCCAATATAAATGAAATTTTAAACATTGATTAAAAATATAATAAATAGTTGAAAACAAAAATAATTTCCTCAAAAATGTTGATGAAAAATAATCTATAACCTTTCAAAACCGCCTACTTGAAACTTAAAAATGTTTCAAATACGTGAATTTGAAAGACTGTAAAATATAAAATATAAAACGAATATAATTGAAACTTTAAATATTGATTAAACATATAATAAATAGTTGAAAAGAAAAGAAATTTCCAAAAAATATTGATGAAAAGTAATTTATAACCTTTCAAAACTGCATACTTGAAACTTAAAATTTTTCAAGTACGTGACTTTGAAAGACTGTAAAATATAAACTATAAGGCCAATATAAATGAAACATAAAACATGGATTAAACATATAAAAAATAGTTGAAAATAAAAAAAATTATAAAAAATGATGATAAAAAATAATTTATAAGCTTTCAAAACCACTTACTAATTATTAGTAATTAGTAATTAGTAATTATTAATTATTAATTATTAATTAGTTAATTGGTAATATAAATATTAATTATAATTAGTCATTATAATTATTAATTATTAATTATTAATAATTAATTATATAATAGTTAGTTAGTTCATTAGTTATATAATTATTAAATATATAACAATTAATTAGTAAATTAGTAATATAATTTTTAATTACATTTATTCATTATAATTTTCAATTATTAATTAGTAATTATTAATAATTAAATATGTCATAATTAATTAGTTAATTAGTAATATTATCATTAATTATATAATAATTAATTATTAATATAATTATTACATATATAATAAATATTTAGTTAATTAGAAATACAATTAATAATTATAACTAATTAATTAGTAATTAGTAATTATTAATTAGTTAATTAGTAATATAAATAGTTATTATAATTATTCATTATAATTAGTAATTAGTAATTAATATTTAGTAATAAGTAATTAGTAATTATTAATTAGTTAATTAGTAATATAAATATTAATTATAACTATTCATTAAATTATTAATTATTAATTATTACTCATTAATTATTACTTATATAATAACTAATTAGTTAATTATTAATATAACTATTAATTATATAATAATTAATTAGTTAATTAGTAATATAATTGTAATCTTTCAAAGTCACGTACTTGAAACATTTTTAAGTTTCAAGTAGGCGGTTTTGAAAGCTTATAAATTATTTTTCATTAACATTTTTTTGGAAATTTCTTTTGTTTTCAACTATTTCTTATATGTTTAATCAATGTTTAACTTTTCATTTATATTGGTCTTCTATTTTATGTTTTATGGTTTTTCAAAGTCACGTACTTGAAAAATTTTAAGTTTCAAGTATGCGGTTTTGAAAGCTTATAAATTACTTTTCATCAACATTTTTTTGGAAATTTCTTTTGTTTTCAACTATTTATTATATGTTTAATCAATTTTTAAAGTTTCAATTACATTCGTTTTATAGTTTATATTTTACAGTCTTTCAAATTCACTTATTTGAAACATTTTTAAGTTTCAAGTAGGTGGTTTTGAAAGGTTATGGATTATTTTTCATCAACATTTTTAAGGAAATTCTTTTTGTTTTCGACTATTTATTATATGTTTAATCAATTTTTAAAATTTCATTTATATTGGCCTTATAGTTAATATTTTATTGTATTTCAAAGTCACGTACTTGAAACAGAATCCCACATCGGAAATGCAGAATGTACTACGCAGTAAAGGTAGAACTTGAATCCCACATCGAAAATGCAGAATGATTTTCAGGGAAAACCCTCTTATAATGAATAATTATAATAAATATTTATATTACTGATTAACTAATTAATAATTACCAATTACTAATTAATTAGTTATAATTATTAATTATATTTCTAATTAACTAAATATTCATTATATATGTAATAATTAAGTATTATATAATTGATAATTTTATTACTAATTAACTAATTAGTTATTATATAATTAATGATTAATAAACACTAATTACCAAATTACAAATTATATACTAATTAATTAGTTATTTTGTAATATAAATATTAATTATATACTAATTAAATAGTTAATTAGTAATAGAATTATTAATTATATAATTTTTAATTAGGTAATTAGTAATTATTAATGTTTTATTATTATGTTTGTATGGTTATATAAATATATATAAATAAAACCTAATTTACCCCCTCCGGAGATTCCACTCTGACCAACAAGTAAAAATAGTATTTTGATTTCAGTACACATAAAACATGTAAACAATAATGTACAATCAATGAATATGTCTGTGGTGAGGAGATTCTGTCCCACATAGTGGTCTGCGAATAGGACGTCCGCGTTGAGTGCGCAGTGGAGTCTGATGACCTGGAGAAGGCTGATCCTCGGGCACTGAAACGTCGACCGTCGCGTCCTCCATCTGTGTGTCAGTGGGAGGAGCTGTCAACTGCATCTCGTACTGCCATTCGGATCCTTCTCCCACTAGGGTGGTAGAAGGACCTGCCTCCATCGCAGAGGGGAACGAAGCATGTGATGGAGCTATACCCCAAGACGACGATGGCTCTAGAATCCAAGGTTGTGAAGGATCTGGAACCCAAGATGGAGAGAACTGCAGATATCCTGTCAGGAAAGACGGATCCCATGCCACCTGAGGCACATCCTGAATAGGCTGATCTTGGACTACTAGAGGCCCGACCTCTGCCTGTGGAACAGGCGAGGCCTCATGTGTAGCACGACGCTATCTACGTCGCCGTGGTCGTGGCTCCTCAGCACCAGAAGCAGCTGCAGGATGTTCCTCTGGGGCAGGAACCTCCTGTCTCCGAGCCAGATGCGTGAAGATGCTCTCGGAAAGCGCATGAAAATATGCCCTCGCCTCCAGCGCTGTAGCATGGATGGCTGCCCGGCTAAAGACCCCCTCCTCCTCTTCATCACTCATGCGAACAAGCTGCACTGTGTGACTTCCCTGTAAGTAGATTCAAATGGAATTAGAAAATAATTCAATAAACAAAATAATAGGAATTTATTAACTTACCATCCTCTGCATCTCTATGCCATCTTGGGTAAGATACAGTATAAACTACAGTCTATACCATGGCGCATAGTCAACCTGCTCTGAAAGAGAGAATCGATTTGTAAGAACACCCTGAATACGTAACTCTGCACGTCTGTGCCAGCAGTTGATAAAACTCGCATGTACTTGGGACTAGTCATCATCCTTCTTCCCTGTCAGCTTCATCCCATGAAGCTTGTCTGTCTGTCTAGATGGAAATGGAATTAGCTGAGTACAAAAAAATTGGCGCATGACCCTGTCAGGCTGCTTCCACTCAATAATATGAAAGTGAATGAGGGGCACTACATCCATAGCATCCTCAAGCCCAACAGTGCAGTATGTTGGCAACTAGTCCATAATACTCCAGTATGGAAGCCATGAAATATGAAATGACAAGTGATTTTATCAAAAAAACACCCAACTAAAAACCAAAATTGATGTTATTATTAAAAATGTTAGACAGTGATAGATTGTATATACATACCTGATCAGGTAGGAGACAGTCCAACTGTAGTCGATATACGCCCAAATGTTGTCTCGGAACCACATCAAAATTGTGTCGCTGACACCACCTGTAAAATACAACGATAATGACAAATAATGAGAAATTATAGTCAATAACTCATAGTAGAATCAAAAACCAATAGAAATGACTTATCATACCAGCGTCCACGCGGAGCGTCATGCAACACCTCCATCCCGACCGGTGGACCAGCAAGGTCAGGGCGGAATGCTGGGATGCGCTCCCATGCCCACATCTGAATAAGGATGACTCATCCTCCAAGACCTATACGGTCCCTATGGGATAGTCTGCATAATGATCTGTACGTGTATGCCAAGCAGGCTGATCCCCAACTGTACGTCCCAGCCTGATCAAAGTCCTCTAGTAGGGGTAGATACATCATATTCATGTGCATCCCTGATTGATTAGTACACATGGTCTCACCAATGAGTCGTAAGATATATGCACGGGCATAACGCATGACGGTCTGCTCATCATCATCATCCTCTAAATGAGGAATCTGCGACTCCAACCAACGCATAGATATGGACGATCCATCTGTAGCCCTACGGTCGGACAAAATATCAACGCCTAACAAGCGTTGAGCAAGGTCTGGCCAAGCTGCACGAGTGGGTCCAATAACGGGTCTCCCCTGGATAGGCAGACTGAGAAGCACCGCGACATCCTCGAGGGTGATGGTCATCTCTCCCTCAGGCAAGTGGAATGTGTGTGTCTCTGGTCTCCATCTCTCAACGAGGGCAGAAAGTAGGTAATGATCTACAAATGTGAAATCTGATACGACAAGGCTATAGAAGCCAGCATGGCGCAAGTAAGGTTAATGGCTTGTGGAGGCTCCATGTGATGAAAATGGTGCGCTCGACGCACCTTCAAAAATCGATCTGGATGACCCTCTAACACGGCCTGCGAAATATGGGTAGGCTGCTAAGTGAGTAGTATGGTATCATCCATCTGCATATAAACAAAGAAAATGAGTCGTAAGTGTAAAATGTAAATATAACATTATGATGTTTTTAGAATTTATCTAATTGTATTTATTCAATATCTTATACTAATTATTATGATACTATAAACTTTTTATAGAACAGTTTTCTAAAATATCCTGCATATTTTCATTGGGGTTTAGGTTGGAGGGTTTAGGGTTAAAATTTTTAATATTAATGTCCAGGAAACATGTAAATGGGTTAACTAACATTTACTTTTCAATATGGGTTAAGTGTTCCGCTTTTGGAGTTTTGAAATAAATTCTATTATTTCATATTTAAAGTTATTTCTTGAAAGCATGAATATTAATATGAAATAAGTTATGTTATCTAAAATATTGAGTCTTGAATTTGGTTACACATATTTTGGGGGAGCTTTGTGATTAACTACTTATTGATTGGATTAAGATAAACCATGTCAATTAGTAATGATGTTTTTAGAATTTATCTAATTGTATCTATTCAATATCTTATGCTAATTATTATGATACTATAAATTTTTTATAGAATAGTTTGCTAAAATATCATGCATGTTTATATTGGGGTTTAGGTTGGAGGGTTTAGGGTTAAAATTTTTAATATTAACGTCTAGGAAACATGTTAATGGGTTAACTGACATACACTTTTCAATATGGGTTATGTGTTCCGCTTTCAGAGTTTTGAAATAAATTCTATTATTTCATATTTAAAGTTATTTCTTGAAATCATGAATATTAATATGAAATAAGTTATGTTATCTAAAATATTGAGTCTTGAATTTGGTTACACATATTTTGGGGGAGCTTTGTGATTAACTACTTATGGATTGGATTAAGATAAACCATGTCAATTAGTAATGATGTTTTTAGAATTTATCTAATTGTATGTATTCAATATCTTATGCTAATTATTATGATACTATAAATTTGTTATAGAACAGTTTGCTAAAATATCTTGCATGTTTAGATTGGGGTTTAGGTTGGAGGGTTTAGGGTTAAAATTTTTAATATTAACGTCCAGGAAACATGTTAATGGGTTAACTGACATACACTTTTCAATATGGGTTATGTGTTCCGCTTTTGGAGTTTTGAAATAAATTCTATTATTTCATATTTAAAATTATTTCTTGAAAGCATGAATATTAATATGAAATAAGTTATGTTATTTAAAATATTGAGTCTTGAATTTGGTTACACATATTTTGGGGGAGCTTTGTGATTAACTACTTATGGATTGGATTAAGATAAACCATGTCAATTAGTAATGATATTTTTAGAATTTATCTAATTGTATGTATTCAATATCTTATGCTAATTATTATGATACTATAAATTTGTTATAGAACAGTTTGCTAAAATATCCTGCATGTTTAGATTGGGGTTTAGGTTAGAGGGTTTAGGGTTAAAATTTTTAATATTAACGTCCAGGAAACATGTTAATGGGTTAACTGACATAAACTTTTCAATATGGGTTATGTGTTCCGCTTTCGGAGTTTTCAAATAAATTTTATTATCTCATATTTATAGTTATTTCTTGAAAGCATGAATATTAATATGAAAACTTATCTCAGATGTTTGGGGTTTAGAAAACCAAGGAATAAAGAAGAGATAACAACATTTAGTTTACAATATTGGAATGTCACAATGAAGACAATACATCATTATGAATGAGACTGTGAAGTCAACCCAACAACGTTAGGGAATCGCTTCCGATTATGACCTTCTTTATGACATATTGTGCATCACAAACTCTGTCCTTGTTCTTGAGGCCAGTCCATCTCATTACGCATCCTACTCGCCTTTGGTCTCCCATGAGGACGTAACCGATTCATGTCAGGTATCACTATCGGCTTGCCTTCAGGCATTGGGAAATAACGCTACTCCCCAATAGGTGTCCATGGTGCAACATAACAGTTGGCAATGATATCCATCTGGTACACTGGATCAACATATGCTTCCCATGAGATGTTCACAGAGGCACATGTTGTGATGGCCTGTGTACATGGAAACCGTAAGGCCTGAAATTTTCCACATTGACATTGCCTTGTTTCTAGTAATACCACCATTTTTTCACCGACGTGATTTGTGATGGGGTCTGAACGCTCTTGAACTTAAAATCGGGAGTCTTCTCTTCGAAATAGACAGACGTGATAACCAGAAGCCTCTTCAATATTTTTTTCAATCTCTCGTTGAATGTGTCTTCCATATCTTATCCCTTGATGTATTTCGTCTGATGCTAGTTTTTGTCTATCCACAAAGTACTTCATGCATCGATATAATGTCTCCTGAACTAAGGTGGTTATAGGTAGCTTGCGAAGTCCTTTGAAGATACCATTTGATGCACTCCACAATGTTTGTCATCATATGTATGTACCTCTTTCTCCCATCGTATGCCAATGTCTATTTCTCTTTTTTAATCTGCATCATATAATCATAAACTTCTTGATTAGCCTGACGAATTTGTTCAAAACGTTCTTCAAATCGTCATTGGTCCGACTCATATGCTACAAAACGTAGATGATATTTCACATAAATTTATTTTATATTTATATTGAAACAGTAAAACAAAACGAATAAAATACGTACCAAGCCTCGTGATTGCCTTCTTCATCGGTTCGTTGTGGAATGTTTTATGCACATTGCTAGAAATGTGTCTAATGAAGAACAGATGATGTGCATTTGGGTATCTCCATGTATTAGGATCTGAATTTATTGCCTCATTAATTTCTTGATGGAGATCAGATATCAAACAAACTCCCTGAATGTTGGTGAAATGGTTGCTGATACATTCCAGAAACCAACTCCATGGTTCATAGTTTTCTTTCTCTACAATGGAAAAGGCAAGCGGAAGAGGTGAACGGTTTCCATCTTGGGTTGCCGCAATCAACAATACGCCCTTGTATTTTCCATACAGAAATGTTCCATCAATCTGAATAAATTGTTTGCAAAAATGAAATGCGGAGATACAAGGAAGGAATGCCCAGAACAACTGATGAAATTGAACACGAGATGGATCAAGTCGATTATCAGGAGACACATGTTCATTTGTATCCAGATGGAATACAACTTGGTTATGATGCCTCAGTATGGCTAGAAATTGTGGCAATACTCGATATGAGTCATCCCAATCACCATATACCTTCACAATTTCCTTCTGTTTCGCCATCCATGCCTTATTATGGGAAATCTTATAACCGAATGTTTGTAGAATCCTCTCTTGCACAAGGGATATTGGAACATCTTGGCATGTCCTAATCATCTCAACAACAATAGATGACACAAATTTTGTATCCAATGAAGTATGATCTTGTGTGAGACTTGGCTGAACGCAAGTATGAGCCGCCTCAATCCTTGAGATTCTCCAACCTCCAATTGTAATGTCTGGAATAGCCCTTAAGAGAAATCTACAATCATCCCCATACTTCACGCACCGTATAACATATTTTCTATGTCATGATTCCTGAAGTACATAGTTGAAGTTTCTCTCAATATGAAATCTCTTTAACGTTATTTTTAAGGCATCTTTACTGGGAAAATTCCTTCCAATATATAAGGTTTTGTCCACCTCACTAAACCTATCTGGTACAACTCTAGGGAACTCAGTTGTTGATGTGAGAACAGTATTATCGAATTAAGCCATGCGTGTCATTGCTTCTGACCAAGATGAAAATAGTGGTGGATGATTTATTGACCGAGGTTGATGTACAACAATTGCATTTCTCAAAACCTCCTCTCTATCTTCTGTTGGTCCCTCCTCATCAGCACTGTTGTCGCCATCTGATCCATCATTACGAAACTCCTCATCAGAAGTCGGATTGACATGTATATCCGGGAGATCATCTAGGTTTTCCTCTTCTGCTGCATCATTTGGAATAGGCTCAATGTCATGGGGTAGACTGTCTTCAACCACTCTTGTATTTCTATGTCTTTATATAAGTGGATGTTGTTGTTGTACAGTAGCAACAACAACGTATAACTCCATCACGGTACCATCTAACCGTTGAGAAAATAAATTAATTACTTGGACCCACTGCGCATCAGCAACCAATGGACAAGCTATATGCCACAGTGTTGTTGGAAATTGAAAATGTCTATAGCTCATAGACATTATCTCTTGATCAGGTCCCAGATTTAAGGAAACATGAATTCTCTCTTGAAGGTCACTTATGGTAACACAATCAACTGTACTAACCACTGTAATTGTTTGTGTACTGTAAGAAGCTCCTTGCTCAGTTTGAATAATCTCCCCATAACAGTACACAAAGTCAAACATGGCTCTCTACGTCAAAAATGTTTATTTTATCAAAATTATGATAGTATAACAAAATATTAACAATTATGTTTGACGATATGTTGTTTATTATAATGTAATTTTATTGCGCCTTTATATACCATAAACTAAGCTACTGATGTTTGACCATATGATATTTATTAGAATGTAATTTTAGAGCGCCTTTTTATTTAGTTTTTTTTGTTCTTCTTCATTTCACTTTATATGTTCATTAGTATCGTTAGCTAATCATTATATGAATTCATGTTTTAATCCTATGTTATTTATTAATTATTCTAAAATTAACTAATAATAACTAATCGTTAATTATTCTATTATTCTATAATTAACTACTAATAACTTTAATTTGTTAAGTCTTATGTCCTTATTTGATTCTATAACATTATATTTATCATTTATCATTGATAAATATACTGATCATTAGTATCGTTAGCTAATCATTATATGAATCCATGTTTTAATCCTATGTTATTTATTAATTATTCTAAAATTAACTAATAACAACTAATCGTTAATTATTCTATTATTTTATAATTAACTAATAATAACTTTAATTCGTTAATTCTTATGTCCTTATTTGATTCTATAACATTATATTTATCATTTATCATTGATAAATATACTGATTTGCTTTTTCTTCTCTTAGAAATTTTAGTAGTTTATAAATAAAATATGAATCATCTTAAGCATATTCCCCGGGAGTGTCAAACCAGGATGAAGCAAGGCCCGTTATCGTGCACCAGTTCTCGTTCAAGTCTAGCTCGAAGTGGTGTTTTCGGGTTTTACCCCTATGTACATCTGTGCCAGAGCCACATCCACTTGTTTGTATCCAGACAGGAATTTAATTGCGTAGATAACCACATAATCTTTAAGCTACCAAAATTTCTAAATACTTAATCTTAAGTTAATCTATACTTAATCTATACTACCTAACAATAATTATTTAAAACTATATATAACTAATTACAAAAACTAAATAACCAAATATTATGAACTACCTAATCTACTTAACAAATGAAAGATTTAAAACTAAACAAAATTAAATTAATTAAATAAAAACATTAAATTAAATAAAGAAACATACCTCTAAATGATGCTTCGTAAAAGCTCGCACAGCAAAGGAATTTTTTAGAGAGAGAGAGAAATTCGGAGAGATGAAGTGAGGAATGCAATGAGCAAGTGAGGAGAGGGGAGGGGGTGGCCGCCCTTTTATAAAGAGTTCAGGCGAAGGCGGCATTGCGGAAGCCGCCTTTCGCCTCTGCATATGGCCAAAGGCGGCTTCCGCGATGCCGCCTTTCGCCTTACCCTGAGGCGAAAGGCGGCCTCCCCTCGGCCGCCTTTGCCATGTCATCGATCCGGGCCAAAGGCGGCGCAGGGGAGCAAAGGCGGCATCTGCGATGCCGCCTTTGTAGCGTATTTTTTAAAAAAATGACCTAGGCAGTTTTTCAGAATTTTTTTTAGAAAAACGTATTTAAAAAATCCTTTTTTCATGCACTCTCTCTCCCATGTTTTCCCCTTCTTGTGTGCGGCCTTGAATCCATTGGTGCGCTCTCCCCTCCCGGTGATGCTTCTGCCTCTAGCCGCCCCGACCGTCATAGATCCCTCCACCAGATCTGCCCTCTTAGTCGGCCACACCCTGTAGTACTGCCCCACTCCATCCTAATTCCATCTCCCTACTATATTTCATGGCCTCCGATCAGGTCCCCCCATCGGCTCTACTTCTCCCAGCGTGTCCCCCCTTGGCGCTTTCCCTTTGCTGCATGTGAGCAGGCCACCCACCACCGGCCTTTCCACCACCTCCCATCACGGAAACCTGCCGTTGTACCTCATAGACAGCCACCCCCACCTCCCGACTGGACCTCCTCCTACCCGTTATGATGCTTCCCCTGATGGCACACACCCTTCTAGTATCGATTGATTCTAAAAATAATTTATTGTGTGTAAAAAGAGAGTCTATCAAATGTTTTGTGTTGAATTTCATTTTTTGTTAAAATATGGAACATTTCATGTTTGAGGAATTGTTTATTGACAATTATCACAGGATTTGTGATATTTTAAATTGGTTTCAACAACTAAAATAATTTCATGGCATATAAAAGCTGTTTATGATTTGTTTATTTTATTAAATATATACTTTTTTGGTAAATATTTCATGACTTATGAACTCTTTTTTTATATTTGTAAAATGCCCAGTTATATTTTATTCGTTAAGTGTAATTTAATAATTGGTTTCCTTGGATTTAAAAATGTGGCGGCATCACATGAAATGCTAATTTGGGGTTCCATACATGGTTTCTGAAGTGGTTCCTGATTTTTAACAGAGTGAGTTTTGGTATAGAAGGTGTTTTAGTTTGTTTTCACCCTTTTGTAAAAATTGAATGTGTGTGTTGGTAAATGTGTGTTTTTTGAATAGTGTTTTAAATGACTTTAAAATATAAAGGATCAGTTATGGCTTTTAAATCTGTTTTATGTGAAATGTTAAATTGTGACCTTGGTGATGTTTTCGTGTAAATTAGGTTTGTTATGAATGCGCGAAGGAAATTTTTTGAAGAATGGTTATAAATGTTTTTGAGTGGAAATGGTGTACTTGACACCACTTCTGAAAATGTGTTTTCATTTTAAGGTAAGGTTTTGTTTGTGAATGTTTAAGGGATCGTCTGGACATTTCATGAAATTTGTAAAATGTTTTATTATGAAAACCTCTGTTGGATGTTCCTCATGCCTCAGTTGTATGAAATGGGTGGGAGATCTTTGTTAGGGGATTCTTGGGATCCATTGTTAGGGTTCTTTGGTTGGAACTTGTGAGAATTTTTTTATTTCAAGGAATGAGAATGGTCCTAGGGGAGACTCAGGGTGAGACTTGTTGTGAATTATTATTATATATATTGTGATTGGATTCTCGAATAGTATTGGTTGGCTCACCCCCTTTTTAAATACATGAGCATTGGGAATCTGGTATATTGAGAGAATGTTTTGAGAATTATTGTCACATGGGTAGGTTATGGTATTGACCAGTGGCCCATAGTAGTTGGGTATAATGGGATTATTGCTCTGGGATTTTCCCATGGCCTACCTGATAAAGGATGGTCGAGAGTTTTCAACATTTTGATTTCATCTTATGTGACATGTCAACAAGGATGAGGTCTCATGTATTGGTGTCTTCGGGATTATTCTTGATCTCCTAGGTTCACCATGTCTATTTGGATTTTGTTTCTTGCAGTAGTGATTATGATGCTTGTATGTATACCTACATTTCTCTTTCTATGTGATTCATATTGAACATTCTTGTATTTCTATCTGGGAAAGTAGTGAGATGGTTTTTATTAGGTTTCTAGAAATGATTTTCAAATTGATGTTTTTTATTATATTTGTAAAAATATTAAAAATGTAAACATCACTTTCCCTTTGAAATTGTCATTGAAATTAATGAAAATAATATAGATTTGAAAATAGTTAAGGGTTATGATTCATAATTGGTTTTTAAGTAAAATATTTAGAAAAACATACTTTTATAAATTTTAGTTCAAACATCAAATGGTGTTTCTTTTATTTTTAAGGTAGTGCATTGGGGAATAGTTTATTGGGATAGCCTATTAAGTTTTAATACTCACACATATAGTTCATTTATGTTTTTAGTTATTTTGTAGGTTCCATCTTGGGTATGATCGTCTTGGGCGATGTTTGATCGATGAGTTGGGGAGTGACCCGTGGGGTCACACAAAGATAGAGTTTTCCCATTCGGTTATTTTTTATTTCCATTATTTATTGTTTAGTCGTTTTATTTAGTTTATTTATTCTAAGACACTCTTTATTATTCCCACTGATTTTATTTATTTGTATTTTGAGAAATCGTTCACATCGTCTCTGTCGATCCCCTGGCACTTGTTGCCATCTGAGGAGGATCAGGAACACCTCCTAGGTCTTACCGTAGATCAGCTCAGGTGACCAGTTTAGGGTCGACCAGGGTTGGTTCATGAAAAAATTATATCATAAGAGTTTATTTCTTAGAGGACCTCTATTTTCAAATCTCCCTTTTTTATTTGGGAATATTCATGTAGATGGAGTTGAATTTTTGGGAATTGAGGGGTAGGTACGAGAAGAGTGTCGCTAATTCTTTCTCCTTCTGATCCTCAGGTTTTGATTGGAATTTTGGTTTAATTAGTTTCTTTAAGGTTTTAGGATATGTTTTTGTGATTGATATATCATAAATGGAGTTGGACTAATAGTCCTCGTGAGCCTGCATGGCCTGGAAAACTATGTGGAGCTTGGGCCAGGGTCCTAAAATGCTCTCTGTGTCGGTGATGTGTTTGGAAAATGGCCGCCAACCATATGGTCAAGTCACTCACATACAATAGTTACCTATTTTTGTTTTTGTGGGTCTCATCTAACTATTAAAATTTGTTTGAATAAACAAATGGTTTTTAAAAATGGTTTTTTGAAATTACATGTTTAATTTGAAAATTTTTTAATGAAATTGGATGAATGATTTGTTTTTTGGAAAATAAAGTTGTTTTGTTTTGGCCTTGGAGTTCCTATTGGTGATCACATTCATAGTGGTATGTTGGAATACAAACAAATTTATGGCATGGTGGGTGGATGCCCAGGGTGGCATGAAAACATGCATGTGATTGAGACTCTAAAAATACCAATGGTGAGGGTTTATCCCACCAATCTTGTTTTAAATGAAATATGTTTTCAAAAAGGTATGTTTTGATGTTATGATAGCTTGATTTCATGGGATTATAGATTTTCACCTATGCAATGTCTGATCTTGTGGGTTTTATTTATTAAGTTGGACTTGATTGGGTCTTGACTTTTCTTATATAGCGGTTATCCCCTTGATGCTTCAATGGGTGATCATAGTACGGTTTCTCAACCTAAGGATTTTATGCTTGAGTCTCAGAAGCTATATCTACCTCTCGTTTATGGTCAATCAGACCCGTCCGTAGAGGAGGAATAGATTCGAAAGATCTAAAGAGGCTTTAACCATAATTAGTTGGCCGAGTTGTTGAAGGTCATGTTTGAAACCCTCATGGTTGAAGGTTTTCCATAGATGTGGTGGAAGTCAGTGTCTCAAAACAAGCCCCATCAAGAGCTTACCAAGGAGTTTTTCAATCCTTTGTTCATTCCTCGGAATTTCCCCGAGGGAGAAAGGGTGAGAAAGGGGATGGAGATGTGTTTTTTGTAGTATGGTGATAGACCAGTGTTAGAGTATTTACAGTTCTTTGAGGACCTAGTCCCTTATGATTTAGGGTATTCTACAAATGACTCCATAAAGACTCGACGTTTTGAGGAGGGTCTCCACCCCAAAAGGTAGTCGAATATAACAACACTTCTCTTTATTACACACATAAACATGATTTATTACATAAGAATTCACTTAAGAATACTCTAAGGATCAACAGGTCCAGTGTCTTGGGAAATTATGAAAATTACATAACAACTTAGAACATAAAACAAAACATCTTTATTGAAAACTTCTTTTACATGACCACAACATTCCTTCATACTTAACTTTGTTGGGATAACCTAAGGACAAACATAAGAAAATGGTGATCTATAAATCCCAGTAAGGGAGTAAAAAATCCATAACATGAATAATATAGTACGTGTTAGGAAATAGGAATATAAATGGAGAAAAATAGAAACATGAACATAAAGGCATGATATAGCCTAATTATCATAACATGGAAATCTCTCCAAAACATTTAACATGACATTATCTTGATCCAAGGCTCATTGCACATGAAGAATGAATAAGCACTCATTTTGCTTTAATTGGCATGATTTAATGCTCATTTCACTTGACATATCATGATACTAATCTCTACCCAATGTGTTGGAGTGCTATCAGGGTGCACCTTTCTTAATCATTTCATTTCATTTCATGCATAAGTGTGCCACATGGATCATATAACATGAATTTATTAAACATCGTCATTTATTTCACGATAAAGTAATGTAGAATTTATACATGAAACTCCATAATCAATAAGTAAATGTGCACAATAGTGAATACCCTTGATAGAGAAATAGACATGGTATTCACTACACAATGACTTTGACTTGGAAAATCGTCATGCAATTTCGGTAACATAATGACGTGACATAAGAATTCATAAAAATGGTTGATGATAGAGAAAGTGGTGTCTCATAATATTTACATTAAATTTATAGTAATTGGTTTGTATAGATACATGTCCCAACATATGTAATGGAATTTAGATTCATAATACAAAATAACTTCTTGAATATAAATGATGAGAGGGAAATCCCTTACAAGAATTTCAGCATGGAAAAAGGTGTACATGGGAGGAATTAATGAGAGAAAAAGGGGTCTAATATCATTAAAACACAAGGAGGGAAGCATGGGGTAGGTGCTCAGATATACCCCAACATTTGTAATAGAAAATAAAAGGTTATAACTACATAAAGAAATTTGGAAAATATGATAAAGGAAGAAATCCCTTACATGGAATTTTGATCCCAAAGGCTAGGGAGAGGCTTGAAAGGGGATTCTTGGGTGGATACTAGAGAGAGGAGGGAATAGGTTGTTCAGGCTCTAATTTCTTTGAGTGAAGATGAATTGGGATCTTGGGTGGGTTTATATAGAAAAAGAGAGGGAATTATTTATTATTTAGGTTTTGGAAATCAAATATTAATCTTATCAAAACCATAAACCAACTAATGATTTTTCCCTTCTTTCAAAAGGGGAGTGGAAAAAATGATTTTATAAATCCAATTTCATAACAGCTTAAAATATTATGATTTCTTATGTGGAGGTGAGTCACACTCTTACGGAAAACATTTTAAAAGGTTAAAATGTTTAATAAGTCTTGGAGGGTCCACTAAAGCTTTGTAAAATAAATAAAACAAACATAAAATTACATTATTATAATGTTAAAACATATATTTTCTGAATAAACAATTTATAGTATTTTATTACATCACTATTGGGTCATTATGATGTCATAAAACACATTATATAACGAAACAATATTTAATTTTTACCCCAAAATTCGACAGTCTCAGGGAATTATGAAGAAATCTCTATTGGATAATTTTGATGTCCTGATTCCAAAAATAATATCCATTTTATCAAAATAATTTCATAAATATGTGAATCATTACTTTTAAAATAAAAACTGGCATTTATCAAAAATTCATGGGTTTTGAAAAAAACATCTTTCAATCCTTAACAAAAATTTTAATTGTATTCATAAAAATTATACAATCATTTATATTTAATAAAAAATAATTATTTAATAATATTTTATTAAAATATTTTTAAATTAAAAATCCATTAAGTCATCAAAATATATTTCTTAATTGAATATTAACTAAAAATACTATTTATTAATTAAAAACTATTTATAAAGTAACAATAATAACATAAATATATATTTTTTGTTATATAACAAAATAATTCACTCGATGATAGTGATAGGGTCTTGTTACATAACCCCTTATAACACCCGCATAAGACCTAAGGGTAAGGTGTGTGATGGTGAGAGACTCTTAGGTAGGCTCAGTTACATTGCATGGGTGGTAATCTCTATTAATATTCAGCTCTCCCAATGGTGGTTCAGTTTAAGCAAAAAATGTTAAATCTAGGATTGGGATTGGTCAAGAGTGAATCCCTGTGATGCTACCTCTATTTTGATATTTGAAAAATTGGATTCATATGAAGCAATTCAACTGTATGAGGCCATTACATCCTTTTTCGGAGTAAATTGGATTTGTTAAAGACTTATATTTATACTAATCATGTGGTCACTATTCAACGACTATATTAGTAATGGTAAAAATTCAAAATGGTATATTAAAATTCAAAAACATAAAACCAAGGAAGTACATTTTTTATATAACCATTTTACATAATAATTCATTTAATTAGATCAACAGGTATTTTCATTGATAAAAGTTGGGATCATTAAAATCTCCCCCCCCCCTTAAAATACTTCACCCTCAAAATTTGTTTTTCTTACAGTAAAACAGATGTGGGTAACTCTGCTTCATAACTTCCTCCAATTCCCACGTTTAATCTTTAAACTTGTGGTTTCTCCACAAGACCTTGATAAGGGGCATTGTCTTATTTTGTAGAAAATTTTCCAAATGATAAAAGATATTCTCCTGCTTCTCTTTAGAGGAGATGTCATTCTCCAATGGTACCACCTCTGGATTGATTACATGTGATGGGTTAGGTATGCAATTCATCAAGAGTGATACATGGAATACATCTTGTACTTGAGATAGGGTTGGTGGGAGTGATAGTTGACAGGCCACTGCTCCAATTCGATCAAGGATCTCAAAAGGGCTGATGTACCTTGGACTAAGCTTTCCCTACTTCTTAAATCTCATAACTCTCTTCCACAGTGATATGCAGAGGAATACCATGTCTCTAACATCAAACTCTAGGTCTCATAGATGATTATCAACATAGCTCTTTTGTCAAATCTGCACAGCTTTAATGTGATGCGGGATAGTCTTAAAATTATCCACCATTTCTTTGACCATTTATGGACCTAGGAGTTTTTGTCCCTCAACATTATCACAACATGCTGGTGTTCTTCACCTCTTCCCATAAATGGCTTTATAAGGGTCCATTTGGATGATTGAGTAGAAAATATTATTATAAGAGAACTCAAGTAGAAAAGATGTTGATCTCATCCTCCTTTGAAGTCCATTGAGGATGCTCTCAACATTTCCTCAAGTGTTAGGAATGTCCTCTAAAATTGGCCATTAGTTTGAGGAATATAAGTCGTACTGAAGTTCAGTTCATTATCCAGAGCATGTTAAATAGTTTTCCAGAACATAGATATGATTCTTGGTTCTCGATTGGATACAATAGATAGTGGTACTCCATGCAGCCTTACCACTTCTCTAATATATATCTATACCAGTTAATCTAATGAGAAATCCTCTCGAATTTCAATGAAGTGTGCAGTATTTGTAAGATGATCCACAATAACCTAGATAGAATTGTTTCCTTTGGATGACTTTAGAAGTCTGGTGACGATGTCCGTGGTTATAATATACCATTTTTTTCTGGTATGGGTAATGGTTTCATCATCCCCTTAGACTTATCCCTCACAGCCTTCGCATGCTGACATACATGGCACTTTGAGGCATAATTAGTGATCTTATTCTTCATTTTATCCCACCAACAATGCTCTGGGAGATCTCAATACATTTTGGTGTTTCCTGGGTCATTGAAGAAATTTGAACAATGTGCATCATGCAAAAGTTCTTTCTTTAACTCCGTATTTGATGGAACACATAGTCTTCACCCAAATATCACAATTATTTCTTCATTAACATTGATATATGAGGATTTACCTTTTCTAATAGTTTCCACTTTCTTCTGAATTCCCACATCATCCTTTTGAGAATCCTATAACCTTTCCAAAAGATACGGTTGAGTAATCATTTGTGAAATGGTTGATGATGTTTCCCTTTTTATAATTCTCGTGTCCATATTCATCAAATCAAAGAATATTGGATCATTTTAAATTCTCATCAATGATATAATTTTTGGGTCTTTTCTACTTAGAGAAATTGTCACCTTGTTCTCTTTCCTAGGGTGGTAACAGATTGAGTAGTCGTGGTCTTTGATCAGCTCTAACCATCTTCATTGGAACATATTCAACTCGTTATGGGTGAATATATACTTGAGGATTTTGTGATCCGTATATATTTCACACTTCCCCCCAAAGAGGTAATGTCACCAAATTTTCAAAGTGAAGATTTCGGTAGCCAACTCCCTAAAATTTGTAGGATAATTGTTATCATGAACATTAAATTACCTTGAATCCTAGGTTATGAAATTGTCATTTCGCATCAACACATAGCCCATGACCTTCTTTGAAGCATCACTAAATACCAGAAAAAGTTATCCACTTGTGGGAACTATGAGCACAGGTGCAGTGATAAGCCTCTTTTTCAACTCCTTGAAGCTCTCTTTGCATTCATCACTACAATCCTACTTTACTCCATTCTGAGTGAGCTTGGTAAGAGGGTTGGAAAATTGTGAGAAATTTATCACAAATCAGTAATAATATATAGCTAACCCTAGGAAGGTATAGATATTCGTTACCGATATTGGCCTCAACCATCCCTCAATTGTAGCTATATTGTAGGGATCCATAGATATCCCATTTCATGTGATTATATAACCCAAGAATTACACATCCTTCAACCATAACTCACAATTTTTGTACTTTTCATAGATCTTCTCCATTCGTAAGGTCACTAGTACAGTGCTTAGATTCTCCTCATCCTCCTCATTGGTTTTAGATTATATTAGAATATCATCTATAAAGACTACCCAAATTTGTTTGAGGTAATATCTAAAGACTCTATTATTCATGTCCATAAAGATTGCTAGAGAATTAGTGAGTCCGAAAGGAATTATTATGAATTCATAATGCTCGTATATTGTACGAAAAGTAGTCTTAGGGATATCCTCCTTATTCACACTTAGTAATTTCCCGATTGCATATCCACATTTTATAAGTATTGTGCTACATGTAGCTTATTGAACAAGTCATCAATTCGGGGAAGAGGATACATTTTCTTTACCGTGATTTTGTTTCGATCACGGTAATCAAGGAAAAGGTGAATTGACCCATCCTTATTCTTGACAAAGAGGACACATGAACTGTTGGGAAAAAATCCCTTAAGGTATCATTGAAGCCTTTTTGAGGTGATTGTGTTTGTTGACAAAGTGGACATCTAAGTTGTGATTGTTGACAAAGAGGATTTCATGGTTGAATGTCGAGTTCAAGTGCTGAGGTCAACGATCCATGTTTGATTCAAGAACGTCGATAAAAGGAATGGATGATCTGGAGGCGGTACAAAAGAACAGATACAAGGTGGCGCCGTTTTCCAGTGTTTGCCAAATTTTTGGGCCTGAAAATCGGCAAATGAAGAAAAGTGTTTTTGGCAAAGGGACTTGCGCGCCGTGGACTTGGAGTATAGGAAACTTGCGCGCCATATGTTTTTCAAGATCAGAAGATCAAAATATGGCTAAGGAAATAGGTTCGCGCAAGTTTGGGAGTTGGTCGCGCAAGTGTCTAAAGGAGAGAAGACTTGCGCGCCGAGATTGGGTCGCGCAGGTGACTTGCGCGCCGTCGCGCAGGGTGGTCAGATTGCCTATAAATACCGGACCACCCCTCCTCATTTTTCACCGGAGTTCAAGACGAGAGCTCCCGTCGCGCAGGTGTGGTGGTCGCGCAAGTGGTGTGTGTGGTCGTGCAGGTGGGACTTGCGCGCCAGTGGTTGAAGTTGTGCGCCGGTGTTAGAAGTTGCGCGCCGGTCTGCAGTTGCGTGCCAATAGTGGTTTGGGCGTAAAGGGAAGAGAGTCGCGCAAGTTTGGAGTTGAGGAAGCTTGTGTCGCGCAAGTGTCAGAGGAGGACTTGCACGCCCGTTGTGACTTGCGCGCCGATACTTGCGCGCCGAGGTTGACTTGCGCGCCAAGTAAGGTTTTGTTCCCGCAGTGATTTTCAGACTGTGTGGAAGCTGGAAGTTTGCCCGATACCTTCGGTGCAAAGAGATATTCATCAACGGGTGAAAGTTAAACTTCAACAGAGCATCTACATACAAGAGAAGATGCATTCTTTCAGGAAAATGAAGAGACCTACAGGTCTATAAACTGTGAGTGGATTCCATCCAAGAGCAGTGAGCTCAGGAAGAGGAAGAAGGTGATCCTCTCCACCGGCAGTGAGCCAGAGAGAGAGAAACAGGGAGTGACCCTTGGGAAAGCAGTGAGCTGACCCTAAACATTGTAAAGGCAGTGAGCCTGGGCATAGAAGTGATCTAGCCCGAACCTTGTAATCCACATCTAGTGAAGATTAGTGGAATTTGGTACGACCGGCAACCTGTCGGCGTATGCTCCTTGGACGTAGCCCTTAGCGGTGAACCAAGTAAAATTGCTGTGTCCTGTGCTTGCTTTACATTCTGTTTATATCGTGCAACAGGGAAAAGAGAGAAGAGTGTTTTGCTTAACAGCGAAACAAGATCAGAACGAGCATTATTTTTTAATTAGTCATACCCTGATTCACCCCCCCCCCCTCTCAGGGTATCCAGCCTAGTGGACCTAACAAGTGGTATCAGAGGGAATGGTTGAAAGTTGTTCTTCTCTCAATGGAGGTAACCAATCATAAAGGGATTCCGATCTTCGACGGATATAATTTTCAGATATGGAAGAATCGGATGCAACACTATTTCCGATCCTTGGGAATGGATGTGTTTTCAGCAGCTATGCATGGTATCACAGTTGATATTAATAGTGGTGCCTTATCAGAAGCTGAGCATAGAGAGTTGGATGCTGATTCCAAAGAAATAAATGCCTTAGGGGGAGCCCTTTCCAATCCCATCTACACAAAGGTGATGTCATGCAAAACGTCACATTCCATGTGGGAAAAGCTTTTGAATATATATGAAGGGGATACAAAAGTCAGAGAGGCAAAGCTGCAGGTGTTGTGGAACAAATATGAAGATCTGAAAATGAACCCGAATGAGTCTGTTGACGCATTCTTTGATAGGGTAAACATTGTTGTGGAAGATATGCGATGTCTTGGAGAAGTCATTGAAGACATAAAGATTGTAAAGCGCATCTTAAGGAAACTTCCACCTCGGTTCAATCCGAAAGTTTCAGTACTAGAAGATAAAGATCCAAAAGAGCTGACATTGGACAATTTGCACAGTACCTTGGTTGCATATGAAATGAGGAACGATGATAATGAGGCTGTGGAAAAGGGGAAGTCTAAATAGGTGGCATTTAAGGCCATGAAGAAGCTCACCATTGAAGATTCTAATGAAGAAGAAGAGACAGATGAGGTGATGTCATTCCTTTCTTCGAATCTACAAAGAGGAAGAGGAAAGTTTAAAGGTAAACTTCCACTAGCATGCTTTAGATGTGGAAAGGTTGGTCATCTTGCGGCAAGATGCCCCAAGAAGTTTCAAGATGATGATGATGATGATGACGTTGAAATTCCCAAAAAGAAGTCTTCAGCTTTTGTGAAAGGGAAGAAACAATTCAAGAGAAATTTCTTCAAGAAAAAGAATCTTCTCTCACAAGAATTTGAAAGTTCAGATGAGTCTGAGGATGAAGAAGTTGAGGAAATAGAAAATTGCAGAGATCGTGGGGTAAATTCCTTGGTGGCAATTGTTGGTAGTTCTCAAAAGGGAGAAGAAGCTGATGCTAAAGAAGAAGAAGAAATTGAAGGGAGAATTGATATGGAAGCCGAATTGGAAGCATCTCTTGAGGAGATAGATGTTTGGAGAGCCAAAACGAAGAAAGCCAATAAAGTGGTTCGTGATGCCAAACTCTACATGCAACAAAAGGATGAAGAAAAGTCTGAGCTGTTAGAAGAAATTGAAAGACTAAAATCCTCAACACCAGAGAGCTCAGAAAATATTGTTGAGTATAAGCTTAAAATTGAGGAACAAAAGAAGGAAATTGATTGTCTGACAAACACAGGAAAGGAGCAGGTTAGATGTATCAAAGAGCTTGAAGAAGAAGTGGTCAGTCTGCGACAAAAACTCAAGGATCAAGATAAACTCTTGACCCCCAATGTGATATCCGAAATGCAGGCTATTCAGAAGACAGAGAAGATGAAAGCGGAGCCTAGCAGTTCAGTAGGAAAGAAACAGCAATTGAGCTCAGATGTTAAGGTCGTTTCTGGGCTTAGTCAAGAACAAAAATTGGCGACAATTGCAGTCAGACCGCAAGCACTCATCCCGAAAGTGAAGGTTGATTTGGGAACAAAACAGAATCAGAATATTCAGAGATCCCAAAGGGAAAATCACAGTGCTGAAATATCACGAGGGAATGCATCCTATATCAGGTGTTATTGCTGTGGGAAAATGGGACATTCACAGTTTGTGTGTTCCATAGCCAAGAGATATAGAAGGGAACATGAGTAGAGACGGCAGCCAAACAGAGAACGGTTTTCCAGAACACATTTTGAAGGACACTGTTTTTGGTGCGGAGGATTTGGACACATGGCTAGGTATTGCACATCAATCATTCAGAGAAATGTGTCAAAGAATAATCAAAATGTTCGCAAGCAGCAGATCAATAAACCAATAAGTGAGTTAAAAGTTCAGAACATATTTGCAGCTCTGCAAGATGAGGGTGGTCCGTCATACTCTGAGAAAGAACAGAAGCCTCAATCCATGCCGAGTGTGAAAGAAAAAGTATGGACCAAGAAGAAGAAAAATGAGAAGGCTGTGGTGGCGCAGATTGCCCTTAAAGCATCAGATCGATCTGGTGTTTGGATCCTTGATAGTGGTTGCACATCCCACATGACGGGTAACAAGGATCTTGTTACAGGCATCAAATATGACAAAGAAGGAGTTGTCAAATTTGGAAATGATGAAGGCCTGAAAATTGTTGGCTCAGGGAAAGCCAAGTTTGGGGGCAAAGAGATGAGACGTGCTGATGTCTTGGTAGTAGAGGGTCTCAGTCATAACCTACTCAGTGTCAGTCAACTATGTGACTCTGGGCACTCTATCCAATTTACCAAGAAGATGTGTGTTGTGAAAGGAAAAGATGGAGCAGCTGTTCTGCAGGGAAAAAGGTCAAAGGGAAATCTCTATCTTGTAGGTGGGGAAGAAGATACTTGTCTTTTATCCAGAGAGGAAGAAAACCAGCTGTGGCATAAGTGACTTGGTCATCTATGCCAACCATCTATGGAGGATCTCGTTAAATGTGATGCTGCTAGAGACCTTCCCAAACTATCACGTGATCGCACTCATACATGTGATGCTTGTCAGCAAGGGAAAATCATCAGAAAGACATACAGGCCAAAGGAACAGAAATCAACTAGAGTGCTCGAATTGGTGCATGCTGATGTATGTGGACCTATCTCACCACGAGCTATAAATGGGCAAAGGTACTATGTTCTTTTCATTGATGACTATAGCAGAATGGCCTGGGTATTCATCATAACCCACAAGACAGAGGTGTTCAGTTGCATAAAGCAGTACAGGAGGGAATCAGAGAAGATGCTTGGGCAGAAAATTCTGAAGTTTCGTACTGATAACGGTACGGAATTTACAAACAGTCAGGTTGAAAACTATCTCGAGAAACATGGGATAAGGCATCAAGTTTCATCAGTGAGAACTCCCCAATAGAATGGAGTAGTAGAAAGGAGGAATCAGATCATTAACAACATGGCCATAACAATGCTTATTGATAAGGACCTACCAGTGAAATTTTGGAAGGAAGCAGTTTTGACATCGGTCTATGTTTCAAACAGGTCCCTGTTATGTCCGAAGCAAGGGAAGACTCCGTATGAACTATGGTACGGAAAGAAGCCAACGTTGAAATACTTTCGAATCTTTGGAAGTAAGTGTTTCATTCTCAACAAAGAACATCATAGGAAGTTTGAGGCACGAGGAGATGAAGGGATATTCCTCGGCTATTCAGGGAAAAGCAAAGCATATAAATGCTTCAACAAGAGGCTGGGAAAAATTGTTGAGAGTAATGATGTCACTATAGTCAAAAATGAACAGACTGCTCAACGACCCAGTGAACAGTTCCTGGATGAAAGTGATGATGAGATAAGCAACCCAGGGGGAGCAGAAGTGGCAGAAGCTGACTCAGAAGAAGATACTGATGATGAAGAGGAAAGTGTCAAGTCGGTGTCTGCGAGGAAGCCAAAGAGTCGAGCTGAGATTGATAGGCAGAACATCATTGGTGATCAAACAGCTCCAGTTCAGACTCGAAGAATGAAATCATCACAGCAAGCATCGTTTTTGTCTCAAGTGGAGCCGAAATGTTTTTCTGATGCAGCTAAAGATGAAAATTGGGTTCAGGCCATGAACGAAGAGCTTGATCAGATTGAGAAGAACCAGACATGGGAGATTGTTTCAAGGCCAGCGGACAAGAATGTCATTGGGACCAAATGGGTCTATCGCAACAAGATGAATGAAGATGGAACAGTGATTCGGAACAAAGCACGTCTAGTCTGCAAGGGGTACTCCCAAATCGAGGGAATTGATGTTGATGAGACATTTGCACCGGTTGCAAGGCTGGAGACAATAAGAATATTCCTAGCCATCGCAGTGCAAAGGAAGTTCAAAGTGTTCCAGATGGATGTCAAATCCGCATTCTTGAATGGGGTTCTGGAAGAGGAGGTGTATATTGAGCAGCCAGATGGTTTTCTCATTCATGAGGATGATAACAAAGTTTGCAGACTGAAGAAGGAATTGTATGGGCTGAAACAAGCACCAAGGGCATGGTACTCAAGGCTTGATCAGTACTTGAAGAAGCTTGGTTTTCAGCGTGGAGGAGTTGATTACAATCTCTATTTCAGCAATGACAGTAATCAAAGGATGATGGTGCTAGTGTATGTCGATGACATAATTTTTGGCGGATCAGATGAAGCTCAGTGCAGACAGTTTTCCGAATTCATGAAAAGTGAGTTTGAAATGTCAATGATTGGAGAGCTAAAGTTTTTCCTTGGTCTACAGGTGACACAAGGAAGGAATGGAACTTTAATTTCTCAATCCAAATATGCCAAGGAAGTTCTAAGAAGGTTTGGAATGGATAATTCCAAGGAAATGAAGACTCCGGTTGCTACCCGGATGAAATTATCAAAAGATGAGGATGGCAAGGTAGTTAATATCACAGAATACAGGCAAATCATTGGAAGTCTGTTGTACTTAACCGCAACAAGGCCTGATATTGTTTTCGCCACATGCCAAGCAGCGAGATATCAGAGTAATCCCAAGGAAAGTCACATGCTTGCAGTGAAAAGAATACTTCGGTATATCAAGGGCATGGTGGACTTCGGTTTGACATACAACGACAAATCTCAGACAGAGTTATTGGGATATACTGATGCAGACTGGGCCGGTTCAGCAGATGATAGAAAATCAACGTCAGGTGGTGCATTCTATCTTGGTGGATTGTGTATTTCTTGGCTAAGAAAGAAACAAGATTGCATTTCATTGAGCACCGCAGAAGCTGAGTATATAGCGGCCACTCAAGCATGCACACAGTTATTGTGGATGAAGAAGCAGCTTGAAGATATGGGAGTTGAAGTGAAGTCTTCGATCGGAATCCAGTGTGACAACTCAAGTGCTATAAATCTTAGCAAAAATCTTGTCCATCATTCCAGGACAAAGCACATTGAGATCAAGTATCATTTCATCAAGGAGAAGGTTGAGCAGGGCATCGGGAAGTTGGAGTATGTGCCTACATAGCTACAGGTTGCAGACATTCTGACAAAGGCCTTACCCAAGGAATCTTTTGAGAGGCATCGACTAGCTATGGGAGTTCAGTCGATTCCCCGCACTTGAAATAGTGTGGACGCGGGACCACCCCCTCTCCCCGAGGTATGCTGTGTTTTCCCTACTGTTCTAATGTGTTCTCTACTATGTTACAGACTACAAAGGCGTGACCTTTGGGTTCGTTGACAAAGGGGGAGAAAATAGTGGTTGTTCAAGGGGGAGACAGTGCGGAGATTTGATAAATCATGAATGATATGGGGAGACGCTGACAGGTGGAGCAGCCAGATAAGGGGGCGTTGAAGCTAGTTGAACGTGCTTAGCCAGAGCTTAGCTTGGACAACACAGGAAATATGGATAAAGAGGTGTTGAAGCTGTGAGCAGAAAGGGGGAGCGTATTAAATCCGACGATGCTAGAAGTGATCGATCAAATAATAGATATCACGACAGCTGATGATCGTGATAAAAGCAGAAGCGTGGTGTTGGACAGTGTTTGGTGTCAACAGTGGATGTCAGAGATAAAGTGATTCATTGATGCACTTTTCATTTACTCTTGTTTCTCACGCCGAGCATTGCTCATGTGGGCTTAGAGTATGTGTTGAGTAAATCCTTGGTCGCTATCAGAATCGTAATGAGGCGAATGGAGGCTGAAGAATCAATGACGTATCTTTGTTTGGAAGAGTTGTCAACAAACCCAAAGGGGGAGATTGTTGGGCAAAAATCCCTCAAGGTATCATTGAAGCCTTTTTGAGGTGATTGTGTTTGTTGACAAAGTGTACATCTAAGTTGTGATTGTTGACAAGGAGGATTTCATGGTTGAATGTCGAGTTCAAGTGCTGAGGTCAACGATCCATGTTTGATTCAAGAACGTCGATAAAAGGAATGGATGATCTGGAGGCGGTACAAAAGAACAGATACAAGGTGGCGCCGTTTTCCAGTGTTTGCCAAATTTTTGGGCCTGAAAATCGGCAAATGAAGAAAAGTGTTTTGGCAAAGGGACTTGCGCGTCGTGGACTTGGAGTATAGGAAACTTGCGCGCCATATGTTTTTCAAGATCAGAAGATCAAAATATGGCTAAGGAAATAGGTTCGCGCAAGTTTGGGAATTGGTCGCGCAAGTGTCTAAAGGAGAGAAGACTTGCGCGCCGAGATTGGGTCGCGCAGGTGACTTGCGCGCCATCGCGCAGGGTGGTCATATTGCCTATAAATACCGGACCACCCCTCCTCATTTTTCACCGGAGTTCAAGACGAGAGCTCCCGTCGCGCAGGTGTGGTGGTCGTGCAAGTGGTGTGTGTGGTCGTGCAGGTGGGACTTGCGCGCCAGTGGTTGAAGTTGTGCGCCGGTGTTAGAAGTTGCGCGCCGGTCTGCAGTTGCGTGCCAATAGTGGTTTGGGTGTAAAGGGAAGAGAGTCGCGCAAGTTTGGAGTTGAGGAAGCTTGTGTCGCGCAAGTGTCAGAGGAGGACTTGCGCGCCCGTTGTGACTTGCGCGCCGATACTTGCGCGCCGAGGTTGACTTGCGCGCCAAGTAAGGTTTTGTTCCCGCAGTGATTTTCAGACTGTGTGGAAGCTGGAAGTTTGCCCGATACCTTCGGTGAAAAGAGATATTCATCAACGGGTGAAAGTTAAACTTCAACAGAGCATCTACATACAAGAGAAGATGCATTCTTTCAGGAAAATGAAGAGACCTACAGGTCTATAAACTGTGAGTGGATTCCATCCAAGAGCAGTGAGCTCAGGAAGAGGAATAAGGTGATCCTCTCCACCGGCAGTGAGCCAGAGAGAGAGAAACAGGGAGTGACCCTTGGGAAAGCAGTGAGCTGACCCTAAACATTGTAAAGGCAGTGAGCCTGGGCATAGAAGTGATCTAGCCCGAACCTTGTAATCCACAGCTAGTGAAGATTAGTGGAATTTGGTACGACCGGCAACCTGTCGGCGTATGCTCCTTGGACGTAGCCCTTAGCGGTGAACCAAGTAAAATTGATGTGTCCTGTGCTTGCTTTACATTCTGTTTATATCGTGCAACAGGGAAAAGAGAGAAGAGTGTTTTGCTTAACAGTGAAACAAGATCAGAACGAGCATTATTTTTTAATTAGTCATACCCTGATTCACCCCCCCCCCCCTCTCAGGGTATCCAGCCTAGTGGACCTAACATGAACTACATGGTAAAGCACTTGGGAATATAACCCTTTATCCATATTCTATTTTAGTTGTTTATTTAGCTCCCCAAGCTCTACGAAAACCATTCTATATAGAGTCCTGATTATTGTCAATGCCACAGTTATAATATCAACAGAGAATTCAACATCTCTTCTAATAGTAAGACCATGAAATTCCTTAGGAAACACTTCAGTTAATTCCCTCATAATAGGAATGTCTTAAAGGATGGTTGTTTTCTTAGACTCAATCATCTAAGAAATATATTCATGCTCATAGGGTAGTAATATCTATGCTTGAGATGATGGTGCTGAAGAAGATTTCCACTCATCCTAGAACTTGTACAGAATCAAGGGTCGATTCTCCAAATGGAGAGTGATTTCCCTCTCATGGAAATTTACGTTGGCTATATAAGGAAATCCAATCCATGCCAAGAATTTCAAAAATTTCCACCAGAGGGAGTATGATGAAGTTCTCTAGGATGTTCAAACCACAAATTGTGATAGGGGAGGAGTTATATTCATGGGTTGCAATGATTTCACCATTTTCCATTCTCACCAACATATATACTTCCATGATTTTTGGTGATGTTGGTATTGTTATTGTAACCATTCTAGATATAAAAAATGCATAGAACTAGAATAAAAAAGTATGTTTGATATTATTGAATGAATAAAGAGAGTTCCTCTCACAACTTTGTTTTCAGGGTTCGCTTCGATGGTAGTGATGGAGAAATATGACCCTTTCTTCCTTGGAGGTTGTTAGTTTCCTTCAGAAACACTTGTATTTAGGAACTAGTTTGAAAATTGATTTGTCTCATTGTAGTTGAAGTAATGAACAACACGTTGGGGGTCGAATGGAGTGGTTTCTCCTCTTTCACTACATCTAGTTTTTCTTATCAGTAGTTATTGACCAGGTGCTTTATCTTTCACACCGAATGCATTTCCTTGTCCCCTTCAAGTAATTTATGGGGTGCTTCTTTTTACACCTTTGGAAAATGGGGTGATGTATTTTCTTATCACCATTGGATTTATCCATCAGACTATCAGAATTAAATTCCACCTTGCGCTTCTTATCCCCATGATACCCCTCAGATTTTCTGATCTCCATTTCAACTTTGAGGGCACATTGAACAATTTCCTCATAGATCTTGATGTCCGGATTTATAGGGATTTCCATATGTTAGGTTTTATCCCTCCAAATAAGTATTTGACCTTGCATTTGGGGGTTATGACAATGTTGGAGGCATATCATGCAAGCCTTATGATGTTTTCTCATATGCTCCGATAGATTCATCTTCTTTTTCCATGAGGTCAAGGAAGCCCCTTTCTATCTTAAGTAGGAGGGTGCACAGAAAATATTTATTGAAAAATATTTTTAGGAAATCCTTTCATTCCAAATCCTCTATCTCTTCCTCAGGCTACATTAATGTCCACCATTGATCCACTTCACCCTCCAAATGATAATCTGCTATAAGAACCTTCTCTTATTCCAAACATTTAAGGATGGACAAGATCTTTTCAATGGAGTTGATCCATTTTTCAACAATTGAGGTATTATATGATCTATTAAAAGTATGTGCCCTTTTTCTCATGAATCTCTCGATTGTGTCTTGTTCATTATTAGGGGTGGGGGTTAACATTCTTGTTGACCCATGTTTTTATTCAAAACATGAGTTAACTGAGAGAGTACCATGACAAAGTTTGTGATTCTTGGTCCCATTGGATTAGGAATCTCATTATAATAGTCATCACATTGATCTTCTCATTGGTTTTTAGCTCGAGCCATCCTATTACCGGCCATTGGCTAGAATAAATGTAAATTTAGGGGTAACACATAAATGGGAATCCAATGAAAAAAAAGGATAACTTATAAATTACTTTTATTTCCTTAAATTATCAATGTTATCCATGATCTACTTCCCAACATATATTTTAAGGGGATTTTTTTAATTCCCTTAATAATAGTTCATACTATGATTATGAATTTTCCAAATCATATCCCCTAGGAGTGTTGTAACCAAGAGTTCATCAAGACCCTTTATCGTGCACCAGTTCCCATTCGAGTCCAGCTCAAAACGGTGTTTTCCGGTTTTACCCCTAGATAAATTTATTCCAGACCCACCTCTACCTGCTTGTATCTTGACATGTATATATTTTCTTAATTAACCACTTAATCAATACTGACCAAAATTTAGGGATGTTTTTATTATACTTAGTCTTATTCTTAGGTTTTTACTAGGGTTTTCTAGTCCTATATCCCACAAATAACTAATCAAATTCTCTGATAACAATTATAAAAACCTTGTTCTTTATAACACACATAAACATGATTTATTACATAAAATTGAACATAAGAAAACTCTGAGGATTGAGAGTTCTAGTGGCTTAAGAAATTAGGAAAATTATATAACAACTTAGAACATAAAACACAACATTGTTATTGAAAACCTTTTTTACATGACCACAACATTCCTTCGTACATAACATTGTATTGGATAACATGAGGACATGAATAAAAAAAGGGTGAGATATAAATCCCAGTAATGGAGTAAAAAATTCATAACATGAAGAGTATAGTACTTTTTGATCAATAATTATATCAATGAAGAATAAGAGAAACATGAACAGAAAGGCGTGACATAGCATGATTATCATAACATGGAAATGTGGCAACAACATTTAACATGAAATTTGCATGAGCCAAGGATCATTTCACATGGAGCATGAGTAAAACCTCGTTGAACTTGAATTTTCATGACTAAACCCTCATTTCACTTCAATTATCATGATATTAATATTTACCAATTTCATTGCAGTGTTATAAGGGTTCACCCTTCTTAGTTATTTCATTTCATGCATAAGTATGCCACATGGATCATATAACATGGATTTACTAAACATAATCATTTATTCCATGATAAAAGAATGTGGAATTTATCTATGAAACTCTATAATCAATATGTAAATGTGAAAAAAGGTGAATACACTTAATAGAGAAATGGACATGGTATTCACTACACAATGGCTTTGGCTGGAAAAATCACGGTGCAATTTTTGTAGCATAACGGCATGACATAAGAATTAATAAAAATGGTCGACGAGAGAGAAAGGGGTGTCTCGTTATATTTACATGAAATAGACAGTATGTGTGTCATATAGAAACATGTCCCAACATATGTAATGGAATTTAGATTCCTAATACAAAAGAATTTCTTCAATGTATATGTGGAGAGAGAAATCCCTTAGGGAATTTCTGCATGGTAACAGGTGTACATGGGATGAATTAATGAGAGAAAAAGGAATCTCTCATAATTCAAAAATAAAGAGTGAAGTATTGGGAGGTTTTAAATCATACCCCAACATATGTAATTGAAAATAAAAGGGTATAACCACATAAATAATTTTGGGCTAAAATGAGAAAGGAAGATATCCCTTACAGGGAAGTGTGATCCCAATGATTGGAAGAGGTTTTAAAGGGGATTCATGGGAGGATACTAAAGAGAGGATGGAAGATATTGGTAAAGATCCAAATTATTTGAGTGAAGAGGAAGTGGGAGATTGGGTGGATTTATATAGGAAAAGTATGGGAATTCATTATTATATAGGTTTTAGACAACACACATTAATCTAATCAAAACCACAAACCAACCCATGGTTTTTGCACATGGTTTCTTTCAAATGGGATTGGAAAACATTATTTTATAAGTCCAATGGCCCAAATTTATAAAATATTATGCTTTCTTATGCATACGTGAGTCACACTCTCAAAAAAACATTTTAAAATGTTAAAATGATTTATAGGTCTTGGAGGGTCCACTAAATATTTTTAAAATACATAAAACAAACGTAAAATCACATTATTTTAGTAATAATATTTTAAAAAAATTATTTAACTAAAAATACACAAATTCATCAAAATAGATTTATTAATTGAATATTAACTAAAAATACTATTTGTGCTTTAAAAACTATTTACAAAGTAACAATAATAAAGTGAATGTATATTCTTTATTATCTACAAAAATAATTCACATAATCATAGTGCTAGGTTGTTGTTACATAAACACTTATAACATCCGCATAAGACCAAATTGTAAGGTTTGTAATGGTGATTGACTCTTGGGGAGAATCAGATAGTATCTCTCAGGTGGTAATCACTATTAACTTTCGACTCCCCTGTAGGCGGTTCTGTTTAAGCTTATCTTGTTATAGATCAGCTTGGGATTGGTTAAGATCGAAGACCAGTGATTCTACCTACTTTATAATATCCGAAAAATGGTATTTTTATGGATCATTTTTTCTAGATGAGGCCATCAATTCCTTTGTCTGGGTAAATTGGGTTTGTTAATGTCTTATATTTATACTAATCATGTGGTCATTGTTTAATGGCTATATTAGCAATGGTAAAAATTCATAACTGTATTTTAAAATCAATAAACATAAAACCAAGGATGTTTATATGTTATATAACCATTTTACATATGAAACGCATGGCCGATTGTCGCCTATCGACCGGTCAAGGTTCTGGTGCTCTGCCAATGTGTATAGAAGCACTCGGGTGGAATCCTCAACGATGGTACTTCGTAATAGTCGATTGTTTTTAGTTGATTGTATTTTGATTGGGGGGGTTTGTTTGCATAGCTTAATTGAAATGTTTAATGAATGATGTTTAATTTAACAAGTTGATAAAGATTGGGGTGAGTTCATCATTAGTTATTTAAGCATGTGATATCCTTGAGCTTTGCTTTATATTGCATTAAATTAACACCCACATCAAAAGTTGATGTTGATTGGAATTCCCAAGTGTTAAGCCTTTAATCCAAGACTTTACATTACATAGGGTTCTAATCTCAATCAGTGCTTGATTTTGGAAGTGTATTTATGGTTCCAATAATCTCTTGAAACCACACTTTGGACATAATATGTCAATAATCCATGACATGTTAAGTCCAACATACACAATGTTAAATTAAAGAATACTCATCGAGAAAAACCTATCAATCACTTAACATCCCTAAATTATAACTCACCGCAAAAAGATATTTACTCATCCATTTAAATTATTAGTAATCTGGTCTATTATGTTTAAGGTGATGAATTACAAAGAGAAGAAAAATAAAGGGATAAGAAAAGAGTTGTGCACCGAACACACACATGAACGATGATGAGAGTAAAACTAACCGTAATTTTTATTGAATAATAAATTAGAAGAAGATGATGGATTTCATATTGATTTAAACTACAATAATAACATTAATATTGAAATATATAAAGTGGATGAGAATAAGAAATTAAGAAGAAGAAAATTTCATTAAAACAGAATTACAAAGACAAACACTTGCAAAATTATAACGATGAAAAATGCAAAAGTAAATGAAAACAAAGAGAGGAGGAAGGGATTATAAAGTGAAAACTTGAGTTTTTAAGATCCTCCCAAGCCTTTGGCAGGGCCTCGGTACTGCCAATCAATCCTCCTTTGCTCTGAAATGCCAACCCGTTTGAAAGAAGAGGAGGGGAGAGTATTTATAGGCCAATGAGTGGACTATTTTCATTCCCAATCTATCCCTCCACTTTGATCGTCAATATGGCTATAGAGACAGCCGAATATCAAAATAGCTTCTTCTTCAAAGTTGTAGATAATAAAGTTTTCCGACCACTGTCAAAATTTGGAGGCATTTGGAGAAGTGGATCTAATGTTATGGCGCTTTTATTAAACAAAGGTAAACTGTCCATTTCTATCCATTCTTTTTCAATGGCCAAAATGTGAAAGGGTTTTTGAATATGAATATTTCTTCAAATACGAATTGTTTCCTCAAAAAAGTCGGCCACCTATATCTCCTATTTCACACTGAAAACTCTCAGCTAAATTTTATGATTATATCATGATATATATCATAAATACTATACTTATTGTATTTCTCGTCCAGAATGGTGGGCTGGACTTCAAAGATTCATTTAGACCCTTGTACTTAGATTTGGGCCTTGAAATTTTTATCCAAGATGACATGTAGTGTCCCAAGAATTATGGTGGATATTTAATGTTTTTGGACATCTGGATTGAGCCCAGTAAATCAATCTTCAAGGCTGGTCCAGTTTGTTCACAGATTATTTGGTCTTGTTTGTGAGGACCATATGACCCTTTAAATAGAAGAATTGGATCATGTTACCTTCTAATGAAATGTTGTATATTGAAAAGAGAATCCTAAAAAACAAGAACCACACAATTTGGATCAATATAGTGATATTTATTATTAAAACAGTAAAATGACTCAATTGGACTACTTCTAAAAATGATCAAAAATTATACTTAATATTAAAACATTAATATTTCACACAAATTATGAAAATTTAATATAAAATCAGTGAAGGTAATATATAATAAGACATGAAAATATTAACAATATCAACTCCCCCACACTTAGTTTTGTTCATGTCCTCATGTGCAACAAATATAAAAACATGACAAAATCATTTTTACTCAACAACAGATATTAAAATTTTGCTTTCTCCAATAAGGGGAAGTTTAGACTATTTCACTCATCCATTTGGAATTCCCCCACAAGTTGTTACAGAAACAATGTTCCAAAACTAATTCATTTTTTTCATGCTCAAATTTAGAAATGAAAAATTTGGACACACAAAACTCACACCTCTCAAGATGATAAAATTTATTTGTGGAGGTTCATTCTTTCACCAACCAAAAGTGAAAATCTTAGAGTTTGAAAAGAGATATCAGCTTAAAATACCTATCCAAAGTGCATAAGAATCAAGAGGTCTTTTTAAGGGGTTTTCCTGTGGCTAGGGGATGGTAGGAATATAATATCCAAAAGAGATAAGAAGAGGGTTAAAATAACAACATAGAAAAAGCAATGCACATTTTTTTGAAATAAAACATGGAATAAAATGAAAACACATATTTACAAGGGAATTATTGTGTGAAGAAAGACACAATAGAGGAAGAAAATATGAAGGTAATGAGAAGATGAAATATTTAAAAAACATAGAACTTCTCCCAATAAGAATCTAATGCAAGTGTTCTTTTTTTTCTCCATTTTTTCTCTTTGTTTTTTCGAAAGTTGAACTTGGAAAAGATCTTACACTCATAACCCAACCAATGATTGATCTCCTCGCGACACTAATTTTAATAGTTATAACAAGATAAAAGGTTTAGGAAGAGGGATTTTTGACCTACCCAAGACAGAACCCATTTTTTTGTTTTTTTTTTTGATTTTTTTTTTGATTTTTTTTTTTTTGATTTTTTTTTGAATATTTTTTTTGAACACTTTTCAATATCATTTGTAAAATACATACCCAAATACCACTAAATGAAAACCTCCCCCCCCCCACACTAAAATGGATGCTTGTCCTCAAGCAGATGATAACACACTATAAAGAAAGGAAATGATACCCAAAAATAAAATCCATTCCCCCCCCCCACACTTAAATTTCAAAAACTTATGCAATGAAAATCCATGTTGATATTGGGTGGGATAAGTTTTTGGGCTTATAATATGGCTATCAAAGAAACGTTTTTCATAGGATTTAAGGGGCTTTCAAAAGGAGGATTAATATAAGGGAAATGGGAGGCTATTTGGCTATTGTGATTCTCATGTGGTTTAAAAAATGCCTATAACATATTAATGCACACTAAAGTAGGAAATTCAGATCGAAGGTCCACAAACTCAGGACTCAAAAATGGGGGTGAAAACACACATTTTGAAAATATGGCCATAGGTGGCCTTGGAATGAAATAAAATGTATGTTCTCACGGTTTGGGAAAAGAATTTTCCAAATCAAAAATTGAGCATTCAAAATGTTTTAATTTTGACACAAAATTATTTATCCAAAGTCATGATGAAAATACAAAATTTTTGAGATGAAAACATGTCTGTTAACTCCCCAAAATGGTTGGACAAAATTTCAAAACTCGATGGTGAGTAACCATGAATCTTTTTTTATTTTTTTAAGTGATTTTGTTTTTTGGTTTTTTTTTGGTTTTTTTTAGGTTTTTTTTGTAATGATACACCCACACAAAAGAGAAAGTGAAAAAGAAAGGTTTTGAAAAATAGAGTGGTAAAATAAATTAAAGAGAGAGGAAAAAGAAGAAATAGGTAGAGAGAGGAAGAGATAGAGAGAGTTAAAGGGAAATAGGTGCCCCCTAGTTTGGATTTGGCAGGACGCCTTCTCCATCTAGTGGTAGGTCAGCTAGAGAATTTGGGGAGCCAGTGGAAGTCGATGTTGATACAGGATTGTGCATCCTCTCATGGTGATGCTTTAACCGATGTCCATTAACCGTGAATGTCTTTTTGGAAGAGGGGTCTTGGACTTGCACTGCACCAAATGGGTAAATGTTAGTAATAACAAAAGGACCTTCCCAACGAGAATTAAGTTTACCTAGGTGAAGTCAGAATCGAGAATTGAAGAGAATTGCCTTTTCACCTTCATGAAATAACTTCCTTAGTATGTGTTTGTCATGGAGTACCTTATCCTTCTCTTTGTACAGATTGGAATTCTCATAGGATTCAAGTCGAAGCTCCTCCAGTTCAGCCAATTGCAACAATCTTTCTTCACCAGATTTTTCACAATCAAAATTACAGGTTTTCACAGCCCAAAAAGACTTATGTTAGATTTCAACTGGTAAGTTACATGCATTACCAAAAACTAGCCTAAAAGGAGACATCCCAATGGGTGTTTTATACGCAGTTTGATAAGCCCAAAGTGCTTCACCAAGTCTTTCAGGCTAGTCTTTTCTAGTGGGTTTAACAATTCTCTCAAGTACCCTTTTCACTTCTCTATTAGAAAGTCCAGCCAAGCAATTTTTTTAGGGTGATATGCAGTTGAAGTTTTATGTACAACTCCATTCTTTTTCAGAAGAGCTTCCATGGTTCTATTACAAAAATGTGTTCCTAAGTCACTAATCAAGGCATGTGGTGTGCCAAATCTTTGGAAGATGTGGGTCTTTAGGAACTCACTAATAGTATGAGCATCATCCTTCCTAGTGGGTTTGGCCTCAACCCACCTTCAAACATAATCGACTGTAAGAAGAATGTATGAGAATCCATTGGAAGGGGGAAATGGTCCCATGAAATCGATACCCCAAACATCAAAGATCTCATAGAAAATTAAAGGCTTTTGGGGAATTTCATTTCTCTTTGAAATTGTGCCAAACATTTGGCAAGTGGGACATGATTGAAAAAACTCATGTGAGTCCTTGAAGAGTGAAGGCCAGAAGAATCCAGAGTCTAGGACCTTTTGGGAGGTCCTTTGTGGTCCAAAGTGGCCACCTCTGGGAAGTGAGTGACAGAATTATAAGATGGAAGAATTCTCATTTTCTTCAACACATCTCTTAATTACCATGTCTGCCCCAGTTTTGCAATGTTTATTTTCTTCCCAAAAATAGTATTTTGAATCACTTTTCAACTTCATTTTTTGTTCTTTTGAAAACTTTTCAGGAAAAACACCAGAAACCAAATAATTTACAATTGGGGCATACCATGGTAACTTTGGAGTGAGAGACGAAAGGTTCTCAATGGGGAATTCAGGATCAATGATTTCTGAATGAGAAGAATTATAAATTCTACTCAAGTGATCAGCCACAAGGTTTTTTTTCAGGTCTATCTTTTATTTCAAGGTCAAACTCTTGGAGCATTAGGATCCATCTTATTAGCCTCGGTTTGGAATCACTTTTCTTGAGTAATAACTTAATAGCAGAATAGTCTGTGAATATGATGATTTTGGCACCTAAGAGATAGGACCAGAATTTATCTAAGTCAAAAACCACTGCTAAAAGTTCTTTTTCAGTGACAGTGTAGTGAGATTGAGTTTCATACAATGTTTTTGAGGCATAACAGATGACATGGGGAATTCTTTCTCTTCTTTGACCAAGAACAGCCCCAACAGCTCTATCAGAAGCATCACACAACAATTCAAAGGGTAAGGACCAATCTGGGGGTTGGACTATCGGGGCAGATGTAAGAGCATTTTTGAGTTCAACTAAGGCCCTCTTGCAAACCTCATCAAAATTTAAAGAGACATTATTTTGGAGAAAACGAGTGAGTGGGAGAGAAATTTTACTAACGTTATGGATGAATCACCGATAGAAACCAGTATGACTGAGGAATGATCGGATGTCTTGAACAGAAGTTGGTTGAGGAAGTGATTGGATCACTTCAATTTTGGTAGGATCAACTTCAATACCATCTTTTGAAACTATGTTCCCTAGAACAATCCCATTTTCAACCATAAAGTGACATTTTTCAAAATTTAACACAAGGTTACACTTGACAAACTTTTGAAGGACTAGAGAGATTGAATGCAAGCATGACTCAAATAACTCGCCATAAATGGTAAAGTCATCCATGAAGACTTCCATGCAGTGTT
Organism: Viscum album; assembly: GCA_963277665.1. Lineage (NCBI taxonomy): Eukaryota > Viridiplantae > Streptophyta > Magnoliopsida > Santalales > Viscaceae > Viscum > Viscum album. The sequence continues at coordinate 745,825,806 of OY728143.1, forward strand.
CTATGAATTCTGAAAAGATACTCATCATACACCTCTGGAATGTTGCAGGAGCATAACAAAGGCCAAAAGGCATTCTTCTATATGCATATGTTCCAATGGGGCATGTGAATGTAGTCTTTTCTTGGTCTTGAGGTGAGATTGGGATTTGAAAATTGCCGGTGTATCCATCAAGGAAGCAATAGTGTGACTTTCCGTATAATATTTCTAGCATTTGATCAAGGAATGGAAGAGGGTAGTGATCTTTTCGGGTTTCAACATTCAATTTCCTATAGTCAATGCACACACGCCATTTGTTCTTCACTCGAGTTGTGACTACCTCTCCATGTTCATTTGTGAAAATATTTATCCCACCCTTCTTAGGTACAACTTGAATTGGACTAACCCATTCACTATCAGAAATTGGGTAGATAATACCATCTTGAAGAAGCTTGGTGATCTCTTCCCTAACTACCTCAAGTATGAGTGGATTGAGTCTTCTTTGGGGTTGTCTAGCTAGTTTGGATGTCTCCTATAGATGGATGTGATGCATGTAAAGGGCAGGGTTGATTCCTAGTATGTCATCTAGGGTCCAACCTAAGGCCTTCTTGTTTTCCTCTAACAATTGAACAAGTTTGGACTCCTTAGTTTCAGTAAGTGAAGAAGAGATAATGACAGGATAAGAGTGATCATGGAAAAGGAATGCATATTTCAGGTGTTCAGGAAGTGGTTTTAGATCTGTCACATATTTTATTTGTGGGTTAGACATCTTAGGAATGGATGAAGGGATTTCAGTTTCTTCAGATTCATTTTCCTTAGTACTTTCCAAGGTGGAGAAGTAGAGATCAGAATTGATGTGGAATTCAAGAGAGTTTTGAAGTTCCTCTAGATTGATGGAGTCTATGAATGAGAGGTCCACATCAACATCACCATTTATGACTTGGTTTATCATAGTGCATATTTCACAAGATCCATTGTCATTAGAACACGAAGAAGACGGTGGATTGGGGTTCAATTGACTCTTAGAAGTTTCCTCTGAAGCATGGATTGAGAATGCAGAGTGATCCTCAGATGGGTATCGCATGGCTTGGAAAATGTTGAATTTGACCAGTTGGTCACTGAATTCCTTGGATAAGATGCCAGAATGGACATCAATCGTGGTTCTCGTAGTCATGTGGAATGTTCTTCCAAGAATTAGGGGAGATCGAGAAGAGTTCGTCTCACCTTCATGTCAAGGACATAGAAATCAGTAGGGAAGATAAGATCATTGACTCAGACAAGGACATCCTCAATTATTCCCTCAGGACTGGTTGTGCTTCGATTGGCTAACTGAATGACAACACCCGTTGGGTGCAAGGGACCTAGAACAAGGTTGGAGAATATGGAGTTGGGCATGACATTAATTGAGGTTCCTAGGTCTATGAGTGCATCATCAAAGTTGGAACTTCCAATTTGGCATAGAACCGTAAAGGTACCTGGATCTTTGCACTTAATGGGTATGGACTGCTAGGTGAAAACATTCTCCAAGGTCCTACGTTTCCTCTTGTGGGTACAAAACTCCTTGAGAAACTTGGCATACTTAGGAATTTGTTTTATGTCATCTAAGAGGGGAATATTGACTTCAACACGTCTAAACATGTCGAGCATTTCAGGATCTGGTTCAAAGGACTTCCTTGGTTTTGAAATAGCTTTAAGAAAAGGAATTGGATTCCTAAGTGGAATGAAAGGAGGTGAGGGAAAGGATTCAGGTTCCTTTTCAATTTTCTTTTTCTTTTCATTTTCTAGGTCAACATTTAAAGGAGGGTTTGAGGATTTATCTTGAGGCATATCAGGTTTCTTTCCTGATCTAAGTACAATTTCACTTACATTACCCTTGGGGTTGGGTAATGGTTGAGCTGGGAGTTGGGAAGAATTTGATTGTTGTTGCTGGCCCAGGTGGGATGCAAGTTGACCTATTTGAGTATCAATGTTTTTAAGGCTAGAACGGGTGAAGGAGGCAAGATCTTCCACTGCACTTTCTCATGGTTTCCTGGAAGAAGAGGCTTGTCCCTGGTTGGGATTACCTTGATTTTTTTTCTTGGGAAATTGATTGTATTGGTTTTGGAATTGGGAAGGCTCACTAGGATAATGGAATCTAGGAGGAGTATTGTTCCTTTGAGGTTTAGGAACAAGAAGATAAGGTTGATGGAAGTTACCACCACCTTAACCATATTGAAATTGGTTTGGGTTTTGAGGAGGGAATTGAGGGGGATGATAGACTGGATTACCATACCTCAGGCCTTGGTTATATGAAGAAGAGAAGGGATCAGAGTGAGGTTGGTTGAAGATTCTAACAAACTGACCTGATAGTTGAGGATTGGTGTTCCTCTAAGCATATGCTGCATTGAGCTCCATTGGTCTAGATGAATTAGATTGATCCTCTTGAAGTTGTGTACATGTGTCAGTTGGATGAGATGGAGAGTTGCAGATTCCACAGTTTTTGACAGGTCCAGGAAACATTGATTGTGGAGAAGACGAGTTTGGAGATTTGGTGGCCACAACTAGTTGTCGCACAAGACCTGTAAGTTCACTCATCCACTCGGTAATCTTGTTCGTCTCAATTGATTGATTATCTTGGGCTTGTTTGACTTGAGCATGTGCTCGAGTATGGAATTGTTGTGTGTTTGAAGCCATGTTACTTATGAGATCTCTTGCAACTGCAGGAGTTTTATCAACAAGAGCACCGCCACTTGCGGCATCAATGAGAGTTCTCTCCATAGCCAGTAACCCCTCCTAGAAGTATTTGATAAAGAGTTGGTAAGGAATTTGGTGGTGTGGGCAGGTTACAAAAAGCTTTTTGAACCTCTCCCAGTACTCATGGAGTGATTCACTTGGGAATTGACATATACCACTTATTTCCTTTCGGATAGAAGCAGTATAAGAAGCAGGAAAGAATTTTTCTAAGAAAAGTCGCTTCATTTCATTCCATGTGGTTATGGAACCAGGAGGTAGGTAGTAGAGCCATGACTTAGCAGTTTCAGCTAGGGAAAAAGGGAATGCTCAGAGTTTTATTTGTTCTTGAAAAACCCCTTGAGGATTCATTGTAGAGCATACTACTTGGAACTCTTTAAGGTGAAGATGTGGATCCTCACCGGCTAGCCCACGGAAATGAGGGAGAAGATGAATCAAACCCGATTTGAGTTCGAAGTCAACTTCTATGTTTAGATATTGAATACCAAGAGGTTGGTAATTCATATCAGGGGAAGCGAGTTCTTTTAGGGTTTGTTCCCTAGGATTGGCCATTTCAATTTCAACTGGTTGGATGAGGACTGGTTCTTGAATTATTTGATTATCTCTTATGTTCCTCCTAAGATGGCGAGTGTTCACTCAATTTCAGGGTCCAACAAATCTGAGGGATTGTTTGGGAGGCTACGGGGAATTCAGAGATATTTTGGAAGAAAGAGGAAGATGGGTTTTTCTTTTTGATTTTTTTTTTCAATTTGTTTTATAAATTTTGTTTTTTTTTTTGGTTTTTTTGACAATAACCCGAAACTAATGACTACTTAAAGCACAATCCCCAGCAACAGCGCCATTTTAAATGCACGGACGATTGTCGCCGATCGACCGGTCAAGGTTCCGGTGCTCTGCTAATGTGTATAGCAGCACTCGGATCGAATCCTCGGCAATGGGACTTCGTAATAGTTGATTGTTTTTAGTTGATTGTATTTTGATTGGGGGGGTTTGTTTGCAGAGCTTAATTGAAATCTTTAATGGATTATGTTCAATTTAACAAGTTGATAAATATTGGGGTGAGTTCATCATTAGGGAGTTAAGCATGTGATATCCTTGAGCTTTGCTTTATATTTCATTAAATTAACACTCACACCAGAAGTTGATGTTGATTGGAATTCCCAAGTGTTAATCCTTTAATCCATGCCTTAACATTACATAGGGATCTAATATCAATCAGTGCTTGATTTTGGAAGTGTATTTATGGTTCTAATAATCCCTGGAAACCACACGTTGAACATAATATGTCAATAATCCATGACATGTTATGTCCGACATACACAATGTTAAATTAAAGAATGCTCATCGAGCAAAACCTCTCAATCACTTAACATCCCTAAATTATAACTCACCCCAATAAGATATTTACTCATCCATTTAAATTATTAGTAATCTGTTCTATTATGTTTAAGGTGATTAATTACAAAGAGAAGAAAAAGAAAGGGTTAAGAAAAGAGTTGTGCGCCGAACACACACACAAACGATGATGAGAGTAAAACTAACCGGACTTTTTATTGAATAATAAAGTAAAATTAGATGATGGATTTCAGATTGATTTAAACTAAAATAAGAACATTAATATTTAACTACAGAAGGTTTATGAGGATAAGAAATTAAGAAGAAGAAAATTGCATTAAAACAGAATTACAAAGACAAACACTTGCAAAATTACAACGAAGAAAAATGAAAAAGTAAATGAAAACAAAGAGAGGAGTAAGGAATTATCAAGTGAAAACATGAGTTTGGAAGATCCTACCAAGCCTTTGTAAGGTCCTTGGTACTTCCAATCAATCATCTTTTTCTCTGAAATGCCAACCCTTTTGAAAGGAGAGGAGGGGAGAGTATTTATAGCCCAAGGAGTGGACTGTTTGCATTCCCAATATGTCCCTCCACTTGCATCGCCAATTTGGTTATCCAGATAGCCGAATCTCCAAATATCTCCTTCTTCAAAGTTGTATATAATAAATTTTTCCAACTACTTTCTAATGTTGGAGGAATTTGCACAAGTGGAGCCAAAGTTATGGCGTTTTTATTAAACAAAGTTAAACTGTCCATTTCTATCCAATCTTTTTCAATGGCCAAAATGTGAAAGGGTTTTTTAATATGAATATACCTTAAAATCCGAATGGTTTCTTCAAAAAAGTCGTCCACCTATATCTCATCTTTCACACTGAAAAATATCAGCTCAATTTGATTCTTACATCATGATATATGTCATGAATACTATACTGATTTTATTTCTCGAACAGAATGGTGGGCTGGATTTGAAAGCTTCATTTGGGCCCCTTGTACTTAGATTTCGATCTTGAATTTTTTATCCAAGATGACATGTAGTTTTCCCCGAATTATGGTGGAGATTTAATGTTTTTGAAATTCTGGATTGAGCCCAGTAAATCAAACTTCAAGTCTGGTCCAGTTTGTTGACAGATTATTTGGTTTTGTTTGTGAGGACCATATGACCCTACAAATGGAAGAATTGGCTCATGGTACCTTCTAATGAAATATGGTATATTTAATGGAGAATCCTAAAAAATAATAAACACACAATTTGGATCAGTATAGTGATAGTTATTATTAAAACGGTAAACTGACTCAATTGGACTACTTCTAAAAATGCCCAAAAATTATACTTAATATTAAAACATTAATATTTCACACAAATTATGCACATTTCATATAAAATCAGCGAAGGGAATATATAATAATACATGAAAATATTAACAATATCAACTCCCCCACACTTAGTTTTGTGCATGTCCTCATGTACAACAAATATAAAAACATGACAAAATCATTTTTACTCACCAATAGATATTAAAATTTTGTTTTCTCCAATAAACGGATGTTTAGACTATTTCACTCATCCATTTTGAATTCCCCCACAAGTTGTTACAGAAACAATGTTCCAAAACTTATTCATTTTTTTCATGCTCATATTTAGAAATGGAAAATGTGGACACTCAAAACTCACACTTCTCAAAATGATAAAATTTATTTGTGGAGGTTCACTCTTTCACCAACCAAAAGTGAAAATCTTAGAGTTTGAAAAGAGATCTCAGCTTACAATCCCTATCCAAAGTTCACAAGAATCAAGCGGTATTTTTAAGGGGTTTTTCTATAGCGAGGGTATGGTAGGAATATAATGTCCAAAAGAGATAACAAGAGGGTTAAAATACCAACATAGAAAAAGCAATGCAAATTTTTTTGAAATAAAACATGGAAGAAAATGAAAACACATATTTATAAGGGAATGATTGTGTGATGAAAGACATAATAGATGAAGAAAATATGAAGGTAATGAGAAGATAAAATATTTACAAAACACATAACTTCTCCCAATAAGAATATAATGCAAGTGTTCTTTTTTCCTCCTTTTTTTCTATTTGTTTTTTCGAAAGATGAACTTGGAAAAGATCTCACACTCATAACCCAAACAATGATTGATCTCCTCAAGACACTAATTGTAATAGTTATAACAAGATCAAAGGTTGAGGAATAGTGATTTTTGACCTGCACAAGACACAACCCGTTTTTTTTCTTTTTTTTTAATTTTGATTTTTTTTTGAATATTTTTTTTGAAAACTTTTCAATATCATTTGTACAATACATACCCAAATACCACTGAATGACAACCTCCCCCCCCCCCCACACTAAAATGGATTCTTGTACTGAAGTAGATGATAACACACCGGAAAGTAAGGAAATGATACCCAAAAATAAAATCCATTCCCCCCCACACTTAAATTACAAAAACTTATGCAATGAAAATCCATGTTGATATTGGGTTGGATAAGGTATTGGGCTTGTAATGTGGCTATCAAAGAAAAGGTTTTCATAGGCTTAAAGGGGATTTCAAAAGGAGGATTAATGTAAGGGAAATGAGAGGCTATTTGGCTATTGTGATTCTCATGTGGTTCAAAAAATGCCTCTATCATTTTAATTCACACTAAAGTTGGAAATTCATCTCAATGGTCCACAAACTCAAGACTCAAAAATGGGGGTGAAAACACAAATTTTGAAAAGATGGTCATAGGTGGACTTGGAATGAAATAAAATGTTTGTTCTCACGGTTTTGGAAAAGCATTTTCCAAATCAAAAATTGAGCATTAAAAATTTGTTAATTTTGATAGAAAATTATTTATCCAAAGTCATGATGAAAATTCAAAATTTTTGAGATGAAAACATGTCTGTTAACTCCCCAAAATGGTTGGACAAAATTTCAAAACTCGATGGTGAGTAAGCATGACTCTTTTTTTTATTTTTTTAAGTGATTGTTTTTTTGGGTTTTTTTTGTTTTTTTAGGTTTTTATTTTTGTAAAGATACACCCACACAAAAGAGAAAGTGAAAAAGAAAGTGGTAAAAAAATTAAAGAGAGAGGAAAAAGAAGTAAGAGGTAGAGAGAGGAAGAGATAGAGAGAGTTAAAGGGAAAGAGGTGCCCCCTGGTTTGGATTTGGCGGGTCACCTTCTCCATCTAGTGGTAGGTCGGCTAGAGAAGTTGGGGAGCCAGTGGAAGTTGATGTTGATCTAGGATTGTGCATCCTCTCATGGTGATGCTTTAATCGATGTCCATTAACTGTGAATGTCTTTTTGGAAGAGGGGTCTTGGACTTGCACAACACCAAATGGGTAAACATTAGTAATAACCAAAGGAACTTCCCAACGAGATTTAAGATTACCTGGGTGAAGTCAGAATCAAGAATTTAAGAGCATTACCTTTTCAACTTCATGAAATACCTTTCTTAGGGCGTTTCTGTCATGGAGTACCTTAGCCTTCCCTTTTTACAGATTGGAATTCTCATAGGATTCAAGTCGAAGCTCCTCCAGTTCAGCCAATTGCAACAATCTTTCTTCACCAGATTTTTCACAATAAAAATTATAGGTTTTCACAGCCCAAAAAGACTTATGTTGGATTTCAACTAGTAAGTGACATGATTTACCAAAAACTATCCTAAAAGGAGACATCCCAATGGATGTTTTTTAGGCAGTTCGATAAGCCCAAAGTGATTCACCAAGTCTTTCAGGCCAGTATTTTCTGGTGGGTTTAACAATTCTCTCAAGTACCCTTTTCACTTCTCTATTATAAAGTTCATCCATTCCATTTGTTTGAGGGTGATATGAAGTTGAAGTTGTATGTAAAACCTCATTCTCTTTCAGAAGATCTTCCATGGTTCTATTACAAAAATGGGTTCCTAAGTCACTAATCAAGGCACGTGGTGTGCCCAATCTTTAGAAGATGTGGGTCTTTAGGAACTCACTAACAGTATGAGCATCATCCTTCCTAGTGGGTTTGGCCTCAACCCACCTTGAAACATAATCGACTATAAGAAGAATGTATAATAATCCATTGGAAGGGGGAAATGGTCCCATGAAATCGATACCTCAAACATCGAAGATCTCACAGAAAATTAAAGGCTTTGGGGGAATTTCATTTCTCTTTGAAATTGTGACAAACTTTTTGCAAGTGGGACATGATTGAAAAAACTCATGTGAGTCCTTGAAGAGTGAAGGCTAGAATAATCCAGAGTCTAGGACCTTTCGGGAGGTCCTTTGTTGTCCAAAGTGGCCACCTCCAGGAAGTGAGTGACAGAATTCTAAGATGGAAGAATGCTCATTTTCTTCAACACATCTCCTAATTACCATGTCTGCCCTAGTTTTCCAAAGTTTATTTTCTTCCCAAAAATAGTATTTTGAATCACTTTTCAACTTCATTTTTTGTTCTTTTGAAAACTTTTCAGGAAAAACACACTACTGGAAAAGAAGGTTATACCAACTGTTAAAAACCATTGGTATAGGCTGGAAAACCGTTGGCTAGTAAGCCGTGAGGAAAGCCGTATACCAATGGTTTGATCCAAACCTTTGGTATATGGGTTATTTAAATTTAACCCAATGTATACCAATGGTTTATAACCGTTGGTAATGCATTTGAGGAAGTCTTATACCAATGGTTTTAAACCGTTGGTAATGTGATTTTCAGGAAAACCTATACCAACAGTTTAGAACCGTTGGTATTGGTTTTCCAGAAACACCTATACCAACGGTTTTAAACCCTTGGTATTGGATTTCCAAAAATCCAGACACCTATACCAACGGTTTAAAACTGTTGGTATAAGTTATTCCAGAAATCCAGCACCCTTATACCAACGGTTTATAACCGTTGGTATAGAGTTTTTCCAAAACTGCACACAGCAGCCCCCCTCCCTCCAGTAGCCCCTCCACTGCACACCTGCATACAGACTTGAAACAAAAACCACATAAAGACATGGAACAATATAAAAAACACCTAAAATAGAACAAAAAAAACACATAAAATCATCAAACTCTTCCAACCATGTCATGTACAATAATTCCCTATTTCAATCTTCATAAGACAACAGTCTTCCAGTAGTAATTCACCTCACCCCTGCACAATCCCCCAACCAGCATATCCCCCACCTCCCCCATCAAATTATAATAGGCAGAATAGTATGATAAATACCTATTAGAGTTGAATAAGAGTTTGAAATTGGCTCATATCCCTTTTTTTTAATGATCCTAGATTTGGGTATGTAATGATTTGTGATGAATTTTGCATTGAACCTGTATTGTTTATAATATATGGTAAAAAGGTATTTTCTTAGGAGACTTGTCACTTATGAAACCATGAGTGAAACTACCCAACTCATGAAAAAGATTTTGCGACTATCGTTGATAAGTGTAAATTTCAGTTGTATTCACTTAAAATGATGTCCTTTTCAAACACAAGAAAGACACTTTTAGTGGTACCGGACACACCGGCCCTAGGATTGAGGAGAGGTTGACTCGTACATGTCACAAATGACCCATGGATCGTTTTCCTAAAGTTTCAATACAATCCGAATGCATTTGGTCGATTTTCTGTATGTCGGTAGTTGTTTTCACTTCAAATCTTGTCCATTTCAAATAAAAGTGAGATAGTTTGAGTGGTACCGGACACACCGTGCCTCATATTGAGGTGGGCTTGACTCATACACGACACAAATGACCCAAGGATACTTTTCCTAATGTATCAATATAATCCGAATGTGTTTGGTCCGTTTCCCGTATTTCAGTTGTTGTTTTTACTTAAACTGTTGTCCATTTCAAAGAAAAGTGAGACACTTTGAGTGGTGCCAGCCACACTGAACCTCGGATTGAGGTGGGGTTGACTCGTAAACGTCAAAAATGACCCATAGATCGTTTTCCAAAAGTTTAAACACAATACGAATGCATTTGGTCGGTTTTCCGTATGTCGGTAGTTGTTTTCACTTAAAATCGTGTCCATTTAAAATAAAAGTGAGAATGTATGAGTTGTACCGGCCACACCGTGCCTCATATTGAGGCAGGGTTGACTCGTACATGAAAAAAATGACCCATGGATACTTTTCCTAAAGTATCAACAGAATCCGAATGCGTTTGGTCCGTTTCCCGTATGTCAGTTGTTGTTTTTACTTAAACTGCTGTCATTTCAAATAAAAGTGATACACTTTCAGTGGTGTCGGCCACAACGCGCCTCGGATTGAGGCATAGTTGACTCGTACACATTACAAATGACCCATGTATCATTTTCCTAAAGTTTTAACAGAATCCGAATGCGTTTGGTTGGTTTTCCGTATGCCGGTACTTGTTTTCACTTAAAATCCTGTCCATTTCAAATAAAAGTGAGACAGTTTGAGTGGTACCGGCCACACCGTGCCTCAGATTGAGGCGGGGTTGACTCTTACACGACAAAAATGACCCATGGATACTTTTCCTAAAGTATCAACAGAATCCGAATTCATTTGGTCCATTTCCCGCATGTCAGTTGTTGTTTTTACTTAAACTGTTGACCATTTCAAAGAAAAGTGAGACACTTTTAGTGGTGTCGGCCACACTACGCCTAGGATTGAGGCAGGATTGACTCTTACACATCACAAATGACCCATGGATCGTTTTCCTAATGTTTCAACAGATTACTAATGTGTTTGGTCAGTTTTCCGTATGCCGGTAGTTGTTTTCATTTAAAATCCTGTCCATTTCAAATAAAAGTGAGACAGTTTGAGTGGTATCGGCCACACCGTGCCTCAGATTGAGGTGGGGTTGACTTGTACACGACACAAATGACCCATGGATACTTTTCCTAATGTATCAACAGAATATGAATGCGTTTGGTCTGTTTACCGTATGTCAGTTATTGTTTTTACTTAAACTGTTGTCCATCTCAAAGAAAAGTGAGACACTTTGAGTGGTGTCGGCCACACCGTACCTCGAATTGAGGCGGGGTTGACTCATACACGTCACAAATGACCCATGGATCGTTTTCTTAAATTTTCAAAAGAATCCGAATTTGTTTGTTCAGTTTTACGTATGTCATTTTTTTAATTAAAAGCGCATCCATTTTAAATAAAAGAAAGACATTTTTAGTGGTACCGGCAACAAGGGCCCTCAGATTGAGGCGGGGTTGACTCGTACACATCACAAATGACCCATGGATCGTTTTCCAAAAGTTTCAATAGAATCCGAATGCGTTTGGTTGGTTTTCCGTATGACGATAGTTGTTTTCACTTAAAATCCTGTCCATTTCCAATAAAAGTGAGACAGTTTGAGTGGTACTGGCCACACTGTGCCTCAGATTGATTCAGGGTTGACTCGTACACGAAAAAAATGACCCATGGATACTTTTCCTAAAATATCAATAGAATCCGAATGCATTTGGTTCGTTTCCCATATTTCAGTTGTTGTTTTTACTTAAAATGTTTTCCATTTCAAAGAAAAGTGAGACACTTTGAGTGGTGCCGACCACACCGCACTTCAGATTGAGGCGGGGTTGACTCGTACACGTCCAAAATAACCCATGGATCGTTTTCATAAAGTATCAACACAATCCAAATGTATTTGGTCAGTTTTCCGTATGTTGTTTATTTTAATTAAAAGGGCATCCATTTTAAACAAAAGAAAGACACTTTAGTGGTACCGGCCACACCAGCCCTCGGATTGAGGCGGGGTTGACTCGTACACGTCACAAATGACAATATAATAATTTCTCAAAATTATTCAATTTAATACATATAAATATTATAAGTAATTGGATATTTTTTGTTTGTAAATTATATTCCTAATCAATGAAAATATATAAAATAGAGAATAAAAATGTTAAAAATAAATTTTTTAACCAAAGAAATTAACCAATATTTCATTATCATTAAAATCCTTTTATCAAAATCAAAAAGACACAAACTTATTTATATTTTTTAACCAAGGGAATTCATCACCTAATAAATCATTTTCCACCTCAAAAACCCTCATTTTATTATTTTTAAAATGAACCCCCAATATTACCCATGGATCTAAAACACATAATTTTTCATGTCATGTACTTAGGCCCTAAATCTTACTTATGGAGGACCATATTTCCTTAGGCCCTAGAACACCCATGACCCAACCCGACCCGACCCGGCCCATGGACACCCCTAATTTCGAGTGATTGTTTTTGAATATTAAGATGTCCATATTAACTTATCAAACCAGATATCATACAGGGAATCACAGTACCAAGGAATACTAAAGTTCTAGGTAGTAGACTAATCATACAATAAGAATCAAGTGCAAAAAAGAGATATGATAACAACATCCCTATGAGGAAGAGGAAAACCCCGGAGTGGAAAACCAGGTTAAAAAATAAAGAGTTATACAGAATTCAAAAATGAAATGGATCAATCTTCCCCTGATCACCATCATCATCACCACTATCATCATCGGCCTAATCCTCGCCACCATCTCAGTCCTCATCATCATCCTCTTCAATGTCCCCATGCTCATCGTCGGCCTCATCCTCGTCCTTAGCCCCATCCTCACCCTCGGCCCCATCCTCGCCCTCAGCCCCATCCTCACCCTCGGCCTCATCCTCATCCTCGCCCTCATCCTCTTCAGCATCCTCTTCATCGCCAGGAATGTCATGATCTCGATCGCCACCAGAGCTGTCGCCTGGTGCATTGGATAATGCACCCATCGACGACAAAAATGTCTGAAAAGCCGCACTAGCCTCTGGTGGAAGTGATGAAGATAAAGCTTTAATCAGTTTCATAAATTCTTTGTCCCTTGTTTGAACTTGTACTTCCAACTCTATGACCCTTTTATCAGATTTTCTTTCTTTCTCTTTGACCTGTTCCAACTCAGTCGTACTAGAATGGATACCTAGAGAGGACCAATACCTCGTCGGGACTATATTCTTACCAGGTCGGCAGCGTACTCGACCAGAGTGCTCCTCTCCCAAAACCTGATATAAATGATCATGTGGCCCAAAATTGTCAGGCTCCTGGGCATCAAGAGCCTCTAAAACATCCTGTTAAAAATATTAATAGATTAATAAATTTCAAAATAGATATTAAACTTTGAAATAAACAAATTAAAACTTACAATCTTTTCTTGGGTTGATTCATTTATCGCAGTTCCATCTTTTTTTCTTCTACTCGAGCAAAACAATTTTGCTTGAGGGATACGTCCTTCAATATTCAATTTGTTATTTTGTAATGACATTGAAACAATATAAAGTGCAAGTATAATCATATATTAAAAATTCAATAAATCACATAATTTAAGTAGGAAATAATGAAAAGGGAAAGTCCTAAAGAAAAATTATAAACAACTATATCGTACCAGCTGCCTCTCATGATCTTACATAGTTTTTCACCCCAAAGTGTGGAGGTATTGCTTTAAATCAATGTTTTTTTTGTTTTTCTCATAAGATTCATAAATAATTTTTAATAATAAATAAGATTATATTAATGCAAAATATGAAAACTCTAATTTAAATACCTCAAATGAGATTAATACCTTAAATTTGGCAGTTTCCCAATGGGTAATCATTTGGAGATATTGCTCTATCGGGCAGTCATCCACGATAGGTAAAGTCTCTAAATCCGTGCCCACTCTATCACACCAGCCAACATACAGGTCATGCTTATAAGCTCTCCAAAGCTCTCCCAACTCTTTTAAACGCGCTGGTTGTGCACCTTCACCATCAGGGAAGTTATACCAAAGCCGAAACCCAATAGATTAGTTCATATAAATACAAAAAAATAATACATTAAATCCAATAGATTTTTTACCCATATTTGTGCCCATGCATTATCTTTGACTTCGTGTGGCAGTTGTCTCCAAGAGAGAGGGATGACCGGAATGATATCGGAGTATTTGGATAGCGTCACCAAAAAACCCCAACATTCCTGCCCAGATTTCTCAACCATTTGTCCATCAGCATTATATTTAACCATCAACTGTGTCTGGAGGTTCCATACCGCACGCAAGCAAGTACGCCCCCTCCACCGCCTCCTATCTGTAGATGAATCTGTTATTAAAGAAAAATAATATCAGTAAAAGTTATAATAAAATAAATTTTGGTAAAAAAATTTGATAGAGTCATATAAATATACCTGTGGTAGTCGGATCAATGGGAGTCACTAGATGCGCAGAAGCTGAAGGAATATCATGTATAGGTGGAGTGTCCCTCAGTGTACACTCCTCAGCTGCATACTATGTCGCATCAGGAGTCGAAGAAGGTGGAATATAATAGCTCGGGGATAATGAACCAGAAGCAAAAGATGATGGCATAGACGTCTGGCCAACTGGTAGTGTAAACATCGGAGGTCTAAATATCCTGTGTGTCCCTGGAGACACCCCAGGATCAAAATGTGGTGAAGAAGATACGTCTGTGGCGGTGGATCGTCTAACTCTTTCCCTATGAGCTCTCGTACCACCAGCCTCAGTACCGGGCCCACTATATGATCGTCCATCTCTAACACCACCACCCCTCCTACAACCAGCCACTCTACTGAGAGCAATATCAGGCTCCTCATCAGATATCTCTCGTCTAGGGGGTCGATCCTGAAAAAAAGTTGAACACATAAGTAAACACATGATATTATAAGTTATTGAAATATTTATATTTTAAATAAAATACTCACAACAGGGATGAGTGGAGGAACACCCATCTGTATCATGCGATGATTATTATCTGTCATCTTTTTCCGTTGCCTCTCTTCAATGGGTGTCATTTCCTGCAATGAAAACAAATATGGGAGTAATTAAAAATAGATAACTAATGTATAATGCAAAAAAAAATATAGAAAAACCATTCTGATAAAAAACATAAAGTAAAAGAATATTTATGGTGGTTTGAAGGTAAGTACTAGGATACACAATCTGAATGATGTAGGTGAAACATGTAGGTGAGAACACGACTGTATGATTCTATATATTTCCCACCACAACTTCAGGTTCACAATCAACTCTGACAATTGAGTTATTGGTGTCATCATAAGTAATAAACAGATTACTTCCAATTGCAGTAGGTATAGTGTCAACTTCATCATCACCATCATCAAAAACATGTCTGGGATTTACTTCAATAATTACACCGAATTTAGGATGACGATGATCTTTGACATAAAAAACTTGTTTCACCATTGATGCCAATACATATGGTTCATCGGTGGCAAGAGTGCGAGTCATGTCAATAACTCGAAATCCACAATCACCAATAAAGGTGCCTTGCCTCGTCATTGAATCAAACCATTGAAATTTCATCATCATGACTCAACCATGTGAGTAATAATCCAAAATTATTATTTTCTCCATGACTCAATAATAAGCAACATTTTCAGAATGAGGTCTAGTATCCGATGAACTTGAATAACAGTCTGTTGTGGCAGTTAGCATAACACCATTATGTTGTGTTCTCATGTTTCTTTCTCATTCAGTGATAATAAATTTGTATCCATTGATCACAAGTGATTTACAAGCACGAACCATGGTATTAGGACCAAAAGCCAAAGATCTTGTTTCCTCATAAACAAAGTCAGCAGGCAAACTCGATACCTGAAATATAAACAAATAGTAAACTTAATTAAATATTATTTTTATTTAGTTATTACAGAAATATTTTTACCATCAATTTCAACCAAGCAGAAAAACCTTTGCTATGAAAAGTCTCTTTTCTTCTCAAAGATAAAGAACGATGCTTTCTATATATCAATTCTTTATGTTCTCTGTAGGTATAAATAATAATATTTTAACAAATATCTAAAATTACAAGAGATAAGATAAGAGATAAATGTACAATTTATTTACTTGATATACTCATCGAACAAATCACAATTGAACAACACTATGTGATGTGCCATCTCTCACTCTTCAAGGCTTATTGTCGTCAATGTATATGATCCCAGAATTCCTCCTGTCTGAGGAAGTGATGGAAAACTGGGTTCAATTTTCCCATACTGTTCTTCTTCATTTCTCATTGGTCTGTTTACTCTCGTAGTAAGATCAGACAAATACATTGCGCATAAATCCATACATTCTTGATCCAAGTAACCGTTCACAATAGAACATTTGGGATAATTCCTGTTCCAAACATATGATTTCAATGTACACATGTTTCTTTTAGTTGGATACATCCAACAGAAAGCAACGGGTCCTCCAAGAAGTATTTCTGTCGGATGATGGACAGTCAGATGCAACATGCATGTAAAACATGATGGAGGGAATATTTTCTCTAACTCGCACAAAATTAATGGTGTCTCTATCAACAGTTTTTGCAAAAAGGATTTGGATATCCTCTTAGCACAAAGATCTATAAACAAATAGCACAACCGAATAACTGAGACTCTAACATTATTGGACAAGAGATGACAAATTGCTATTGGAATCAACTCATGCAAAAGGACGTGATAATCATGAGTCTTCAAAGATTTCAACTTCAACTCTTTTCTGTTGACCCGTTTTGATATATTTCTTGAATAACCATCAGGAACTTTAATAGTCTCTAGCACTTCCATAAATTGATTTTTTTCAGCAGGTGTCATCACATAAGAAGCACATGGAACTTTCCATTTATTTTCACTGATACAGACAGGATGCAATTCTGGTTTGATCCCCCAATCTACCAAGTCACGCCGAGATCGTAAATCATCTTTTTTGCTTCCCCTTGACATTTAGAAGAATCGAAAGCAACATTTCACATATATTCTTTTCAATGTGCATTACGTCTAAGCAACGACGTAACAAGTTGGGTGACCAATACGGAAACTCAAAGAATATACTTTTCTTCTTCAAATTGTAACAAGTATCATTGGAAACATTTTTCCTCTTTCTAGATTTCATTACACTCTTCCCTAATGAATAACTGAAATCTTTTAATTCATTAAGCACATCAGTTCCAGACATACACTGAGGTGGAGCGACATTCTCTATAGTATTGTCAAATCTTTGACGATTGTTTCTATATGGATGGTTCATTGAAAAGAATCATCGATGTCCCATAAAACTAAAACTACGACAATATTTCAGTTTTCTTGATCGAGTATTCTTCATAAAAACAGGACACGACAATTTTCCTTTAGTGCTCCATCCAGACATCATTGCATAAGCAGGAAAATCATTGATCGTCCACATAAGCGCAGCACGCATCTGAAATATGTCTTTCAAACATGCATCATATGTGGGCACACCCACATCCCAAAGAAGTTTCAACTCTTTTATTAAAGGTTTCATGTATACATCTATATCATTGTCGGGATCAGAAGGGCCAGATATCAGTATACTCAAGAAAGTGTAAGGCTTTTTCATACACAACCAAGGGGGAAGGTTATAAATGTGTATGAAAACTGGCCATGTGCTGTGCGAAGTAATCATCTAACCAAATGGATTAAAACCATCACATGAAAGACCCAGTTTCACATTACGCACGTCGGCTGCAAATTCAGGATATCGAGCATCAAATCTCTGCCATGAAAATCCATCTGCAGGGTGAACCAACTCTTCATTATTCTTTTTTCTCTCGGTGTCATGCCATCGTATTTTTTCGGATATTTCATCAGACATGAAAAGGTTCTGTAATCTGGGTATCAATGGAAAGTGCCACATTACTTTTTTTGGCACACGAGATGATGATCCATCATCTTTTGGCTTCCATCAGGAGGTTCCACATTTGATACAATCATTTCATTCAGCAGTTTCCTCCAAAAATAAGCTGCAATCATTCGATCAAGCATGATTTTTTTTTTGATAATCCAAGTTCATCAACTAACTTCCATGCCATATAGTGGTTTGAGGGAATATCTGCATCATCTGGAAGTAAGTCCTTCAAGAAGGTAAGAATGTAATCAATTACAGTATTTGAAATCCCATACATAGTTTTCCCATGAAACAATCCGATTAAAAATTACAACTTTTTCATTTTACCACATTTCCGATATACTGGAGTCGTCGCAACATCATTCAATTTTTTTACCCTATCAACATCATCATTTTCATTGGACGCATCATGTGTGCTTGTATCGAAATCTTGTTGGCTGGACATCCTTTCCTTCTCATGATGCCAAATAAATGGAAACCGATCATATATCAAACTCTCCAATTCAGTCTTATCATTTGGATCATCAACATTTTGAGATTCCATTTTCTCTCCATTATGATACCACACATAATAGTTTGTTTGGAAACCATATTTGGTTATATGATAGCTAACGGCATCATGAATCAACCAAGGTATTCCAACACAATTAAAACATGGGCATTGTATGCAAACACTATCTGAAGCCTTTTCAAATGAAAAATCTAGAAAGATGTTCAAATTATTTTGAAAATCAGTTGAAATCTGATCAGTTTCGTACATCCAACTTCTGTCCATTTTGTAAAAAAACTGCAATAATTCATTTCAAAGAAATTCAATAATATTGAAGTATAATCAAAAGAATATTTAGGTAAATGAAATTTTTTTACTTTATATAAAATCATAACTGACACATTACTCTATATGAGAATCATATTAAGAAATACAACAAAATACATTGTATATAAGAAAATAAGATACATAATTTCTAATGCCTATATTCAAGGATTGCCCAGTAAGGGGTGCGGGGTGTCTAGGGGGGGTGGGGCCGTTCGGGGGGTCGGAGGTGTCCAGGGGGTGTCTAGGGGGGTCGGGGTGTCCAGGTGGGTGGGCTGTCCGCGGGGGTGGTCAGGCTGTCCAATGGGGTAGGGGGAGTTCAGGGGGGTGGGCAGGCTGTCCAAGGAGGTGAGCGGGGTGTCCAAGGGTTGGGTGGGGCTGTCCGGGGGGGAGGGGGGTACAGAGTGTCCAGGGGGTGGGCTGTCCAAGGAGGTGAGCGGGCTGTCCGGGGGGCTGTCCAAGGAGGTGAGCGGGCTGTCTGGGGGGTACAGGGTGTCCAAGGGGGTGCGGGGTGTCCCGAGGGTGGGCGGGCTGTCCAAGGAGGTGAGAGGGGTGTCTAGGGGGGTGGGTGGGGTTGTCCAAGGAGGTGAGCGGGGTGTACAGGGGGTGAGCTGTCCAAGGAGGTGAGCAGGCTGTCCGGGGGGGGCGGGTTGTCCAAGGAGGTGAGCGGGCTGTCCGGGGGGGGGGGGGTACAAGGTGTCCAAGGGGGTGCGGGGTGTCCAGGGGGTGGGTGGGCTGTCCAAGGAGGGTGCAGGGTGTCCAGGGGGTGGGCGGGCTATCCAAGGAGGTTAGCGGGCTGTCTAGGGGGTGGGTGGGGCTGTCCGGGGGGTACAGGGTGTCCAGGGGGTGGGCTGTCCAAGGAGGTGAGCGGGCTGTCCGGGGGCGGGTGGGCTGTCCAAGGAGGTGAGAGGGCTATCCGGGGGCGGTACAGGGTGTCCAAGGGGGTGAGGGGTGTCCAGGGGGTGCGGGGTGTCTACGGGGTGGTGGGGCCATCCGGGGGGTTGGAGGTGTCCAGGGGGTCGGGGGTGTCTAGGGGGGTCGGGGTGTCCAGGTGGGCGGGCTATCCGCGGGGGTGGTCAGGCTGTCCAATGGGGTAGGGGGAGTCCAGGGGGGTGGGCGGGCTGTCCAAGGAGGTGAGCAGGGTGTCCAGGGGGTGGGGTCCCAATTAAATATAAATTTAGTGAAATATTAATAGAAACATTTAAAATTAATTGTGAAATATGATTTAAAGTGTATAAGTTAAAATGAAATATCAAATAAAAACATATTGAATTTGAATATTGAATGTTTAAATTAAGTCTCGACCCAGATTAATAGTTTTAGTGGGAGAAAAGAAGTGTCACTAGTTGTTTTTATGATTATATTCCATTACATCTCTAGTTTTAGGAGAAGTTTGTGTTTAATGACCTGGTTTAAAGTGTGAATGAAATGTCCTATAATTTTGAGATAAGAACGATAATATTTTTCATTTATGATGTGAGGTTTTTTAATTTTAAATATATGCAACTATGAGGACCTCCAGTTATAAAAAATGAGGGAGGAAATGAACATGATCTAGAGGTAGCGTTCCATGGGATACATGTGGATCATAAATTTTTTCTATCTGTGGAACCACATGTTGATTCGGACATGGGTTCTGAATAAATTTTCTTTGAGGGGTTTTATCACTTCATGAAGACTTTTTGAGGAACTCTGATGCATACCTTGATTACGGTTGAGATGACCTGTGTGTTCTGGTAGATTTTTTGTCCAATAATTTCGGTTGATGGTCTCCCATGATAAATTGATATTTGGATTGAGACTATGATATTCACCTTAAATAATCCGTATAGACCTCATCATTAGAGAGATAAAATCATGAGATATATGCTATGCGAGGAGGAAAAGTGTGGGTGTGATGTACCAAACAAGACTAGCTATCTATGAGGCATGGTATGGGATGATTTATAGACTGGGATCTATAATTAATTTTACTTCAAGAATCTATCGAAATATAGGGATAATGAATTCATGCATTATAAGTAGGGCACCATGACTATTATTGAGTACTAAAAATGTTTTATAGAGTTTCATCATTTTTCCCCAACGTACATTTTTGATGAGATATTGTGAGAGAGACACTTTAAGGGAAGTCATTTAAATGTTGTATGATCCATGGATGACGTGTTAATATTGACCTATAATACTAAAATTATGAAGCAGACACTATTTATATATTAGAAGCTGAGGGAGTTCATGGGTGAATAGGATAGAATTATAGACTATTGAACTAGTATACTGACATCATGTGGTAGGATTTTTTTTGGGATTCCTATGAGATGAGTAATAGTCATGATTGAAGTACTGGTTTCTCAGTTTTCCTACAACAGTGTGGAAGAGGGGACATTAAGAACATTTCATGTGATCATGACCCAATAGAGTCTCAACCATGTGGAAGGATAGTCAACATGAAGTGTTTCTGCTGGACCATCCCTCTAGAAGTGACTTGTGATAGACATATTTGAAAACAAGTTTTGGAATTGTTTTAATAGATCAATATCATAAATGAAGATATATAAGTGATGTTTGATCATGTTGTGGATGTGGTGGTTGTGGCTGTGTCATCCATGCCATAATTACACTGAGAAATCAGTGTGTTCCTATTCCAAACAATGAGGTTTTATTACATGTCCATGGTTCATGAAATATCTATTATGTAAAACCTACCCACATGGAGAATGGTGGCATACGATCTATAGTTAGAGGTAAGATCAAAGTAGCCTCTACTAGTAAATCATCTCATTTTGATACTGATGCATCACATGGATTCATATCCTCACATGTGGTGAAAATCCTATGTCTCATTATACTATCTTCAATGAGTGTAATGATTCTAGAAATCTAAAAACTAAAATATTAGATAAAGAAGAAGAGAAATATTAGATAAAGAAGAAGAGGAACCTGAAGGAGGTCGAAGATCCAAACTGGTCCGGCAGAAGGAGCTCCAAAATCGCCAAAATCGCATGTTGCTCCCGTTTAGGGTTTTGTATCCCGAAATGGGGGAGAGGATGAGTGGCTGGAAATTTGGGGGAAACTTGTACCAACAGTTTTTAAAAACCGTTGGTATATACTTTCAGGGCAAACCTATACCAATGGTTCTAAAGAACTGTTGGGAAAAAGATCCCCCAACCACACCTATACCAACGGTTTAATAAACCGTAGGTAAAAACCTCCCCCAGCCACATTTTTCCCAACGGTTCTCATTGAACTGTTGGTAAAAATCCCCTTAAACACATCATTACCAATGGTTTACTATAACCGTTGGTAAAACCTTCCCAAAACCATCCTTTACCAATGGTTCTATGAAACCGTTGGTATGTAAGTGTGGGGAAAAACCCACATTCCAGTAGTGACACCAGAAAACAAATAATTTACAATTGGGGTATACCATGGTAACATTGGAGTGAGAGACAAAAGGTTCTCAATGGGGAATTTAGGATCAATGATTTCTAAATGAGAAGAATTAGAAATTCTACTCAATTGATCAGCCACAAGGTTTTCTTTTCAAGGTCTATATTTGATTTCAAGGTCAAACTCTTGGAGCATTAGGATCCATCTTATTAGCCTCGGTTTGGGATCACTTTTCATGAGTAAGAACGTAATAGAATAATGGTCTGTGAAGATGATGATTTTGGCACCTAAGAGATAGGATCGTAATTTATCTAAGGCAAAAACTACTGCTAAAAGTTCTTTTTCAGTGACAGTGTAGTGAGATTGAGTTTCATCCAATGTTTTTGAGGAATAACAGATGTCGTGAGGAATTCTTTCTCTTCTTTGACCAAGAACAGCCCCAACAGCTCTATCAGAAGCATCACACATCAATTCAAAGGGTAAGGACCAATATGGGGGTTGGATTATCGGGGCAGATGTAAGAGCAGTTTTGAGTTCAATGAAGGCTCTCTTGAAAACCTCGTCAAAATGGAAAGAGACATAATTTTGGAGAAAACGAGTGAGTGGGAGAGAAATTTTACTAAAGTTTGGATGAATCTCCGATAGAAACCAGCATGATCGAGGAATGATCGGATGTCTCGAACAGAAGTGGGATGAGGAAGTGATTGGATCACTTCAATTTTGGCAGGATCAACTTCAATACCACCTTTTGAAACAATGTTCCCTAGAACAATCCCATTTGCAACCATGAAGTGACATTTTTCAAAATTTAACACAAGGTTACACTTGACACACTTTTGAAGGACTAGAGAGAGTGAATGCAATCATGACTCAAATGACTCACCATAAATGGTAAATTAATCCCTGAAGACTTCCATGCAGTGTTCTATGAATTCTGAAAAGATACTCATCATACACCTCTGGAATGTTGCAGGAGCACTACAAAGGCCAAAAGGAATTATTCTATATGCATATGTTCCAAAGGGGCATGTGAAAGTAGACTTTTCTTGGTCTTGAGGTGAGATTGGGATTTGAAAATAGTCGGTGTATCTATCAAGGAAGCAATAGTGTGACTTTTCGGCTAATCTTTCTAGCATTTGATCAGGGAATGGAAGAGGGTAGTGATCTTTTCGGGTTTCAACATTCAATTTCCTATAGTCGATGCACACATGCCATTTGTTCTTCACTCGAGTTGTGACTACCTCTCCATGTTCATTTGTGACAATAGTTATCCCACCCTTATTAGGTACAACTTGAATTGGACTAACCCATTAATTATCAAAATTTGGGTAGATAATACCAGCTTGAAGAATCTTGGTGATCTCTTCCCTAACTACCTCAAGTTTGAGTGGATTGAGTCTTCTTTGGGGTTGTCTAACTGGTTTGGATGTCTTCTCTAGATGGATGTCATGCATGCAAAGGGCAGGGTTGATTCCTGGTATGTCATCTAGGGTCCAACCTAAGGCCTTTTTGTTTTCCTCTAAAACTTGAACAAGTTTGGACTCCTCAGTTTCAATAAGTGAAGAAGAGATAATGACAGGATAAGAGTGATCATGGAAAAGGAATGCATATTTCAGGTTTTCAGGAAGATGTTTCAGATCTGTCTCATCTTTTATTTATGGGTTAGACATCTCAGGAATGGATGAAGGTATTTTAGTTGTTTCAAATTCATTTTCCTTAGTACTGTCCAAGGTGGAGCAGTAGATATCAAAATTGATGTGTAATTCAAGAGAGTTTTCAAGTTCCTCTAGATTGATGGAGTCTATGAATGAGAGGTCCACATCAATATCACCATTTATTACTTGGTTAATCATAGTGCATATTTCACAAGATCCTTTGTCATTAGAACATGAAGAAAACGGTGGATTGGGGTTCGATTTACTCTTAGAAGTGTCTTCAGAAGCATGGATTGAGAATGCAGAGTGATCCTCAGATGGGTATCGCATGGCTTGGAAAATGTTTAATTTGACCAGTTGGTCACCAAATTCCATGGATAAGATTCCAGAATGGACATCAATCTTGGTTCTCATAGTCATGAGGAATGGTCTTCCATGAATTAGGGTAGATCGAGAAGAGTTTGTCTCACCTTCCATGTCAAGGACATAGAAATCAGCAGGGAAGATAAGATCATTGACTCGGACAAGGACATCCTCAATTATTCCCTCAGGACTGGTTGTTCTTCGATTGGCTAACTGAATGACAACACCCGTTGGGTGCAAGGGACCTAGACCAAGTTTTGAGAAGATGGATTTGGGCATGACATTAATTGAGGCTCCTAGGTCTATGAGTGCATCATCAAAGTTGGAACTTTCAATTTGGCATGGAACCATAAATGTACTTGGATATTTTCACTTAATGGGTATGGACTTCTGGGTGGAATCATTCTCGAAGGTAATAAGTTTCCTCTTGTGGGTACACAACTCCTTGAGAAACTTTTCATACTTAGGAATTTGTTTTATGGCATCTAATAGAGGAATGTTGACTTCAACACGTCTAAACATGTCGAGCATTTCAGGATCGGGTTCAAAGTACTTCCTGGGTTTAGAAACAGCTTGAGAAAAAGGAATTGGATTCCTAAGTGGAATGGAAGGAGGTTAGGGAATGGATTCAGGTTCCTTTTCAATTTTCCTTTTCTTTTCATTTTCTAGGTCAACATTCAAAGGAGGGTTTGAGGATTTATCTTGAGGCATAGCAAGTTGATTTCTTGATCTAAGTGCAATTGCACTTACATTACCCTTGGGGTTGGGTAATGGTTGAGCTGGGAGTTGGGAAGAATTTGATTGTTGTTGCTGGATCAGGTGGGATGCAAGTTGACCTATTTGAGTTTCAATTTTTTTAAGGCTAGAATGGGTGAAGGAGGAAAGATCTTCCACTGCACTTTCCCATGGTTTCTTGGAAGAAGAGGCTTGTCCCTAGTTGGGATTGCCTTGATTTTGGTTCTTGAGAAATCGATTGTATTGGTTTTGGAATTGGGAGGGCTCACTAGGATAATGGAATCTAGGAGGAGTATTGTTCCATTGAGGTTGAGGAACAAAAGGATAAGGTTAATGGAAGTTACCACCACCTTGACCATATTGGAATTGGTTTGGGTTTTGAGGAGGGAATTGAGGGGGATGAGAGATAGGATTACCATACCTTAGTCCTAGGTTATATGAAGAAGAGAAGGGCTCAGAGTGAGGTTGTTTGAAGTTTCTAACAAACTGACCTGATAGTTGAGGATTGGTGTTCTGCTGAGCATATGATGCATTGAGCTCCATTGGTCTAGATGAATCAGATTGATCCTCTTTAAGTTGTGGACATGTGTTAGTTGGATGAGATGGAGAGTTGCAGATTCCATAGTTTTTGACAGGTCCATGAGACATTGATTGTGGAGAAGAAGAGGTTCGAGATTTGGTGGCCACAGCTAGTTGTCTCACAAGACCTGTAAGTTCACTCATCCACTCGGTCATCTTGTTCAGCTCAATTGATTGATTATCTTGGGCTTGTTTGACTTGAGCATGTGCTCGAGTATGGAATTGTTGTGTGTTTGCAGCCATGTTACTTATGAGATCTCTTGCAGCTGCGGGAGTTTTATCAACAAGAGCACCGCCACTTGCGGCATCAATGAGAGTTCTCTCCATAGCCAATAACCCCTAATAGAAGTATTGGATCAAGATTTGGTCAAGAATTTGGTGATGTGGGTAGGTTGCAACAAGCTTTTTGAACCTCTCCCAGTACTCATGGAGTGATTCACTTGGGAATTGACGTATACCACTTATTTCCTTTCGGATAGAAGCAGTACGAGAAGCAGGAAAGAATTTTTCTAAGAAAAGTCGCTTCATGTCATTCCATGTGGTTATGGAACCAGGAGGTAGGTAGTAGATCCATGAATTAGCAGTGTCAGCTATGGAAAAAGGGAATTCTCGGAGTTTGATTTGTTCTTCAGAAACCCCTTGAGGCTTCATGGTAGAGCATACTACTTGGAACTCTTTAAGGTGAAGATGTGGATCCTTGCCAGCTAGCCCATGGAAATGAGGGAATAGATGAATCAAACCCAATTTGAGTTTGAAGTCAACATCTATGTTTGAATATTTAATACCAAGAGGTTGGTAATTCATATCAGGGGCAGCGATTTCTTTTAGGGTTTTTTCCCTAGGATTGGCCATTTCAATTTCAACTGGTTAGATGAGGACTGGTTCTTGAATTATTTGATTATCTCTTATGTTCTTCCTAAGATGGCGAAGTGTTCACTCAATTTTAGGGTCAAAAAAATCTGAGGGATTGTTTGGGAGGCTATGGGGAATTCAGAGAGATTTTGGAAGAAAGAGGAAGACGGGTTTTTCTTTGTGATTTTTTTTCAATTTTTATTTAAATTTTGTTTTTTTTAGTTTTTTTTTTTGACAATAACCAGAAACTAATGACTACTTAAAGCACCATCCCCAGAAACGGTGCCATTTGAAACGCATGGCCGATTTTCGCCGATTGACCGGTCAAGGTTTCGGTGCTCTGCTAATGTGTATAGCAGCACTCGGGTCGAATCCTCGACAATGGTACTTCGTAATAGTCGATTATTTTTAGTTGATTGTATTTTGATTGGGGGAGGGGGGGTTTGTTTGCATAGCTTAATTGAAATGTTTAAAGTATGATGTTTAATTTAACAAGTTGATAAATATTGGGGTGAGTTCATCATTAGGGAGTTAAGCATGTGATATCCTTGATCTTTGCTTTATATTGCATTAAATTAACACTCACATCAAAAGATGATGTTGATTGGAATTCCCAAGTCTTAAGCCTTTAATCCAAGCCTTAATATTACATAGAGTTCTAATCTCAATCAGTTCTTGATTGTGGAAGTGTATTTATGGTTCCAATAATCCCTGTAAACCACACGTTGAACATAATATGTCAATATTCCATGACATGTTAAGTCCAACATACACAATGTTAAATTAAAGAATACTCATCGAGCAAAACCTCTCAATCACTTAACATCCCTAAATTATAACTCACCCAAATAAGATATTTACTCATCCATTTAAATTATTAGTAATCTGGTCAATTATGTTTAAGGTGATGAATTACAAAGAGAAGAAAAATAAAGGGATAAGAAAAGAGTTGTGCACCGAACACACACACGAACGATGATGAGAGTAAAAAAAACCGGACTTTTTATTGAATAATAAAGTAAAAGAAGATGATGGATTTCATATTGATTTAAACTACAATAAGAACATTAATATTGAACTACAGAAGGTGGATGAGAATAAGAAATTAAGAAGAAGAAAATTGCATTAAAACAAAATTACAAAGACAAACACTTGCAAAATTACAACGAAGAAAAATGCAAAAGTAAATGAAAACAAAGAGAATAGGAAGGGATTATAAAGTGAAAACTTGAGTTTGTAAGATCCTCCCAAGCCTTTGGAAGTGCCTTGGTACTACCAATCAATCCTCCTTTGATCTGAAATGCCAACCCTTTTGAAATGAGAGGAGGGGAGAGTATTTATAGCCCAAGGAGTGGACTGTTTGCATTCTCAATCTATCCCTCCACTTGAATCGCCAATTTGGCAATTCAGACAGCCGAATATCCAAATATCACCTTCTTAAAAGTTGTAGATAATAAATTTTTCCGACTACTGTAAAAATGTGGAGGAATTTGGAAAAGTGGATCCAAAGTTATGGCTGTTTTATTAAATAAAGATACACTGCCCATTTCTATCCATGCTTTTTCAATGTCCAAAATGTGAAAGGGTTTTTGAATATGAAGATGTCTTCAAATACGAATGGTTTCTTCAACAAAGTCGGAAAACTATATCTCCTATTTTACAATGAAAAATCTCATCTCCATTTGATGCTTACATCATGAGATATGTCATGAATACTATACTGAGTTTATTTCTCGTCCAGAATGGTGGGATGGACTTCAAAGCTTCATTTGATACCCTTTTACTTAGATTTGGGCCTTGAAATTTTTATCCAAGATGACATGTAGTGTCCCCCGAATTATGGTGGATATTTAATGTTTTTGGACTTCTGGATTGAGCCCAGTAAATCAATATTCAAGGCTGGTCCAGTTTGTTCACAGATTATTTGGTCTTGTTTGTGAGGACCATATGACCCTTCAAATGGAAGAATTGGCTCATGTTACCTTCTAATGGAATGTTTTATATTGAAAGGAGAATCCTAAAAAACAAGAACCACACAATTTTTATCAGTATAGTGATAGTTATTATTAAAACAGTAAACTGACTCAATTGGACTACTTCTAAAAATGCTCAAAAATTATACTTAATATTAAAACATTAATATTTCACACAAATTATGCACATTTCATATAAAATAAGTGAAGGGAATATATAAGAAGACATGAAAATATTAACAATATCAACATAATAAGACATTTAATCAGATCAACAGGAATTTTCATTTATAATAGTTTGGGTTGTTACATCGAAGGTGTCAGAGTCCAACCAAACTTCATTTGCTGATGTGGTGAGACTATATTTTCATGTTGTAGCCATGATTGTGGGAGTGCTCGATGTAGTCCTCCCTCGTTCAATTACTATGAGTAGTGCTGAGGATTCTGGCAGGGAGATGTGGAAGCGATTGAGAGTTGATGGAGTAAGTCATGAAATCAAAAGTCTTAGGGTTCTTTCATCAACCTCTTCAGAGCGAGAGATTCTTGTGTATTATCGGTGTGTCATGTCAGGTCACAAAAAGTTGTCATGTATAAATTCTTTGAAATCCTGCTATGCTTGTGGATGCTTCGATCACATGAGGAGATGCAATCTGGGTGTTTCTAGAAAGAATTACGGAGGAAGTTCTTTGAAGTGATTTGTTGTTGGGGTTTTGTTTAATGTTTCTTGAGTATGTTTCCTTTCAGTGTAAGTGATATCTTATCATTACAGTTGTACTGATCATGTTTTGGGATTTAAAATTTATGGTAATATCATGGGTCTTATGATGAACTCTGGGTTTCAATGCCAACAAGGTTTTCATTTCGAAATCATGTCCTTTCTTTTGTAAAATCAAAAGATGTATGATTGTTATTAGGATTATAAGAACTTGAATGGGAGGTAGGAGTCAATTCATCCATCCCAGCTCCATCCAAAAGGCCTAGGAGTGAATTCTACATGTTCGTAGGAACCCTGGGGGGAATTTTAAAGAGTTTGGTTAAGGTTGTGGCTCAATCGTGTGTGAGACAGTTTTAGTGTTTCTTTCTTGGTGTCTCTGTCATTGTAAACATCATCTTGTCACAAAAAGCATGATGGACTTATTCCTCACGCAATGTCAATATTTGGGCCTTTTTGGATGCGAGTTTCCAGTCAGTGTCCATGTGTGGACCACACATGTGAATCAGATGCATCTTTGGTTGGTTTCCATCCCAAAGTGATGAGTTGTGATTAGTTGACCGTCGTAGTTTCATTTATCCAATCCTAGAGTCTCTCCCTCCCCTCCCATGGGGTGAGGGTTTTTGGTTTTTATGTAGTTTTTGGTTCAACCCTTATCCCTTTCAGACAAGAGAGAATGGTTTATATTTTCTTGTTGTGTTTTTTCTAGCTTGAGTAAGGCCCGGTTCAGGTCTATGTTGGATTTTTGGTTTGGATGTGTATAGTTTGGTTCTTAATGGTGGGGAGACCCGCTACAGGTCTCTTTGAGTTTTATCATAAGACTTTATCATATTCTTGTTAAAATCGTATAGTGGGTAGTCTGTTTGGCCCTCCCCTCAACTGGTGATTTATTTTGGGAAATAAAGTTAAGTCTAGTTGTTGGTCGATGGAATGTCCTCAGATTAAGATGTTGGATCATGTTGATATGGAATCCTTAGGTTTTGATCGATCTCCTGGATAGTGTTGTGGCTTTCTAGGGGTGGAAAGCATTATGGTGGGGTGAATTGTCACATCCCGACACATGCATTTAATTTATTTAATAATTTTTTGCCTTAAATATTTTTTGCTGGGTGTTGGGTTTAGCTGGGATGTTTTTTTGGGTTTATGTCAAAAAGTGCGCCTTTTTAGTTGACATTGTTGGGTGCATGAGCGGAGCGCATTTTGGAAACCTCGAATGGCTCCACCTAGGTAACTTCACATCCCGTTAGTCGTCAAAAAATTTAAAATAAAAAGATTTTGTAATTACAACAGACATTAATTATTCGCATTTAAAATTTTTGTTGATGTTAAATATTTGATTATTATTAAAATGAAATAAATACTTTTATAATTTTTATTTTAGCATCATGATATTATTATTATTATTATTATTATTATTTTATTCATTACTAATTAGTTATTATAAGTGAAATTGAATATATATATATATATATATTATTTTTTTATTTAACCCTTTTTTAGGGTTTGTCAGGCACTCTCCCTCCCCCATTTTTTCCATGATGTCCGCTACCTAGCAGTCGTTGGTGTGCTCTCCCCTCTTGGTGTCGCTTCTTCCTCCAACCGCCCCGGCCGGCGCAGATCCCTCTGTCCCCTCCACCCTCTCAGTCGCCCTCCCCATGTAGCACCGCCCCACTCCAGCCTAGAGCCCTTTGCCTGCCGGTGCACTCGCCCTTCGATTGAGACCCCCCTTGGCCCTGCTTCTCCCAGCGCGTCACCCCCACTAGCACTTTCTCTTTGTTGCGCACAAGCATGCCACCCGCCACTGGCCTTCCCATCATCTCCTGTCACGGGAACCTACTGCTGCACCTCCCAGCCAACCACCTCCACCTCCCGACCGGCCCTCCTCCTGCCCATTATGGCACGGCCCTGGGCGGTGCACACCCTTCCATCATCGGTCCAGCCACTGCTCCCTTTTCTGATTAGTCCAACCAGTATCGCAACCGTCCCGCTCGGTGCGCGCAGCTGTTGCAACCCATCACTGGTGAATTTTCTTCCCGCTGTTTGGTTTTACTTAAACGAATTGAGGATCTTATTGTGTTTTGAGTCCTTAGTGTTTATGATTTATGATTCATTGCTTCAGGATATTTTTACCTTCTGCATATTCTGAATAATATCGATTGATTCTGCAAATAATTATATATCATGTAAATTGATGGTCTATCCCATGTTTTTTATTGAATAGCATTGTTTTGTAAAAAGAGGGCACATTGCATGTCTGATAAATTATTTATTGAAAATTCACACATGGTTCATGATATTTTAAATAGGGTTCAACCAATGGAATAATGTTAAGGCATACAAATGGTGTTTATGTTTTGTTTTTCATTAAATAGATATTTTTTTGGTAAATATTTCAGGACTTGTGAAATCTATATTTATATTTTTAAAATGTCTGGTTGGATTTTAGGGATTAAGGATAATGTAACAAATGGATTCCGTGGATTTAATAATGTGGTGGCATCACATGAAATTCTAATTTGGGGTTCCTTATATGGTTCCTGATGTGGTTTGGGATTTTTAAAGGAGTGAGTTTTGGTTTTCAAGCTGTTTTACTGTGTTTTCAACCATTTGTGAAAAGTGCATGTGTGTTTTGGTAAATGTGGGTTTGGTGAATGGGGTTTTAAATGATTTTAAATTTTAAATGAGTAGTTGAGGTTTTTAAATTGGTTTGATGTGAAATGTTAAATTAGGACCCGGGTGATGTTTTAGGGTAAACTGGGTTTGTTTTGACTGTGCGAAGGAAATGTTTTTAAGAATGGTTATAAATGTTTTTTAGTGGAAATGGTGTGCTTGACACTACTTTTGAAAAGTATTTTCATTTTGATATACGGTTTTTTTGTGAATGTTTAAGGGCCCATATGGCTATTTCGTGAAATTTATAAAATGTGTTATTATGAAAACTCGAATTAGATGTTCCTCATGCCTTAGTTGTATGAAATGGTTGGGAGGTCCTTGTTAGTGGATTCTCGGGATTCATTGTTAGGGTTCTTTGGTTGGAACTCATTATAATTGTCTTACTTCGAGGCATGCGGATTTTCCTTGGGGAGACTTGGGGCGAGACCTGTTGTGAATTATTATTATATATACTTTGATTGGATGCTCGGCTGGAATTGGTTTACTAACTCCCTTTTTAAATACTTGAGACATGGGAATCTAGAATATTGAGAGAACATTCTATGAATGATTTCCACATTGGTAGGTTATAGTACTGACTAGTGGCCCATAGTAGGTGTTTTAATGGGATTATTACTTTGGGATTTTCCCTCGGCCTGCCTGGGAAAGGATTGTCAACCGTTTTGTGCGTTTTAATTTCATCATGTGTGATATGTCAACGAGGATTAGCTCTCATGTATTGGTCTCTTATGGATTATTATTGACCTCGTAGGTTAACCCATTTCTATTTGTCTTTTGTTGCTGGCAATAGTGATTTTGATGCTTGTATGTGTACCTTCATTGCCCTTGCTGTGTGATTCCTATTGTAACTTCTTCTATTTTGTTTTTCTGGGAATGTAGTGAGTCGGTTTTGATTAGGTTTCTAGGAATGATTTACAAATTAAAGTGTTTTATCCTATTTTTACAAATTTGATTACGTAAACATCACTTTCTGATGAAGCATTGTCGTGTGTGTTCTCAAAAATATCTATAACTAAGTGCAACATTGGGGCTGACCTAGGTCGTTCTCTTGATGTGATGTTGGAGTCAATCAATCAACAATTATAATTCACTTTTTTTAAATTTTTTGTTTATGAAATATGTCTAAAAAAAATTATATTTGATAAATGGGTAATAAATATAATGAAAAGAAAATATTCAATGCATAATTCGACAGAATGAATGCAGACAAAATGATGTTAGAAGGAAAGGAGATCCTTCTAGGAGATTATCCAGAATGAACCTTGATCGCATCTTTGTTATATTAAAATATACATAATGATCATGCTCCTTCATATGCATGAAAATCCTCCTATACCAATTGGTGGGGATATATGATTCACTCAATGATCGCTGAGAGACCACACATTCACCTCCTCGATCAAGGGAGAAAATTGTAGAAGAGAAAGCTAAACCTCGGGTCGCAAGTAGAGATGCAAAAGATCCTTTCCCACAAATATCCCCCTCGACATAACTCTAATCAAATAATAATCATAAAACATTAATGCATAATTACTTGGGTGAAACACTGTATTGATCCCCGGGGAACTTCCTCGGGTTAGCTACTCATGATCACGTGTACAACAAATCTTAGTGAAAAAGAAAGGCGTGGAAAACAAAAGATACAAAATTATAATGATATTAAGATGAAGAGAGAAATTTATTTATAATGAATAATACTATTAAAATGGAAATAATACACCAAACAATATAAAATGGCTACAAAAAAGTGCCAATGCTTTGAGATGGGGTGGGGATGCATATTTATAGGGAGAGGAGGTGAAAGAATTATCTCCAAAATCATCCTTCATATTTTTTTGCGTGGATGACCAGTTACATGGACGAATTTTTACTAGGTTTATCCATAAAAGATGTTCCATAATGTCCCCTTAATTTATCCTCAAAATATGAGCTTTATTAGCTATCGTATGAAGGTGTTACGACCGATCTTAACAGAGACATTTAATCTGTCCATTTGACTGGCCAAATTCCAATTATTCAACTTCTTGGGCCATTATGAATTTGAAACCTATTGATTCACTCCTTCCATCCTTAATAAATTTTGTTTCACACGTAATATCTAGTCTCTACACAAACTATGAGTTATATTGGATGCATGGTCATGATTTTATGAATTATTTACTCAATGGAACTGTTTTTGCCTGGTGAGATGTTTCATCTTTCACATGTTTGAAGCATTCTTATAATGATTTAATGAGCATATTTAGACTTGAAATTCATCATAGATGTGTCTAATTGAATCCTCAATCATCTACATCAAGAACCATATCATTTGGAGTGGTTTTGACCAATTTATTTATCTTTTAAGGTGGTGGGGTCCACGTTATCCGCCCATCAAATTTCCCAACATAAATTAGTTTTTAGATCCTCTAAATTAAGGAATCAGACATTCCTCTTTAAGAAAATGTTTTTGGAACTAAAGAAGTGATTTGAACAACAAAAATCACACAATTGGGCATAATAACGTAAATTATATGCCCCAAATACCCCTACGATAAAAATCTGTCAAAATTCCAGATTTAACCCCTTTTGAATTTAAGTTCAAATTATCACTATAACCTAAAAATGTGACAATTACCCATACAATAACACTATGGTGGGATTATAAACAAAGATTTACAGAATAAAATCTTTGAAAATGTGATCTTCATCACATTCCCTTTGAAAATTTCATTGATATTAACGAAAAGAATCTATATTTGAAAATGGTTAAGTGAAATGGTTCACACATTGTTTTTAAGTAATATATTTAGAAAAAAATTACTTTTATAAATTGTTTTTCAAACATGAAATGGTGTTTCTATTATTTTAAAGGTGTTTTTTTGGGGGATAGTTTATCGGGCAAGCCTACTGAGTTTTAATACTCACACCTATAGTTATTTAATTTTTTTTAATTCTTGTTCAATTTAAAGCATAGGTGTGCTCTCCTTGGGTGGAACTTGATCGATGAGTTGGGGAGTGACCCCTGGGATCACATAGAGATAGTATTATTCTATTTGGTTAGTTTTTATTTTCTTTAGTTCTTGTTCAGTCATTTTATTTAGTTTATTTATCTTGAGATCCTCTTTATTATTTCGTTTTCTTTTATGTATTTGTGTTGAGATAAATCATTCCCATCATTTGTGTTGATGCCCTAGAGCCTGTCACCAACCCAGGAGGATCAATAATGCCTCCCAGGTCTTTCCGCAAATCGTCTCATGTGACCGGTTCAGGGTCTACATGGGTCGGTTCATGACAATCCAATTAGAAATTAGAAGAATGATAATTAGAAACTCAGTATATAGCTGATGTTGTATCACCATACTCAGGACGATGTCAATATATTGGGAATGATCGCCTCTAGAAAAGGAGTTATACTAATATTCCCTTAAAGGAAATATATCACTCTCCCCAATATATGATAGTTTCAAATATTCTATATTTTTCTTCAAAAAAAATTCTAACACTCTGTCTCCCATCAATGTGTGTCCAGGTATAACCACAGTTGACCATTTCATGGAAACTATTTTATTTTACTAATAGCCCCATTCATATGGGAACTTCATTTAATTTACCCAAATATATATGTCAATATGCTCACAAGAGTAGATTCTCTGAATCAATTGGTCCTATACTCACCCCCAGACACTCAGAAATTTTCAATCCTAAATAGCTCCCACGTGCATCTGGTATGAATGAATTTTTCATAATAGTGGTCATACATCTCATACCATATAATTAAATATTCAAATCATTATCCAATGAGTCAATAATCAATAAGGAAAAACCAATTGTGATATACAAAACATCAGTTATTTATAAGAATGGAGCTCCCTTGGAATCCCTCTTTAAAATCAGTCACCTCTCTTGTACCATAATTTATGGAACGAATTCCCATATTACGATTTCTTTTTAGAAATTAAGGCATAAATGGAAAACCACTACTCAATAGGGCTAGGTACCTGATTAGTTATTCCCATCAATGATATCCTCAATAATCACCACTCTATGTGTTTTTAAGAAAACTAATGATATCACTGCATCAATATTTTAATCCCCAAGTACTTATCATTCATCAGTCTTGAATGAGTATACAACTAAGAACACAACCTTAAAACAAATCCATTAACCCATGAAAAATCCTCTTGTAGGTTTCCCTAGATCAAAACAACTTCTTTGTCCAATTAGAGTCTTAGTAAAAAAAGGAACTAGGGTATCTAGGTCTTCCACTTATCCCTAATAAATCTCACAATAAAATAATTTTCAATATAAGGGACTTTATCTCATGGGGTATAATGCACATAAACACTCAATATAATGAGGTAAATATTATGGTGGGTAAGGAAGCTTCGAAATGGATGAGAAAAATATTATTGTCAAGGGTGTAATGGTATCATCTACTACGCAGTGGGATATAAGGCCGTGATCCTCTCCAAGCATCCTCATACGGAACCGATCCCTAGATGTCCATGATAATAAGTAAAAAGTATAAGTAGGGGACAATTAATATGTATCTGTATATCATAATTGTTAGAGTTGGTGGCCTAGAACCAACTAATTTGTACTTTATTCATTAATAAAAGCCTTATCACATCTTGATTGTTCTTCTGCGTGACAATGCATGTGATAATGTCCTAAGGATAGCTGTTTCATTAAAGGGTCATAGCACATCCCTGCTATGATGAGAACCCGGATGTGCCATAACACTATTCTTGAATATATGTTCCATTGTTGGATGACATTATTTGAGGGACCCAAATAATACAGACCATTAGGGGTGAGGACTCATAAAATTTTGAGGCACCATCTCAGGGTGTGCGCCCTTGGTAATATCCAGGAGGATACTATGAGAATGAGGCCCGCCAGTAGGAAATCCAAATTTCATAATGTCATTGGATGTTCCTATCTGCGGACATGTGTATTGGTACTCAGACTTTAAGATTATTATTAATGGGTATTACAACTCTCACACTTAGATGTATTGATGAAAACTGTGATGACACACTGTTCGCAGCGAGGTAGGATACATTGGGTGTGTCATGAGTAATACCGCATTAATAGATAATGCGAGAAAGGATTTATCCCTTATATTCTACAATGGAAGTAGATATCTCAGGCCCTTTGATAGAATTGATATAGCCTAAATAAATCCATGGCCATGTTAAGGTATGGGCATGTTCAATTCCAGAAAGTCAAAGAAAGAATAATCGAGCACATTGGTTGATGGCACTAGCATGCAACCTGCTTGATTAGAGATATCGATACAAAAGGATTATATTAAACGGTAAATGTTCTTAGGAGGTGACACATCATTGCAGCGTTAACTTCTTTCTCTAAGGGTGACTTGGCGTGTTCCTAGATGCTAACCTTGGACTTTAGGCAGGCTCCGCCTAATGCCACTGAGAAAGAGGCCTAGAGGGTCACACACTAAGTGTGTCTATGTATCTCAGTTAAATATTAATTTAACAAGTTAAATAAAGATTATTCCTGACTGTGGTTTAATAATTATTTATGAATGGCTAATCGCATTTATTTCGACACTAGTTATTCAAGAGAATATATTGTGGGTGAAATAATATATTTATTAGTGACTAATACAGTTACATTTATTTAAGAAATAAATATCCATTACTCAAGGTCTAATAAATGTGGAGGAGGATATAATGAAAAATGGAAAAATAAAATTACACACCGTGTATATTAAATATACACGCTATGTAGTTTTGTGGAAAACGAGTACACATCGTGTATTAATGATTACACGCCATGTAGTTTTCCAGTTAGTATTTTGAGGATATAATATTGTTTATTAAATGACATTAATTATAATTAGCGTGGGAACATGTCAAGGAATTAATAATTCGAAGTGGTTGTTTCAATAAGAGTTAATGAAATAAATAAAATGCGTAACGTGTTTATTTATTGTCATAAATCTGTAAACTTCAAACCTGATTATAAATATCCTGACAACCCCTACACTTTTCCATCGATCGTTGTGAACAACAATTCTGGAGAATTCTTTCAAGGCAGAAATAACTCTTTCCTCCAAGAACTCTCTCAAGACCGAGGGACCAAGGCGATCGAAGGCGGACATCGCAAGCGAAGGTTCATCCGCGCTAGCACTCGGAGATCCCTTTAGTGACGTCCGGAGAGACGTGGAACATGTGTTGATCACTTCTAGAGGAATCCTACTCTTGGATTCTACGACACAACGACGAATCACATAATCGTGACTGGAGACATAAAAAAAAAAGAATTCCACCAAGGTAATTCTTGTGAATTAATTAAATTAATTATAACCAACATATGATGATCCTATTTCTATTGTTCCGGGATTCCCTCTTAAGTTTTTCATTCCTCGTTTTATTATGAAGATTCGGCATTTTACATCGTGATGGATCTCAGATGGAATGTTGTTTAACGTTAAAATTAAAGTTGGACAAACCATCCAACGTGCTTCCGCTGCGCCCGGAACCTACAAGTGGTATCAGAGGGGTCATATCGTTGATTATAATTATTTAATTTTTCATTGATGTTTTACGCATTTAATAATTTAGTTGTTTCAATTCAAGTTTAATCGTTCTGGAAATATGAATCTCGAGATCTGTTCCTCCTCCCTCATTTCTCATTCACCTCATAGAAACAAATTTTTCTTTTAATTTTGATTAAAATAAAATAGAGGAACTCATCCGGAGGAGCTAAAAGTTTCTGGCCATACAACACCAGAATACACGGCGTGTATTCGGAAGTACACGCCGTGTAGTATAGGTTCAATGCATTGACTGATACGCCAAATCAGGCCGTGTATTGGAGTATACCTAAGTCATTTATTACACCGTATGTTGACCAGGAACATGTGGCACACGGTTTCTGGATTACACGCCGTGTGGTCTAACTGAACACGGTGTGTAGTCCCTTTAGGTTCGGGTTGGACCGTGTACCCCATACATGGCTTGCTTGACTGGAAACCGTGTAATGCGGAAACCACACGGCGTGTGTCCCACAGAACACGCCGTGTACTCTGAAAATTTCTTATGTACGTTAACACGCACTATCCCCGGGCGTGTACTTCAGATGGATGGTGAATAAAAGTACACGCCATGTAGTCGGAACTACATGCCGTGTACTCACAAAAATTACTCAAATTTATTAAAATTTATTATTATATTATACAAACCCTTGAGACATGTACCATGGTGCAGGCGTAAAGCTGAGGCACAACACATGATAGGTGTTTTATATATATGTTTTTAATTTATCATCTGCGTAATGAATGGGAATACACCGGGTTGCCTCCAAGGTACAAGTTACGTACAAGGATAATTGTAAATGAATTTATTTTTTTAAAATTATGATGGATGAGAATCTCAAGGATGTTTAGAAAAGGGTTTAAGATAAAAGGATTGATTAATTAAAGATAATTAATTGATTCGAGTGTGATTTATTTTAAACAAGAACGATTAAATAATTGAATGCTAGTTTTATTTATACGTAAATATCGTTGCATGTATGGATGATCATGATCTAGATCGAGACCTTTGTATGTGAATGTTTTCTTTTAATTAATTTATTTAAATTAAATTTGTTGTCCTGCGAGCCATATTCTCATTAATATGTAGGGCATGCGCGCCCAAGGATTCTTTTATGTAAAAACCACTTTTACCCCTCACCTACATGTGAGATAAATGCATATGTAATGGATGGATCTCCCAAGCTAGTGGAGGAGGATCAAGTCAGGATCCAAGATGAAACCAATCCAAGGAGATACAAAGGTGGACAGGTGGAAAGTTGTAAACATGAACCCGAAATATTCAAGGTGTTTCTCCCCTAGGTCATGGGTTAGTTTTTCAACCACTAGATATACTAACCAATAGAGAAAGCTCACGATCATACAATTTATTTTATTTTTGTCAGTTTCATGGTTTATTTATTGTGGGTGTGTTGTCACGATCACACAACTAATGAATTAAACGAGCACGAAAGATGGAACTAAAATAAAATCATCTTATACGTAAATATTATCTTAGACATGGTTAATCACTTAAGTATATCCCACTTAATATTAACAATCATGTAACAAAATATAATAAATTTGAAATTTACGTATAAGGATAAAAACCCTCAAAATAAATATTAAGTCAGTATAGCCTTCCATAATCTTGGTTAGAATCGAACCATATTTCGAAGTACTTGACCAATCCTAGTTGGAGTGCTTTCAATTATCAGGGAATTAGAATTCAAGTTTTTGGGTTGACTTGACTTGGTTCGCATCAAGGGTTGACTGCCACAGTAGGACTTGGTGTGACCAAGAGGTAAAGGTTGAGGAAATCCAAAATAAAAGTATTTTAGGATTGGGGAGTCCACTCAGCAGATCAAGGAACTGCGAGTTAATGCAGTTGGAATTTTTAATGCCTACCTAAAACCCTTCAAGTTTCTTGACCAACCCTAGTTGGGGTAATGTGAAGGACAATATGGATCCTTTCCACTATAATATTCAGGCAACAGAATATTCTGAAGTCAATGGTGAGGGATATTGGATTTCGATAAAATAGTGGGAGACTAATAAGTATTAATTAATTTATTTGTCTC
Organism: Viscum album; assembly: GCA_963277665.1. Lineage (NCBI taxonomy): Eukaryota > Viridiplantae > Streptophyta > Magnoliopsida > Santalales > Viscaceae > Viscum > Viscum album. The sequence continues at coordinate 745,865,791 of OY728143.1, forward strand.
AGTTTTGTAATAAAGTACTAAACCTTTTATCATCTTAATTTGTAGAAACGACAAGAAAATGACTTCAAACATAACATTACGAATCATACTCGAGAAGGAAAACCTTCTCACTGACACCAATTTCCAAGAGTGGCAGAGGCGTTTACGCGTCATCCTTTGCCACGAAAGGAAATTGTATGTGCTGGAAGAGCCTATTCCAGGTGTGCCTGGGAAAGAGACCAGTGATGAGGAATTATCTATCTATATGAACCACATGGATGATTCCACAAATGTCCAGTGTTTCATGCTATCGGCCATGTCCAATGAGCTCTTAAAGCAACATGAAATCCTGGACGCGTATATCATGATGTCTCACCTTAAGGATCTCTACCAAGAGAAGGAGAGACATGAGAGGTATGAGATCTCCGATGATTTGTTTACAACTAAGCTTGGAGAGTATGCACCAGATGGGCCTCATATAGTCTAGATTATTGGCTACATTGAACGCCTGGACATCTTTGGGATTAAATTCCCGGATGAGTTGCATATAGATATCATCCTATCATCATTTACCAAGACCTTCTCTAGCTTCATTATCAATTATAACATGAGTGTAAATGAGAAGAGTCTATCGGAGCTTCTAAACTTGATTCGCCAGGTAGACAAGGACATGGGGTGGGACAATCTCGCAATCCTTAGGGTGAACAAGAAAAGGAAGGACAAGGCAAAGGGGCCAAAGACTTATAAACGGTTTGAAGCCCCTGAGCACCATCCCTCCAAGAAGGGGAAGATCCAGAGGCAGAGCAAGGAATGGGAGGCGGTGTGTTTTGCATGCGGCAAGCAAGGCCACTGGAAGATAAATTGCACCCAAAAGCATGGGGATGCTAATGGTGTGTTCATTATCGAGTGAAATCTTTCTATTTATACAGATTGGGTATTAGATACAGCTTGTGGGGCTCACATCTATATTCAAATGCAGGAACCAAGTACATTTAGAAAGTTCACCAGAGGATAGGTGGATCTTCGAGCTTCCAATGGTGCAAGGCTGGCTGCGTTGGCTCTTGGCGATTACCACCTCTCATTGCCGATTGGGATGATTTTGGTTTTACGTAACTGTTATTATGTTCCTAGTGTTACCAAGAACATAATTTTTGTATCATGTTTGGATGTGGATGGATTTATTTTCAAGTTTGGAAATAAGGGTTGTCTCTTTTATAAGAACAATGTATGTTATGGTATGTCACATTTAAATAATGGTTTGTATATATTAAATTACGAAAACCAAGTGTTGGAAATCGATAACAAAACAAACTCACATGACTCATACATCACCCAGTTGTGGAATCACTATCTTAGTCATGTAAACGAGAAGTGCTTGAAAAAGATTTTCCAAGATGGTTATTTAGACTCTACTAAGATAAATCCACTTGATAGATGTCATGCTTGATTACAAGAAAAAATGACCAATCCGCCTTTTGGTAAACAGGGTGAAAGGGCCATAGAGATTCTAGGATTGGTACACACAGATGTGTGTGGACCATTTCTAGTAGAAGCTAGAGGTGTATATTCTTACTTCATTACTTTTACTGATGATTTGAGTAGATATGGCTATGTCTACTTAATGAGGTATAAGTCAGAGGCCTTATAGAAATTTAAGGAATTCAAGAATGAAGTAGAGAATCAGCTTGGTAAGAAGATAAAGAAGCTTCAATCGGATCGAGGTGGAGAATATATGAACCAGGAGTTCATCGATCTTCTACGGGAGTCTGGGATTCTATCTCAAATCACTCCTCCTTATACACCACAGTGGAATGGTGTTAGTGAAAGGAGGAACCGCACCTTGTTAGACATGGTGAGGTCGATGATGAGTCGTACGGATCTTCCATTATCCTTTTGGGGATATGCAGTACAAACTGCAACATACACATTAAACCGAGTACCAACTAAGGCGAAACATGGAATTCACCCTGAGTTATGGAATGGAAAGAAAACCATTTTTTCGCATACACATGTATGGGGATGCAAGCCATTTGTTAAGGCCTTATCAGGCAACAAACTAGCACCCCGGGCCATGAAGTGTATCTTTATAGGATATCCTAAGTAAACGAAAGGATATTACATATATAACCCTCAAGACAAGAAAGTGATTGTCGCTAGACAAGACTTCTTTCTTGAGAGGGAGCACATCCTCAAAAAGGATAGTGGGAGAAATATTGACTTCGACGAAGTTGATGCTCAAGATACACAGGAGTTGGTACAAGAACAAGTTCCATAGGTCCCAGTGGAAGAGGTTCCAGAAACACAAGTACTGCGTAGGAGCTCAAGAGAGGTAAGGGAACCAGAGAGATTTGGTTTCCTAGTCACTGAGGATGGTGAATCATTATTGTTGGACAATGATGAACCTCTATCCTACAAGGAAGCAGTAGAAAGCTCAGAAGCTTCAAGATGGCTAGAATCTATGAATTCTGAGATGGATTCCATGTATCAGAACGAAGTTTGGGTTCTGGTCGATGAGCCAGTTGATGTAAATCCTGTTGGATGTAAATGGGTATTCAAGAGAAAACTGGACATGGAAGGTCAAGTTAGCACCTATAAAGCAAGGATAGTGGCTAAAGGATTCAGATAGCATCAAGGAATTGACTATGATGAAAACTTCTCGCCAGTTTCCATGTTTAAATCCATAATAATCATACTTTACATAGCAGATTACCATGACAACGAGATTTGGAAAATGGATGTCAAAATAGCATTCCATAACGGGAACCTTTAGGAAGATGTCTATATGACACAACCAGAAGGGTTTGTGACACCAGGTGAAGCCAAATGGGTTTTCAAGTTGCATAAATCCAATTATGGATTGAAGAAAGCATCCATGTCATGGAACATTATATTTGATGAATCCATAAAGGAATTTGGGTTCATTAAGAACGAATGTGAGCCATGTGTTTATAAATGGTTTAATGGGAATGCGATCATTATACTAGTAGTATACGTTGATGACATATTGCTTATTGGAAACGATGTACCAGTCTTACTGTTAGTTAAGGACTGGTTGAACAAGTGTTTCTCCATGAATGACTTGGGTGAAGCAGCCTACATTCTAGGGATCAAGATCATTTGCGATAGATCCAAGAGGCTGCTTGGACTAAGTCAGAGTACATACATTGACCAGATACTAAAGAGATTTAGTATGGAACAATCCAAGAGGGGATTGGTTCAAGTGTCACATGGCCTACATCTTTCTAAGAAAATGTTTCCTCAGACACAATAAGAGAAATATAGAATGAGTAAGATCTCATACGCTTCGGCTATAGGATCCATCATGAATGCCATGTTATGTACCAGGCTTGATGTTTCCTATGCACTGAGCATGGTAGGAAGATATCAAGAAGATCCAGGAGAACAAAATTGAACTGCTATTAAGACTATCCCTAAGTATCTGAGAAAAACTAAGGATATATTCCTGGTATATGGAGGAGACATGGAGCTTGTCATCAGAGGGTATGATGATGTCGGTTTTTAGACATATCATAATGATCTAAAGTTTCAATCTGGATATGGTTTCTGTCTCAATAGAGGAGCTATGAGCTGGAAGAGTTCAAAGTAGCCAGTTGTTGCTGATTCTACAACGAAGTCCGAATATATAACGGCTTCTGATGCAGCCAAGGAAGCCATATGGATTTGTAACTTTGTCCAGGAGCTTGATGTGGTGCCTAGTAGTAAAGATCCCATTACATTGTATTGTGATAATACTATAGTGGTGGCTCTTGAAAAAGAACCAAGGTCACATCGACGGACAAAGCACATACTCCAGAAGTATCACCTCTTGAGGGATTTCTATCAAAGGGGTGAAGTTGCAGTGAGAAGAGTGTCCACAGAAGAGAACGTGGCGGACCCCATGACTAAAGGCCTATCTCAGAAGAATTATGAATATCATGTGAGAGCTAGCGGGTTAAAGGTTGTCAGCAGTTGGCTCTAGTCCAAGTGGGAGTCTATTGGAGTTGGTGGCTTAGAACCAACTACTTTGTACTTTATTTATTAATAAAAGCCTTATCACATCTTGATTGTTCTTCTACGTGACAATGCATGTGATAATGTCCTAAGGATAAATATTTGCATTAAAGGGTCATAGAAGATCTCTGCTATGATAAGAACCCAGAAGTGCCATAACACTATTCTTGAATATATGTTCTATGGTCGGATGACATTATTTGAGGGACACAAATAATACATTCCATTAGGGGTGATGACTCATAAAACTTTGAGGAACCATCTCATGGTGTGCGCCCATGGTAATATCCAAGAGGATATTATGAGAACGACACCCACAAATAAGAAAACCAAATTTAATAGTGTAATTGGATGTTTCTATCTGCAGACTTGTGTATTGGTCCTTAGACTTTAAGATTATCATTAATGGGTATTACAACTCACGCACTTAGATGTATTGACGAAAACTGTGATGACACACTGTTCGCAGTGATGTATGATACGTTGGGTGCCTCACGAGTAATACCACATTAATAGATAATGCGAGAAAGGATTTGTCCCTTTTGTTCCAAAACGGAAGTAGATATCTCAGGCCTTCTGATGAAATTGATATAGCCTAAATAAATCCATTTCCATGGTAAGGTATGGGCAGGTTCAATTCTAGAAAGTCAAAGAAAGAATTATCGAGCACATGAGTTGATGGAACTAGCATGCAACCCGCTTGATTAGAGATATCGAGACAAAGTGATTATATTACACGGTAAACGTTTATAGGAGGTGACACGTCATTGCGGTGTTAACTTCTTTCTCTATGGGTGCCTTGACATGTTCCTAGATGCTAACCTTGGACTTTAGGTAGGCTCCGCCTAATTCCACTGAGAAAGAGGCCTAGAGGGTCACACACTATGTGTGTCCATATATCTCAGTTAAATATTAATTTAATAAGTTAAATATAGATTATTCCCGAATGTGGTTTAATAATTATTTAAGAATGCCTAATCACATTTATTTCGACACTAGTTATTCGAAAGAATATATTTTGGGAGAAATAATATATTTATTAGCGAGTAATGTAGTTACATTTATTTAAGAAATAAATAGCCATTATTCAAGGTCTAATAAATGTGGAGGAGGAGATAAAGAAAAATGGAAAATTAAAAGTACTCGCCGTGTATATTAAATATAAACACCGTGTAGTTTTCTAGAAAATGAGTACACGCCGTGTATTAATGGTTACACACCGTGTAGTTTTCCAATCAGGATTTTGAGGATATAATATTGTTTATTAAATGATATTAATTATAATCAGCGTGGGCGCATGTCAAGAAATTAATAATTCCACATGGGGGTTTCAATAAGAGTTAATTAAATAAATAAAACGCATAACGTGTTTATTTATTGTCATAACTCTGTAAACCTCAAACCTGATTATAAATATCCTCACAACCCCAACACTTTTCCATCAATCGTTGTGTACAACAATTCTGGAGAATTCTTTAAAGGCTGAAAGAACTCCTTCCTCCAAGAACACTCTCAAGATCAAGAGACCAAGGTGATCGAAGGCGGACATCGCAAGCGAAGGTTCTTCCACGCTAGAACCCGGAGATCCCTTCGGCGACGTCTAGAGATAAGTGGCACACGTGTGGATCACCTCTATAGGAATCCTACACTTGGATTCTACGACACAACGATGGATCATAGGATCGGGACAAGAGACATCAACGAAGAAATAATTCCACTGAGGTAATTCTTGTGAATTAATTAAATTAATTACAACCAACATAAGATGATCCTATTTCTATGGTTCTAGGATTCCCTCTTAAGTTTTCATTCCTCATTCTATTCTGAAGATTCAGCATTTTACATCGTGACAGATCTCAGATTGAACGTTGTTTAACATTAAAATTAAAGTTGGGCAAACCCACGAACGTGCTTCCGCAGTGCATGGAACCTACAATAATAACCCTTAAAGGTTCAATTTATATAAAATTAAATACCTACTTGGGGTTTCTTTTCATCATCTAATATTCATACCCATATCAAATTGTAAATTAAAGACATTTAACATGCCTAGGAACTCATCTAAAAAGCATACGAGTTTCATATTTCAAAGTGAACTACCTCAATCAACCTATCCACTAACATTAAAATATGGTATCAAATTATATAACTAGATTAATTCAGAAAGGTCACTATTACCTACAACATAACCTTTAGACCAAATACAATATAAAAAATTCCACTGAAACTTATGGGAAAATGTCAACACTCCCATTGAATTTAAATCAAGGAAATTATATGATAAACCTTACACAATGGTTCAAGATATTAAAAACACGGTTGGTTTTTTAATTAATACATTTAAACCAATTAACATTCATTATAAATATTTAAGAGGCTCACCTATATGGAATAATATGTTCCAATGATAAAGAAAACAATACTTATCACTTTATTTGACTAATGCCTCATAAATTTCTAGGGAAATAATAAGATAATTTCATTTCAATCCATTTCATTTATCCATAAGAACTTATTAATGAGCTTAGTTAATGAAAATTTCAATTCCAAACAACATAGGCCAACACTTTTGATGTTTTAACAGACATTTTAATTAACTGGAACCTCTTATTTATAAAGCCCAAAACAATATCAAAAAGTATTAAATCAATTTAAGTGTTTCAATTTAGAACGATTCCACCATACATTTATAAATAACCCATATAATATATTGTTGAAACTTTGAATAACCATACCATTTATCAAAGACATACCACCATGGTGTTAGGGACCAAATAATATAAATATAAATGATACCTACATAGGTTTAATCTTCCCAAATATTATCTATTCAAGTGAAACCCAATGGAATTTGATTTATTAAAAAATAATTACACCCTTATCAGGTTTATCATATTAGAATTTCATGTACAGACTGACCTACATGGGTTGAATCTAGTTTGTCTCATAATCATAAATTCCTTGACTAAACTTCTCAGGTTGAGTCCAGTTTATCCCATAATCAATAGAAAACCATGACCAACCTACTCTGTTCAATTAAAGTCTAAGATCGATAAGAAATTTTATCGTTTTATGATTCATATTTTATAAACTTTTATATTTATAAAATGTTCTAGTAAAATGAATTATCATCACTAGGTTAGGAAGGTATTTTCCTTTTGAAGTTAAAATTGGTATTAATGTTACTAGAATCGGTTATTTCCTTCGACATTAAAAACATAATGGGTCCATAGTGGATGGTTCCATTATATGGAACACCCTTTAAAGTTATTAAAGTCCTAGAAGAATTATAAATTGATACAGGTATCCATTTAACCATAACCACTAATGTTCCATCCCATGAAACTGATGGTCTAGGGCTCCAACAAGTCAAAATTAGTTAATTAAAGTTTCACTATAAATATATATATGAAAAACCATATAGGGTGATTAAGATACATTAATAACCAATTATTTTATCATAATTATAAAAAATAATTCAATCATATGTCTATTAATAAATAAATTTTTGCATGCTACTACATAATAAGGAAAAACAATCATATAAGGCAATCAATCACCCAAGAATAATTTATCATTAAGCATGCTATATTATTACCTAAATCAAGTATATTGATATTAAAGCTAAATAATCACCCTAACACAGTGTATAGATAATCATGGAACATAATGACATAAGACACATCCATAAAGTATTAGTAAATCAAGTAATTCACTCTAAATTGAGTGGAATATGCATGGCATCTGAGTCTCTTAATTCTTATAATGATGCATGTAACAATAAATACTTTCCATTTGAGGACAAGTCTAATAATATATAAATAATTAAGAAGTTTAAATACATCAACCACTCAAGGTGATAAAAAATAAACTATAATAAGAAGAAACATGAACATCGGTACCATCCCTAAGAACTTGATCATTCCCCCTTGTGTGGGTTAGTCAAACCTAGAGATGAGAAATTTACCACATGTTGACACATTCATATTCTCATTTTTACCATCCAAAAATTTTAATAAAAAGGAAAAGAATTTTCTAATACCACTTTGTAACATCCAAACTCATGAGCCACTAAAATGGTTCCCAACACCAGTGCACTGTGTGGCCTCAAGCATGTTTCCCCGTATATTAGAGGTTGCCGACTAACAACGTGGGTCAATGGGTGGTAAATTGGGGAGTCTATTCATATTGGATTAGTAATATATATAGTGGAAGAATTAATAAATTAAAGGGATGTGGAAGACAACAATAACTGGTAACCAATAATAACTAGGACAAAGCTAAATAAACCATTAATCCATAGACATACTAAGGTAAAAATATGGATAGTCATAATAAAGCAATTAATAAATGAAATATGGAAAGAATGAATAAATAATAAATACAATACAATAACCAACTCTAGTAAGTATCCTAACTAAATGATCTTCCCCTCCTACATGTCATGTCTTAATCCAGAGTAATAAAAGAGTGGAACCATGATCTATGATCCCAACCCACAGTCAAGATATCTGTTTGGGTACTAATCAGTGGCCCGAATAGACTGTGAGTAAAACATAATAGGATACCACCAATGATTAATAATTCATATCATGTATGTGAGTTTAAATTTAATAATTTCATAGGCATATAAAAAGTAAATTATTGATTTAAATAATAACTATTTCGAGCTCTGGCTCCCCATGGAGCACCTTGCCAACTCTACCAACTTCAATCGAACCTAGATGCCTCTAATAATAAGAATACTATAGTTGAAATAGGACCCATGGAAATAATCCTAGGTTTACAAATACAATACTAGTCATGTGTAGACCCATGTTAAATCCATGGAATATATATATAATTATTATCCTATAAGGATATATAGGCTTTAAGAAATTACTTATTTATAAATTGAGAGTAAGTAATTAAAAATCAAGAATAACTTATTATCATATGGCTTATGTGCCTATACATGGTATTTTGTATAGGAATCCAAGTGTTACCCAAGGCAATTAATGTTATCATTAAACCCCTAAGATCATCCAAGGAATTTTCCATTGGAATCCCAGTGTCACCTGAGAAAATTCATATTTCAAGTTCTTTTTTTATGAAGACACTTTTTAGTTAAGTTGGAACCAAAAACTACCGAACAAAAAATTAGTAAACAACATTATATTCTATAATAACCCCGATCACCTTCAAAACTATAAAAACAAATGAAAAACCTGAAGAAAAATAAATCATCTTCCAACACTAATGATTAGACCGGGGGTAGAACAACATTTCCAAAACAAATCAGTCATCTCAAGGTTAGGGTTCTGATATATATAACATTATATGGATCTAACATAACTTTTTAAAGCATTAGAAAATCATCAAAAGTGAAATACATACCATCCAATTTCATATAAATATCATCCAAATGGTAATACAACTAAAGTAACTTTTCTTTTTTGAGTACATATGGCTTCTTTATCCCCTTCACAATGGACTTCTCTTACCTAGACCTCTCAATGTACTAAATCATTTCCACATTAATTTCCTTCCTTGAAGGTTTAAAGAAAATTTAATTCATGGATTTCAACTTCTCCATGAAAATTGGTTCAGTAAATATTCATGAAATCAATTTTAAAATGTCCTTATAATGATATTGGGAGTAAATTTTATCCTATTTTCCTATACTTTTGAAAACCCATTTTCCTTTATCATAGAAACCTTCCCATAAGACCTAGTCATAAAATATTTTTAGAAGATATAAGTATTCATTTCATAACATCATTTTATTCACCTAGGTGGTAGGAGAGACCAACTTGTAAGACTTAGTATGGGAGACTGCAAAATAACCCAAAAATTGGATTATTTTCTTACCCTTTTTTACCTTATAAACCCTGGTAATAATCCTCTTTAGTAGCCATCACTTATTAATAATTAGAGGATATATAATAACCACATTTAAAAAAATGGTCTCATATTTTTTATACTCTTCCAAGTAGCTATAATATATGATTAAGGAAAAAGATCAATCCTGATACTTACTCTCTTCATACATCACTTTATTCCAACCTTCAATCTCACTAACCTACACATCCTCATATAGAATCTAAAACTAGTTGGAAATGGAGAGATTATAAGGGGATCCATACTTAGTATTATGAAGCATTCCAAGACCTTTGTAATTGTTCACATTTGGTCTAAAATTTGGTGAAAACTAATATTATCTATTAGTGCATTCAATTGAAATGTTCATTACTATACCTATATTAGAAATCATATCTATAAAGATCTCAGTAGATAAAGGGTCGAGGGATGATTGAAATAATTATTATGTCTAAAAATTTATTGGAAACCCACATTGAAAATTCTAGTACTAGAGGGACCCTAAAATCTATAATAAAAAAGATATGCAATGGCCCTGGGGTAACCAGAATAAGTTGAATCCATATTATATAACAAAAGAATTTTAGTTGTATTAGTATGAATAGATCTCCCAATACTATGGAGAACACTGGTTAACGAATAAGACCCTACCATCAATGAATAAAAAATCCCATAAACAAGGGGAGTTTTAATATTATGATACATCATATATATGGAATCCTTATTTCCCTTTGATAGGCTAATAGCTTAAATACAAACGAGAACCCATATCCCAATTATGAAAATCAAAGTGGCAGTACCCATTCTAATGAAATATAGAAAAATGGTCTATCCAAGATTTTTAAAGGATAGATTGGAAATAACTATATTATCCCCCAATAATCATAAACAAAACTTATGTAGGTTTCCACGAGAGATACATTTCAACACAATTTCATGCCAAAATATGTTGTTTCAATGTAGGGGGCCTACGATCAATGAACAAGAAGTGGTTGAGGTAGTTACCTATAGACTGATGGAGACTCAGTTTCTAAAACATAAGTGTAGTACCATGAAGTTGAATCCAAATAACCAATGGGGATTGGTCCAAATTTATATATAGACCAAATGACTAGTAAATAAGATGAAAATAAAATACATGAACAAAACTGTTAGACCTAGACTAAGACCACACCAGATATTCCTCATCAGCGAAGTGAATAAGGATTTATCATGTCCCTAGTAACCCGACATTCAAACAGTGTCTTAAAACCTATTAAAAACCAAAAAACCTATTTAATAGATCATTAGGTTGTTGAATATGATCTAACTTGACTACCGGAGACGAATAAAGCAATGTAGAAGTCATATGGAACTTATAAGGATAAATTAGAACCTATGTTTAACATTGATATACCCCTAGAACCTTAATAAAAAAGTTGATATTAAGAATAAATGAGAGTTTATTGATAAGGGAAAAGGAAATGAAGTCCCTGCCATACAAAGTGACATGATCAGGAGGTTGAGGACCCTCCCCCATTGATGGAGGAGGGGCCACTAAATCCATCATCGTCATTAGGGCATCACCTAAAAGCAGTAATCCATGGAAGTAGTGGAATCATGAAATAATAACCACAACAATGAAATGAATATTATAATTTACCCTTTGTCCCCATCAATGAATTTAGTATTGCAATATAGGTATCACACATGGCGTTTATCATGTTAGGAATCCTATCAACTCGTCTAAGGTGTTTTTTATGAGGAACCCAACTATTTCTTAAGGCATATCATAATTCATTTAAACCTTGAGCCCATCCAAGGACATATATATTAGCAATACAAGTATCACACATATATTAATATAATTTAATTTAACCTATGATCCCATCCAACACATATCATGTAAGGAACCAAAGTATTATTCAATGTGTAAGATAATATATAGGCACTGTACATTAAATAAATAATCATAGTCCATGAGAAGTATATTCATACCAATTTAAAATAATTTTAATTCAGTCAAAACACCATTTACAATTTTATTACATTAATAAAATTACTCCCAAATTATAATAAGGGTCACATAATCATACATGCAATTTCATAATTTATCATTGTTAAATTTATTAATTAGAGTCCATTCAATAGGTAAGAAAGGCCATGTAAGAATAAATTCCATTTAACAATTCATCTAATTGGTTTAACCAAACCTTTCATTTTTAAAAGACAAGGTTTGAGTTAAGGTGTTGAACCATTGAACAATTAATTTACATTGTTTTAACCACTTAGCCTAAAAAAAATCTAAAACCACTTAAAAGGTGTTTTGGTCACACATGTATTTATAAGGAACCAAGGAATATTATTTAACACACCTAAAATAGGTGGTACAAGTTGAGGTAGATGAACTTCCACAATTTAAAGGGTCTAGTGAAGCATCTCCAATTTGAGATAACCTAATTAAATTAAAGGATTTCAGATTTCAGAAGTGACAAATTGAATGTTCAGTGCACAACAACAGATGAGTTTTATAAATGATGAATATTTAGGGGATATGTCATAAAACACTTACCCTATACCATAGAAGATTCACTCACCATTAACAGGAACTGATTCAGAAACAAATTATATAAATAATGAGTTGAAAAATTCCCTAAAAATAGGGCATGTGAGCTCACATGGATAGAACATATAATATGGAAAATGAAAATGAGATAAGATGGAATAAGAACCCTAGAATAACCAGTGGAGATACAACATGACTAATGGTGCTTGATTATATGTTCAAAAAAAGAGATATATCTACTCCTATAGGATAATACAAATGGTATCTAGAACACATGGGCTACAACACATAAGAAATGAGGGGGGAATATGGATAAATAACCCTTAAAAAGCTATAGGGACATATGGTAAAATTGCTCTCTTTAAAGGGTCACATGGTTTGGCCACATGGTTTTCCAAACAGTCTTCCAACTGTGTGGATCATACTAACTTGGAGACACATGTTGTATGGATTGTTCACATGGTTATATAAATTTCCCACAAACTATTCCCTTGGAACCATCTCACCTATACACCCTACATAGGCTAGGCGCATGTTTTGAAAATCTATTTTCATCTTGTGTGTTAACCAATACAATAAAATATAGCTTTTATTAAAATCCATGTATCCAGGGGTGAAAGGTTTTACAAAACCATTTGTCACCCTCTAAGACCCACACAATTATATGGGGCCTCCCACACTATTTAGAAAAACCATGCGTCTTATCAAAATTTACCACATAATTAATCTTCATGGTTAGTACTAGCCAGGCACCAACTGTTCTCTTCTGAATGGATCTCCATGAAATCATTTTTTTATTTCGAACACTTTCATGATTCATCATAACTTATCAAAAACATTATATTCCTTATACCATATCTAAAAATAGCATCCCATATATCAAATGAAAAGTTAAAATTTCCCTAGAAATCAACCATATCCTAAAAAACACATTACAAATCTCCCAATAACATCATCTAGTGACCAATATTTTTTAAAATCACTACATATTTATGATCACAATATTCTGATACACTTAAAATATTATTATTTATCCTATCAACAAATAGGAATTTTTCATAGTATATTTATTTTTTTACAATTTTATCCACTAAAACACCATTGAATTTCAATTTACGATAATTGGAAAAGGCAATAGTCCATCCAAATTTTCAATATGTTGGTAAAATCACTTCATATATGGGAGATACACCACTATCCTTTTTAAAGGATTCTCATATTTTTATTTCTTTAATTTAACTCCAATAAAATTTTCTTATAGTTTTAAATGATTTTTTTCTATTTAATTTAATTATTCCAGATTGTATTTTATTTTTTTGGTAGTATTTTAATACACTCATTTATATTTTTTACTTCTTTAGTACACCTCAATGGAATTCATTAAATCTTTCAAGGTTATTTTTTTATTTCAATATTATTCACAACCTATTGCACCTAATGATTTTATCTATAATGTTCTCATCTCCCTTTACTATAATATCCCTACTTTTCCCTAATAAAGAAACCTTTTACCAATAATAATATGATTTAGGGAAAAACATACCAATACACTAGAAATAACCCTGAAAAATCCTCTATTGATAGAAACTATATTATTTCATGGATTTTTATCTAAATAAATTATTATAATATCAACAAATTGATTTCACCAAACAATTTTTTGGATCACTTCTATGGGAATTTAAGGCTGGTGTGGGATTTTTTTCGAAATTTTTTTCCTTCAATATATGAGTTTTTTTTCATTTTTTTCATACATTACAACTAATTATGTTTGTATTTTTTCATTGTATCCTTACAATAAAATTATTTTTTGAGTTAAATAATAAAAAAAATTCAATTCTTTATGGCCATCATCAATTTCATAAAATGGGTAATTTTTTTCTTACAACAGCTACCTATTCCTACAACAGTTCTATTGATTTTTCATTTGAATATTTCATTTTTCTTATTATCCTTAAAAATATATAATTTAACTGATTAAATTCCATTTTCCAAAGGATGATAATGTTTCTCATGTCATAAAAAATCTTATATTTTCTATAATAATCATGATTGGCCTATCAACTACTTTGGATAATTTATTCCTCAATTTAGATTTGATTATTTTTATTAGAGATTGTAACACCCGAGACTTTTTATGAGAAATATTCTGTTTTTATGTTATATAAATCATCAAAGTAATCTTTCACTACACACAACACTAGCTTGGCTTTCTTTACACGCAACCGCGACCTTCTTCGATGGCTTGCGTCGTACGCAATACCGAGTTTCACTAAACAATGATATGCTATTAAAATATTATTAAAACAAGCCGTTATGAATAGTACTAACTGAATTTTGAATTTTATAACATTTTAATTAATCTTTTACATTTTCTAGAATGAGGTATAAAAGAAAAAACAGTTTTTTTTGGATAAAAGAAATATTTTTCAAAAAATACAGTTTTACCGCCTTTTGATGGCGCACCCACATTAAATATAGTTTTTGACATGTTTATAAGTTCAATTTGACAAAATAAAATTCTTCTTTTTAATAAAGGTATAAAAAATTACTTTGGATAAATTTTTGATATTTTTCTGATAACTTTCATATTTTGATGAATAGTAAAAATACCCTAATTTTTATTTAAAAACAACTTTTTTCATTGAGATAATTTATATGGATAAATTATAATATTTAATGGTTTTAAGGTATAAATAGAATATATTTTTATCATTTAATATAATTTATGTCATTATAATTAATTTCACATTGAATTCATAGGTAAAAACATTTCAATCTTTGGCAATGTTTTAACTTCTAAAACCCATTTTCTTAACAACGAGATTTATTTTAAATTAATTACTACAACTAATATGTTTTGAATTTTGAAAAATGGATTCCATATTCAGAATCAGTGGGTCCAAATTATGTTAATAGGATACTTTTTATTTTTGGGCATTATGAATAGTTATTACGGTAAATTTTATTTACCATAGTTAAAGGTAAATCGGGTAATTAAGGGTAAATATAAGGTTATAAAATTACCCTAACACCTGCAAAAATCCTATTGGATGACTACAAGTAGATACATATCATCTAAGGGTCAGATTATATTCATTTAATGGACTTTTGTCCATGAAAATAATTTAATTATTATTAAAACCAAAGAATGTGACAACATGTCACTTTATTAAATATTATAAGTATAATAATTTTAATTTTGTGATAAACTTAATGAAACTTAGAACATGAATAGTCTCCAGAAATATAATACAATTATCTACATCATAGAAATTTATTTATAATTTTTAGGGATTAAATAATTATCATTAATTATGAAACAATAGTGATGTTGAAATTATTTTATTAATTAAAATATCAAATAAATTGTTTTAAAAATATTAAAATAAATATTATATGAACTATTTAATGTGCTACTCTAATTTTCTAGATACATATTACATTTTATGAATCTATTAAATCTTTTATTTATAACATATCTTCTGTATATATTTTATTTAAATTCAAATAAATGAATAGTGTCAAAATTGATACTATTGTTATTTTATAAAAATAACATATTATAAAATTGTTTAAAAATCACAAAAATATTTAAAAATTATAAATTAAAATTTATATGGTCTAAAATGTCATAAAGTGTCAAATTATGGAAAATTCACAACACGTATGTAATTATTTATAAAAATTTAAAATTTAGAATATTATTACCACAAATAAAATTAAATTGATAAATAAGGATAAATCAAGTTGATAATGTTTAAAATAAATTCCTAACATGTCTAAATTTTATTTTTTAATGATATTACAACCCTATCTCATCTTATATTCGAATATGAGTCATTTTTGGAGGTTTTTAAGTGGGGTTGGGATTTAATATAAACTAATATTTCTTATATTTCCAAAGGTGCCCCTCTCCTCCCTTATAAAAGGGCACCTCCTCCCTCTCTTCCTAAGACCAATTTGAGCCTTAAAGCTCAGCCAAACCCTGACAATTTCACTTTCCCAATTCCTTAGAAACCTACTAGAGGTACTGGTCTTATCAAAAGACCAACTCTAGTGCCTTAAGAGAAAGTTTAAAGGAGGCACTTTGAGAAAGAGGTAATACCTTATACCATTTTCTTCAAGTTCCATTCTTCTTCTACTCCCTCTTCTTTAGTTGTTTCATTATGAGGTAATAACATCAGTATCATTCATATACTGATATTTTATTATAAATATGAAACAACCCTATTTCACCTCTTATCCATCCTATGGAAAATGAAATCACCGCGCGTGCGTATGTACGGAATACCGTCTCCACGCTGTGGTGTAATCTATTTTCCACCACCTTACTTGTATGGGTATAAGGGTGAAAGTAATGAATATATATATGATTATTGTAAAGTTTTATTTATTTTTAAATATTATACATACAATCCAATACAATTCCACGATCATGAGAACAATATCATCGCTCGTGCGTACGTACGGAATACCGTCTCCACAATGTGATGCGATTTGTTCTACATGATATTCATTGAATAATGATTATATAAATGAATTGAATGAATGAATATGATATATATTACACTAATACCATTCTGGAAATGAGTTATCTATAACCTAAAGAGAAGAATAAGAATTTATTCGACAAACACGCATAAGAACAAAAAGTAATAAACACCCGAATAACAATTAGTAATGAAATATTACTGATAAGAAGCTAATAATATGACCATATATGATATCATAACAATAAGTATGATTTTTTAATAATTCAATAACATTATTTAAATCATTATATAGGAGGTTCGGACACTTACGAAGCAAATTGGACCTAAGGTAAGGGAAAATATCACAATCTCATTTTTATCCGAGATTGTTTATACTTTGGTATTTACTGGGGTGTATTTTATCATCCACATCCATGTTTCCTCAATATTTAATATTATTTACATCCACCTAAAATTGTTTAAATCCAATTTTACCCTTCGGTGAGTTTTTAGTAAAAGATATTAAAGGAATCTTTTGTTGTTTTTCGTACGAGGTACTTTTTGACTTTTCTGAAAAACGTACGAGAAGAATGTTTTTTTAACTTATACGGAATGAATGGATTTTTAAAAAATTATTTCCAAGAAGCTTCCTTTACAAGTTTTCAAGTTTATTTTTAATCAAATTCTTTTAGTTTAAAATTGTATGACATGTTAAGAAAGGAAAAATGTTTTTGAAGTAGAAACGATATTTTCCTCAAGAATGGAGTTCAAGAGTTTAATCAAAATTATTTTCCATCTAAGATAATATAGGGTTCTATTTCTATCCATATTATTACATGGATTTTATTATGTTGTTATGGAAATATTTTTATTAATTCCTTTATCTTATATGAATTGTTTTATGATGTCATGATGTTTAAGATTCCCATTTTTATTACACGGGTTATGCTATGATGTATGGTTTATGATTTTGTGGCACACATAAGAATGGTATCATTAAGAGATGGGTGGGACCAATATCTCCCTCTAATGGATTGGGTAAAGATTTTATATCTCATGAGATAGACATGGCTGAAACAGCAGGTTAAACCGGTTCAGTGAAACAAGACTGAAACGAGGAGTGAACTCGGTTCAAAAATGGACTTTGTCCACTAAGATAGTCTTGGAAATGAGTCTTGACTAATAAGAAATGATTCTCTATGATTATGTGTGTATGCCAAAAAGTTTCATGTTTTAAGTTATGATTATTGGGATTTCATTTCACTACTATGATTTATCCCATGTTATGAAATTATGCTCTCTTTTGTAGGTTAAGATTTCTAAAATGTTATGTTCTTATGAATATGATGTGATTGATATATCTTTTGTTTACCCTTACTGAGCATTTGAGCTCATCCTTTTGTATGTTTTTTCCCCAGGTCAGGAAGAAGCTTATTAGGTAAGATATGCCAAAAGGGACTATAGATATGATGAAATAAATGGCAGAAAGTGTTGACGCTTTATGAACCAGTTGTTTATGTTTCCCAGTTTCTAGAGACACTATACCTATACGGTCCTTTCATGGTTTTGTTATATGTTGTAATAAGTATGCTTCAATTTTGAAGTAATAACAATGTATGTAAAGTATGGGTCATTATAGTTGGTATCAGAGGAAAGGTATAGTCAACCTTTGGAAACTAGAATGTGAAAGCCTTAGTAAGAAGCCTAAGGAAAAGTCTAAGCATAGAACACAATCTTAGTGTTTTAGAAATGACCATGAATAACCTAGGATAAGACCTTAAGTGTGAAATTTTATTCTTGATTATGTGGTTTTCCTATTATAATTAGTGTTGCTCACACTATTCTTCTTGGTTTTAGTTAATGGCTGGAACCTGAAGGAATTGTGTTAATGCGGAATGCGACGGGCAATGAAATGATTGTCCCCCTGAGCAACCAAACATTATGGGAGCTGGAATGCAAAATCTTTTATCCATGATCACTCAACTTTCTCAAGCTATGAATCATGCAGGACTTCCAAACGAGCAAAGGAAGGAGCAACATTCTGTTGAATCCTTCAGGAGGCAGCATCCACATTCTTTCAGTGGGTCTACTGATCCATTAGTTTCTGAACAATGGATTTGTACTACTGAAAACATATTTTCAGTTCTTCAATGTTCTGAACATGATAAAGTCATCCTAGCAGTGTATCGTTTTGAAGGAGATGCTGATCAATGGTTGAATCTTATTAAGAATACGAGGAAAATGGATGAAATTGAGTCCATGGAATGGGACGAGTTCAAGAACTTATTTTTCAATTACTACTTCCCTCGTATTCTTCGAACAAAGATGAAGAAAGAGTTTCTTGAACTGAAGTAAAAGGATAATGAATCTGTTGGTACCTATGAAGAAAATTTTACAAGACTTGCAAGGTACGCTTCTGGTATTATTATCTAACCTGAGAGTAAGATCGATCGATTCTTTAGTGGCTTAAAACCAAGTCTTCGAAGGGCATTATCCATAAGGGACTTCAATAGCTACGAGGAAATCGTTCGATGTACTCTCAATGTCGAGATGGAGATTGGAGTAACCCATCAGTCATATGGGTTTGATAAGAAGAGGAAAATGGAATTCAAAGGAAAATCTAAAGAGCACACTGAAAAGAAGATGAGATTTCCCTTATGCTCAAAGTATGGAAAGAAACATGGAGGGAGTTGTCTTAAAGGGACAAGTAAAAGTTTCAAATTTGGAAAGGAAGGTCATCGGGCATTTGAATGCCGCAATGATGGGAAGAAGATGTCTAATGATGCAAACAAAGGAAGAGACACACAGAATGAACCTACTACACTTCAATGATTCAAGTGCAAGGAGATGGGGAATTATGCCAATAAATGCCCTAATCCAAGGGTTGTTGATGATGATCGACATCAAAAAAATCTTAAGGCTAAAGACAAAGGAAAGTCACAGGCAATTTCTATCAGCGATGTGGAGTATGATAACGATGTGGTGAAAGGTACACTTACCATACACTCTAAAGTAGAAAATGTTTTATTTGATTCTGGATCCACCCACTATTTTATTTCTGAAGATTTTTCTAAGGGTATCACCATATTACCTCAAGAATTAGATGTTGAGTTAGCTGTGACAACACCTAATGGCACAACAGTCACATCAGAAGTTTATAATTCTTCCCCGATTGAAGTTTGTGGGAAAGTGCTTCCTGTAAATCTTGTGATCCTTCCTATAGTGGAATTTGATGTGATTATTGGCATGGATTGGATTTCTTTATATGGAGCTCATATCAATTGCCAAAGAAGAGAAGTCACATTTCATATTCCAGATCAATCTATGATCGTCTATCGATGCAAGGATGAACATAACCTTCCGGTGGAAATTTCTTCCATCTTATGGGTCTTGATTCCACTTAATGAAGGTTATTTATCTCAAATGGTTGGTGTGAAACTCACAATTAAGAATATTCCCATTGTACGGGAGTTTTATGATGTCTTTCCAGAGGAATTTTTGGGTCTTCCACCAAATCGTGAAGTTGGGTTTTCAATAGAACTCGTACCAGGTGCTTTGCCTATTTCAAAGACACCTTATAGAATGGCCCCAATTGAGTTGCAGGAATTGAAGAAGCAACTCCAAGAGAATCTTGATAAGGGATTCATATTCCCTAGTGCGTCACCTTGGGGAGCACCTGTTCTGTTTGTTAAGAAGAAAGATGGATCAATGAGACTCTGCATTGATTATCGAGAACTTAACAAGATCACTATCAAGAACAAATATCCTCTCCCACGCATTGATGACCTATTTGACCAACTACGCGGAGCTCAATACTTTTCCAAGATTTATCTTCGTTTAGGGTATCATCAATTAAGGTTTAAAAGGGAGGATATACCAAAGACGGCTTTCCGTACAAGGTATGGACACTATGAATTTATAGTGATGCCATTTGGTCTTACTAATTCCCCTGATATCTTCTTGGATCCGATGAATAGAGTCTTTAGAGACTACCTTGATCAATTTGTGGTAGTCTTTATAGACGATATTCTTGTCTATTCAAAGAGCAAGGAAGAACATGAATATCACTTGAGAATTATATTGAAGACCCTAAGAAAGGAGAATATTTATGCCAAATTTACCAAGTGTGAATTTTGGCTTCAAAAAGTTGCATTTTTGGGTCACATAATCTCAAAAGAGGGGATATCTGTGGATCCAGCAAAAAAAGAGGTTATCGAAAGATGGTCGAGACCAACAACAGTAACTGAGATATGAAGTTTTCTTGGTTTGGATGGATATTATCGACGTTTTGTGAAAGATTTTTCACGATTATCTAATCCAATCACTAGGTTGACTCGAAAAGGAGTTAAGTTCATATGGACGGATGAATGTGAGGAGAATTTCAAGGAGCTGAAAAGAAGGTTATCCAGTGCACCTGTACTCACACTTCCTTGTAGTGGAGAAAGGTTTGTGATCTATAGTGATGCATCCAAGAAGGGACTGGGATGTGTTCTCATGAAAAATGATATGGTGATAGCTTATGACTCATGACAGTTGAAAATCCATGAGCAAAATTACCCAACTCATGATTTGTAGTTAGCTGCGGTAATATTTGCATTAAAGATTTGGAGGCATTAACTTTATGGTGAAAGGTGTGATATTTATACTGATCATAAAAGTTTAAAGTATATTTTCACACAAAAGGATCTGAATATGCATCAAAGAAGATGGTTGGAGCTTATTAATGATTACGACTGCTCAATTCATTACCACCCTGGGAAAGCAAACAAGGTGGCAGATGCATTATGTCGACAAGACCATGCCAGTTTATCCATGATGAGGATCACAAAAGATCCAATATTTATGGATTTACAAAGGATGGATTTTGGAATTATAATGGAAGGGGGAAAATCGTATCTTTCTCAAATGAATGTTCAACCATCTATACATGTGAATATTAAAGAGGCATAGAATGAAGATGTAGAGTTACAAAAGAAGGTGAGAAATGTTCCTGAATTCAACCTTGATTGTGATGGGATAATAAAGTTCAGGAATCGAGCACGTGTTCCTCCAATCCCTGAATTAAAGAAGGAGCTACTGGATGAGGCCCATAGTTCATCATTCTCTTTTCATCCTGGAAGCACGAAGATTTATAGGGACCTGAAAGATTACTTCTGGTGAGATGGCATGAAAAGAGATGTTTCTGAATATGTCTCTCGATGCATGGTTTGTCAGCAAGTTAAAGCTGAGAGACAGAAGTCTAAGGGGATGTTACAACCATTACCCATACCCGAATGGAAATGGGAAAACATCACTATGGACTTTGTCACAGGACTTCCTAAAACATCCAAAGGAAATAATGCTATCTGGGTCATAGTTGATCGTCTTACAAAGTCTGCACACTTCATTGCTATTAGAGAGGATTTCTATCTGGATCAGCTTGCCAGGATATATGTAAAGGAAGTGGTAAGATTGCATGGAGTACCACTTTCTATTATATCTGATCGGGATCCGAGATTTACCTCGAATTTCTGGTGAAGTCTTCAGCATACTCTAGATATAGAGTTGAGTTTCAGCACTGCTTATCATCCTCTGACAGATGGCCAGTCTAAGAGAACAATTCAAACTCTAGAAGATATGTTGAGATCTTTCTCTATGGATTTCAAAGGTGGTTGGGATCAACACCTACCATTGGTGGAATTTTCTTATAATAATAGCTTTCACTCCAGTATTCAGATGGCCCCTTATGAATCTCTCTATGGAAAGAAATGCAGGACTCCAACTTGCTGGGATGAAGTTGGGGAAAGAAATCTATTAGGACCTGATCTCGTTGATGAGATGGCAGAAAAGGTCAGATCTATTCAACAACACATAAGAGCATCTCAAAGTCGACAGAAAAGTTATGCCGACAACCGAAGAAAAGACCTAGAGTTTTAAGTGGGTGATAAAGTGTTCTTACGAATATCTCCCTGGAAGAGGGTCATGAGATTCGGAAAGAAGGGGAAGTTGAGCCCTAGATATATCGGTCCTTTCGAAATACTGGATCATGTTTGGAAGGAAGCTTACCGATTGTCACTTCCATCGAATCTCTCTCAAGTAAACGATGTGTTCCATGTATCTCTCCTGAGAAAGTACATACCTGATCCTTCACATGTACTCAGCTCAGAAGTTGTACCGCTGGAGCAAGATCTTTCTTATGAAGAACAGCCGATAGAGATTCTGGATCGTAGCAAAAAATTCCTACGAAACAAGACCACTCGCTTGGTGAAAGTTTTATGGAGGAACCACCAATTAGAAGAAGCTACATGGGAGCTTGAGGATATGATGAGGGAGAGGTATCCTCATCTGTTTGTTACAAAGTGACGGGTTTTGAGGGAGAAATTCATTTTAAGGGGGGTAGAATGTAACACCTGAGAATTTTTATGAGAAATATTCTGTTTTTATGTTATATAAATTATCAGAGAAATCTTTCACTACACATAACACTATCTTGGCTTGCTTTACACGCAACCACGACCTTCCTCGATAGCTTGCATCGTACGCAATACTGAGTTTCACTAAACAACGATATGCTATTAAAATATTATTAAAACTAGCTATTATGAACAGTACTAACTGAATTTTGAATTTTATAACATTTTAATTCAACTTTTACATTTTCTAGAATGAGGTATAAAAGAAAAATCAGTTTTTTTTGGATAAAAGAAATATTTTTCAAAAAATACAGTTTTACCGCCTTTTGATGGTGCACCCACATTAAATCTAGTTTTTGAAATATTTATAAGTTCAATTTGACAAAATAAAATTCTTCTTTTTTAATCAGGGTATAAAAATTTACTTTGGATAAATTTTTGATATATTTCTGATAACTTTCATATTTTGATGAATAGTAAAAATACGCTAATTTTTATTTAAAAACAACTTTTTTCATTGAGATAATTTATATGGATAAATTATAATATTTAATAGTTTTAAAGTATAAATAGAATATATTTCTACCATTTAATATAATGTATGTCATTATAATTAATTTCACATTGAATTCATAGGTAAAAACATTTCAATCTTTGGCAATGTTTTAACTTCTAAAACCCATTTTCTTAACAACGAGATTTATTTTAAATTAATTACTGAAACTAATATGTTTTGAATTTTGAAAAATGGATTCCATATTCAGAATCAGTGGGTCCAAATTATGTTAATATGATACTTTTTATTTTTGGGCATTATGAATAGTTACTACGGTAAATTTTATTTACCATAGTTAAAGGTAAATCGGGTAATTAAGGGTAAATATAAGGTTATAAAATTACCCTAAAACCTTCCAAAATCCTATTTGATGACTAAACATAGATCCATATCACCTAAGGGACGGATTAGATTCATTTAATGGACTTTTGTATATGAAAATAATTTAATTATTATTAAAACCAAAGAATGTGACAACATGTCACTTTCTTAAATATTATAAGTATAATAATTATAATTTGGTGATAAACTTAATGAAACTTCAAACATGAATAGTCTAAAAAAGTCTAATACAATTATCTACATCATAGTAATTTATTTAGAATTTTTAGGGATTAAATAATTATCATTAATTATGAAACAATAGTGATGTTGAAATTATTTTATTAATTAAAATATCAAATAAATTGTTTTAAAAATATTAAAATAAATATTATATGAACTATTTAATGTGATACACTAATTTTCTAGATACATATGACATTTTATGAATCTATTAAATCTTTTATTTCGAAAATATCTTCTGTATATATTTTATTTAAATTCAAATAAATGAATAGTGTCAAAAATGACACTATTGTTATTTTATAAAAATAACATATTATAAAATTGTTTAAAAATCACAAAAATATTTAAAATTATAAATTAAAATTTATATGGTCAAAAATATCATAAAGTGTCAAATTATGGAAAATTAACAACACATATGTAATTATTTATAATAATTTAAAATTTATAATATTATTACCACAAATAAAATTAAATTGATAAATAAGGATAAATCAAGTTGATAATGTTTAAAATAAATTCCTAACATGTCTAAATTTTATTGTTTGATGCGATTACAACTCTATCTCATCTTACATTCGAATATGAGTCATTTTTGGAGGTTTTTAAGTGGGTTTGGGATTTAATATAAACTAATATTTCTTATATTTCCAAAGGTGCCCCTCTCCTCCCTTATAAAAGGGCACCTCCTCCCTATCTTCCTCACACCAATTTGAGCCTTCAAGCTCAGCCAAATCCTGCCCATTTCACTTCCCCACTTCCTTAGAAACCTACTAGAGGTACTGGTCTTATCAAAAGACCAACTCTAGTGCCTTAAGAGAAAGTTTAAAGGAGGCACTTCGAGAAAGAGGTAATACCTTCTACCATTTTCTTCAAGTTACATTCTTCTTCTACTCCCTCTTCTTTAGTTGTTTAATTATGAGGTAATAACATCAGTATCAATCATATACTGATATGTTATTATAAATATGAAACAACCCTATTTCACCACTTATCCATCCTAAGGAAAAACGAAATCACCGCGCGTGCGTACGTACGGAATACCGTCTCCACGCCGTGGTGTAATCTATTTTCCACCACCATACTTGGATGGGTATAAGGGTGAAAGTAATGAATATATATATATTATTATTGTAAAGTGTTATTGATTCTGAAATAGTATACATACACTCTAATTCAATTCCACAATCATAGGAACGATATCATCGCTCGTGCGTACGTACGGAATACCGTCTCCACGATGTGATGCGATTCGTTCTACATGATCTTCATTGCATAATGATTATATAAATTAATTGAATGAATGAATATGATATATATTACACTAATACCATTCTGGAAATGAGGTATCTATAACCTAAAGATAAGAATAAGAATTTATTCGACAAACACGCATAAGAACAAAAAGTAATATACACCCGAATAACAAGTAGTAATGAAATATTACTAATAAGAAGCTAATAATATGACCATATATGATATCATAACAATAAGTATGATTATGGAATAAGTAAATAACATTATTTAAATCATTATACAGGAGGTTCGGACACTTACGAAGCAAATCAGACCTAAGGTAATGGAAAATATCACAATCTCATTTTTATCTGAGATTGTTTATAATTTGGTATTTACTGGGGTGTATTTTATCATCCACATCCATGTTTCCTCAATATTTAATATTATTTCCATCCACCTAAAATTATTTAAATCCAATTTTACTCTTCGGTGAGTTTTTAGTAAAAGATATGAAAGGAATCTTTTGTCATTTTTCGTATCAGGTACTTTTTGACTTTTCCGAAAAAACTATGAGAAGAATGTTTTTTAACTTATACAGCATGAATGGATTTTTAAAAAATTATTTCCAAGAATATTCCTTTACAAGTTTTCAAGTTTATTTTTAATAAACTTATTTTAGTTTAAAATTTTATGACATGTTAGGAAAGGAAAAATGTTTTTGAAGTAGAAAGGATATTTTCTTCAAGAATGGAGTTCAAGAGTTTTATCAAAATTATTTTACATCTAAGATAATATAGGGTTCTATTTCTATCCCTATTATTACATGGATTTTATTATGTTGTGATGGAAATATTTTTATTAATTCCTTTATCTTATATGAATTGTTTTATGATGTCACGATGTTTAAGATTCCCATTTTTATTACATGGGTTATGCTATGATGTATGGTTTATGATTTTGTGGCACACATAAGAATGGTATCATTAAGATATGGGTGGGACCTATATCTCCCTCCAATGAATTGGGTAAATATTTTATATCTCATGAGATATATATGGCTGGAACGGCAGGTTAAACTAATTCAGTGAAACAGGACTGAAACGAGGAGTGAACTCGGTTCAGAAATGGACTTTGTCCACTAAGATAGTCTTGGAAATGAGTCTTGACTAATAAGAAATGATTCTCTCTGATTATGTGTGTATGCCACAAAGTTTCATGTTTTAAGTTATGATTATTGGGATTTCATTTCACTACTATGATTTATCCCATGTTATAAAATTATGCTCTCTTTTGTAGGTTACGATTTCCAAAATGTTATGTTCTTATGAATATGATGTGATTGATATTTCTTTTGTTTACCCTTACTGAGCATTTGAGCTCACCCTTTTGTATGTTTTCTTTCCCTAGGTCAGGAAGAAGCTTATTAAGTAAGATATTCCAAAAGGGACTATAGATATGATGAAATAAATGGGAGACAGTGTTGACGCTTTATGAACCAGTTGTTTATGTTTCCCAGTTTCTAAAGACACTATACCTATACGGTCCTTTCATGGTTTCGTTATATGTTGTAATAAGTATTCTTCAATTTTGAAGTAATAATAATGTATGTAAAGTATGGGTCATTATATAGATCATTTGGAGATATAAATTTTCATCTCTCTGTATTCTAGTCTTCTTTAGAAACATCTCAATCTACATCATATATGTGTAATTCTTTTTTGATTATACTTATTTAGAAATAAATTAAAAATTAATTTGTGATTCATACTCTAATGAATAAATATCATTTTCTTCCTAATCTATAAAGTCCTTTTAATAGGTCACTTTAGGATTTTACTTCCCATTTTTACTATCACAACTATCAGAAATTAGTTCATCATTAAATTTAAATATTCTTAGATATATGTTTTGTTTCTTCTTCTTCTTTTCTTTTAGTGGTGATTTATTTCATTTGGAAGAATATCATTTCATGGTGAATATCTGAATTGCTTCATCACCTTTATTTTCTTTTATGATATTCCTAATAAACATGGAATAGAATAACCAATTTTTAGATAATTAAATCATGTAAATGGAATATTCCTTTGATACTTACCTTGACCATTTTAATGATTTATTTTATCAAGGATACTGTTCTAGAAAAACCTTCTACATTTTATTCTTCATCAAAATCAGTGTCATCATCTTTAATAGTCAATCTCATGATTTCTTTAAAACAAATTTCATTCTCTTTTGTTAATTTATTGTTAGATAATCTCCTATTGTTATTTTATAATTAATGATAATACTATGTATTTAATTAATAGTGAATTCATTCATATATTTTTCTTCAAGTGTTTGGATCTTAGCATCATAAATGTCTGTTAAATCTCTTAAAATTTTCTTTACCAAATTAGATTCTTCAAGAGTTTTCTCCAAATCCACTTACATTGTTTATAATTACATTAATTATAGTATGAAATTAATTAACCAATTGATATTTTTTATTTATAACAATATTAATATATTGCCTAAAATTTCATAATTAATATTCCTTCACCTTTTTATTTTCATCTTAAATAGTATGATATTTTTCCAAAATATCATATGAAATTTCTTAGCCCATGAATTATTTTACTTACATATAAAATAAAGTAGAAAATAAATAATTTAATTCCAAGAATTATATTAAATATTTCATCTTAAATGAATGAACCCTTGTTGAAGTCTCGTTTACTATTATGAATCCCTGTTGAATATAATAATGAACATAATGTCTAGGAGAGTAATGATAGGGTACCATTCTGTCTTACCAAATGTTAAAACATTTTCAATAAAATATGGGAATTCCACTTGTTAAAAATGAATTGTGTATATCTAAGGAAAATTTCCAGATATGACAACAAGAGGGAACCTTTATTGGAAACCAATTGTTAGGATCACTTATGATGAGATAAAATGGAGTGGAGTAGGTGAATTAGTGATTTTAAAATTTCCAAAAATATCTGAACCACTCTAGTAAATATTCATCACATCTCTCTTTAACACACCAATATGTTGAAATAAAAAAGTAACACGGTATATTTTTTACTTAGATTCACTTAAATACTGTATAAATGTATCCCTGATGTGATGTATTTTTTCCAATTCACAGATATCTCTCTTTTTATTATCAATAAATAGGTACTAGATTGTTAATCACAACGAACATTATATAACTTTTGGAACCAACCATACTTAAAACAAAAACTAACTAGTAATTTTAAATATATACAACACACCATTGAATAATGATCAGTGGTGTTTTATGTGTCACCAAGGATGGATTGGAAGTAATCTTCTTCAATATCAACTCGTTAAAGAATCATTGTCTATCTCACTCACCCATTTCTTCAAAAATAATAATATTCTTTTGTACTTTAGTTCCATTTTCATCTACCACTAACAATAACTTCTTCTTATCCCTTTATCCTATTATATATCGAATCATGTGAAAATATTTTATATATTTTACCACTATCAGCTTATATTTTAAATAAAATGTATTGTTTTCTTCCTTACAATATTCCATTAATTATTGCATCAGCTTCTCCTTTAAACTTCCACAATTCCAAAAATATTTAATTACACTTATTTTCTTTACTATGTAGAGTCATATGCTGTAGACTGTAGGATCGAAATAATGATGTATATGCTCAATATACAAGAGGGGGGTGAATTGTACACATTAAAAAATTTCCTTAAACAAAGGAAAGATCTGAGTTTAACAAAGTTAGACTAAAGATAATTCACAACACCTCTAACACCATATGAAAAAATTGGAATAAGGAATGAAGTTATAGACTTCAATTTCTATGTACTCGCTTAAAACTGGAAGGAGATTCCGAGAGTAGGTTCCGGAAATATGGATTCAGAAGTTGAAACTTAACTAAAGATTACAATATGAGATTCTACCTTAAAGCGTATAGAATCTAAATGAAACATATTACAAGTAAAGAAGTGTAAGAAAGTTATACTTTCCTTTCAATACAATATGCAGAGGAAACAAACAAGTAGTAAAACTACAAGTAACAAGATATAAGTCTTTTAACCCAAAGAGAAGGGTATCCAACAACCTTCGATAAAGGTCCCTTGATTTATACATTCAAGAAAGTCTGTCTTACCCACACCAGGGTAAGCCCTCGATACGAATATCAGAATCTCTGTCTTGATATCCCCGCAAGCCCTCAAATTCAAGGTAGTTGGAACCTCTGTCTTCCTCAGCAAGGAAGCCCTCGAACTTTAAGGTAGTCGGCACCTCTGTCTTCCTATCTTAGGAAGTCCTCGAATGTAATCACCAATATTCGGAGTCACACGAAACAAAAACTGAACGAGCAGTTCAGTACGCACAAGGTATGAAAAGCTTCTCTCTCTATAAATCAACTTAGCATTGTGTGGTCTCTAGATCGATCAACTTCATTATATTTGAGATCTTTCAAATGATATCCTATTTATAGGCAAGGTCGGCCTCCTTTCCAATGGTCATATTTTCCTTGAAAATCAGAGGGACCTCTACACGTGTAACTTAACCAACGGTTAGTTTATAACAGAATAGATGACATCGTTTTGTAACAAAACAAGTGTAACAGAATGTATGACATCGTTTTAAGTCTAACTCAAAAGTTCGGAGTGAAGGTTTGGAGTGTAAACAAAAAGTCAAAGAGTATAAAAATTATAAAAGAGTACGCAAAATGAATGTTCAGAGTCTAACTAAAAGTAATATTCAGAGTCTAAATAAGTTCGGAGTGTATAAAGAAAGGATAATCAGATTCTGTTTAATAGGTGAATTCGGAATAAGAATTCGGAATATGAATTCGTAATGAGAATTTGTAATCAGAATTCGTAATGGGAATTCATAACCAGAATTCGTCATTTGAATTTGATGTTGAGCTTCATGAGAGTTAGTATCATGAATTCGGAGTAGAAATTTATCAGAGTTTGTATCCATAATTCGGAATGGAACTTCATTACAGTTCTCATCTAGAATTTGGAGTCTAAAACAAAATGCTTCATATCAAAGTTTTAAATGATTCTGAGAATATAGAAATGAATTTGATTCTTATACTTAAGAAATATATGGATATAGATAATGAAAATATGATAAGGATAATTTTCCTTATAAAAGCTATTTTCCTTATAAAATCAATTTTCCTTATAAAAGAAATTTTCTTTATAAAAGCAATTTTTTTTATAAAAGAAATTTTCATTATAGATAATGTGTTTGTGATTTTAAAAACAAGAAGGAATGGAAAAGTCATAAGGAAAACCTTATTGACTCAACAATCTCCCTCTTTTTGGAAAGCACAAACATCCTTACGAAAAATAAATTCTAAGAAGAAAGAAAAAAAACATAAAGGCTTATCTCCCTTTGCTTATGGATGTTTATGAATACTACTAACTCCCCCTTATGATTTGAAACACTAAGGATCATATTCTAGATTTCCAGAATGATATTTCATTAAGAATAATAATGCTAACTCCCCCTTAGATAAACTATATTAGAGTTCTTTTTCTTTCTCACCCTTCGTTAAGGTTCTTTTTCCCTTTTTGTTAGGATTCTTTTTCCTTCTCCCCCTTTGTGATTTTCAAAAAGAATTTGAGGGAATGGAAAAAAAATAACAAAGTACCTGAAAAATTAGTAAAAACAACAAAAGAAACGAGCAGGAAAATTTTTCATTCAGTTTGAAAAAAAAGATACTAAGATACAACAAAAAGATCGGATTTGTCTATTTTGGATCTTTTTATTTTTTCATGAGACCCTTAAGAATAGTCTTTATCTTCTTCAAGTATTTATGGTCTTCTTCGTCTTGCTTCTCTAACACAACTATTCTTGCACTCTGAGCTTCAATATTTTTTTCATAGGCTTGAAGCTTTTCTTCCTGAGCTTTCAAAACTTATTCTTTCTTTAACAACTTCTCTTCAAACTCATTCTGAAGATCCCTTTCATTCCTCCATCTTTGAGAAACAGAATTCATCTTGCCAATCAGATCTCTGTCTTCTTGAATCCGTAAATTCTTCTCAACTGTCAACTTTTCTTCAAAGGAAGAAGTAAGCTCATTTATCTTTCTGTCTTTTATCTCAAAAGCATCTTTAACATTATCTTGGAATTCATCCAAGATCCTTATCTCATCTACGGTTTTCTTCTACCTACTTTTCATTTTCTTACAATAACTTTTGTGGGCTTCATAGTCAACAATAAAAGTTTGGAACTGAGATTCTATCTCAACAGATTTATCCGTAACCATGTATACAGAGTCTATTTTCTGATTCAAAGTATGTTGGAGCATCTGGCATCTTGAATCAATACTTGAGAAGGTCGGAATAGAACCCACCAACTTCTTTAATGACTGAACAACAAAGTCATTCCCCAAAGAAGATGACTCTGAATCTGAGACTTTTCTTGGAGAATTTTATTCTTCAATTTGCTGAACCTTTCTCTTTGAATAACTACCAACTTCCTTTCTCTTTACAACCACTGAGCTCGGGGTATCAACAACGAGTTGCTTTCCCTTGTCCACTTTCAGAATGGATTCTTGTTCCGGAGTTCTCTGCTCACTATCAGATACTTGAACAACATTGTCTTCATCGTCAATAACTTTTTGTGCACCATCAACTATATTCTCCATTTGAGCAATATCATGTAGAAGTTGTTATTCCTCTGCATGATAAGCTACTTCTTGTTCTCATTTATCCTCATCCTTCCCTGGAGTGACTAACTTAGAGGACTCAGCTTCTAAAGTTTAGAGAGACAAATGTTTCGAAGGTGTCTCCTTATAATCATCTACTTGCTTCAAAAGATCTCCGGTATCACCACTACCTTCAGCAACTACTTCTTCCTCTTGAACTTCTTCAAACTACCCAACTTCCTCAACATTCCTAGCAACTGCTTCTTTTGGAGCGACATAGTTTCTTACTGGAGTTTCAGGTAGAGATTCCACAGAGAATGATCTCAGAACTGGAATGTTTGCGGAAGTCATCTCATTAAACACCAACAAAGTCTGAGCAACCTCAGCTTCTGATATCTTCTTCTTAAGATTCTTTTATTTCACTTGTTTTTCTAGTTTAGCAGCTGTCCTTTCCTTCAAGGCCTTAGCCTCCACAGGATCCAAGCCAAACTGAGGCTCCCCTTGCACTCTCTTCTCTTTGATTTCCCTCCACTTAGCAACTAATTCATCAGGGAAAGATTTATTTTTATTTGGTTTTGGTGGTGCGGAAAGAACTTCCTTAGACTTGGGATTCACTACTTCGACTTCAACTTCTTTCAACTTTGTCTTCTTCACTGGCTTAGAAGATTCGGGTTCAGCAACTTTCAGAACTGCTTCTTCTTGATCTGGTAGATCAAAGAACTCACCAGTCTTCTTATCGAAGGCAACATCCATCCTATTGAGGGTACCATCACTCACCAAAATAATTTTGAAAACTCTTGGCTTAGACTTGCAAGCCTCCTTGAAAGACTCAAGGCACCGAACTATTAACTTTGAGATGATTGCTGGATACATTATGATCTGAGCTCTTAGATTCCCTTTCTTAACATTCTCAATGGTAACAAGAATGTGTTTCATCAAGTTAAACTTCATTAGATTTATCATAAAATCTAGAATATAGATCGTGATTTTCTTCAAATTATCTTTTTCACCCTTTCTCGGTACGATAAAGCCTTGTACCCATAACTCTAGAATCCGAAAATTCGTAGACAAAGAAGAAATCTTCGGAGCCTTGTCATCTGCCAGTCCGAGAGTCTCCAATACCTTTTCCTTGTTTAAGCTTCCTTTTGAATTAGGTAAAACATGATAAATGAACTCGGCTTCTCCTTCATAAGTCATCCCTACCAAGCTAGCTGCCTTGATATAAGAAAGTTTATAAGTCTTGTCATAAGACTTAAATGAAAATTTCTCCCTATTATCTTCCTTAAAGAAGGAAACCGTCTCATAGAACTCAACAAGCAAATCTGAATATACTTCATCTTGATTCCCTGGCTTAGACACAAAAACGTCTTCCAAAATGTTACACTTAATGTTCTTGGATATAAGAGAATCATACTTGTTGAAGAAATCAGGATGAACCAACCTTTCTATATATACTAACCACTTGGAAATTGGCTTAGAGGAAGACATGTCTTGATAAGCTGCTTCCATAGACATTCGGATTTGAAGACTTCTGAGAAGTTCAGAACAGAGATTACCGAAGATCGGAACGGCCTTAAAACGAAGAGGTAGAGATTTGGGACACTGGAGCTTGAAAAACCGATGTGGGACGACCTCTTGGGGTCCCCTTTATATAGGCAATGAAAATACGGTTCATCTTCCTCGGTTGATCGAATGGTTGTAAAAACTGAGATCAGATCTGACGGTTGAAAACCAATTCTGAAGACAACTTGAATCCGATATTTTTGAGGTTTTTATTAAAACAAAGATTTAAGAAAACTATACTCTAAAAACACAACATAAGAAAATACCAACTGGTAAATTATGATTATGAAAACATGAGTAAGGAAATTTTACCTTTCAGATTAGCTTGGGAAGATTAATCATAATGGGTAACATTCTAAAAAAATGATAAAAAAAACTTTGTTGCGAAAAGACATTGTTCACAAAACTCACAAAAAAAAAACAAACTCAGTACGGAAAACCCAGTACGAAAGGAATAATAAAAATAAAAATTTATTATAAGAATTTCAGTATTTCATTAAAAAGTTTGAATTTGAAAAGATCATTATGAAAGTCTCAGTACGAAAATCTTGTTATGGAAACACCAGTACAAAATTTTCCATTCCGGAAGTTTTCTATACAAAAATTTCCATTTCAGAAGTTTTCTATATGAAAATATCCATTCTGGAAAATTTCAGTTCCGGAAATTTCCATTCCGGAAATTTTACTTCCGAAAAGTTTGAAAAATTAACTTGGGAAAAAAATTATTCTAACAATCAAATGTACTCCCCCTATGAAAAGGAGTTTATTACTATTAGGAGAATTGTTCAACAAGAAGTTAATGAAGAATGATCACCTTACAGTTATCATTCCTAACTTTTGTTTAATATATTCAAATCTATCGGAGGGTAAAGATTTTGTGAAAATATCAGCAAGTTGATCTTGTGTTCCTATAAACTGAAGAATGATATCTCCTTTTTGTGTGTGATCCCTAAGAAAGTGATTCCTAATATCTATGTGTTTTTCACGAGAGTGATGTGTAGGGTTCTTTATTAGTGCAATGGAACTTGTGTTATCACACAAAATTTGAGTTTTAGTAAAACTCAAGCCATAGTCTGTGAGTGTGTGTTTCATCCACAACACTTGAGGACAACAGCTTCCAACTGCTACATATTCGGCTTCAGTAGTGGAAAGTGCTACAGAATGTTGCTTCTTGCAAGACCAAGAAACTAGTGAATCTCCTAAGAAATGACAAGTTCCGGATGTACTTTTTCTATCCATTATACACCACCAAAGTCAGAATTAGAAAATCTTTTTAGAACAAAATCATTTCCAGAAGTATAAAATAATCCTAGATCCATGGTTCCCTTAAGGTAGTGAAAAATTCTTTTTACTGCCTTTAAGTGAGATTCCTTATGATTGGATTGATATCTTACACATAAGCATACTAAGAACATTAAGTCTGGTTGACTAGCTGTTAATTAAAGTAAACTTCCTATCATACCTCTAAAAGATGTTTGATCTAATGGTTTCCCAACTTCATCAAGATCCAAAGAATTTGAGGTACCAATGGGAGTACTTATAATTTTAGTGTTGTCATAACCATACTTTTGAGAAGATCTTTAATATACTTATGTTGATATATATAGGTTCGTTCTGGTTTGTGAGAAATTTGGAAACCAAGGAAAAAATTTAACTCACCCATCATACTCATTTCAAACTCAGATTTCATTAGACTTGCAAAAGAGTCGGTTAAAGATTGCTGAGTTGAACTAAATATGATTTCGTCAACATAAATTTGAACAATAAAAACATTTTTCTTTTCTTTATTTATAAAAAGGGTTGGATCTTAATTTCCATTAACATAGTTATTTTGAAGTAAAAATCTAGTGAGTCTATCATACCAGGCTCGTGGGGCTTGTTTAAGACCATACAGAGCTTTGGTAAGTCTAAAAACATGATCCGGATGTTTTGTATCTTCAAAACCAGGAGGTTGTTCAAAAAAAACTTCCTCTTGAACATAACCATTAAGAAAAGCACATTTCACATCCATTTGGAAAAGTTTAAAATTAATGAATGCTGCAAAGGCAAGTAGAATACGGATAGATTAAAGTCTAGCTACTGGAGCATAGGTTTCTTCATAGTCTATTCCCTCTTGCTGATTATAGCCTTTAGCAACAAGTCTATGTTTATTTCTTACTATGACCCCATTTTCATCACATTTGTTTCTGATGACCCACTTTACTCCAATAACAGAAGTTTCCTTAGGTCTTTAAACCAAGATCCAGACTTTGTTTCTTTCAAATTCATTTAGTTCATCTTGCATAGCTTTGATCAAATCATCATCACCTAAATCTTCATCTGTGTTTTTTGGTTTTAATTGGGAAAGAAATTCTAAATGTTCTATTTCATTTCTTAAGGAACTTCTAGTTCTTACAGGTTGATTTACATCACCAATGATACTGTCACTGGGATGATTCTTAAGAAACACCTGATTTGTGTTTTGTAAAACCCGTTCATCAACGTAGGGTAGAAAGTCTTCTAGGGTAAATGTTTCAGAAGTATCTTCTTGAACATTTTCATTATTAGAAGGATCTTCTATCAAAGGTTGATAATCATTTTTTGAAAACACATCCGAGGATTTAGGTTGGGATGGTTTAAAAACAAAAGGATCTGACTCATCAAATTTTACATGCACTGTTTCTTCAACAGTACAAGTATTTTTATTGAAAACTCTCTATGCCTTCAAATTTGTGGAGTAACCTAAGAAAATCTCTTCATCATATTTTGGTGTGAATTTATGTATGTTATCTTTAGTATTCAGAATGAATACTTTGCAACGAAAAACCATGAAGTAGGAAAGTCTTGGTTTTCTACCATTCCATAACTCATAAAGAGTTTTATTAAGAAAAGGTCTAATCAAAACTCAATTTATAGTATAACAAGCAGTACTTACAGCCTCATCCCAGAAATGTCTAGCTATAGAATATTCACTAAACATGTTTCTAGTTATCTCTTGAAGAATTATATTTCTTCTTTCAACTACACCATTCTGTTGAGGAGTTTTATGTGCTGAAAAATTGTGAGTAATACCTTTTCTATTACAAAAAGTTTCAAAATCTGAATTTTGAAATTCTCCTCTATGATCACTATGAATAGTTTTCAATGGAAGGTTTTTATCATTTTTAACTTGAGCTCTAAAACTTTTGAAATAAGAAAAAGATTCATATTTCTTTTCTAGAAAATAGACCCAAGTAAATCTCGTGTAATCATCAACTAGAACAAACACATAGTATTTTCCTCCAATACTTCCAGTTTGTGTTGGACCAAAAAGATCCATGTGCACTAACTGTAATGCATCAGTTGTTGAGACTTCACCGATTGATTTAAAACTAGATTTATGTTTCTTTCCATATTGAAAAGGATCACAAACTTTAGAATAATCAAATATAAGCTCTAGTAGATCCTTAACTAGTTTCTTCTTAGATAGTTTGCATAAGTTCCTAAGGTTACAGTGACCTAGTATTCTATGCCATAACCAGGAATGATCTTCCATTGCACTTAGTCAAGGTAAATCTTGGCTCCTGAGGTCTTCTAGGTTCAAGGTGTAAACATTCACTTGCCTATTGGCTGAGAGAATAAATTCTTCCTTGGAATTGTGAACTAAGAACTTATTATTCCTAAAATTCACAAGGTATCCTTCATCACATAACTGAATTATGCTAACGAGGTTGTGCTTAAGACCCTTAACAAAAAGAACATTTGAAATCAAGGTTTTACCATGAAGAACAATATTACAAATACCAAAAATTTCTCCCTTAGCATTATCTCTGAAAGTTACCTTTACTCCTCTCATTTTGATAATATTTTAAAAATAGATTTTGTTACTAGTCATGTGCCGGGAACATCCACTATCCATGTACCACGTGTTGTTGTTGGTATTCTCTTTATTTTCCTGAAATCAAGAAGAGAATTAGATTTTCGGAATCCAAACATGTTTGGATCTGAGATTTCCAGACAACAAAATTTTAGGAACCCATATCTTCTTAGAGAAATAATCTTTGTGAAATCCTAGAGATTGGGGTTTGTTTAAGGAACAATTCTTTGCCCAGTGACCACCATACTGACACTTGGTACAAAATGGGGCACTTTGAGGAACAAAATAATTGTTACTGGAAATAGGGTTTGCATTGGTATAACCAAATCCGGATTTATTTCTTAAAGGTCGTATTTGGGAATACATTTTATCAAAATTTTCTTTACCATGGGTAATGTTTGATAAACACATCTTTATGGAACAAATTTCGGACTTGAGTTTTATAACCAAGTTCTTATCTTCAAAATCATTAGATTTAGAACTAGAGCTAGTCTCAAAAACATTTTTCTTAGAAATTACTTTTTTTAACTCTTTAGAAAGTTTGTTCTTCTCAGAATTTACTTCCTCAAGATTTTTTGAAATACTTTCAAAATCAACATTTTTCTTATCAAGATCTTTAGAGAGATCTGATATTTCTTTTGTAAGAATATAATTTCTAGAGTTTTCCTTATCAAGTTTTTATTGAGTTTAGAATTCTCAATTCCAAGAAGTTCAGAAAACCTAGAAACTTCTTCATAAGTCGGTAAAGTATTATCTTCATCAGAAGAAGATTCTTCATCAGAAGAGTTATAATACTTACTATCATTAGAATTTAAAGATACATTGGTCAATGATTCAGCATTTCGTACCTTATCCATAAAGCAATGATTATTAATAGGTAGTCTGGCTATAAGACCAAGATTCTTCTGTCCTGAAGATTCATAATTAGAAGATTAATCTGAAGAGTCACCACCACTGGCACTCCAGGTATCACTAGATTTCAAAACTTTCTTGGCTTTGGATTTATAATACTTCTTTCTGTTCCTATCTGAATGCCTTTCTTTCCTTTCTTTCTTTTTGAGAAAAGTGAGATCTGGTCTAATATGTCCATCTCTCTTGCATTCATAACAAGTGACTTCTCCATCTTTCCTATCTTTCCTTTCCTTTTTCTTATACTTAGATTGGAAAATTGTTTGGACAGCTATCTTGTTCATCCTTTGAGCAAGATTTGCAAAATCATTTTAAGAGACTTCACTCTCACCAGATTCGGATTGGAAAATAACTTTCTTAGACTTGGATCTGGTTACTCTCTCTAGAGTCTTAGCTTTCACCTGATTTGATGTTGTTGTAAAAGCAACAGTACCATTTCCATTCTTCTTCTTGATGTTGTCAGCATCTCTCTTCATTCTTCTCTCATGTTGAAGAAGAGTTCCAAATAGCTCATCAAGAGAAATTTGAGTGACCTTCCTATTCTCATCAACAGCTGTTCTTTTGGATTCCCAGTCATTGGGCATGATATCGATTATATTATCCACAAGTGCTTCATCATCTAAAACTTTCTCTCCCATAGACTATAAACTGTTGACTATAGTCATAAATCTCTGTTGAAATTTACAGATTTGTTCACCATATGGAAAATTGAAGCCATGATATTCATCTATAAGCATAACTCTCCTAGTTTCAATCACTTTAGAAGTTCCAAAGTGTGTTACCTCTAACT
This sequence comes from Viscum album, assembly GCA_963277665.1. Classification (NCBI taxonomy): domain Eukaryota; kingdom Viridiplantae; phylum Streptophyta; class Magnoliopsida; order Santalales; family Viscaceae; genus Viscum; species Viscum album. The sequence continues at coordinate 745,905,155 of OY728143.1, forward strand.
TCTTCCAGATACAATTAGCTTCTTCACAAGAAGAAATTTGGCTATATATATTTCTGTTCATTGAACATAGTAAAGTATTTCATACCTTATAATTGAGTTGATACTCTTTCTTTTCCTGGTTAGTGAAAGTTCTAACTTCCTTATCAGGAATTTTATAATCACCCGTAAGCATAAAAAAGTTTTCCACTCCAATATTGATAACAAAAGTATTCATTCGATCTCTCCAGTACTCATAGTCATTACCATCAAAGATCGGTGGTCTTGTAGGATTTAGATTATCAATGAAACCAACATTGACTCCTGCCATACTTATAAAAACCTTCGGTACACAAACTTTTTAGTAGAAAAAGATCGTAATCACTATGTTCGGAATGAAAAGGTTTGGAATAACAAAGTTCGGAATGAGCAAAGTTTGGAATAACAAAGTTCGAAGAAAAACATATGCGTGAGTATAAGTATTTCATAAACCTGCTCTGATACCAATTGTAGGATCGAAATAATGATGTAGATGCTCAATATACAAGAGGGGGGGGGGTGAATTGTACACATTAAAAAATTTCCTTAAACAAAGGAAAGAGATGAGTTTAACAAAGTTAGACTAAAGATAATTCACAACACCTCTAACACCATATGAAAAAAATTGGAATAAGGAATTAAGTTATAAAATTCAAGTTCTATGTACTTGCTTAAAACTGGAAAGAGATTTTGAGAGTAGGTTCCAGAAATATGGATCTGGAAGTTGAAACTTAACTAAAGATTACAATATGAGATTATACCTTAAAGTGTATAGAATCTAAATGAAACAGAGTAAAAGTAAGGAAGTATAAGAAATTTATACTTTCCTTACAATACAATATGCAGAGAAAACAAACAAGTAGTAAAACTACAAGTAACAAGATATAAGTCTTTTAACCCAAAGAGAAGGGTATCCAACAACCTTGGATAAAGGTCCTTTGATTTATACTTTCAAGCAAGTTTGTCTTACCCACACCAGGGTAATCCCTCAATACGAATATCAAAATCTCTGTCTTGCTATCCCCGTAAGCCCTCAACTTCAAGGTAGTTGGAACCTCTGTCTTCCTCACCAAGGAAGCCCTCAAACTTTAAGGTAGTCGACACCTCCATCTTCTTATCCCCGGAAGTCCTCGAATGTAATCACCAACATTCGGAGTCACATGAAACAAAAACTGAATGATCAGTTCAGTACGCACAAGGCATGAAAAGCTTCTCTCTCTAGAAATCACCTTAGCAGCGTGTGGTCTCTAGATCGATCAACTTCATTATATTTGAGATCTTTCAAATGAGATCCTATTTATAGGCAAGGTAGACCTTCCTTCCAACAGTCATATTTTCCTTAAAAATCGGAGGGACCTATACACGTGTAACTTAACCAACAGTTAGTTTATAACAGAATAGACGACATCGTTTTATAACAAAACAAGTGTAACAGAATATACGACATCGTTTTAAGTCTAACTCAAAAGTTCGGAGTAAAGGTTTGGAGTGTAAACAAAAAGTCAAAGAGTAGACAAATTATAAAAGAGTACGCAAAATGAAAGTTCGGAGTCTAACTAAAAGTAATATTTGGAGTCTAAATAAGTTTAGAGTGTATAAAGAAAGGATAATCAGATTCTGTTTAATTGGTGAATTCGGAATGAGAATTCGGAATACGAATTCGTAATGAGAATTTGTAATCAGAATTCGTAATGGGAATTCATAACCAGAATTCGTCATTAGAATTTGATGTCGAGCTTCATGAGAGTTCATATCCTGAATTTGGAGTAGAACTTTATCAGAGTTCATATCCAGAATTCAGAGTGGAACTTCATTACAGTTTTCATCCAGAATTTTGAGTCTAAAACAGAATGCTTCATATCAAAGTTTTAAATGATTCCGAGAATATAGAAATGAATCCGATTCTTATACTTAAGAACTATATGGATATAGATAATGAAAATATGATAAGGATATTTTTCTTAATAAAAGCGATTTTCCTTATAAAAGCAATTTTCCTTATAAAATCAATTTTCCTTATAAAAGAAATTTTCCTTATAAAAGAAAATTTCCTTATAAAAGAAATTTTTCTTATAAAAGCAATTTTCCTTATAGATAAGGTGTTTGTGATTTTCAAAACAAGAAGGAATGGAAAATTCATAAAGGAAAACCTTATTGACTCAACATAGACATGAAGGAATTATTCACAATGTGGTCCACTTTATATTTTTTCATGGTAACTTTATGCAATAGTCTATAGTACACTATGCCAAAATTTGTATTTAGGAGCGATTTTTTTTCATTTAGCGGTGGTTTTGGAAAATAGCAGCTAAATCGTGTGTCGGGAAATAATTAGTGAATGTTTTTTAGGGGCGGTTTAAACCACCTGTAAATAATTTTTAATTTTTTTAAATTTTCATAATTTTTTAATTTTTTAAATTATTTTTTTATATTATTAATTTATTTATTTTTTTCTGTAATTTATTTATATTTTTATTTTTGTAATTTATTTATTTTCTATATTCATTATTTATTTTTGGTAATTTATTTATTTCTTTAGTATCCTAATATATTTATTTATTCATTTATTATTTTTTCGTAATTTATTTATTTATTTATTTATTATTACCACACACAAGCCCATATTCATGCATAAGTCAAAGTCCATGCACAGGTCTATGTCCATGCACATACCCATACCATATATATAAATTCTACGTTGGGTGAGATTTGAACCCCTTACCTCTTGCTTATTCTCCTAAGACTTTATCACTCCAGCTGGCTTTTTGTGTGGTCAATAAATTGAATTTAATATACTTATACATATATATATATATATTAATTGGAAATGTAAGTAATACATAACAAATAGATACAAAATAAATAATTATTAATCGATAATTACTAATCAATAATGATTAATCAATAATTAGTAATTAATAATTAATAATTAATAATTAATAATTAATAATATATATTATATATCATATAATATATAACATTTAATATAAAACATATAATATATAAGATAAAATATATAATACATAATATATACTACCTAATATATAATACCTAATACATAATATATTATTTAAAATATATAATATCTATTATTTATTATCTATTATGTATTATGTATTATATATTATATAATACATAATAAATAACAGATAATACATAATACATAATACATAATATATAATAGACAATACATAATATATAATATATAATTCATAATATAAAATATATAATAAATAACATATAATATATATAAGTAATGTATAAATAATAAATTAATTAAAAAATAATTTAATATATGATAAATAAATAATAAATAAATAATAAATTAATAAATAATAGATAAAAATAAATAATTATTAATAAATAACAAATAATTAATAACAAATAATTAATAATTAATAATAAATAATTAATAATAAAAAATTAATAATTAACAATTAATATTTAATAGTTAATATTAACTAGTATTTAATAATTGATCATTAAGAATTTATAATTTATAATTTATATTTAATAATAAATAAATAATTAATAAATAAATAATTAATAAATAAATAATTAATAAATAATAAATAATAAATATATATTTAATAAATAAATAAATAATAAATTAATATTTAGTAAAATTAAAAATAAATTAATAAATTAATAAATTAATAAATTAATATATAAAAATAATAAATAATAAATAAAAAATAAAAAATAAGAATGAATAAAGAATAAATAAATATATAAATACATAAATAAATAGATAAATAATTAATAAATAATTAATAATTAATAATAACTAATAAATAATAATTTATAATTGATATTTATAAAATTAATAATTCTTAATTAATAATTAATATTTTCACTTTAATATTTAATATTTAATATGCCATATTTAATATTTAATAAATAATAAATGAATAATTGATATTTAATTGATAAATAATCAATAAATAATCAATAAATGAAAAATAATAAATAAATAATAAATGAATAATAAAATAATAATAAATTAATATTTTGTAAATTAAAAATAATGAATAAAGAATATAGAATAAAGAATAAAAATTAAAAAAAATTAAAAAATAAATCATAAATAATGAATATTAAATACATAAATACATAAATAGATAAATAATTAATAATTAATTAATAATAACTAAAACCTAATAACTAATAATTTATAATTTATAAATAATAAATATTAATTAATTAATTAATTAATAATATTTAATTTGTAAATAATTAATAAATAATTAATAAATAAAAAAATACATAAATAATAAACTAATAATTAATAATTATTTAATTAAAAATAAATTAATAATTAATGTGTACATATTTACTAAATAATAAATAAATAAATAATAAATAAATAATAGTTAAATAAATGACAAATAAATAAATATTAATGAATTAATTAATTAATATTAAATAAATAAATAAATAATTAATTAAATAAATCATAAAACATTAAGAACCTATGAAGTCCCTAAAAACACTAAAATGACCATAAAATATGATTCGCGACTCATTTTCATGTGACACAACCAGTCAAATCTATGATCATGAAATGGGCTTCAATATGATATGTGGTATATGCCAAACGAACACCTGAATTGAACGTTATAACCATTTAAATTTTAAGAAATCAGTGTCTGCAACTAAAACCTCTATTTCGGATGACTTCAAGGCCTTTTTGGAAGAATAAAAAGGTGTTCAAGCCAACGAGCCCGTACCTAAGTGGTACAGGCTCCTTCTTGGCATCCAAGAGACCCGGGTTCAAAAATGGGTGGAGGCGAATTTCCAGGTTACTGTAGCAGTACTGTAGAAGTTACTATTCGGTAATGTAGCAGCCAGAACTATTAACTCGATTTGGGCCTTCGGGCCACCGGTTCGGGCCTACGGGTCTCCGGGGCCTTTGGGTCATCAAAGTACTTTGGGCCACAGGGCATTCTGGTCACATCGACCATGGAGTAGCCCAGTTCACATACAACAGGCCCCAGAAGAGGATCAGAGCAACAAGAGTAGCAGACACCAGATGTAGAGCTAACCGGATTGGATGAATGAGAGGGTATGACAGCTGCCATCGAGACCAGGCACTGTGCAGCTTTGTACGGGGCAATGCTAGCCGATCATCAATGCAAGGTGGGAGATAGGTGATCAATGAAATAGAAAGCTGGGGAGGGGTAGTTCAAGTGGGCTCGGCCAATAGGTCATTTATTGGGCATGGTATGCCTCTGGGACTTCGGGTCATGTATTGCGGGTTTTTCGGGCCTTGTGCCTTGGGCCTACGGGTCATGTACAGGTTCCCCTTCAACCCTTAAAAGGGGGATTATCCATAATAAAATAAAAAAAGGCCTTCAGGCCATTTGGACAAAAGGTTTTCAAACCATAGAGTGTTGGTACTTGACCCAAGCAGTGTAAAGTTTATCCCAGGCTTCGATTTGATATGTGGTAAAGCACAAACGGACACCTGGATTAAAAGTTATGGTTGTTTGATTTTCGAGTTTGATTTTTGACTTTTTACTTTTAAATATATTTTTCTCCATTTTTTATCATATGATTTAAATCTCACTTGATTTTTTCTTATTTGAAAAACTTCGATTTTACTGGTTTTGTAGCTGAAATGGACTCTCGGATCAGATGTTATGTTCATTTATAGCCTATGTTTTTTCTTCTAAATATTGAAGATTTGCTTTCAGTTTAAAAATATTATTAGATAATAATTATAAATATTAATTAATTGACACAATATAAATATATAAAAATATAAATAATAAACTATATTTGATGTTAAATAATAATAAAAATAATAAATAATAAATAATTTTCTTAAATTTTCATTCTTAAATTTTGTGGCAGTATTCAAACAAACGACGCTATTTCATAGTGGTTTTTTTTAAAATCTCTATTAAAAAACTATTTTTTAAATAATATTTTATTAAAAAGTTAAAATTATTTTTTTTTAAAAATTAGATGGTGTTTTTTCCCCGAGATTTTAAAAACCGCTGTGAAAAAACTGTCAATAAAACACTATTTTCTTGTAGTTGTAACCTAAAACATTCAATAAAATCCATCCAAGTTTGTATTTAAAACCAAGGTGATAGTATCATGGTTTCAATATCTTCAGAATGATTCTCTTTATCATGCATTGTGGAATAGACTTATCCTCAGAGAATACTCAACTCATAAAAAAACATAACTAGTTTTAAATTGTTTTATATCCCTATATAAATTCTTGAATTGATCTTTTTCATTATCATGAAACTCATTCATCCTAAAACTTCATCACTAAACTCATCTATTCATGAATCATGTTTATCACTTTTAACTATGTTATATATAAGGCATTTTATGTCAGTATAATATCATCCCCATTAATCTTGTCCTAAAAATTGATTAAAACAATAATGATAATATTCAAATCAATAAAAAATAAAATAATAATGTTCTAAATTGACCATGTTTTAGAATGTATCACTCTATAAGCCTCATATTTTTTTTCCTAATTGATATTTTTTATATAACGATTTATTTATCCTATGTATTTTGTAAGGGTTTTTCCATCACTAAATATTTTTCTCTCTGACTTGTTTCTAGTTAAAAAACACAAATTAATGTCATTTTTTATTTATGACGTCAATTTTAAACTGACATCTATAAAGGTGACATTAAAAATATGGTTTTCGGCGTCAGTTTTTCAAATACCGATGCCAAAAATAATTTCGTTAAGAGTTTCATCATCGGTTTTATCTAAAACTGACCCCAAATTTGAATTTATACAGGCTTTTCGGCGTCGGGTTTAGATAAAAACGATGCCAAAATTCAATTTTTTTAAAAAAAATTTGGCGTCAGTTTTTCAAATAACTGACGCCATAATTAAAATTATTTATAAAATAATTAAAATTACACTTCCAAAAAATCAAAACCTCAGTAAAAATAACACAATATACAAAAAAATCAAACAGTATTTATCATCCAATGCCTCCTATAACTTAAATGCGTATATCTAGTTAATCAAAAAAATTATCTATACATTTTTATTATAAAGTAAAACTAAAATACACGTACCTACAATCAATGACTTCAAGAAATTTTATGACATTTGCAAGTCCCATAACTCCAACATTTACAATTCTCGCACTACCCAACTATTCTTTGATACCAAAGACAATACATTTGAGTTACTGAAAAATTTACATGGATTCTAGTTAAAGATCAATGCATCAATAAATCTAAAAAAATTAGATAAAGACATTTCAAAGGAATTTGAGAGAACTCAATGATTACGATGTACTTATTATAGTCATGTGGCCAAACCTAAAAGTCAATTCATTATGGATACCTAGTACCATAAAAGAAATTGATTCCATGTAGATATCAAGTACATGTTCACTCATCATCATTGTGGTCTGAATCAATACTCAATGCCTTATGGATACCATGTAATATGATTAATGCACTTTTGGAATGTTCTTGGTCACTTCTATTGTCTTTTTTATCCTTTTGGCTTGGAGTTGATGCAGGTACGACATGGGTTCATGTCTGATTGAATAGTACATAGCTTCTCATCACATGGATTATTGATTATTTATTCTTTCATATACCAAGAATAAATAAAAAAACCGACGCTGAAAGATAAATTTTTTTAGACAATTCAGAATATTACACTTTCAAAATAAAGTAGAATTAAAATACAAGTACCTGAAATTTACGGCATGCTCATTGTTGGTTCTTGTTAAAGAATTCATTTGATTATTAGTAGGTTCAAACACCTAATATATCAAAAGAGTTAGTTTTTTGAACCAATATGTATTATTATTTATAAATATTAGAATATACATAACTGAAATCATAATTAGACTTAACAAATAGTTTGAAAAATTATATATAATATGAGTCATATCGGATTGGGAATAAGACTGTGAATCATTGAATGTCTATAATAATATTGAATGATATGAAATTAAACAATAGAATAATATTCTAGAAAATATATAAAAAAATTAATACAACTACCCTTATGAAAATTATTAGTTTCCCCAGTTGTGATTACCTTGTACATGAATCGTAGAATATAATAACCACATTCAATATGTCCATTTTGATGATGAAACTTTAGTTATAAAACATTAAACTAAAAATAAAAACCAATATATAACAAAAATATAAAAACTAATTACCTTTACTTCCACATATTTTATTTTCATTGGTTTCTTTACTAACATGTATTCCTTGTTAAAATGTTTCCATGAACTACATTTTTTTATATATGAACTAATAAAACTTGTCTAAACAATGAAAATTAAACATAATGAGCTTATAAAAAATTAAAAAAAAACATACCTATTTAATAATGTGGAAAATGGTTTACGCACTGTTCCTAATAAAGAGAAAAACCATTATAAGGTGCATTCACTTATGAAAAATACACGTAACATCCAATGACCCCTACAATACAAAAAGTTCACAATTAATGACATTATAAGGATCATTAGTTCATAATTATGTTGATGTCATTTATTATTAAAAAATGGTAAAAACTTGCACTGAATCTTTGTCTATGATAAACTCTCGGATATATATTGAACTCTTTCATCATTCTTCACATGTTTGACTTCCAAGAAAATGTAATCTGGATCTACAAAGTTGTAAATTTTTGTAGTTTCATTTTGTAAAAGAATCTTGTGTAGATACCTAATTTAAAAAGAAAATATAGTTAGTCAATTACATAACCATATTTTATTAAAGAAATAACAATTCAAACATCAATTTACATACATGGAAAACAACTACCCCACACTCAGCCCGATCTCTTCAAAATTAACTAAATGCATGATATCTTCTTTCATTAATTCCAATAGATAATTTCTTCCACATATATCAGGATTCATCTGAAACTCATAGATAAAATTCAAGGAAGAAGAGGACTCAAATAATATTTTCAACCCATAAGAAATATTAAATGTATCTATATCCGACTTTTCCTAAACATTTTGTTGCATTTGTGTAGTTTCTTTCACATTCAGATATTCCTATATAAGATAAATGTTTTAAAACATTATAATTAATTTTGAATCTTTTGTAATTAATATTAAAAAAACACATACCTCATTTGAAATATAACGAAGAAGGGTAGTTGGAAAAATTAAAAAATGGCCCATACATTCCACGACACTGGTGATCTCCATTGTAGGAAATTGTAGTAGAGTAGTAGGATCTATAATAACAAGTACTGATACTCTAACCTGACTCATCTGCATAGGCTGATGATGTACCGAGTCCCCCAAAAAATGCACCTGTCCTAACGCAACAATATGTACATGAGGGTCTCCCGCAAACAAATCACAATATAAGGCTTGATCTGAGGGAAGGGTCAAAGTAAGAAGGTGGGGGCAGGGTAGTCTGGGTGAGCAGGTTGAGAAGGCAGAAAAATGAAAAAGGTATATTAGTGTTTAAAATTTATAAAATAGAAAAATTGATTAAAATAAAATTATATACCTCAAAATGTTGCGTAGATGGGGTTGGGTAAGTAGATGGGGTAGGGTAGTCTGGGTGAGTAGGCTGAGAATGCTGAAAAATGGAAAAGTTATATTAGTGTTTATAATTTATAAAATAGAAAAATTGATGACAAATAAATAATATACCTCGAAAGGCTGCGCAGACGGGGCAGGGTAAGCAGATGGGCAGGGTAGTCAGGGTGAGTAGGCTGAGAATGCTGAAAAATGAAAAAATTATATTAGTGTTTATAATTTATAAAATAGAAAAATTTATGACAAATAAATAATATACCTCGGAAGGCTACATAGACGGGGCAGGGTAAGCAGATGAGGCAGGGTAGTCTGGGTGAGCAAACTGGGAGTGCTGAAAAATGAAAAAATTATATTAGAAATTATAATTTATAAAATAGAAAAATTGATGAAAAATAAATAATATACTTGGGAAGGCTACGCAGACTGTGACTTTCTTTAAAAGTGTTCTAATAAATCCTTCTACACTGCTGCTTGAATTTGATCACCCATAGACTGTTTCGTATCTTTCAAATCTTCTTTTAAGGATTCTATTTCTGGGTCTCTTGATTGCTTACTCTTACCAAAAACCTTCTGAATACAAACACCCGCCTGATATCCTCTAACATAGATGGGGTGTTCTACCTTTCCCAAAACAGTGTCTAGGATGTCCATCCTACCCTCAGGGATAAAAGATCCATGTATCTCTTTCTCCTAAAGTTCATCCTAAAATGAAAAATAAAAAAGTTATATTAGTGATTATAAATTATAAAATAGAAAAACTGTTAACAAATAAGTAATATTTACATACAATTCTGTCATCCACATGATGATCTTCCTCTGTAAGATACTATTCATTTTTTCTTCTTCTTGCTCGTGTCTGTTTCTCATGGTGAGAGGGAGGAGATGGAGGACCAAACTAGACCTCTTTTGAACCACTACTTGATCGATCTCTTAATGATTCAAATTTTTCTTCAATCATTTTCTGATCCAAATACGAATACCCTCCATGTGATAAAGTATGAGGGTATAAGTTTCTCAACCAGATCTCCTAATGAGATCTCCTAGAGTCCTATTATATAAAAATAAACTACTATGTAATAAAAAAATATAGCATAAATTTTAAAATATAAAACAATTACCATACCTGAAATTTCTCTTCCTGACGACTGTTAACAAATCACTTCCATGTTTCGTCATATATATACGGATACTTAAGACATGGGATTTCAACCTGCCTCTTTCCAAAAACATAATTTCTTGTTAGTTTGGTTTTAAAATCTCTCAATCGAATCGCCGCTAAAGAGAGATGTCTTTTCTTAATTTCTTTGGTTTCCTCAAAATTGAATGTAATGTATAATTGAATAAATTAAACATATCATTTAAAATATATAATATTAAAAAAATGAGATAAAATAAATAAATAAAGATATTTTACTGTCATGGCCACCCAAAGCAGCTGCTTCACCATCCTGTCCACTGACTTCCAATCGGGATATAAAATACTAATCCTGCAACGACTCTGCATCAATATATAACTGACAAACTAAAATTCATTTGGTCCAAATGCATTATTATTATCATCAAAACGGATGTGTACTTTTTCATCATCACGAGCAAGTGATAGTTTTGGTAAATGTGTAATACCACGTTTACCAACTTGAGAACTTGATTTTTGAATAGTAACAGGAGAAGTCTCCTCTGCTGAGGACGCTTCAGTGGTCCTGCAATTGTTTTTGTAAATTAACAGTTTTATTTCATTAAATAAGTATATTAATAAATATTTAATAATATTTCAAAATAGATATACCTCAGTAACTATTCCTATCTATCTGTATCTAATATTGATACTAGAAATTGTAATGAAATTTTGTGTACCTATATATCTGTATAAAAATGAATAATTAGAAACAAGGAAGACAAAAATAATTAAGTAAAAAAAGAGGCATGCATTTGTAAGTTTCCAAATTGGAAACAAAATATAAATATTTACCAGAAAAATTAAGAGACTAATTTATTGATTTCCCACAAGCCTTCATCATGATCAGTATGTACTGCATGCACTATATCTATCTTATACACATTGTAATCATCTAGAAGTTGTGTAATAGATGAATACGGCTCTTTTAAATCACTAACATCATCAGAATAATCCTCATCACCCAAATGGTATTTTTTTCATTGCAAAACAACTGACCATTAATCATTCGATGGATCAATGACATAAAATAACTATTTTTCATGTGTCTCCATGATAAATGGTTCCTCATTGTAAATAAACCTTTTCAAATCAAGCATTTTAAACCCATATTTATCATGTTTCAAACCATTATTACTATCAAACCAATTACACTTAAAAACAGTGACTCGAAATTTAATATAATCAATTTCCCATATGTCTTCAATAAATCCAAAATATGACGTTGATGGAGAAATTGGGTTTTTATCTTAGGCAGTCGAAAAATGAACTGCTTTAGCAAAAACCATCACACTACTATTCGGAACAGGACTCTTGTCATCCAGGTTTTTTTTGTAAAATGTGTAGCCATTGATATCGAAACCAGACCATGTGATCACATTAAGAGATGGTCCCCCTACTAAACAATTCAATATTTCTGATGCAGATATATCTTGGGTGACTTTCTCTTTAAACCATGAAACAAATGCCTTCTTATGCTCAACCATCAACCACTTTTAGTTTATTTTCTAATATCGTAACATTAATTCTACAATATGTGAGGATATATATGATTGGACCTCATCTGTGATGTTAAAAATGTATAAATGTGCCTACATCACTTCATCACGTGGAATGAACTTTACCTTTAAGCCTCGAACCCCTCTACCTTCACTATCAACAGTCATATGTCGAGATACAGGGAGATAAATATGCTTCTCCTCATTCAAATAATCAGTACAGAACTCAATCACCTCCTCTGATACATATTTTCGAACAATAGAGGCCTCTGTTAAATAAGTATTTTTAACATATCCTTTCAAAATTTTCATATATATTTAAAAAAGATACATCCATCTTAAATAAATAGGCCCACATATTCTTATCTGACGCACTAAATGAATCAGCAGATGAACCATTATATCAAAAAATGTGGGTGGGAAATACATTTATAGTTGACAAAGAATAAGATTTGCTTCATTCTCCAACACATCTAACAAATATGGATCAACGACTTTTCTGAAAATGGATTTGAAGAAATTACATAACCTGATGATAGTCTTTCTGATAGTTGTCGGCAATATACCAAGCACTGCTACTGGTAGAAGTTGTTGCATCAACACATGGAAATCATGGGAATTCATACCTATTAATTTACAATCCTTCATTGACACCAAATTATTCACATTTGAAGGAAAACCAATGGGTACTTTAATACCATGAAGTCACTGACAAAAAATCATCTTTTCAATCTTGCTTAATGTGTGATAAGCCGGAGGTAAATATGTTCTGTTTCCTTTCACAGTGGGAGAGAAATCAAAATGTATTTTCATTAATATCAAGTCCAATATATCATGCAATCCATATTTTGTCTTTCCTTTTATTTCTAAAAAATTTCAAATCAAACTGTCACATAAGTTTTTCTCAACATTTATAACATTAATTTTATGTTTTATCTTTTAAAATCTCTAATAAGGTAGTTCTAAAAAATAGACTGCTTCTTCCAGATATGTTTTTGAAAATGAGAACTTCTTCTCATTCCAAATGTCGAATCAATGTCTCTCACCCTGTCATTGTATTCTTCAGCTGACAATAGTCGAGGGGGAAGGTTGTATTCTTGTAAGCCGTTAAATTATTTTTTCAATCTACGATAAAGATGATCAATTCTAAAAAATCTTCGATATCCCATGTACACTGTCTTTCATCCATTCTTTAGTTGATAATATGATGTTTGTCCTTTACAAATTGGACATGCTTTATGTCCCTTAACACTATATCCAGATAAGTTTCCATATGCAGGAAAGTCATCTATAGTGAACATTATCATAGCACGCAAAAGAAAATACTATTTCTTATATGCATCAAAAACATTAACACCTTCCTCCCATAGCAGTTTCAAATCATCAACCAATGGTGAAAGACACACATCAATATCATTTCCTAGTTGTTTTGGTCTAGAAATCATCAAGATCATCATAACATATTTTTTATTCATACATAGGTTTTGGGAAAAGTTGTAAACTACCAAAAAAACAGGCCATGAACTATGTTGGCTACTCATGCTCCGATATGGATTCATTCCATTAGTACACAATCCCATTCTGAGATTTCTAACTTCACTTCTAAAATCATGAATTTTTTTATCAAAACTCTTCCAATGTAGTGAATCGGCAGGGTGACGTATGTTATCAACAAATATATGCTCATATGAATTCCATCTTGACCGTTTTTCATCAATTGAATTTGCAAATAGACGCTTCAAACGAGGAATTATTGGAAGGTACCAAATTGCTTTAGCAATAGTTTTGATTCTGGTACCTAAAAATGAATCAGAATTGAATTATCAGAATTGTATGCAAAAAATATTGGATGATGTCATTGGAAAGTAAAAAATTGATTTTTCATGACGTTGGATGACATCACATGAGAATGAATCTCAGTTGACTTTCCCATCTATCTTATAGCTTGAAGTCCTACATGTAGGAAACATGACAAATATTAATTTTATTTCCTATACAGAACACAATCATTGGGGAAAGAATGTATATTTTTATACCCCAATCCCATTGGGAACAATATTTTCTTCGCCTCATAATTAGAATCTGGTAGCCCATTGCCTTTTGGAAATAGATCTTTTAAAATCTCAAGTAAACTGGAGAAACTTTTATCACTCCACCCATTTTTTTCTTTTAAGTTAACTAATCTCAAAACTATTTATAACACTGTATATTTACTGCAACCCAGGAATAATGGTTTCTTAGAATCTCCATACAATAATTAAATAATTGGTGTTTTTTTGATAGTTTTAACACCTAAATCATGAATTAATTATTCAATACTATCCTCTACCGCATTATAAATATCGTCATCAACAATGGATGTTGAATTTTTAGTTCTTTCACCATGCCATATCCAATGTGTATAATTATGGCTAAAACCATAACAAATGAGATGATACTTGCTTTCTCTAGAGTTTAACTTTCTCATATTTACACACTTCACACATGGACATAATATCAAATCAATGTTTTGAAGATGTTATTTAGGGAATTCCAAAAAATTATCAACTCTTTTTTCATATTCACTAGTGGTTCTTCATAGATGAATCCAATTACATTCTATTAAATACATGATATCACAATATATTTGGTGAATATATTAAAACATTAAACATTTAAATATCAATCAGATAATTTTTAAACAAAAACACATTTAATAAAAACTATTGATAATCAGATAGAAAATATCAGATATGAAACACATTTACAAATAGTAAAAATTTTATTTTCATATTATATACATGTGTGTTATATTGATATTATAATTTAATTATAATATCATTCTTATAAAATTTATTAGTTCATTATATATTGTTGTTTCATTATTTTGATGTTGCACGTGTCAAAATAATTGAAGAGTGCATTAATTTAAAAGATGCAGTAAGTGTATTGGGTTAAATTTGATTGGAGTCAATGTAAAAATATACAATTTGTTGACAGCATATTTAAGAATGATTACTGAAAGAATATTTAACCATGTCCTAACACATTTAAAATAATATATAAACTAATAATTAAAGAAAATTAATAATAAAATTGAATGATAAATTATTTATCTACAAAAATAAAAAACACACACCAAATTTGAAGTTTAACCTGAATGGTGATCCTCAATCAAAACCGTGTTCAGTATAATGAATTCAAAAAACAAACACTATAAAATCTATACCAACAATGATAATACAAAACCAAAAATAATGATAAACAACAACTAAAATCGAACTAACATTGAAAGTCGTGTAAAATAGGGTTATGGAAAATGAAATAATCAATGGAAGATAAAACAAGAGATAAAAACAAAGAACGCAAAACGAAAATCGTTAAAACAGAACAAAACCGTCAACAATGGCCTTCCAAGATCACAAATACATCTTCGAAGGTCGTTGGGAGTCCAAGGTGCCGCAGCGGGTTTTGATTTCGACAATCCAATAAAATGATGGTTTTGCGACCCCGATTTATTTTAAAAGACTTTTGACATCGGTTTTGTTAAAAACCGACGCTGAAATTTTTAAAAATCATTCAGCTTCCTTTTTGAGAATAACCGACGCCAACAATCCCTTTTTTTTATTTTCAGCATCGGTTTTTACCAAAATCGATGCCGAAAATAAATGGGTTTCTTTGTTTCGACATCAGTTTTGGAGAAAATCAATTCCAAAACATTAACTTATGGCGTCAGTTTTCTTTAAAAACAACGTAAAAAAGTTTTTTTTATTATTGGCATCAGTTTTCTTCAAAAATAACGCCATTTTTTTTATTTTCCATGTTTATTTTCACAAAACCGATGAGAAATATCATCAAATAATTGTTTTTGGTGTCGGTTTTACTAAAAAATAACCCCAAAAATTTCCCTCACATACTATTGGCATCGATTTATAAAAAACCGACATTATTACATCGATGTCAAATCTCGTATTTCCAATAGTGAGTGAATCTTACATAAAGAATATTTACTCTTATGTATCTCATAGAGGGTTATCCATTTATTGTATTTCACCTAAAAAATTATTCTTACATATCATGTAATTTTCACACTTTGTCAAAATTCTATTATTTATTTCATATAGACACTTACATAGGAATTTGATGACTGTAATGTATCTCAGTGAGAGTCTAGAATTTTTCAAATTTGTACTGAAAGATGACCTCATGTTGGATTAAGTGAACATTTATAATGATTAAATATTGATTAAATTTATCTTATGAATTACAGTAGTCTTAGGAATTTTATAATTTCATCTCTATCTAAGAAAATTACTCAAGAGTATCACATGTGGGACTTTTCATTTCATATTTTTATATAAATATATAACTCATAGGACTCTTTAGTATTCATATTGAATCAACCATTTTGCAATACATTAGTAATATGAAAAATTACTTACCCTCATGTACTCAAGATTGTTCTATAATAACTTTTATCTATTCATTATAACTCATTCCCTTTTCAGTGGTATAAAATCTCAAATATTTTCTATATAAAATCTATAAGTATACAAACTATTAAAATTAATTTTAAATAACTTCTAATAAATTTCATTCATTTCCAAAATAATTTCAAAGATATATTCCTCAAATAAATACTCCATAGAGTATTTCAATGGTATTTCACTAACTCCATATTTTCAGTTCAATTCCAAACATCATAAACCTCATTCACATGTATTGAAATAAAATAAAAAATTATCCTCAAGTGTGTTCATTAGTTTCAATTCAAATAAAATTTACTATATCATGTATTTTGAGTTGCATGGTGGCTTCACTGGAAAGGAGGTACTAATGTTTTACATGATTTAAAAATAATATTTATCTATTTATCATTCCATCCATGAAAATATATATTTCTATACTTATATAATGACATATTAGTTGTTTCCTACTACGTTTTTATACTCACACCGTATACAGGAACCCCTATCCACATACAGAATTGTCTTCTTGGGATCCATGTAAGTGGAATGTTATTATGTCTTGTACTTAAGTAGGTGGATTTGAGTATAGAGAGAGGTGATACCAGGACATATTCTGGGTTATTTTTTATAACAAATCCATTGTGTTATTCTTTTTTTCTTTCTGTATATCAAATGTTTCGATATACATTATATATGAATTGTCTTTTAACTAGCTATCTGACAAGTAAAGTGCATTTGACATTACATTATAGAGTGTTTACCACTTTGATTACATGCAAAATTTTAATTCTTATTACTCCTTATATTATTTATATTATTAATTCTAACATGATATATAGGGTATAGTAACCCCAATTCATGGTTCAATCACACATCAATAGTGTGAACTCTCTTTTTAGTGGGGAGGCATAAAAAAGGTCATTTTACACTATACCATGGGATCATGAAATATGGAATTGGAATTATGATGAACATAATATGAAATTTTACACACCATAGGACTCCCTCTATAGGTTTAAAGTGTATATTTTAAAGGGTGTAAATTTGGTGATTGGTATGATAATTATATGATGGTGGGTAGAAAATATCGTTACTCCATCAAATATTTCAATCAGATTGTACAATATTGAAGACATAAACTATCCATTTCAATATATAATGGAAGATATAGTTGTGACCTATAAATTATGGAACTATCTTATTACAAAAATTATATGAGTATCATGAGATTGCATTATTGATGTGAACTAATGGAAAGGTTGTCATTTGATCATATTAAGAGTTATAATTGAATTTTTCTAGGGTGATTAATGCACCAATTACATGATTGTTTCTATGAACGGTTCATGTAGGTTCCTCGTGGGCCTCCACTCTTAAATGAGAGAACCTAATGTGCATGTGGGTGCACAAGAATCCCAATATTAGAATTGAAATTTTCATTTACATATTATGATTGTATCAGGCTAATGGAACATGTTTTGAGTCATTCTGTTGAAATATGAATGTTCAATTTGGTTAATTTATACCTAAGGATATTCTTTATCTTGTATTAAGGAATTCATATGTGAATTATATAGAATAATTCAATTTTTAAGTTTAAATTTCATGGAATTGACTCTGACTTATATTAATGATGGCATGGACTACTTATAATTTGGTGATACATTAATGATTAAAATTAATAAAATTTCTTTTTAATTACTTTTGGAAAATATATTTGGTTGTTTTTTGTGATAGGGACTATCTCAACATAATGTTTATGACCAAACCTCATATGATGTTTCTAGAAGTAATTAAATCTCATAGGATATTTTGAAATCTCTTGGTTATTATATGGAATAACATGTAATTATATAGTATGATTATATATTGAATGTTGTGATTCATTTTATCCCATGCTTTTATTATTTTTCTATTTAATTTAAATTGAAATTAACAATTAGTAATTAGATGTTATTGATAATATATTATTTTATTATGGATTATGAAAAAAATTGTGACCCTTATCTACATGTGTGGTAGAATATTTTTAATATCAATTGATGTTTTTTGATGTAATATATTATGTAGATGGATAAGAGTTACAATAGTTACCTATCTCTCAATAATTGATACTTCAATTTTATACTATTATTGATAATTGATTTTTATTATTAAATAATGAAAATTGTGCCTGATTAGTGTTGTTTTGTTTGAACATGTATAAAATTTAATCATTGGGCCATGCATTGATAAATTTAGAAAGAAAAAAATAATGATAATTATTACAAGGTGTCTACAAGATCACAATGTAGATAATCCAATAAAAGCACACATGGATTTCAGAACCATATATGTTATAGAGGACCTAAGCCATGAAACAAATGGATTCATTTTCCCACCATGATGATGATTATTCCATGAATACTTTATAGTACATAACATTACATGGAAATAATGAAGAAATACCAAATACTAGTACGGAATAAAGGAATCCTTTTAACTCAAAGTTCCATGACATTCATTATGTCATTGTGAAAATTGTTAATATAGTTTATACTGTTAATCCGTAGAAATTAAATATAAATCTTTATCTTGTTTCCCTAGACCATATATTATATTTTTTCATGAAATATAAAAAAATAAGGAGATTTCAAGCTACCATTTCAAATAAGAAGGCACAATCCAAGATATAAAGAAGGAATTATCCATTTTGAGGAATCTATAGTTAATATAATGAAATTTTAGATTTTATTGGAACCTACCATAATGTGGCATAATTCATCATCTTAAGGTTCCATTGCCCTATAAATAGTAGGCTCTCTAACCCCTTTTTATCTTCTAACTACATTATTTATTCTTTTTTAGTTTTTTCAATTTTATTTGAGAAATTTTTAATAAAAAAATAATTTTTATCTAAATAAATTTATTTAATTTATTATGTTTATTTCCTTTTAATTATTATTTTAATTTTTTTCATTAATTTTTCTACTAATTACCATTCTTTTTTTACTTTTAGTTGTTTTTTAATGAAATATTTATTTATGATTAAACCTAATTTAATCATGATTGGCTGGTCACTTAAGGGGTAACTATTCAAGATTATAAGGATGGTTACCTAATTTTATATAAATATTATTCTAAAAGTTATTTTAATTATGATGAATTTTTATGCACAATTCTTATTTCAGTCCATAATTTATCATTGATGATGAGAATTATTACCGGTTGATATCCAATGGGGTTAAGATTATTAAACTATATGAGTTGTTTAAATTAATATTTTTCTTTTTAATATTTAACATACTTAACTTTTTTAATTTTAATTATTGAATCAAAATATTTATATTAAATTAAGTACAATCAATGGATTTGAAAATAATAAAGATGATTAATTTTGAATAATTAGTAAATCAATTGACTCTATTATTTTATAAATAAAAGAGATCATATAAAATAATATAAAACCATAAATTGAAATTAATTTCATACTTTTTACCTTAATTATTAATTTTAAACACTTTATACTTCATATTTTAAATATCTTGATCATTTTAAAATTTTAAATTGAATTTTAATAATAAATCATGAGAAATACCTGATGATTTATATGATAATGTATGTGAAAATGATCTCATATTTATGTTATTATATTATCTTATATTATTGATAAGGATTGATAATACATATTATTTTTAACTTTTTCAAGTAATTTTATGTAACACTGATTATAGAAAGCTGAGTTTTCAATATCATTGTTTTGGGAAAATGTGAACTCAAGAGGTTTGTAATATTTTTTTACTAACAAAAATTTCATCTCAATTTATTAATTTTGTATTTTATTTTATTAATATATGTATGTTGCTTTGGTTTTTTTCTTATAGAATAATCTAAGAATGAACATAATCAGGGCCACTCAATCAATAATTGATGATTATTAATAACCCTTAGGAATACAATTACATGATCAATTGGTTTATTTCATCTCATCATCAATCAAATATGGGAGGACATGACTTCCCTGGAAGAAGAAATATTATTCTTGGAAATATCACCAATGAATAACCACAAGAAAAATCCTAAACATTTATAATAAATAGAACTAACATTAACTATGATCTATTATTCATTAATTGGGATTACCTGAGTATCTTTTTTCTTTTGAATTAGGAACAAATAATAAAATCAAAACAATCATTTTATAATGGTTACACATTATAGGAAAATATAGATCCATGAAACATAAATGTACTCATATCCACTTCTCCATGTTTTTAGAGATATGTGATATATTTAATTATGATAAATTTAATTTAAATGTCATTTTGTTTAGGTAATTTTTATTTTTATCTCAATAAAATGATGAAATATTGGATGAAAATCCAAACAACTAGTTCCATCACCACATGATATATTTTTTATAAAAAGTAATTATTAGATAAGTACTTTTACTCATTGAGTATTTTTAGTATATGTAATGATGTACCAATTTTTTTTAAAAAAGTGAATATTACTTGATCAAATAATGGGTTAGAGTCATGGTTTTATTAGGGAAGTGGTTATTTTAACCAATTCCAGTTTAATCTCTATGAGGGGGTGAATTAGTGATCAATTTTCATTTTATGAGTTAATAAATTCTATAGTAACCCCTTGAACATGTTCATTATCTTGATACACTCAATTATTTCTCATAATCTAACCTTTAGGTATAATAGTAATAAGAAAGATAATGTTACAAAGTATTTACATGGTTTGGACGAAAATCCTACAACTTTCCATGAGGGTTTTACACCAAACATGGATTATTTAATATCTGCAACAATCATTTACAACATGGATACCACTATATTATCCACCATTTCCCGATACCACTAAAAGATATAGTTATTCTTCAAAAACAAATATAATATAAAAACACCATAGTCTTCATACTAGTGTTATCTACACCATTGGATACTGGCCGACCTACTAGAGTATATGGATCAATTGTTATGAAAATGTACATTCTCAATAACATCATAATAAATAATTTTTATGACACTTAGTCCCAATATAAGGTGATTTGGATCCTCTAAAACTCATCAAAAATACATTGGTTCACAAAAAATCTTTTTTTCTTAAATAGATCCCACTTTTGTTTTCTTCTCTCCCCTTAGTGGTTGTGAGTTATGGATTATATAAATATTTATTCTTTTATTTTATGTGTATATATATATCTAATAACTTAAAATAATACCATGAGGATATTTATTTTTCTTCTGTTTTAAGAAATTACGTGATCTTTGGAAAATTATATCTCATTATTAAAATTGATCAACATATCTCCAACTTATTTCCCATTAAAAATCATTTAAAATCCAATTTAAAACTTAATTAAAATCCCTTAAATATTTTAGAATGTTTCATTTTTTCTTTATATACAAAATAATATTTAATTCATTACAAATATTCCATGTGTATGAAATCATGAACCATTCCCTTGTGGACATCCATCTTTTGTTTTGGCTCTCATATCATCTTCTATCATCTATGTGGAATAATTATCCTATGTGTTGGATATTCCTCCATTGGATAATTCTCAATAGGATAATTATTATGTGTATATTATAATTTTTTATCAGATAATTATCATGTGTGTAAATAAATTTGTCTTATAATATCTCAGATTAATTATATTTGTAAGATAAATTACTTTACCAAATATTAAACCATAGCTCCACATGATCATATCATTCATTATTTTCATATTATTCTCTACTAAATTTTATAAAATATCAATTTATCACCTCTAGATTGATTCATTTATTCTTATTATAAGAATATCGATCATCTCAACTGATCATGATACTTAATCCATGAAGAACATCATATGGATCATCAATTTTAATTTCTTTTGAATTATTTTTAAATAATAACTTCACCTTATAGACATGTGACATCATATCTATATTGACTAAACTATTCAAATTGACAACACATATGAGTCTAGATATACCAAATAAACAACCAATAAATGATGGGGTGATAAAATTCAAGATCACATAAATATGGATAATGGAGTAATTGTAAAAAAAAATCATTTATAAAGTTAGTGCATTAACCATATGAAAAAATTATATCACCTATGTCAAAATTAATATAGAAATTACTTACCTGTTTATGTTTGAATTGGGTCCTTATTAAATCATCCCTATCCCCTCTCAATAATCTCAAAATCACTTCCAACATGTTGTAGATAATTAATCTACATCCACCAAAAAATTCCTTTAATATCCTTGAATTACACAAATAAATTGTCATAATTTAAAAAGACTAAATATGGAATCTATAAAAAACCTCCAAGTATCACCACTCTCAATAATTAACAACTTATTTACATATTGATAAAATACAAAATCAAACTCACCAGGAACAAAAAAATTCCCATTTGTGTTTGTTTTAAATACCATTAAGAATAATTTTACAATACATGAGCTTGTATGTTTTCCCCTTAGAGACAATAAATTCCAAGGGTTATTGAGAAATAATCATTTAATCAATATATTTTAACATATCCTCCATATTTATTGAACACTCACACCACTTATGAGGGAAAATGACGCAATATCATTTTGATTTACAAATACCATTTAGTTAGGACACTTTAAGTGTATATAGGATAACCTAATTTTTGAAATAAGAGGGATGATACCAAGATATTTAGTGTTGTCCATAAAAACCCATCCATGTGATCTCATTATCAAAATATCATTTTATGGGATACTCATATAAATTCAAAATAAATATTATATAATATAAGAATAATAAAAGACTCATAACAAAATCAATTGAAATCATTCAACTCCCATATTTCCCGTATTTCCATAAACCCACAAGCCCCATTTATAAAATATTTGATATAAATGATAAAAATTGGAATTAATTCTGATTTTCAATCCTCATGTTCTATATTTTATGGAGTTATAAACATTTTCATATATTTCATGACTCACACAAAATATGGATTACAGAAAGCGCCATATTCAATTTTCACCACCATAAGGGATATACTCACTACTTCTCTTCATAGAGGATGAAATATTCCATGATGTTTTCATTATTTTATAACAAGTTTGTAATAAAAACATTATATTCTTTAAATCAATTATATTTTAGTATAGATAAATAAGTATAATAGTGAATAAGATGGTTATATTTTTCCTTTGAGGAAACACATAGGAAGAGAGTTTCATCTCATCCAAATCATAACTTTTCTTTCAAATTCAACAATTTTCCTTCAATATTTAGCCATTAATTTTTGTTTACTAATTTATTTCTATTGAATAACTTATTAATTCAAAGATTTTTTCTCACCTTATAATTCAAGTAATCTTCATTTCCAAATTCATGTATTTTTATCGTCTATTGTTTTGATCTGGTAAGATTTTCATAAAATATTTCTGACCATGGACATACTAATAACTCCATTCACATGTTTTTTATGAACAATAAAATATATATTTATGGGAAGATTATCATGAATACTATTTTCTTTTTATGTAATCACTTATTTTACTTTATATTTATAATTAATCTCTTATTTCACTATTATATTTTCCATCTACATATAGTCTATTAATATCACTAAAAATTCTTTCCTAGATTGGTAAGCTTCATTGAGTTTATCATATATCTTCTTAAAAGGATTTGATATCTCATGAATCATTTTCTTTATATTTCTAAATTTTATTTCATTTCATAACTTATGAACTCTATCATGATAATCTCGACATGCACCCTTTATCCTTGTGACTTTATTATCTAGATCATCTATATACTTATAAAAGATATCCATATATGTGTTGGTAAGATATATTTAACAAAAATCTAGTCAAACCTTCCTTTTGAAATTTTTTCCTTAGTTTCTCAAAAACACCCCCATATTTATTCTTGCCTCTTCCCCAATACATACATATTAGAGTATCATAATAAATCTTTATACTAAAACCTCTCATAACACTATAAAAACCCATGAACCATTAATATTCTAGATTTATTCATTATCTCTCCTACAAGATATATCTATTGTATTTCTTTTTTTAAAGAATTTATCCACCTATGGAATAGTGATGAAATGGTACAATTTCATTCTTCGTTTATGGTAAAATATTTCATCACATATTTTTACAAGGTCAAACACTTATTAGAGTTTTTTAAAAATTCAACTATTGAAGATAACTTCTTTCAAATAGGGATGAATAGGTTGATATTTCCCTTTTCAATTTGAAAAGATCTTATAAATGATTTAAAAATATATAAAATTAACATTAGGAGCCTCTTTAAAGTCTTATATGACATTATTAAGCTATATTTTAAAAACAATTCATATTGATTATATCTCTCCCATAATTTAATCTCTTTCAACATTCTTCTCTTCAACTTAGTTGATAATAATTTCTTTATCAACTTATCTAAGGTTTATTCCCTAATTTCATCAAAATATACCAATTATTTGTCGATCAAATCCAATTTTTATTCATACTATTTTTTTCTATAAATGGATTCCATTTTTAATGAGTTTGGTAATCTTTTCAATATAATATTCTAAATTTTATTTTATCACCCAAAAAATATCTATCATTTCCTATCTATAATTTTCACTTCTTGATGAATCAAATACTTTCTCAACATGATTAAACAATGTGAACTCATTTTCTTAGTTGTTAGATGAGGAATATTTCAATTTATTTCTCGTAAAGACTATTATTCTTATATAGAAATGATTCTTCTTTTTCAAATTTTTTTATTTTTTATATTCTCATTCTTCTCATAAAATTCATATTATTTGACATACTGCTAGGTTAAATATTTTTCAATACAAACAATATCATAAAAATATAACATCTCAATAATTTATTTCCTTTTCATTTCTATTTAACATTCTTAAATCTATTTGATAGAGGATAAAAATTTTGGTTGAAATATATGTTATCCTTGGAATCTGAACAATTTGACTCAACATTATATTCTTATATAAATTTTCATTTTCTCAGGGATTCAATGGTTATCTCATATTTTACCTTTTTCTTAAATTCTAAACCCTTTTGCATTTTATATGTAATGAGGATATTATAAAGTCCATCCATGGAAAAATCCACCCTTTCTTAAATATCATAAATCTTAGAATAAAATTTTTATGAAAATATCCTCATAAGCTTCTTAATAATGATGGAGTACCCCTGATTCACATCAAATACTCAAATATTCCTAATTATCTCATTAATCAAGTGGAAATATTAAACTATACTCTTATAATCATGTATTTAAATATCCTAAAATCTAGTATTTTATACCAATATCTTGGATTATTTATCCTTAATATTTCCTTCGTAGATGGTTTATAAATTTTTCCTATATTTCTTTTGATGTTTAGATATCCATTACCTTTGTCTAGAATTTTTTTTGAATGGGATATTAACATTTACCTTTTATCCTTCCCATCAAGATCTATATTTATCTTGTCATCTTGAGTTATAGTATAACCTTAAGTAATGGGGGAAATCCACTATAAAAGTATCTTTAACATCTTGGTCAATGGAAAAGAGGTTACTGAAAAATCATATTCCTCTAACTATGTTATTTTTTACCATTAAACGTATGTATTACTAAACTTTTCACAAAATTAAAACTCTAAATATCTCAAAAAATTATTTTTAATCTCTATATGGAACCTCACTATGATAGAACATTAAATTCCTAAATCAATTTGGATCATTGAGAGGGGTGGGTGTAAATCTATAGTCACTTGTTTTTACAAGTTACTCACTTTTAACCCATCCTCTTGAAATTGTTTATGTTATCGATCCAATAATTGGTTAATCAAATTCTAAAATTTATGTATAGTAGTAATATCAAAGGGAATATCACATCAAATTCAAAAGTCTTGGATGAAAATACTAATCTTTTCCATGTTGATTTTACTCACCAATAGGATTCTCTACTATATCCAACTATTTTTTATAGTAAAGAGTCCAATATTCTCTCCACAAATTATAGATCCCACTATAAAATAAAATGATTATTAAGAGATATATCTCATAAAGAAAGAAATTAATTTTTATTCTTGAATTCTCTATATTACTTTATATTGTTCCTTCTTAATGAGTTAATGGATAAGCAAGCATGCACATGTACTTTACTGAAAATTTTAGAAAAATCACTAGACTTATGAATTATTCTAGATAATATGTTGTCTATATATTCCCCTTTTTTCATGAAAACTTTTGTTTTTATCAGCTCTCTATTTCATAAATTCTTCCTAGAAACAACTCATTTTCCACTAGATATAGTAGGGTATCAATTTCTATGAAATCAATCACAGTTTGTGGTTGTGAGTTATCAATTGATTTAAATATATTTTTTCTAGTTCAATTATATATTTATAATCATATATATTAATAAAATAATAATATACCATTTTCATTCATATTTGCAGACTCCATGATCTCCTTTATATTTTATATCATTATTTAAATTGGTCAATAGATTCTTGATTTATTCTTCATTTGAACTCACTTAAATACAAATTTAAATTTCCATTTATAACCTATAAGTCTATATAATTTTTTTTGTAATTGACTACAAAATGTTTTTCTTTTAATTTCATTGAAATCATGTATGTTCATAGAATCATGAATATCTTCCATATAAACATCCTCTATGATGCAGAGTCCTTGTCTTAGTTTATTTCATTTCAATAAGATATTATCATGTGTGTAGGAAAACCCTCCATTGGATTATTCATCAATGGAAAATTCCCATGAGTATAGAATAATAATTTATAGCATAATTCTCATCTTACTATGTAAATTTATGTTATTATATATTATATATCATATGTTTGTAAGACATTTTAAATTGTCAAATATTGAACTCTAGCTCTAGATGTTCATAAAATTCACCATATACATATTAATTTTACTAAATCAACCACAATAACAAATCATAAACTTTGGTTTGGTTCCTCAATTATTTTTTGAAAGGATCATAGTCATCTTGAGTGATCATGACACTTAATCCATGAAATATCTTATAAGAATAATCTGTATTAATTTTTTTAAAATATACTGATTTAATAAACTCATTATTTCATATAGAATACATATATATAAAAATCTAGATCAACCACACCATTGGAATTGGATAAATTTATGGGTATGGATTGAATTCATGAAAAATCAAGTGACTATTAAGTGAATTAATAAAAGACCAAAAAAGTACAATGAATGGAGTGACCATATAAGAAAACTCTTGCATACATTTTTTGGATTGACTATAATAAAAAATCCAATCAATAATTTTTTTCTATATCATGAAATTATAGATTCTATTCACTTTGGCTTAGGACTTCTTAAAATAATCTAGAAACCTTCTCATGAAATTGAAATTCACTTTGAACCTGTTTTATATAATGTGTATATATCACCAAATTTTTCAATTTAGTTTTCATAAATATCGACACACCAAATGTCACATTCATAAATCTTGTTGATGTAATACATCACAATCGTCGAATAAACACCAATATCAAGTACTAAAACACATTGTATTTCTGAAAAAATGAAATAAAACACTTTGGGAACACTAGTTAAAACACTAAAAAATGGATGTTTTGATTTAAAATGAATTATTTGTTAATGTTTATTGATACGTCTCATTTTGATATTGGTACTAGAAATGATGGATGATTGATGCTAAAAACTATTAAATATTTAAATACCTTATCAATGAGATCCATCATAATTCTAGATGTTGTAAAAATAGGAATGGGTTACAATGGATTGGAATACATCAAGTGGAGATGGTGACCTACTAGGCTTCCTATGTGGAATCATTTTACAAATAGAAATATAAATATTAATTGGTAATCCAATCCTAATTAATCAATTTCCGCTTCTATTTCACATAATTTGAGACATTTGGAGAGACATATACATTAAAATAGTGTTGATATGATTTAGTGGAAAACCATCTTTTGAATTGAAATTACATAAGTTAAATATGATATTTATAATAATTTTAATATAATTATAGCCAAAGGTAGATTTTTTATAAAATTAAAAATGAAAATATAGACCAAAATCAATATCAAGGTGTCTAAAAATCCATTATACCACATGTTCCACAAAGTTACACTCCTCAACCTCATGGCCTTTAGACCATTCCAATAAAAACACCAACACCCAAATCATAAAATACTTTTTTCCAATAGAAATTACATCCATAACCCTAACCCAAAAAAATATATAATAAGTATATTCTCATTGTATAAATTTAAAATTCATATTTTAATTTGTAAATCAAAAAATTTATATCATATACCACAAATACTCTCTAAAAAATATTGTGTGTCACATTGTAAAAATTTTAGAACCCTAATCAAAGTAGTTACCTATAACTCTAATGGGTAACATAAGTAAAAGTTTGAGTGAATAGAGAAAATCTATGTTACTCCACAAAAGATATATTTCAGTGAATTAATGTAATGAGCGGATGAAAATGTTGTTTAAAAGGGATACATGAAATAGAATGTTATGATAATAGAAAATAAAAATTGACAAAGTGAAATGTGAAAAATTATAGAATGGAAATTTGATTGGGAATGAATGATTTATATAAGAAATTTGAACTATAAAATACCTCTATACTATTCTTAGAAAATATGACACATTGGATAGGGGACTGATAGAATAAAAATATTCTACATATGTTTAAATAAGTCCATATAAATATATCATTCAAAAATTTATTCTATTAAATATTTAAATATAAAAAATTATTGAAAAACATTATTTCCAATAAAATGATATTATAATATATTGGAGTTAACTATTTGAGTGAGCAGTGATATAGTTATTTTTAATTAAAAATACATCCAAAGTTAGGATATCCCAGAATCCTTTTAATCCCACAATTTGTGGGGTCATGCGTTTTATGGAGAAAACATTGTGACTTGGGAGATAGTGTAAATTTAATTCCCCTATTTTTGTTTAAATATTGGTATTGGAAGAACCAAAAATGAAATAATTCATTCTTCAACTCCATAATTGTTTAGAGATGTGACATCAAAGAATAATTGAAGGCATTTATATAAAGGTGGTGATGTTCATCTTATACACTAAAATTTTTATTCATCACATGGAATAAGAAG
Organism: Viscum album; assembly: GCA_963277665.1. NCBI lineage: Eukaryota > Viridiplantae > Streptophyta > Magnoliopsida > Santalales > Viscaceae > Viscum > Viscum album. The sequence goes on from OY728143.1 coordinate 745,934,986, forward strand.
GGGATGTAAAAGGTTATTCCTATATGAACATTCATATGAATAGGGAAAGACTTGATAAATAAAAATTAAGAAATATTGGTATTCATATTTCAGGATGAAAAAGTCATATTTGATATCAAGAAGGTAATAAATAATGGATACAAATTAGAGGGAAACGATGTCATATTTTCTTCTAAAGTAAATCTCGTTAATATGGGTATATAATAGTAAGAGGAGAAAAATAAAACTAAATTCATTAATGAAAATGTAGATGATAAATTAAAGCGTAAAAATTTTGTGGATAACGACAAGGATATGGATATAGATTTATAAGGGATATAAAATTTATTAAAATATGTTTACTCATTGGTGATCCATTCAATCGTCAATCTATCGATTTTTGACTTCAATCCACTACTAAAAACAATAGGGAACAATTTTATATGAGAAAAAAAGATAATTAATTAGTGATAACAAATATATATTTATTAAGGGAATAATAGATGAAATTGTACTATGTGTGTAGAAAAATGAAGAAAAAAATTACATAGGTTATTTTTAGCATCTAAGGTATTAACATAAAAAATATTTACATATAATGTACTACAATAGGAAGGAATAAATCCCATAATGAAAATAAATATAATTATATCCCCAATGAATAGGGTAATTAAGAAAGAAGTTCCCAAATACCTTTTGGAGTTATTATAATTTCAATTATTGAAAGTGAATGGGTTGTCCCACATTATGTCATGAAAAAGTAAGAAGTTATTATAGTGGTAAGGAATGAGGATAGTGAATTAATCCACACTGACAATAATACATGATTGATAATATATTTTTACAATTTATACTAAAATGAAAATGCCTATAATTAATACATTCCACTTCAATTCTTGTATAATGTGCGGGAAAATTTATACAAACATGGTTTTCATTTCATCTTGGATATATACTCATATTCTAATAACATACTATTGGATTTGGCTATGTAATTCAATTCCACATTTACTTACACTTAAAAAAACGTTTCTTCTCATCTTATGTTATTTTTTATGTTTAATGAATTGGACACTTTTCAGAGTTTTATAGAAAACTTTTTCCATGAATGTTAAATTAATATATTGATATTTTCAACGACATTTGCTTACCTATATCCTTTGAATGAATTATTTATACCCTAAATTTAGTACTGAAAAGATGTGAGAAAAATTACCTTGTTCTCAATTGGTAAAAGTAAAATTTAAATGACAATATGGAATTATACTTGGTAAAAATATATTAAATAAATGTATAGATGTTGAACCAAAAAAATAACGGTGAAATAAGATCTTGTCAAACTAATTATGGTTAAGGGGTTCAGATGATTTCTTGAATATGTATTATGCCCGAATGGCCCGAAAGCCTTCATTTTTATTGATTTTTGATAACCCCCGTTCAAGGAATGAAGGGGAACTCTTACAAGGCCTGTAGGATTTGAGATTACAAGGCCCATAGGCTTAGGAGATTACATGTATGGGGAATTTATTTCAAGGGATCATTCCCAAAATCATTTGAAAATATACACTTTCTTATAAATATCTCCTAATATTAAAAATTAATAGGAAAAAAATATTAATAATGAGTTAAACAAGTACATTGCCTTCTGGCCAAAATGTTCATTGGTTGATGCATCTTTCTTGAAACATAATGGATTCTACTTATTGATCAGTTCGTTCACATAAGCATCAATCTGAATTTCTTCTAACTTAACTACCTTTTAGAATATCTTCTGCCAAGCTTATTATAGGTCCATATTGATAGTTCACACTATCCATTCATATTTTGGTTCAACTTAAAGTGAATAATATTTTCATAGATGTGAAAAAATGGTGATATATAAATTGTTGTTTTGAATGCTATCTATGTATTCTTATAAAACATAATCATAATTTTTCATCCAATCTTTTTTACTCAAATCTAATGTATTCTATAGATTTTCTTGATATATTGGTTAGATAATTCTCCTTGAAAAACTTATTCAGAAGATATCTATATCATCTATGACTGATTTCTTCATAAATAATAACCATTTTTTGACATGTTATACCTAAAACGTTTATTCATAAACTAGGGAAGGAAATCATAAGAATGGGTGAGTATTGATGCTTAGTAAGGGTAAAAAAGGGAGATATTCGGGATCACAAAAACAAAACATGATAAATATGTATGTGTATATAATCATAACATTTTAAAACCATCAACTTTATATCATAGATCATAATCTTGGCTCAATGAATAAATTTTGTAAGATCATAATACATTAATGCTTATGGAATCAAAGAACATGATCCATGAATGAATAGAATTGGTATAAGACATAAGTTTATAGTATACACATAATCATATAAAAGTAATTTCCTTAGTCATGGATCACTAATAAAATTATTATAGTGGATTAGGTTCACTAGTGATTCCATTATATCCTTTTTTAAGGTTTACTCCCAAGAATTTCATAGTTGATAATGTCCCTTAATTAATTGGGCTCACATCCAATTCCATCCCTAAATATCTAAAGAGATATCCATAATTATTCAATGAATTAGAGGGATATATAATTCAATTACAACAAAAATCATAATTAAAATCATATATATGTGTTCTATAAGATCATAAACAATTCATCGTATCATAACTCATAAAAAATGAATGGTTTCATAAACTTTTCAACATTTCATAATAGCATAACCCATTAACAATAAACTAGTTTCAGAAAAATATATTCATAATAATGATAAACCATCAAGATAAAGAATAAGGATGGTATCATAGTATCATATCCTATGAAAATATCAAGTAAAATAAAAATGTGTTATCATAATTTAAAATTCCTTTAAAATATCACTTGGAATATTTCATAAGGAAACCCCATTGTTTTTTGGAATCACTTCTTAAGAATATAAATAAATAAAAAATGGTATGGAAAATATTATATTTGAAGAGAAACATTGGAAACACGTATATGAATCATAAAATAATTGAGTGGTCTTGATATAAAGAAATTATGTTCATGTCATATACGTTAAAAAAATATTCCTTTCACATTTATTTAAAAACATAAGTACCAAATTTGGAAAACAACAAGAAATTTTATTAAACCAATTTTTTAAAAATTCAATAAAGGATAAAAATTGCTTCAAAAATAATATTTTTATAGTAAAATAATTCTTTAAAATATTTTATGGATATATAGTTGTAAAAAAAAGACTTTTGATAAAAAATAGAGATATAGTCAATTTTCCCTTAATAAAATTCTTTTTGTCTCTTGAGTACTTAAAGAGAGGAAAATGGTAGGAAAAAATTAAATCTATTGAAATGACTATAGGTTAAGAGGATCCATAAAATTATGGAGTGATATATCATGAATTTTCAACATCAGAAACCTAAACGTAAACAATGTAAAAATTCAACGATGGATAAAAATTACTTCAAAAATAATATTTTTATAGTAAAATAATTATTTAAAATATTTTATGGATATATATTTGTAAAATACAAAAGGAATTTGATAGAAAATAGAGATATATTCAGTTTCCCCTTAATAACATTCTTTTTTGTCTCTTGAGTACTTAAAGAGAGGAAAATGGTAGGAAAAAATTAAATTTATTGAAATGACTATAGGTTAAGAGGATCCATAAAATTCTTGAGTGATATATCACTATTTTTAAACATCAGAAACCTAACCATAAACAATCAAGGTAAAATCAGATTGTAACATAAAACCCTTAACTTTATTTCAAGATGTATCGAAATATTATTAATCTCATTTATAATAATATTAAATTTATAATAATTATATTATAAATTCCATTACATACTTATAATACCATATATTACCCATTTATAATATTTCAACAACCATTTATTTCATTAATAAAAAATGTTTTTCTGGGTTTTAACTACATTGTTTTCCTTGAGAATTTTAGCTTGGTAGTTCGGGTCCTTATAATTTTACAATTGTTTCATAATATATAGAATTTTAATTGTGATATAAATATAATATATATTAATTATATATATTTATGTTCATACAAAATTTATCAAGATAGAAAAATTAATTGCACCATTCATTGAGAGAGTATACCATATTTACACATGAACGATGTTGAAAATTTTAGAAAAATGGAATGAAATAAAGTTAAATATTTATTAAACATTATATAATATTTATTATATAATTTATATAATATATATATTTGTTAAATATATCATTTTTACAATAAATTTAAATCATAACTTAAAAATGAATCACATCGCTTCTTGGAGATGGTAGTCTGCATGTACGCAGGAGGGATGTTGTCATTTTTAAAATGATTTGAAGGTAAGATGGTAGATATGATAATAAAATTACATAATAATATTAATGTAATAAATTTAATATATAAAAATTCAACCCATAATAATAACCATCCATGGAATTTGGTGATGGAAAATGAATTTTATAGCTAAATGGAAGTGGTCGTACACACAAACACACAAGAAATACTTTCACTTCCCATTTGATGTAAAATATGGTGGATAATAGTGTTTTCAAGATCATAATAACGTTTAAGTATAATTAGAATACAAAATTAATTGTTTTATGTTGAATAAAATATTTTTAGGGGAGTTATAATAAGAAATAAATTAAAAGATGTTGAGTAGCAAGATTGCCTCTTCATCAGTAGGCCACCTTTAGATCCACTCATAAGAAATTTTGGAATTGACTTTTAAGAAAACCATAAACTCTAATTCATAGAAATGTAATTTTTGAAGAGAATTTAGTATGATTTTTTCATGAAAGATGGATCAATGTGGTATAAAAAATATAGAAGGGTTGTCCTATTATAAGGGAGGGAAAGGACACAAATGGAATTAGAAAAATGAATAAAATATAAATAAAACATTCTAAAGAAAAATTATTCAAAATGGATATGTATTTAAGTAACAAGAGTAAAAAGCCTAAATATAATCATGAAATCAAATTTATATATGTATTGGTTTAATTTTAAACCTCGTCTTTTGGTTTAACCCCTTGGATTAAAAATTTTAATCTTCACAGTAGTAATTACTTTTTTATTATTAAAGGGTTATAATTTTAATTATAAAGTAAAAATTTTCTAATAAATGTCTAAGGGATGAAAAATTAGAAAATTTATCATCCTACATGTAACATTTTAATGTTTTTAAAGTTTTTTAACAATTTAATAAAAACATTATCATAAATAAAATTAATGTCATATTAAAAAGGATTCATGTAATTTGGCATCAAAACTATTTAAATGAAATGGAACTCAAAATATAAAATAATAACATTTATATAATAGGTTATGATAATATATAAATTCATGTAACATAAATATTTATCTAAATTTTATAACATCTAATATTTTTAAAATATTTATTTTTTTATTTGTTAATAGAATAGGTACTATGTCGTCACTATGTAAACATTTAATTTAATTATTTGATCAAAAAAAATTAAAAAGATATTTCGTTGATAAAAAAATTAATTTATAATTCATATAAATAATTAAAACTAAATTTATGCTCTTTATATCCTTGTAAAAAATTATATATATATTAAATTCATTAGAGTTACATTTTGTATTGATTCTTTTCTAAAATTAATATAAATGTCATAATCAATGAAAAACGACACATATGGCTATATATTTGATACATATGAGGCAATTGAAAAACTAAACCCATAAAATCAGTTAAATTTAATTTTTACATAATTTTTCAATTATTATCTCAATGATTAACCCTAGTTTACCCATTATACCATGATCAGTCTAAAAAAACTACCTAGGTTACTATTCATGGTGACAAAAAATAAAAGGGACCTATTTAAAAGAAATTTAAACCATCGATTTCCAAATGGTATGCAATTTTAAATATTAAATTTATAAAAGTGTTAGAAATTAATTTCAAAATATGTTCCCAAAATATGATGAAAATTTATTTTATAGATAAATACCTTTTAAGTATACAACTATATTTAGTCTTATATATTTTCTAGAAAATAAATTTGATGGGTGTCGGAAAATTTGATTGAATAAATAATATATGTTTTTAATTATAATTATTCGCCAATATTTATTAAGTTAATTTATTAATATAAAAACACATTGGACCCACCAAAAACTCTATTTCCAAAAAAAACTCTTTTACTTTCAAATGTTTTTTATTTTCATTTGATGTTAATTGACAACCAAAAATGTATAAATTTATAATCAATAAATTCTTTATAATTTATACATTACTATTCATACCCAACAATCCGATTTTTACTATGTAATTATCAAATTAAATAATAATTTTTCAGTTCTATATCATAGTTTGTTTAAACTCATTATTGTATCTATCACACGATATCAAAGATTAAATTTAATTTAAAAGAAATATATCTTAAAATCTCAGGTTTCTACATTATACAGCCCCTAAATTGAATTTTTTATTCTAAATTTATCACAATAATACAAACAATTGAGGATACCTCTATTTCATAACATCCTTGTGTCCCTATATAACTTCATTGAATTTATAATTCATCCATAAAACATTAAAAATATGATTATTATTTTTTCCTAGAACTTTATCTCTATTATCCACTATTGATACAAGTTTCTATTTATTAATAATATCTTGCTCTGGTAGTATGAACTATATGTTAATTACATCTAAAGAATTAGGTTTGTTCTTCCTCATGAGAGATATACAGAACACAACTTGAACTTGAGAGAGGCTCTATATAAGTGTCAAGTGATAAGCTACATTCCCTACTTGATCAACCGTCTTAAAGAGGAAAATATACCTAGGAACCATATTTTCTTTTCTTTTTTAATACCATAACCATATTTCATGGATAAATTTATAGGAATAACATCTCACCAACACCAAATTTCAAAATTCACTGATGATTTTCATCATTATATTTCTATTGACTCAGAGCTGTCTCGATGTGCAGCTCAATGGATCTGAATTTATTTTTAATTAAATTAGGTAGATTGGGTCCCAATATCTATCTTTATCAAACCTCATCTAACACTGTTGGTGTTATAAAATCTGTTCTATATTTTTATCTAAAATTATATATCGTAATGATTGAGAAAAATTATTATTGTAAGAAAAAACTAGACCATAATAAGGTGTTTGTCCCATCCACCATTGAAATAAATAAAATAAGATCTATGAATATCCTATAGGGTTTCAATGATACTCTTATACTAACCATCCATTGAAATATGATAAGATGTACTAAAAAACAAATTTGAATAAAGATTCTATTGGTTACTTCTCAATAGCATCAATGAAAAATCATGGATCTGAATTAAATATAATAGAATTTGGTACTCCATGATACCTTTCCACTTACATAATAAATATTTTGGAAATATGATCAAGGTATAAATATTCTCACATAGTAATAAAATTTTATGAATTCATAAAGTTATCGACTACAACCCAAATAGAATTATGGAATTTAAATTTTTTGGGTAGTCTGATAACAAAATCCAGGGTGATGTTTTCCCGTTTCCTTTCTAGCATGAGAAATTGTTGTAACATCCCCTTGGACTTCATTCTCTCAACTAGAACTTTTTGACCTACCAAGAACCTAGATATGTAGTCTACAATATCTATCTTCTTGTTTTCCCAAAATAAATACTATTTTATATCATTATTCTTTTTCGTACCTCTAGAATGAAAAGAGAATGTTGAGTTATGAGATCCATCCAACAATACCTTCTTAAAAACAATTATTATTGGCAAATATACAAGATTCTTGAACTATATCATTACATCACAATCAAGGTTTAACTCACTGACATTCATGAACATCTATTAGGTCTCTACATCTTCCCTATATGCCTTTAATCCTAACATAGATATATGGTTGATCACTCATTAAAAAAGAATATATGTCTCACCTACCTTCAATTTTTCTAGATCCATCATTTTAAAATCAATAAATATTGTATCTTTTGTGATATTCATTAATGATAAGCTATAATGATCATTACAACTCAATTTATTGACCTCATTGTTCACATTCCTAGGGTTGTAATATTTTGAGAAGTCATAATATTTAATCCACTCCAACCATATTCTCTTGGAAATGTTCATATCTTTGGAGTGAATGCATAATATATAATTTTATGATGAATATATATATCACAACTTTCTCTATAAAGTTAATTACTCCATATATTTATGTAAAATAGCACTACATCTATATTTAAATCATTAGTTGGGTAATTATTCTCAGGAAACATCAATTGTCATGCGGCATAACAAGTCACCATATCTTTTTTCATGAGGAACCATCCAAATACTATATTTTATGCATCACTATAGATCAAAAACCATTAGCTGCTATATATAATAGTATGTATAGGTGATCTAACAAACATTCCCTTCATTTCATTGACAATTTCCTCATATTTAGATATCCAAAAGAACCTGGATTCCTACTGAGATAACTTGGGGATTTTATTAGATAAATGTTAAAAATTATTCATAGAGTATTAATCACATACATCCAAACAAAGAAAAAAAATATTTCCTTCAATGTAGTTGGTCTGGGCCAAAGTTCTAAAACTTTTTTCCCTAATGGATCCAACAATATAACCTCACATGAAATTATATGACCAAAAAATGAAACTTTTTATATCCAAAATTAACATAGATTAAACTTTATTATAGTCTTCAATACAATACTAAAATAATATTCATGATCTCCCTTAATATTTTAATATTTTAGAATATAATCTATAAAGACAACCACAAACTAATAAAGGTAATATATAAAATCTATTCATTATGTCCATGAAGATATAGGGTTCATTAGAAATAAAAAGATGTGTAACTCAAAATTCACCATGTCCATGACTCATATGGAATGTTTTCTTAGGTATGTTCTATTTCTTGACCATGAATTGATGATATCTGGAATAATGGTCAGTCATGTTAATGTATTGATATCTACATAAATGATAAAATAATAATTAATATGGGGGAATAGGATACTTATTTTAGACTTTGATATTGTTATGTTCTCAGTAATCAATTCTGAGTATCATTAATCCATCTTTCTTCTCAAGGAAAAGAATATGTGTAACCCATGGTGATGCACTTTGAAGAATTAATAACCTATCAAGATTCTCCTGAAATTTCTATTAATTCCTACAACTCTATTGAGGCCATTCTATATAGAGAATTTGAAATTGGTGTAACACCAAATATGAGTTTTATTTAAAACTCAACGTCATGATTTGGCAGATAGTTATGAAAATCATCCAAAAATACATCAATAAACTCTCACAAAATAAGAATATCATTGATGTTGAGTTTTTTTACAACCATTTGTGATTAACACCACCTTATAATAGGAATCAAGCCCCATATAATGGATTTTATTTTTGTCAAATTTTCATATGAATCATCACATATATATATGATCATAGGTAAGTTTAGAATATCAAATGTAACTTTTCTTCCTCAGAAATTGATGTGGTATTTATATTGAGAAAGTCATTTCATTCCTAAGTTAACATCAAATTCAACTAAAGGTAAAATAATATAATGTTTGTGAAGAATATTCCCAAAAACATAAATTAGATAAGAATAATAGTCTTGTGTTGTGATCATTATACCAATATAGGTTTTGACTACTAATTCAACAACTAATTATTGTGGTGGAATTGTGTTACCCAAAACAATTATTGATATTTAAACTTGTGTATAGAGTTAGAATCAAATAATATGTTAGATGTTAGAGAGTGGATGGTAGGTGTACCCCTTAATTTTCATACCCCACATCGAATATAGTGATCACATGATATCTCCCTATGTTTATCATATTAAGAGGTTTTCTAACATCGATCATTGTCATTGTCCTTTCAATTTTTTCCCTGGTTATAAAAATTCCCATACCCCTTCCATTTGAAACACTAGAGTGAGGGTGGTTCAATATGTGGGGATTTCTTAATTTTTTGGCATCATTATATGACTTTTCCCATTACTTTATAATTCTATTTCTCATTGAACTTTATTTCTATGCTAAAACCATATAATAGATCCCTTAAGATAATTTCCTCTAGTTTTCCTTACACACATAGATCATAAAGGTATTTTATTCTTCATCTCTCAATGATTTTTATAAATTCTTTTGAATTATATATTTATTTTATTATCAAAACCATGAGATTAATGGGTAACTCCAATACCAATTTACACCATGAAAACCCATCAAATTATTTCTTCATGGATAGTAGGATCCCTTATGGATAAATAATTTTGGAGACATGGTTTGAGGCCACTAAATAATAAATCAGCCTTACTTTCAGGTTGGATGATAATACCAAAAATCACACCACATAAGTATTGTAAAATATTACTCATAATTATTAGCAGATTCATTATCCATCTATATTATCTCAAGGAATTACTTTACCATTTTCACACTAGAAGTACTAAGAAATTAATAATTGAGAAATAATATATTAAACTCACACCACTCCATGGATTCAATTTTCACCACATTGCCTCATTTTATTGATAAGAGTACATCATTGATCCTCTTCTCCTTCCAGAAGAGAAATATATAAAATAAATTTTTCATCTTCCATACACTAGATAAAGGATAAAATATTTTTAGTGGTACTAATCCATTTCTTAGTAACTAGTGGGTCATTAGACCCACTAAAATAAAGAGGATGTTTTCTCATGAAAGACTCAACAGAACATTGTTCAATCTTTTTATCATTTCCAAGCTCAGTATGATTCAGGTCTTAAGAAAGATTTATAATCATAAAAATGATATATTTTATTCTTGATCCCATAATATATTAATTATCATGAGTAAAATCATTGCATTATCTATAACTTTCAACATTAACATGTTTCATTAAAGTTCCATATATTGATTAAAACCAAGAATATTTTTTTTGAGAAACAATAATCATTGTGAGAAATAATATAATCATGAAAAATAATTTATGGGATTTCTAAATCATAAAACCTTATCTTCAATATATGAGGCCTTATGTTTAATCTATGTAATTAATGTTCATTATAAATTCAAAACAATTTTAATTTGTTTTAATGAAAATTTAAATTGACTTAATAATATCCACCAAGATTATAAAACCAATTGTTTAGTTAAGGATCACTCATCATGCACTATAAAAATGGATAAGATATAATTGAACAACTCTTTTTTAGGGTTATTATGCAGATACGAATCTATCATAAAATCAATTCCACTTATAATATCAATATATGGGTCTTTTTAGGAAAACCACTCCTTTATTTACAATAACATATAATGTTATCCTATATGTAGGATTTTACTAAGGTTTCTTAGTATATTTTTCTCAACCTAGTTTCCAATGGTAACTGAAAATTTCTCTGATACCAACCGTAGTGGATCTTACTTTTCATACATAGATATTACATCTTATTATATGAATATTCATAAAATAAAATTAAAAACCACTCCATAATCCTATAGGTTTATTGTATTTGTAAACTTGGATATATAAATCACTAATTCAAAAAAAATCTACATCATCTCTCACTATGTTTTTCATAAAAATCCCCATTTTATACATAACATACTTAAAAAAAATTATATCTTAGAGAAAGAAAAATGAAGAAAACTTGGTTTGTGATTTTAATAAATGGTAAAAAAAAGATATATCAGTTATCACTTAAACATAACATGATCATATGGGTATGAGAAGATGAAAATAACATTTCAAATCCCTACCCTTAATATCAGAGAACATAATATTGAGTCAAAGTATAAATCATGGAAGTTCATAAGACATGAATCATAGGGGAATCAAAGAACAAGATCCTTGAAAGCATAAAATTGGAATAATTCAAGGGTTATTGGAATACAAAAAAATAAAATCATATATTTATTCAAGGCTCACTTCTAAGACTATCATAGTGGAAAATAACCCTTTCTAAAACGAGTTCACTCAATATTGAAGTCCTTATTATCTCATTTGATATTTATCGTTACTAAATTCATTTAAAAGTTATATAATTAATGTACCACTAATCCCAAAATAAAAAACATATATATTTGTTCTACAATAACATAAATCATCCATTATATCATAACCCATTGAAAATAAATAGGTTTCATAAATATTAAAATATTTTATCATAATATAATCAGTGGACTATAAATGGGTTTCATAAATATCTTGTCATCATAATATTATAAAATTCAGAGGAATAATAGGGAATTTATAATTTAATCATATCTCTAGAAAAATATAATAATCATCAAGGGATGAAGTAATATTTAAAAACTCTTTTAAACGATCAATTCAAATATTTATTGAGGAAAATACCATTTTTCATTTGGAGTTTCTTCTTTAAAATCTTAAAAATCCATAATATTAGCTAAATATTTTATATAAAAATCTCCTAGAAACCTATAGAGGATTCTTCAAGTCATCCACCATTTGGGACAATGGGAAACTCGATTCATGTTGTATATGTTGAAACAATGATTCCATTCATATTTTTGTAAAAAAAATCAAATGTAACACATTTAAAAAATTATTATATGATTCCTATTCAAAAAAATTATAATGGAATCATGGGTAAAAAATAATTTAAAAAAATACTCGAAAATTAGTAAAGAAAACATTGGAAAAATTCCTTTGAAACATGTACATGAAGGGAAAATTTATTTTTGACCAAAAAGATAAATAATAATAGTTTTTCCTAAAATTTTTTAGCCTCATGAGTACCTAAAGAAAGGAAAATTAAAAGAAAATATTTGTTCTCTATATATAACCATATGTTTAAAAAATCCCATTTATTTTTCTGAGGTATATCATGAAATTTCATTATTGGAAGCTTAATAAAAAACAATATGAGTAAAACAAAGATTTTCACATAAAACCATGACATCGAGAAAAACATTTTTTGAAAGCTCTGTAACATACTATATAATAAATATATTTTTTTAATTATATACTAGACTCATGTTATTTATTAAAATATGACATATCATACACTTATATTATTTCAACAGTCATCTATTTCATTGATAAAATCATCATTTTTATTTTTTTTTATTTAAATTTTAATGAGAATTTCAGCTAGATCGTTCTGGTCCATATACTTTGAACATGGTTAAATCATATCCATAATTTTAGTAATTATATAAAAAATATATAAATTGATTAAATATATATTTGTATTCATCCCTAAATGATATATAAAAAATAAATAAATGATACCATTCATGGAGGTGATACATCATACATACGAAAAAACATTGTTTTAACCTTTTGATAGCTGTAAAAAAATATTAATTCAGCTTTATTGAATTGTTATTATATCATATATATATATATACATATAGAATATTCACTAATTATATCCTTATTATGATTTATGTATATTTTAAATGAAAAAAATATCACATCAATTCATGGAGGTTGTAGTCCCCACAAATGCACTAGTGATGTCATCATTTTCCAATGGATTAGATGTTGATATAGTAGAAATAATATTATGATTATAGATGGATTTATAATTTATAATTATCGTATATAAACCACAAACTAATTATAATTACCATCAATTAAATATGGTAAGGTAAAATAAATCGTATTGTTAGGTGAAAGGGTAGTCTACACGTACGCACGAGCAATAATTTCAATTACCATTTAACATTTAAGATTATGAATAATGGTGGTTTAATAATCAAAATAATATTTAATTGTATCAGTTATAAGTAATTTTTTATATTATGATGAATCCCATTAATTTGGATTAGTTATAAGAATAAATAAATCATTGTAGGTTGGGTAGGAATATTACCTCCTCTTCAATAGGCTTCAGTGAGATCCCTTTTAAAGAACCTTTTAATGGTCTTTTAAGAATACCATATTAGTTACATAGTGTATAGGTAATTTGGGAAAATAATTTTTCATGTTTTGGTCCATATATATTTCTCAATTTCGTATAAAGAAATGATAGAAGGGGTTTCTTTTATATTGAAGGGAAATAAAACACCAGGATTTAAAAATATTATAATATTAATAATCCATTATTAGGAATAATGATTCCAAATAGATAGATATTTTAAGAATAATAAGATAATTTTAAATATCACCATACTATGTAATTTAGATAATTTTGGGTGTCATTTTAAACCTTGTAATTTAGTTTATCCCCTTGGTTAATATAATATAATCTTAAACATGGTAATAACTTTTTTAATAATAATGGTTTATAATTTCACTTATAAGGTAATAATTGGATAATAAAAGATCAATGGATGAAATAATTGGCCATATATCAACCAAATTTCTCTATTTAAAATTTTTTATGATTTTTTGATAATTTAATAAATTATTTTTATTACAAAATACTACTAATATCATTTTGAAAACAATTTACATACTTTTACTTTCAAAATAATATGACAAAAATAGAATTTGAATATAAATATTTCACACATCCCTAATATTTTATATTAAACTATAAACTCATGGAACAAAATAATTCATAAAAATTTCATAATTTAACAATTATATGGAAATTATTTATTTTTTTCTCTATTAATTGAATAAATATTGTGTCGGTGGTGGATAGAAATTTAGGGTAATTATTTCATCACTAAAAAATTCATATAAATTTACATGTTAAAAAAATTAATTTATATTTAAAATAAAAAATTAAAATTGAATTTATCCCCTCCACATGTAATGATTATTTATTTATTAAATCCAAGTGATTGAGATTTTGTATTTATTCTTTTAGTAAATTAATATAAATGTAATTATCAAAGAAATATGAAACAAACTAGACATATATTAAATAATTATATATAATTTTTTAAAATCCACCTGTAAAATATAATAAAGTTAAGTGTTAGATAATTTTTAGATCTTTATCAAAATGTTTTAATGATATTTTACATATTTTACCCTAATCGAGGTAAAAATAAATTCTATGTTACTATTCATAATAACTATAAAAAGGTACTTATCTTCCAAATTTTAAAATCATGATTAAGAATATGGGATCCATTTTTTAATATTTATTTCCTTTATGTGTGATAAATTCATTTCAAAATAAGTGTGAAAAAGGCGTTGAAAAACATTTTTTAGATTAAAACATATTAAGAATATAAGTGGATTTATCCTTATCTTTTATCTAGAAAATATATATGACGAATGTTCAAAAAATTATTTAATATAATATATATCATTAAAATTATTCCTAAATAGTTATTAATTTAGTTTATTATGATGGAAAAATATTGTGTTCATAAATTCTGTTTTTTTTAAATAAATCTTCTATATTCAAATGATTTTTATTATCATTTATAATTAGTTAATATCTAATGAATTCATGTTATAAAAGGGTTAAAAAATCATTATTTAGTTTCCTATTTATACCGACTAATCCATTTCCTATGTTGTAACTGTCACATTAAATAATAATATTTATATTATATAGGGTAGTTTATTTAAACTAATTGTTTCTTATATCACCTGATATCAAATTAATTAAATATAATTGAAATTAAATATACCATTAAATATTTGGGTCTTATAGTCAGCACCCTTCATTGTGATCAGGATACTTCCATATGGAAATATTAAGATACCAAAAAAGCATGAACCATCATTAAATGTCAATAGACAATGTTTGAATCTCATCATGGAAACCTTCCAAGAGGGAATAATTCTCAATTACAAATTTGACCATTGAAGAACTATATTTACAGATATAGTATTTAATTGAAACATTTAATTGTAGTTAACCTTGGAATGATTTAAATTAATAAGAAAATAATGATTTTAATTATCTTTATTAATTTTTAAGAACTGTCATTAAACATTTTATAAATTCCTAATTAAATATCCTAAGGACAACCATAGAGACAAAAAATCTCAAGAACATATTCACTCAGAGAGAAATAAAAGGAATATAATTTTAGAATCTAGAAAGGATTAGTGGGAAGGTAAAAGAGAATTTGAAAATAAATATAACACCATGACATGGTTCCACCTAACCCATGTCATGGTTAAGATAGTTCACCATTTTAGAATAGAAATTCCATAATCAATACGACTATGTATTTATCCCTAACAATATCCCTATAAAAATCCACAATAAAAGAGGAATTATGTCATGGTTTGCTCGTGAACCCTATTATAAATTTGATAATATTAACCTAATATAACATAATCATTGTATCACCCCAATATATAATGGTACATCTCTATTTAAAATTAAATTTATTGATATCTTACGTCGCATCCAACACCAAGATTAAAGGAACAATGATATACTATTAAATATTAAAATTTTAACACAATTTTATAACATAGATATTAAATTTGGAGGGTGTATATATGATGAGATATATTATGAAATATATATTAAGGTCATATTAAAAAATGAATTTAATTTTTGAAATAAAAAAAACAAAATTAGTTTGTGGTGAAATTTTTGTGATTTTTTAAAAAAAGTTACTATTTATTAATATTAAAAAAGTGTTTTTATAAAATAAGGTATGTTTTGTGATATCATCATGAAAAAATTTTGATATAAAAATTAATTAAACTTATTTAAAGAATAATTAAGGTAATATAATAGGAATATCATAAATAAATAACTCATAACAAATAAATGATAAATTGTCTCATAATAAAAAATAAAATCATTTTTAGCGCCAATGTAGTGCGTGCACAACATTGAAAAAGTCAAATACTATGCCTTATATATATTAATTAATAGGTAAAAAGTATTCTCATGGCTTTATTATTAAATATAAATCCAAAATTATGTTTTTATGTGATGTGTTTGAATTTTTTACATATATGACATGAATCTTATCTTAATACTTCTGCAATACATACACAAGGTTAGAAAAGTTAAATTTACAAATTAAAAAAGTTGTCTTGGTATTGATTTGAATTAATATACATAATATACATAATATAAAATATTATATTGAGTCTAATTGAATTATTTTTAGGGTATTAAGTTTATAAACTTTTATATTACAAATAATTACATTTAATTCTTATGCAACACTATCATAGTGTCGTTCATGAAAAATAAAAATCAATAAAATGATTTTAATTAAAATTATAAGAAATATTCAATGACCCAAAAATTTTAAAAAAACATTATATATGATTAATTTTATAACTTAACCATATTTGGGTCTAATTGAAGACATTTTTTTTATCTATTTAGTTGACATTAAATCCCTTTTTCTATTTTATTTAAATGAAATTCAAACTATTCTCACTATGTGTTTAAATATGTATAACATTTTTAATAGATGGTTTTCCAAAATCTAATTTTGACTATATATATTATTAGTAAATAAAATTTATTTATCTTCTTCAAGAAAATATATTTTTAATTTTTAGGGATGAATTAAATACTATAAATTCTTACAGAGTGACGATGCATTAATTACTAAATTAATTGTAAAATAAAATAAAAGATATTAAAAATATTAAAATATAAATATTTTGATATAATTATGATTATCCTTGAGTTATATTGATTAATATGAAAAATTTATGATATAATAAAATAGTTTGTTTTAATATTAATCTTTTTTTATTTTTTCAAGTCATGGTAATGAATTTTATATATTAAACAATAATGATATTTTATGAATATAATATTTTATTACATAATTTAATAATTGTAAAAATATTTAATAAGGACAAATCTATTAGATATGGTAGGGAATGTCACCCATTATACATTTAGTGTCTATTTGTAAGAATTTTGGATCTAAAATTGTATTATTATAATTTAATATTTTGATAAATTTCTAAGGTGCCACTCACCTCAACTATAAAATGGAACCCCTTCCATCATCTCATTTCCCCAAATTAAGCCATATGGATCATAAGAACTCTACCAAATTATAATATAAACATCATTTTCTAAATTATTTTGTTTTTCTATTTCAAAAATACCAACCTTAGACCCTTTAAGAGAATATTTAAATGATCTCAACTGAAGAATATGTAATCATTTTTATCAAATCTTCTAATATATTCATTATTATAAGACCAATTATTGTGTTCCTTCCACTATAAAATAATAATTCTAGTATAATAAATATTTTCATATGTTAATATTAATTTTTAAAACCATATTCAACATTTTATACATCCTATGAAAAAATCATCACGTGTGTGTAAGTACGGATTATAGTCTCCACACTATGGTGTAATTTGATTTTCATCACCACAATATAATGAAATTTATAATTATATAAATAATGGATAAATATGGTGCATATGAAATTATATTTAATATTAAAAATTAATATATCATCCATTTCCTTTCTGTTTTACCCATTAATGAAAATACATCATTGCTTGTACGTACGTACGACATACCCTCTCCATGATGCGATGCAATTAATTTTCCATGTTTGAAAATAAGTAATGGTTATAGAACAAAATTTAATTAATAAATATGATATTAAAAACAGTTAATATCTTTCTTGAGATGACTAATTTATAGCCTTTGAAAAAGGGATATTCTTGTAGAAATATACATTCAAAAAGTCATTTAACACCTGAAATAATGAAAATAAATAAATATTATTAAAAAAGATTAATAAAATTATATAGAAGGATCATAAATGATATCATAAATATGAATATGTTTCTGGTATAAATTTATAAAAGTATTTAAACTATTATACATGAGGTTAATTCATGACCAACTAAAGGAAAGTGCAAGGTATGGGTTACTCATGTTGTGTTTACTTCTATGCGTTATATACCTTATTCACTACTTATTTATTTTATGTGGTGTATTCACCCTTTGATATATAATATGTGAATATATTTAACTTCATGGTATTAAATGTACTATTTTATTATTATTTGTTTTATGGTACATACTATTTCACTAGTTATAAAGTGGAAAGGGACTTCTTAACTCAATTTACCTTAATTGGGTTAAACTTTTACTTCATGGATTATAGCATGATATGATTATATATGAAATTAAATTTGAATTTTTTATTTTTTATTTCTATATTTTTATCTGGTTTTTATTTGGATAGACATAATGATTTCATTTTATAAATTCTCACTTCAATGATGTGACTTTTTTGGGGATTCTATCTCAATTTCACTTCATTGAGGTATATTTTAATATTATGAACCTAATTTCTTTTTTATAGCAATTATACTGCCCCATTGATTTATTTATGATCTTTATTCACTGGAAATTTCATTTTGGTTAAATTTATATATTTCTTGAAATATGGATATGATTGTTTTATAATCAATATATCATTTTTTACATATGATGTTTACTTCGAAAATTATTTCACAAAATAGGGAAATAATTGTAAATCCATATCGTTTACTCAATACGGATAATTGTTGACATGGTAGTTTTAAATGAATTAAGTCTTTTATTCTATATATGTGGACTTATTTTGACATCCAGTGATGGTTGGGGACCAATATTATATATCCCCTTGATGCATCATTAGATCTCGTGATACAAATCAGTTGAGTTAGCATTAAAGAGATTTATACCTATATATTAAGTCGTCTTATGAATGGTATTGATAGTAGTGGTGTCATGTTCCAGATACATGGTGTACAATAAATAATCATTTCCTACATTCAAAATTTAATTATTATCCACGATATTTTGACTATGAAAAAATATATGGAGGCATTTTATTCTCTGTAATTGTTTTTTGTAACATCCCAAGTAAATAAAGAAATAATACATTTTCTTCTAAATTAATATTTTGTTAATTAAATAATAATTTTACCTTAAAGGGGTTTCTATGTTTGATGGCATACCTGATACGCAAAAACAGGTTTCTTTGAAATCTTATGTTGCACAATAATAATATAATATTATTATTTTAAATGGTAGTTAACACCTAGCCGTTGTATTGGCAGGAATGAAAATAACTAACTAAAATATGATTATACATATTTGTTAAATGTTGTTACATTTATCCAATAAATTTTAGAGGCTTAAAATGTGAATGAATCCAATTTTAAGCACAAATACACTAATATTTATTAAAAGGTTGATTTATCTCATTTTAATTTAGAACCCCTTTTAAATCTTGTTTTTGTCACATTTATATATTCTATTTGACAAAAAAATATTATTCTTTTGAATCAGGACATCAAAATATAATTTGGATGAAATTGTTGTATATTTCTAATAAAGTACGTTTTTTAATGAACATTGAAAATACTGTATTTTAATTCAAAACATCATTTTAATATAATTTATTTATATGGTTAGATTATCCTTTTTAATTGGTTTTAAAGTGTAATTAGATTATGTGTTTACCATTTATTCCAATTTTGGTCATCGTAATTAATTTCACTTTGAAATTGGACATAAACAAGTGTCAATATTTTGATAGTTATTATTTCATAAAAACACGCCTTTTGTTTTGACCAAAGGAATAAATTTTAAATTAATTTCACCCACTTATATGTTTTGAACATGGAAAAATGGATTCTATACTTTGAATCAGGATATCAAAATTGTGTAAATAGGTAACTTTTATTTTTAGACATTATGAATATTTAATTCAATAAATATTTTATTTACCATGTTTAATGGGTAAATAAGGGTTTTAAAATATTACTATAATAAAATAAAAGTACCATAACATGTGTACTAATCCTATTGATTGATACACTGCCGACCATGGGCATCCTTGGGTCGATTTTGGGACCTCATGGGGACACTTGGGAGTGATAATGACACTTTTTTTTAATTAACTTTAAGTAAAGGCAGATATGACATAAAAAATATCATTTAGTAAATTAATTTTTACATAGGGTTATATAAGTTATCATTTCGAATATAAATATATTATGGAAGATAAAAATATTTCCTACATCATGGTATTTTTTGATTAATTTTTAGACATCAAATAAATTAAATTATTTATGACATAATAATGATGTAGTGTTAACCTCATTAATAGGAGATATATATATTACTAAGATTAAATTTTTATTTCCAAAAGAACTTTTGAGGAAAAGTGGGAAACCATACAAGTACAAGGCCAAAATATTTAAAAAAGTTAGGTGCACCTTTTTGACATGAGTCATATCATTTAGTCAATAAGAGATCTAAATAAATAGGATTATAAATATTAAAATAATATCCAAAACCTATCCAATTCTAATTGTATGATTTTATTTTTACCATTATTAATCTTATCATTTACTCTAATAAGTTTTGGACATTTAGAAACTGAAAATAATTATGTAATAAAATAATATTTTCACACTTTCCTAAAGAGCCCCTCCTCTCCCTTATAAAAATCCCTCACATATTACCCATTCCTCACACCTCTCAAGCCCATTGAATAGTCCAAAGTCTACCCAATTAAGCTCCCTACATCCCTTTCTCCTACTAAAATCCTTAACTTAGGCAGAAGGCACTTCAACAAACCCTTTTGGTTCAAATCAATGGGAGTTACCCGATTTAAAGGTAACATATTCTCTTATGTTCTTTTGTTTTACTTTACCTCTCCTTCCAATTAAACTCTTTTTATTCCTTTATTTTATAACAACACCAGTATCCTAAATATATTAGGATGTTTTTATGATAATTATTGGATCTAAACTTACACACACCTCTATATAATTGGTATAGAACATATTATTTCTGTGGATGGCAAACTAACGCCTCACGAAACGATGATTGTTTAATTTTCTCCTACCACCTCTCATGGTGGCCATTATGATAGAAATTTTTTTATATATGATATATATTATTTTTTGTTTTTTTTATGCTTCTTTATTTTCCATTTATATCATTCATTTATGGTTTCCATTATGGTTAAATGTGATAATTTTATTTTAGGAAGTGCGGACTACCACCCCCTAAAAGTGATATGACTCGTTAATGCCATATGTGTGACTTATAAAGGATGTGTTTAATGATATTATATATGATATTATAATAGAATTATAATATACCTATGTATCATTATTTTTGAATTCCATTGAAATAATAAATAGAAATGAAAGTAACGTTCATGCGTACGTACGGCTTACCATCTCCATGAACGGTGCATTTCATTTCTTATCTCTAAATGTTATGTACTATTTTAAATACATATATAGGCTGGATATAAAAGATATATATTATATCTATATCATGAATATCACTCTGGATATAATGGATATTTGAACACAAGAACAAATTGTAATTATAAGAAGTTCATTTATGTCTCAAGTACCAAATATCAACAAAACAACCTTTATTAACTTAAATGATTACATAATGTTTATAACATTGTAATAAGTGATATAAAAGGTGTAATAAACTTGAAAAAGGATATTAATCAAGTAGAAATTAACATTAGTTTATTATTTAGGAGATTAAATAATGAATGGGTCAAATCGGACATGAGGTAAGGGACTTCATCTCAATCTCCTTTCTTTGAGGCGTATTTTGTTTTATACATGAATTTATTTTATTTTATTTACAAAAACCTTTGAATTTTCATTTCATTCAAAGAGAATATTTTTCTATGAGTCATTTTACTAAATGACAAAAAGAATGTTTGTTTTTAACATACACAGTGAGCACGACCTTTCCACCGCCGCAAGTATTATTTGATCTTTGGGTTCATTAATAAGTCATAATGTTTTTAAAATAAAAATAAATACTATATAATCTTATTTTTATTTTGGTATTGAAAATGGTTTTTGGATTTATTATTTCAATATCTTGTACAATATCATGAAAAGATATATTGTGATTGTAATTTGGGAATGTTATCTTTTCTTTATGCTTATGTTAGGTGTAATAATTATATTATGGTCCTTGGAAATTGTATACGTATATGGGTGGTTACGTGATAAACATAGGGAGGGTGAGAATAAGATAGCTCTCCAATGAATTGGGTAACGCGACGGATGTAAACATGAATGTTTCTTCTAAGAGATTTAGGGAATATACTGTGATGGGTATTCCAAATGTAACTCCCCACATAGCTGTGATAGCTACAATGTATGTATGATATGGTTTCTATAGGTTACCTTTATGATTTATGATTTCTATGTGTTATCAATAAATCTTATGATTTCATAAGGTATGTAAAAGAGTTATGTTATGTATGTAAGGAAGAACTACTATTTTAATTTTTTGTTTTATAACCCTTACTGATATTTTTATGCTCATCCCAAGTTTCAAAATGTTTTTTCACAGGACTTAAAAATGAATAGGGTCAAGGATGGTATTAAGGGAAAGTCATGCTGTCTAAAACATGGAACTAGACTTGACTCTTTTTTTCAAAAGTTTTTATTTTTATGAAAAAATTGGAAACTGATTTGAAGTGTCTACATTGAAATTTTTGAGATGTAATGTAATAGTTATGACCTAAATCTCTAAAAATCTAAAACAGAAAAGATCCTCAATGTGAATTATTCATTTAATTCAAGATTATTAATGTTTTAAGGCCAGGTCCTTATATTTTTAGTTATATGCATTTCTATAATGATTATTTTTATTGATTTAATGATAGATTCAATTGTATATAAAGCTTACTGAGAATTAGATGTCACCCTTATTTATGTTACCTTTATCCAATAATCCTTAAAGTGTACTAATAATTTAATGCATGGATATGATATAGGGAATAATGTTATTATCAAAAAAATCATTCATTAT
This sequence comes from Viscum album, assembly GCA_963277665.1. Taxonomy (NCBI): domain Eukaryota; kingdom Viridiplantae; phylum Streptophyta; class Magnoliopsida; order Santalales; family Viscaceae; genus Viscum; species Viscum album. The sequence continues at coordinate 745,958,710 of OY728143.1, forward strand.
GTTGTAATTTGTTTTTTAAAATGTAATATGGGAATCATGAATATATCTGTTTTACCAAGACTACTAAACAATTTAGTCTTTTGGGATGCGATTCCTTATATCTTTTTACAATTTAATAATGCATCCACTGACTATGGGATACTAGGTATGGGGTATTTATTGTTGGTATTAAAAATATTTTATTATATAACATGAGAACTAGATTTTGGAAATCATAAATTTGTGAATGTAACCTTATGGATGAATTTTTAGGATAAGTCTAACTATACAATAAAATTATATAGATATAGTAATGACCATGGATAAAATAGGTTAAATATAAAGACTCGTATATTGAGAATAATTTTCTAGGATTTGGACATACTTTGAAGCTCATTCTGATTATTATAGTTTGATAATTCCCCTTTGATTTTTGTTTTAGTCAATGGATGGTACCAAAAGGACTAATATTAACATAAAATTTTGTTGAACTATTATGTATTGGGATTCAAGATTTACATTGTTGATGTATTTTACCTATGGTATTTTGGTTTTTAAAATCATTAAAACTTTAATGATTTTGTTTATTTTGGAAGAATATTTGTCTTCACTAATATAAGTGTTATATACACCATCATGGGTTTATAAAATTAATTTTGATTATAATTTTAAATTATTAAAAACTATTTTGAAGGCTTTTTTTATGTTATTTATTGAATGTTAAGAATATTTTTTCAATTATTCATGGAAATACAAAACATTTGTTTAGTAAATGTATTATTGAAAACATTATTTATAGAATAATGCCTTTACATTTTGTGGAAATACATTTAATGGTAAAGATAACCATTAGTGTTTATTCGATCTTTGATTTTAAGGTAATCATGGGTTTCAAATTTTTTTGGAACACAAAACGAATCATATGAGATAACCTTTGAGGTTAAAACCTTCTCTTTAAGGAAGACGTTATTTTATAGTTTTTTTATAAAAATTATGGAATTCTATAAGAATTATTTAGTTTTAGAAAAATAAAACCCCACAGACTGGGTGATGACCCATTGTAATCTGAAAAGGCTATAAATATTGAACCGTTAACCGAAGGTTGAAAATGGTGAATCACCTCCCTCTGGATGACATGAAGTCTAGGAAAATATGTTATTTTCTTTTTATTTAAATGGTACTATGTATAATGAATAATATTGTTTTTTAAACCTATGTTTTATCATATATATAACCATTTTAATTAGAAATTGGTTTTGTGATTAAGTGATTAATGTTATTTCATAAGACATTCACTACATTGGGAAGCCAATAATAAAAAGGTAGACAAAATAATATAGGATTTTTTTGGAATAAAAGGAGAATTTTCTTTTTCTTAGGAATTTAGGTGAATCAATGAATTTTTAGAAACGATTAGAATATATTTGAGATTATGTGATTTGGAAAATTACATTTTGGGTTGGAGACATTAAGAGTGATGGATATTATTTGGAGACAAATATTAAATTAATATTTGAAGACTATGTTATAAAATCCTTCTATTTTTGCAGGTCTGATCCTAGATTAGAATATTTTTGATTAATTTTAAATATAGTTAGTTATTGAATGAACTATGCTGAATTTTGTGTATTATTGTTTAATTTTGGGAATTAATGTAGTTTTCCTCACATGAAGGTTTATTCCTTTTTTATGATCATATTATCCATTAATAACCATTTTGATTTAAATTAATTCATAAAGACATGAATCATAGATAATTTTCCATTTGTATATTTTTTTGATCTACAAAAAATGATTCGGGTGATTTCGGAGTAAAAAGAATTCATAGTCATCATTACAACAAAAGAAGAATTTTTAGTTGAAATTGATTAATGGATAGAGATATCATTTTCAAGTAATTATATTTCATTATTTTATTCACCTATGTAGTAAAATAATTACTCATCTATAGTAAATGAATTTTCTAACAAACATTTTGTCCAGTTACTTTTCTTACTGATAAATAATGGACTTTTAACCTTTCACCAATTTATGATTTCATGATGGTAAAATTTATAATCTCTATTTTATCTATCACACTCCATGAAAAAATAAAAGTTAAATATCTCTTCCATGTCCATATTTTCACTTGTTTATAATTTTATCCTATTTGAAAGCCAAATTTCAGGGTCACCATTACATTTCCTTTTCACTCTTATTAGGATGATGTTTTACTAACCCAATTTACGATGTGGGTTTCTCATAAATGAATTTTCAAGTATCATCCTTCATTTTCAATGTTCAATATCAAATTTAAAAAAAAAATCTATTAGAGGGTAGAGTGTAACACCCAAATATTTGATTTTATGATTCTTTTTAAAATTAACTTCTTTTAGATTTTTTGTTGCATGCAACACCAAGCTTAAACAAATTGTGATATACTGTTAAATATTATTATATAAACACAATCATTAAAACATGGAAATTAAATTTGTGTGTGTGAATAGTACTATATATATTATTAAATTTAAATATAAATTTCATATTTAATATAAAAATAGTTTTTAGAAAATAAACATTCAATTTTTAATAAATTCATATTATTCTTCAAATATAAGTTTTAACAAAATAATGATTTTTGTTGTTTTCTATGAGAAAATATTTATAATTAATTTTTAATACTTTAAATTAATTTATTTTACAAAATAAACTTCATTTTTTAAATTAGAATACCAAAATAAGTCTATGGTGAAATGATTATAATTTTATAAAAAAGTAATTTTTTCGGTGAATAGTAAAAAAATATAGTTTTTATAAGATGTAGTATATTTTGTGATATCATTACGAAATACTTTTGATATAAAAAATATGTAAACATATGTAATGATTATTGTTTTATAATATGATAAAAATTAATTGATAACATTTAAATTGAAAATTATATCATAATAAATATAAAAATTATTTTTCAGTGCCAACGCAGTGCGTGCACAGTATTGAAAATGTCAAATTGATTGACTTATAGATATTAATTTAGAGGATACAAGTTTTTTAATGTCTTGATTATTTAATATAATTCCAAAATTATGATTCTAAAATATATTTTCTAATTTTTGAGTTATATCACAATGATATTATCCAAATGATTGTGTACTGCCTGCGTAAGGCTAGAAAAGTAAAATAAACAAATTAGACAAGTTTTCTTGAAATAGATATGATTAAATATATATATGAACTAATTTAAATTATTATATTGAATATAATTATTTTATTATTATTTTTTTAATTATTTTTAATTTTTTATATCAAATAATTACCTTTAATGCTTATAAAACACTAACATAGTGCTTCTAAAAGTATAAGATAAATCAATAAAAAGATATTAATAAAAATTAAAAGAAATAAAATTTATCCAAAAATTTGACTAATTCTTATTTAATGAGTAATTTTCAACCATAATCATCATTTAGTATAACTTAGGAAATTTTTATCTAGTTAGTTGACATTAAGACCATTATGGCATTTTTTATAAAATAATGTTAAGTTGTTCACACTGTTGGTTTTAATTAGTATAAAATTTTTAATATATTTTTTCCCAGAAGAGATGTAAAACTATAACTAGTATTTTGAGATATAAAAGTTTTATATGCTTCATGGAAACTTATTTTTTAATTTTAAAGAATATATAAATACCATAAATTCTTACACAATGTTGATATAGAAATTATAAAATTTATTGAAATATCAAATAAATAATAATATTATAATTAAAATAAAAAAATTATTTTAATTAATCTTATACATGAATTAAATAGAGTAATATGAAATTTATAGGATATAATAATTTTTTTAATATTACACTTTGTTTTGATGTTTTTAATGTCATGTTAATGAATAGTGTAACAAAATAAAATTCTAAAATATAGACATTTTATTTGATAGTGTGTATGACATGAAACACCAAGCGCGTAAGGGGGTATAATATCCTGGGAATTTGTAATAAATTTACAATTTTTTTAAAAAATTAATCCATTATATACATTGAAATGCATGTGATACTGATTTATCATACTTTGCAAGCAACAAGGACTTTCTTCAATGACATGCATTACACGCAAGACTGAGTTTTACCGAACTATAATATAATCATAAAACATTATTATTTAATATAATAAGATATTACCTAGTAGATAAATTAATGGTTACGAATATTATTAACTAACTTATGAAAATATAAAATCTATAAAAATATAAGATGAATTCATTGGTTACTAATTAATTATAAATTAATATAAAAACTACTTGAATATAATGGAAATGTTTTTATAATAACTATGGTGTTTTATCCTAATAAATTAAATTAATTAAATTTATTGAATTATATTAATGAAATATATATGTTATATATTAATAAAAAATTATTTATATTAATATAATGGATTTTACAGGATTAAGATAAGAATAAATCAAGTTTTATGCGTAGAAATGGTTTTCTTCTAAAAAGTCAATTTTACCGCCTTTTAATGAAGATCATATTTTAAATTAAATTTTTGGAATTTTTATTAATTTATCATCCAAAAATAAACAAAAATTTTTATTTAGAAACAAAAAAAATATTTGGGTAAATATTTGGGATTGATTTGTGAAGTTTCACTTTTTAATTAATATTGAAAAATACATAATTTTTTTTAAAACTGATTTTTCAGCTAATTTATTTATAAGGTTAAAATATATTTTAATTTGTTTTAAAATAAAATTTTATGAATTTTACATAAATTTCTTTAATTTAGGTCATTTTAATCAATCTCACTTTTAAATTGAATAAAAAACATACAAAACTTTTAAACATGTTTACTTTAAAACCCCACATTGTCGTCCCATATATAAGATTAAATTTAAAATAATTTCTACCACATAAATAATTTGAATTTAGAAAAATGGATCCCATATTTTTAATCATCGTAATTTATAATTTCTAATAATACCAACATAGTTTATGATAAAAAATAAGGGAAAGTAATTAAAATTAATTACAATGATTAAGTGAGAAATTAGCTTTACAAGGGACTAAAGCTTAAAACTAATCAGTAAAATAACCTAGAAACTTTTCCAAAATCCATTGGGTATCCATATTCTGACCATATCATCCCTTTCATTTAATTTGAAAATTTATTGGATCCACTTTTCATAGAAAAAACATGGGTGGAATTTCCTATCCAAAAAATTCAAGAATGCCACTCCTCCACCCAATGAAAATGAACTCACACCTCTTTCTCCCTTACACATATCAACCCACTTTTCCAACAAAACTGTCTTCCTAAATAGATACTAAAAATAAATCCACTAAAACTTGAATCATCGCCTTAGTATGAAATCCATCCATGGAATCCCCTTGGTGCAATCTAAAAGGAGTTACCAGAATAAAAGGCAACATCCTTCCTCAAGCTATTTCATTTTATTATGATTATAAACCCCCATTAATATTATTATTACATTCATGTATTATAAAAAAATATCTTAAATATACTTTTAATTTTTTAATTTGATTTTTCTACACACACTTACACACAATTCAATCTAATGGGTGACAAACATGGCTTTAAGAGTACGACGAACTATCACCTCAAAAAATGATGATTCATCATTCTTCCTTTACCACATCTCTTGGTGGAAATTATGATGGAAAAAATATCTATGTATGATATATAAGATATTTATATTTTCTTTATTCTTATTTAATTGTTTTTTTAATACATATTCTTAAGCTTTTCAATTTGTATAAATATGATAACTTCCTTTGTGGAAGTGTGGACTGTCGCCCCCTCAAAGCGATGCAATTCATTACAATATACATGTAAAAATTGAAGGATTGTTTTTAAACCTATGATACATATATAAAATATATAATATAATATAATTTTAATTTACATATATATCATTTACTTTTCATTATTTTTATATCACAAAAATGAAGGTTTCGTTCATACGTACGTATGACTTACCATCTCCGTGAATGGTGAATGCCATTTTTTATCATGAAACATTATAGAATATTAAAAATACATAAATATTGAATATATATATATATATTATAATTACATCACGTTTTACATTATATGTTTTATTAAATCAAGATATATGTAATAATAACTACAAGTAACAAGCCAAAACATACTCGAAAACTAGGAAATTAACACCTGAAATGGTGAAAATAATGAACATTTAATAACAAACTAGTAGTAAGATATTATTATATGATCATATATGACATAATAAATATTAATATGGTCCTGAAATATGTTATTAACATGTTTAAAACCATTATAAATGAAGTTAAATTTTGTTCACACAAAAATTAAACGCAAGGTAAGAGATTTTCATCTCACTTTTTACATATATGAGATAAGTGTCCTTTTCACCACTTACTTCTATTGTGTGGTGTATATACTGCTCATATTTATGTAATATATCATTAATTTTTTAACTTTAATTTTACTTTTAGTTTCAATTTCAATTATTTCTTCTAAGGGGATTTGAGTTGAAAGTTACTAAGTGGTAATTAATTTCATAACCTTATTCATTTTCATTGGGTTATATTGCTACCTCATTGTCATTAATATTCCTAGATTATTTGTGTAATAAATTTTTATTATATATTTCCTATTTACACTTTTTTATTTATATTTAAATTAGAAACACACGATCCATTCCTTGATTTATTATCACATCAATGTTATGGAATTTTCAAAGGTTTACTTCACAATTTAATTTTCAGGATAGTTTACACTTGAATTTTCATCAAATAAAATTAATGGATAATTTTTCAATAAACACTTTAATTTAATTCTCCTATGGTTATTCATGAACTTTTTTGGTTGATAGTATAATTATTTCACTCTTTGGTACTCAAAATTTTTTAAGAAGTGTTTTTAATAAAACCCAACTTCTTTAATCTATTTAGTCAGAGCACCTATTTTCTCATAAAAACCCTATTTTCTAAAAAGGTTTTCAAAAAGGTTTTAAACCATTAAAAATGATTTATTAAATTAATTTTTATGCCTTTTTATTTTAATTTTTTTAAAAGGAATATTCTTGTTGCATTTTGAAAAATTAATTTTTCTATCCTTTTCACCGGGAAAAAGGGATGTCCTTTTACCTTATACAACATGTATGGATTTACAAGCTATCATTTCTATGAAGCATACTTTTCATGTTTTAATGGATAATTTTTAAAGAAATTTTTTTCAAAATTTAATTTCAATGAAAATTATTTTCAAAATGTTTTGCACAAATAAAGAGTGTATTTTCCTCAAAAATGCTTTCAAAGTATATTTTTATAATGGTTCTATTTATCAATGAATACAACACATTATTTTTACACAGCATGTGATATGTTGTATTGATACAATCCTTATTCTCCCTCAAAATGGTTTTTGATTTATTTGACTAAGGATACTATTAAAATTCACTACCTTGATTCATTTTAGTCCATTTGAAATATTCCATTTTATATGATCTTTTGACATTTAGTTTCCAATAATTATCCATATAATTTATCAGGGATATGTTTATTTCATATAATGTATATCATTTTTACATACGGTGTTTACTTTGACAAGTATATCATGAATCTATTTATTTTCATGATATTATAAGTTTAATTTAATTCATGGGGAATTATGATTCAAATGATTCAAAGTAGTTTGGGACACTTTTGAATGTTTAAATATCATTTTCCTCAAGAATGGCATAATGATATTTCAATATTATCTCCTTTCTTCAATGTCAACAAACCTTGTTGTTAGTTATCCTCCTCTGAAGAAATATTGATAACTATGTATCTTCAACTCCATATGGATATTTGATAAGTCACATTGTTAAATTGATTATTCTATATATGAGTAATTCTTTGGGTAGGTATGACACATGTGGGAGCCAATTATAAATAACACCTTGATGCATCGGTAATCTCATGGGATGAGATAGTTGGATAACTTTAGAGGGGTTTTTACATAATATATTAATCCTCATTGTGAAATGTCTTGACTATAAAGGTACCTTGTACATAGGAAAAATTTCATGCAAAAATTAAGCATTTCACTCATTTAGATTCTATTTTTATTTATGATTTAAATTTTTCATTGACATATTTATAGATACATTTCTTTTTCAATTCATTGGTTTGGTGGAATGTGTTTCGCTTATTTTCCTTTCCATGTTGATTATTACTTATCTAGTTATTTTTATTATTATGTGTTTTATGTTATTTACCATTCCATATAGTATTTGGGAATCCTTCTTAGTATATTGATTACATGGAATGTGTCTTCAGTTTTTACCCTTCCATATTGACTATTCTCATTTATTCATTATTTATTCCACTATAATTGACCCATAACGATCATTTGAGATCACCCTCATTTTTTTCATTCCTTAGGATTATATAAAGTTTACTCAGAAAGATATGAAAGGATACCCAATATGGAAGAAACTTATTATCCAAGAGATAGAAAATGTATATTTTGATTAGTGTATTTATTTTTATTACTAGACTCAAGTAAGTACCTAGTTCACCGATACTACTAAACTCTTTGTTCCATTAGGATTTTATTCCTTGTAATCATTCCAATTTAATATTCACAGACACTATTTGTGGGATTTCCATGCTTAGGTCACTATAGTCGGTATCATAGGAAGTTTAGTATAATCCTTAGGAACAAGATTTAGGAAAACATTGATTAGATAACGCATCCCTAAGGTATAAATTGAGGGTATGTACAAGAGAACATCATAAAATTTTATTTAAGGTACAGATTTTTTGGGTCATCCTATGAATACATACATATCTAGATACTAAATGTGGTTGTGGAACTAGCACAAATTTACCTTGGGGTGACAACTCTGATAAGATGCATCGTGTCTGACTCGGTGTACCCTAGTAAATGACAATGAACCTTTTTACGCACCTAGTTGGAAACTCCTAGGGGACATTCTTAGGATAATTCAAATTCATTTTACAAACTATTAGGAAATAATTGAATAAATAATAACAATGAATGAACTATTTTAATCCTTAGACCAAGAAAGGACTTATGTTTGAATAAAACATAAGATGTATTTATATATTGGGGTTTTATTGAAAACCTTAGTTAAAATGGTGTTTACTGATTAAACATATATCATTGAAGTCCATTATATTTATTTTGCGAATAAATTAATATGGTTTTAGAAAAGGACAACCTTTATGTCGGGTGAAAACCCATTAAATCTAGCAAGGTCACAGGACTTGAACCCATGAGTGTAAAGGATGATAAGGGTTTAACGCCAACCACTGACAAACAGGATGTCTGTTAATATTTCATTATTTATAGTTAAAAAATATATTGAATAAATATAAATGATGAACCATTAGTATAAATGTTTAGGAATATATATCAAGGTATTAACCATTTTGGATTGGGAGAATAGTTATACTTTTTTCTCTTTTATGGGCCTTCCGATCCATTAAAAGTTTATTTTATTCCTTTCATATTCAAAGTTAAATATTGGATATAAATTTCGTGAAGTAAGGGATGAATTAAAAATTTATCAAAGAATAAAAAATGATGAAATTTTTTAAACATGATTAGTAGGTATATTTATCTATATTATCGATCCATATAATAAAATTACTCACCCATAGGATAATTATGAGAAAAAATATTGTCCTAAAACATTAATTCTTCTTGAACCGATGGTATTCTAAATAATAAAATATGTATGTATTTGAGATGATAAACATTATTTTTACCATTCACTTATTTGTGATTGATGACCTCAATTACACCTTATAAATGTTTACATGTTTCTCCCCAAGTTCATATATCCACTTTTTACTGATATTCTCTTAAAGAAATAGTTATATGTTAGTCCCTATGAACTTTTTTACTTACCATTCTCTCTTTTCTGGAGGATATTTTATGGTCCCTTATCATTATATGGGATTTAGACATAAGAAATATCAAACAATATATTACCATTATTGACTTTAAATTACAAGGAATCAATTTAATTAAGGCAGGGATAGTGTAATGACCCAAAATTCAAAAATAAGAACATGGTATTCGATTTCATGTATGACATGCAACACCGAACATGTAAGGGAATATAATATCCTAAAAATTTATAATATATTTACTATTTTAAATAAAGTTAATCCAAGATATAGCTGTCAATTCACGTGATACTAAGTTATCATGCATCACATGCAACAGTATCTTTCTTCAATGACTTCTGTTACATGGAAGATTGAGTTTTATTAAACATCAATATGTTGATAAAATGTTATTAAGGAATACAATAATTTATAACCTTATCATTAAATTAATGTTTCTGAATTGTATTAACTAACATGTGAGAATATATGGTCTATAAAAATATAATATAAATTTATTGGTTACCAACTAATTAGAAATTAATATAAAAACCAATAGAATATAATGGAAATGTTTTTATGATCAAAAATGTGTTTTTATCCTAATAAATTAATTAAATTAAAATTAATTAATGATATTAATTAAATATACATTTTATTTATTAAATAAAATACTTTTCAAATTTATCTAGTATATTGTATTGGCATAATACAAGAAAATTTTTTATTTTACCCTTAAAAATGTTTTTTATAGAAAGCCAATTTTACGGCCTTTTATTGGAGAAAATAATTTAAATCAATTTTTGTTCCAAATTTATAAATTTATTATGAAAAAATAAAATTCATTTCTAAAAGTTAATCCTCAAATCTTGTCTTTGGAATAATGTTTTTATTTTAATATGAAGATTCAATTTTTAATAAATATTGAAAAACACTTATTATTATTTCAAATTCACATTTTCATCTAATTTATTTATAAGTTTAAATTATATTTTTGTGGTTTTAAAATTTAATTATATTCATTTTACATAAATTAATCCAATTTTGTTCATTATAATAATTTTCACTTTGAAAATGGAAATTAAAACACAACAAAGTCATGAAATTTTTTACAATAAAACCATTCTTTGTCATCCCTTACGTGGGATTAAATTTAAATTAATTTTTGAAAATTATTGGATCTTAATTTGGAAAAATTTATTCCATATTCAGAAAAATAAATATCTCTAATTTATAAGAATGTAAAATTTGTTTTTGATTGAAAATATTAATGAAAGTAACAAAAATTAATTACAATAGTTAGGTTATAAATTTGCATAACAAGGGACTAAACCTTAGTGTTATAGGAACAAATAACCTATAAACATGTCCAAAATAGATTTTTTGGCCATATTTATACTCTATAATACCTTTAATCATATTTTTACTATTATAGGAGTCACCTTTTATCAAAAAACATTTGGTGGAAATAACATTCTAAAAATTTACAAGATTTCCACTCCTCCTCTACTATAAAAGGCACTCAACCCACCCTCTTCCTCACACCTCTCAAGACATCTTTGTTTGACCAATATATTACTAAATTGATATTATACAGTACTTCACCTAGACCTAGAATCCCATAATTGTGATGAAATCCATTCATGGAATCACTTTGGCACAAACCAAAAGGAGTTTCCTGAATAAGAGGCAACATCCTTCCTCATACTATTTTATTTTATTTTATTCTTCACCCCATCAAATATAATTAATCCATTATTATATAATTAAATAATTATAATAAATATACTAATATATTTTTATAGTAACATGTGTACATACAACTACAAAAATACAATATATTGGGTGATGGTCCTACTATTTATGTATACAATGAACTACTGCCTCACGAAATGAGGATTATTCATTCTTCCATTACCGGGTCTCATGGTAGGATTTATGGTGGAGTTTCTTTTTATATTATATATATATAATTTATTTATGATTCTTTAATTTCTGTATTACACATACTCTTACACATTCCATTTTTTGTAAATAAGACAACATTATCTGAGGATGTGTGGGCTACGACCCCCTCAAAGCGATGTGATTCGTTCACACTATACATGGAATGTATAAAGGATTGTTTAATTATACATATGGTAAATATATGTCATATATATGACAATTTAATAAATTATTGACATATTACATTTATTTTTCATTCTTTTAACACAAAAAAGAAATGAAGGTAACGTTCATGTGTACGTATGACCTATTATCTCCACAAATAGTTCATTTCATTTCTTTTCTAAAGAATTAATGTATTATTATAAATACAAAAATAACGAATATATATTATAATTATATCATGGTTTAAATTATTTATATGATTACATAATTATCATTTGAATAAGAATAATAAGTAACATGAATAAACAGACTCGTAGAAATATGAAATTAACACATGAAATTATGAAAATAATGACCTTTTACTAACAAATGATTAGTAAAATATTATAAGAAGATTTTATATGGTATCATAAATATTAATAAGGTTTTTTAATACTATTGTAACATGTTTAAAACCATTATACATTAATTTAATGAATGTTCACCCAAATATGAAATGCAAGGTAAGCTATTTTCCTCCCACCTTTCACATGAATGAGATAAATTTCATATTCACCACTAAAATATTTTTTGTGTTGTATATAAACCAAATTTTTATATAATATATCATGAATTATGTTAATTTAATTATATTTTGTCTTTAAATTTTTTTATTTATTATAATGGTATTTGTGTTAAAAGACACCATGTGGCAATAAATTTCATAACTTGATTCCTTTTCATTGAGTTTTATTACTTCCTAATTATTATTAATATTATAAGCTTATATGTGTAATAAATTTTTATTTTCATTTTGTTTATTTCAATTTTTTATGTTTATTTAATTTTTTCACACATAACTCATTTATTTATTGATTCTCTCATTAATGTTATAGTCTTTTTAAAGGTTTACTTCACTATCTCTTTTTGTTCATGATTATTTACAAATGAATTTTCATCAATGGAAATTGGGTAATTGTTTAATAAACCCTATATTTTTATTATAATATGTTAATTCATGAAATTTTCATGTAATATTACCGTTTCCCCCTATTTAGTACTCAAAATTTTTTAGAAAATGTTTTAATGAAATAACAACTTCATTTCTCTCTTTAGTCTGAGAGCCTATTATCTCCATAAAAAACCTATTTTCTAAAAAGGGTTTCAAAAATGTTTGTAAATATTCCAAAATGATTTATTAAATAAATATTTACTATTTTTTTTTATTTTACAAATATTTTCATAGGAATATTCTTGTCCATTTTTGAACAATGTATTTTTATAACGTTTTCACCTTACAAAAGGAATGTTATTTTTAAAATGCATGACATGTATGAATTTATGCATTGTCATTTATTTGAATATTACTTTCCATGTATAATGATCTGTTTATCCTTATTGGATAAAGAATACAACAAGTCATTACTAGGCCTTAAGTGACATCCCCAAGACACCAAAGGCTGGAAATAAATGCCAAAGGGTTTCAAATACAATTGGTGGATGATTTACCATTTAAGAAAAATAAACCAAAGAATCCACTAACAACCACTATATGATGGATGTTATTAAAACATCCAACAAATGTACTACAAAAAGGTAACTACACTATTCCACAAGCCAATGCAACCAACACAATATCAGAGTACCAAGAAGAAGACTAACAAAATACCCAAAACAAACCAAGACACACTCCATGGTTCCACACCGAGCTCCATGCTCCAAGCACCACCACATATACCAGGCATCACCAAGAACCACTAGTAATGAGATGCCTTACATTTACCTTTGTCTTGGAATAAAAAATCTGAAAAATCACCAAAGTGCCAAAGCATGGGTGTGTATAAAACTCATTAGGTTTTCCCCAATGAATTCCCTACTCATGCCACAAGGAGAGAAGAGTTAGCAGTAGTTATATAACTACTGTTTATATAAAAAAATTTCTCAAAGGCAGTTTATCACTATATATAAACTAGTTTCAGAAACCATTCATAACCAAAATCATTTCAAATTAGTTGAAACCAATTTTTCCAGCAAGTTATTTTTCCAGAAAAATTAACCAAACAAGATTTAGAACCATTTAACAAACATTCATTTTTGGCATACCCAACCATTTCACAAACCCATGCAACCAACCATGAATGCTACTTGGAAGAGGGGGAAGCCCTAACCCTTATCCATCCCAGAATGATGGGGGAGACTTCCTACCTTTATCCTATCCAAATGCACATGAATGCTTGACGGGGGAGATCCATAACCCTTATCCATCCCAGAATGATGGTGGAGACCCCTGACCCTTATCCGTCCCGAATTCAATATGAATGTTTGACAGGGTAGAGCCCTAACCCTTATCCATCCCGGAATGATGGGGGAGACCCCTGGCCCTTATCCATCATGAATTCAATATGAATGTTTGAAGGGGGAGAGCCCTAACCCTTATCCATCCTAGAATAATGGGGGAGACACCCAACCCTTATCCATCCCGAATGCAATATGAATGTTTGATAGGGGATAGCCCTAACCCTTATCCATCCCAGAATGATGGGGGAGACCCCTGACCTTTATCTGTCCTGAATGCAATATGAACACACAACACACATTCCCAAAAATCTTTCCAAACCACAATTTCAATAAAACACCTTTTATTGAAAACTATTTCCATCAAAACCAAGAGTGTTCAACCAATTCAAACCATTTCAATAAAACTGTACTTTTATTGAAAACCAAAGAATAAACCAATTTTTTCAAAGCCATTTCAATACCAAAACATTTCAATAAAAACCCTTTTTATTGAAAACCCATTTTCATCAAACCATTTACAATTTCAGCAAATCCATAATTTAAAATCAATATTTTAAATTCAAGAATCCAAATCTATTTTCACAACAATTCACCAAGATTTCACAATTTCATCAAAATCATAAATCATCACTAAAAAAGATTTTATTCCAAGCTTTTCACAATCAAATCCATTCAAATAAAACAATTTTAATCTAAGTCAATCAATTACAATAAGAGGAGTCGAGAGAGAAGCCTCCTACCTCAAAAAATAGGAGAAACCAAGCAATGGACGAAGAACGCTCAAGAACACCGGGTCGATTCTCCAAAAATCCCTCCTTAGATATCTTCTCCTAGAACAACCAAGACCAAATCTCATCATATTTGGCATCCACACACTTAGATCTACCCATAACAGGCGTAGATCTAGGAAACCAAGGGATGAGGAGAAGTAGATCTAAGTAGATCTAAGAAAACGATCATGAATGAAGGAGAATGATCACATACCTCCAGAATCTGGATTCAATTCGCCAAGGGAAGCCTTCAGATCACCTCCAAAATGCTTGGGAGAAGTTTTCCAACCTTTAAGGGAGTGTAATCACGAGTTATGGAAACATAGGAGCTTTAATGAGGCAATTAGAGAAAAAAAAGTTATATCCACAATTTAAGGATTTAATTTAAGTGCCCGCAAGGTTAGTCCGCACAGTTTGACAAACCGTGCGCTAACCGTGCGTTAGGTACTGTCTCGAACATCCTTATAGCACGACCTCATTGCACAGTTTCCCTTAACCGTGTTTTGACCATGCGGAAGCCACTGCCTCCCCCATCATCCACAGACAGTTTGGTCGCACGGTTTAGACAAACCATGCACCTACCGTGCGCCTTCCCCTATGCCTCAAACGTCAATCCAGGATCTCATGACTCTCTCATACGTCACCCTTAACTTTATAACCATTAAAATCATCAAGAAAGGGTTACATACTAGAAATAGGGGGTACTAAATTCTCCCCACCATTGGCCTTTCCGTCCCCGAAATGTAGAAAACCATCGCGTTCCTAAAAGAGTTCTGGCCACTGCTCTTTCATTTCTTCCTCGCGTTCCCATGTCTCTTCCGCAATTTGACCATGCTTCCATAAATATTGCACTAGACCGATGCTTTTTCCATGAAAGACATTATCTTGCCTATCCATAATTCATTTCGGGATATGTATCAATGAAGCATCTGGATCTAGGTCGACGTGATCCCATCTGATCACATGGTCAGGATCAGGTTGATACTTTTTCAACTGAGATACTTGGAACACATTATGACCCAAACTGAACAGTGGTGGTAATTCCAACCGATATGTCACCTCTCCAACCCATTACAGTATCTCAAAAGGGCCAATGTATCTTGGATATAACTTGCCCTGATTCCCAAAACGACGATGCCCATGTCTTGGAGAGATCCTCAAGAAGACATGATCACCCAGAACGAACGACAATGGTCTACGACAGTGATCTGTATAAGACTTTTGATGACTCCGAGCCGTCTACATCCTATTTCTAATCAACAAAATCTTCTATGTTGTTCTTGGATAAGGCTCGGCCCAACTAGTGAAGTTTCACCAGTTTTCAGCTAGCATAGTGGAGAACGATAAGGACGCCTATAAAATGCTTCAAACTGAGCTATGTGTATCGAGGATTGATAGATATTATGGTAAGAGGACTCCACTAAGGGTATATTCTCATCCCATGAGCCACCAAAATCCATTACACAAGCCCGAAACATGTCTTCCAATGTCTGTATCATCCTTTCAGATTGTCCATGCATCTGAGGATGATACACCGTACTCATATTCAACTGAGTTCCCAGGGGTTTCTGTAAGGATCACCAGAAACGATATGTGAACCTTCGATCTCTGTCTGGAATGATTGAAACTGGTATGCCATGTCTCTTTACCACTTCTCAGATATAGATTTTGGACAGATCGCCCACTGTATTAGATTCATTAATAGGGATGAAATGGGCCAACTTGGTAGGCCAATCTACTATCACCAATATGGAATCGTGCTTCAGAACCGTTCTTGGGAGACCTATAACAAACTCCATAGCTATATGTTCCCATTTGCACATTGGAATTGGTAGAGAATACATACCCACTGGCCGTTGATGTTCTGCTTTAACTTGCTGACAAGTTAAGCACTGTGAGATGAACTCGTCCACCTTCGTTTTAATTCCGCTCTACCAAAAGTGTGCCTTCAATGCCTTATACATATTTTGTGTACCTAGATGTACAACCCATCTGGAATGGTGGTAAGCATGAAGGAGTTGTTCCTGACAAACCATAAGTACAACCATCCGATTTCTGAAACACAGAATTGAACCCCCATCAAGTTTCCAGCCATCA
The DNA here is from genome assembly GCA_963277665.1 of Viscum album. Lineage (NCBI taxonomy): Eukaryota > Viridiplantae > Streptophyta > Magnoliopsida > Santalales > Viscaceae > Viscum > Viscum album. Next base: position 745,975,837 of record OY728143.1, read on the forward strand.
ATGGTCTCCCCAATATTGATTTTTTAACTTACAACCAGACATTTTTCATTAGTTGTTTGTGCTTATTTGATCATATTTACCAAATCAGGAAAAAGCGTAGATGAAAAGAAAACCACAACATCACTGCGGTCTTCACATTCCACATGCATGTCAGTTAGGACTGACATTAACTACCATTCATCTGAAGCAAAGCCATAACGACCACTGGTGCATTTGTTAGACCGAAAGGCATGCCTACATATTCGTAGTGTCCATGTCTGCTTCTGAAAGATGTCTTTGGAATATCCTCCTTCTGAACTTGTAATTGGTGATATCCTGATCACCTGACAATCTTAGAGAACCACTGAGCTCCCCTTAATTGATCGAACAGATCATTAATGCGTGGAAATGGATATCTAATCTTTATAGTAACTTGGTTAAGCTTAAGATAATCAACACATAGCTGAAGAGTTCCATATTCATTATTCACAACAATACTGATGATGCCCATGGAGAAGTACTTGGTCGAATGAAACCTTTTCATTCCAGCTCTTCTGACTGCACTTTCAATTCCCGTAACTCTGTTGGTGCCATCCTATATGACGGAAGGGAAATAGGACTGGTCCCCGAAAAGAGATCAATCGTAAACTCCACTTTCCTTAGAGGCGGTAACCTTGAGAAGTTATTGGGAAACACATCTAGAAATTGATCCACCACAGCTGGAAAACTATTTTCCTCAATTTCTTCTATTGATGCCAGAGTAAAAACTTCTAGTTGATAATAGATCATACCCACAATTGGTGCCAACACGATCATTGCACTTTTCATTACCATCCTCTCTCATCTGAAGAGATGGTTGATGTCATCCTCAGTCGCGAAACTAACTGTTCTGCTATAACATTCAATGTGAGCCTTTAACACTGTCAACCAATACATACCCAGGATTACGTCATAGACATCCATGTCCAACATCAAGAGGTCCCATTTTAACTCAACTCCATTAACAGTTATAACACATGCTCTACACACAAACACTTGACGTTCTCTTTCACCAAGAGGAGTTTTTAGTTTCAAAATAGAAGACATAATTTCTACTTTTTAAACATAGCTAGTCTACTGCACGAGAATCCATAAAGGAATGTGACGCACCAGTATCAATCCACACTTGCAGAAGATATAATTCAAATGAATCGTACCTCAAACTGTAGATGGTCCAGCCTGATCATCGATATCCATCTGCTCAACTCTATACAATTTCTTTGTTGTTGCAATTTTCTCCTTGTTTATGGGTTGCACTTGTTTCATCGAAGAAAATTGTGTTTATGACACTAGATAAGTGTCCCTAGCACCCGACCTTGGAGCAGTGTGACAAAATCGCTTAAGGTGTCCCATCTTGTTGCAATTGTGGCATGCTCTCGTTTGTGCCTTACATTCCCACTTGATGTGGCTCGTAGAGCCACAATGGAAACATCCAAGCTTGCTTTTGGGTCTCGAAGAAAGGTTAATTGCTTTTGTGGTCTGATTACGATGTGTTCTTTCCCCTTGAGAAAAGGTGTCTGATTTCCACTTGCTCTTAGTGTTAGAGTTCTCAGCTCCTCTAGTGAAGATAACCGTACTTCCTCTACTTGGATTTTCAGTAGTGACTGATATCATAAATAGAGTATCTGTTTGCAGTCCCAAATCAACATTTTTAAAAGCTTGATCGATGCTTTAGACCAACTGTAGGTTCACATGTGGTTCAGGTGAAACCACATTCTTACTGCCCTCTTCTGACTGGTTTATATGACGCCTACCGGGTGCCATTTCCTAAACCAACAACAAACCCCATCAATCTCACTCTCTAGAAACTAATGGCTTAATATATGAAATTTTAACATATCATCTATCACAACATTATTTTCCAAACAACCTTTTCCCATGTTCAGCCATTTTTGAAAACATTCAACATGCTTTTTGAAAATCACCCCATTTTCAAAATACACCAAATACCATATTTTTAAAATCTTTCACTTGAAAACAATTTCTACATTTTTCAAAAATTCCCACCTTGCACAAAATCCTTACTCGTTCTTCACAATGAGATATGAAATCCAAGTGCGAATTCATTCCTCTATAATTCAAGTCATTCTCATCTCATTGGCTAAACCCATGACAATGAGATTTCTGACATTCTAGAAGTGTATCCAAAACACTTATGTACCCAACACCCTGGTAACTTGAAGTTCAGCATAAATGGGTTAGCTACGTCCTTTTATGCTATACATTTCATGTTCTGACAATCCTACTCCTGTCTATGATTTCAACCCAGGAAATAGTCAAGAATGAATATCAACTCCAAGACCAAGAAAACTGATGACTACTTGTTAGGCAGGGACCGAACAAGCTGATACCATTTGTAATGACCCGCTTATCCTTATTGGATTAAGAATACGACAAGATATTACTAGGCCTTAAGTGACATCCCCAAGACACCAAAGGCTGGAAATAATTTACAAAGGGTTTCAAATACAATTGGGGGAAGATTTTCCCTTTAAGAAAAGTAAACCAAAACATCCACTAACAAACACTATATGATTCATGTTATTAAAACAACCAACTCATGTACTACAAAAAGGGAACTATACTATTCCACAACCCAATGCAAACAACAGAATATCAGAGTACCAAGTGGAAGACTAACAAAAGACCCAAAACAAACCAAGACACACTCCACAGCTCCACACCGAGCTCTATGCTACAAGCACCACCACATCTCCCATGATTCACCACGAACCACTTGTAATGAGATCCCTTACCTTTACCTGTGTCTCAGAATACCACATCTCCAAAAGCACCAAAGCACCAAAGTAGTGGTGAGTATAAAACTTAGTAGATTTTCCCCAATGACTTCCCTACTCATGCCACTAGGAGAGAAGAGTTAGAAATAGTTATATAAAAATAGTATATATAAAACATTTTCTTGAAGGTAGTAAATAATTGTATATAAACAATTTTTTGAAACCATTCGTAACCAAAAGCATTTCAAAGAAGTTGAAACCAAATTTTCCAGCAAGTTATTTTTCCAGAAAAAAAAACCAAACAATCTTTAGAACCATTTCACAAACATTACTTTTTGGCATAGCCAACCATTTCACAAACCCAGGGAACCAAGCATGCATGCTACTTGGAAGAGGGGGAAGCTCTAACCCTTATCCGTCTCAGAATGATGGTGGATAATTCCTACCCTTATCCTACCAAATGCACATGAATGCCTGACAGGGGAGAGACATAACCCTTATCCATCCCATAATGATGGGGGAGACACCTAACCCTTATCCATCCCGAATGCAATATGAATGTTTGATGGGGGAGAGCTCTAACCCTTATCCATCCCAGAATGATGGAGGAGACCCCTGAGCATTATCCCTCCCGAATTCAATATGAATGTTTGATGGGGGAGAGCACGAACCCTTATCCATCCCAGAATGATGGGGGAGACCCTTGACCCTTATTCGTCCCAAATGCAATATGAACATTTGACGGGGGAGAGCCCTAGCCCTTATCCATCCCAGAATGATGGGGGAGACCCCTGACCCTTATCCGTCCCGAATGCAATATGAACACACACCACACATTCAAAACAATCTTTCCAAACCACCGTTTCAATAAAAAACCTTTTATTGAAAACCATTTCGATCAAAACCAATTTTGTTCAACCAATTCAAACCATTTCAATAAAACAATACTTTTATTGAAAACCAAAGAATAAACCAATTTCATCAAATCCATTTCAATACAAAAATATTTCAATAAAACACCCTTTTTATTGAAACCCATTTTCATCAAACCATTTACAATTTCAGAAAATACATAATTTAAAATCAACATTTTAAATTCAAGAAGAAAAATCACTTTTCACAACAATTCACCAAGATTTCACAATTTCATCAAAACCATAAATCATCACTAAAAGAGATTTTATTCTATTCTTATCACAATAAAATCCATTCAAATAAACCAATTTGAATCTAATCCAATCAATTATAACAATAGGAGTCGAGAGAGAAGCCTCATACCTCAACAAATAGGCAAAACCAAGAAACTGTCGAAGAACGCTCAATAACACCGGGTCAATTATCCAAAAACCCTCCTTAGATCTCTTCTCCTAGCACAACCAAGACCAAATCTCATCATATTTGGTATCCACACACTTAGATCTACCCATAATGGGAATAGATCTAGGAAACTGAGGGAAGAGGAGAAGTAGATCTAAGTAGATCTAAGAAAACGATCAAGAACAAAGGAGAACGATCATATACCTCCAGAATCCGGCTTCGATTCACCAAGAGAAGCCTTCAGATCGCCCCCAGAAGGCTTGGGATAAGTTTTCCAACCTTCAAGGGAGAGTAATCCCGAGTCATGGCCTCTTAGAAGCTTTAATGAGGCAATTATAGGAAAAACGAGTTAGATCCACAGTTTAAGGATCTAATTTAAGTGCCTGAACAGTTAGTCCACACGGTTTGATAAACCATTTGCTAACTGTACGTTAGGTACTGCCTAATCTATCCTTCTCACACTGCCTCATAGCACGGTTTCCCTTAACCATGCACCGACCATGCAGAAGCCACTACCTCCCCAGTCATCCATGCACGGTTTGGTCACACGTTTTAGAAAAACTGTGCGCCTCCCTTGCACCTTCCCCTTTGCCTCAAACTTTAATCCGGGATCTCCCAACTCTCCCACACATCACTCTTAACATTATAACCATTAAAAGAATCAAGAAAGGGTTACATACTAGAATCCAGGGGTACTACACCATGGTTAAATGGTTACTTTCTAAATAAAATAATTTCAATTGTGATTTAGAAAAAGGATTTGAAAAATGTTTTCCAAAATAAAAAGGATTTTTTCATAAAGAATTTTTTAATAGATAGTTTTTAGTATTTCTATTAACTAATGACAACATGAATTTATTTTTACACCACTTGGGATATTTTATTTTGAAACCATTAAAATTATTCCTCGGGATGGTTTATGATTCTTTTGACCATATATAGGATTGAAATTTACTACCATGATTCCTTTTAGTCACTTTAAATTATTTTATTTAATATGATCATTTAACATTGAATGTCCTCTAATTATCCATATCATTTATCATAGATATGTTTATTTCCTAAACAATATATTATTTTTATATACTCCATTTAATTTGACATGTTATATCATGAATATCATAATTATAACGATATTCTATGTTTCATTTAATTCCTGGATAATTATAATTCAATTGTCTCAAAGTGGTATGGGAAACATTGTAATGTTAAATAATTATTTTCCTCAATAATGATTTAATGATATTTCAGTGGTATCTCTATTTATCAACGTTAACAACCCTTGTTGTTACTTATCCTCCACTAATTAATCATTGATAAATCTACATCTTTCACTCCATATGAATATTTTATGCATTACATTGTTAAATTGATTATTTGATATATGAGGAATACTTCATATAAGTATGACATGAGTGGGGCATGGTTATAGATTTCTCCTTGATACATCAGTAGTCTCATTGGTTGGGTTAGTTGGATAGCCTTAAAATGGGGTTTCACAAGATATGATAAACAGACTTATGAAATTTCTTTAAGGTAAAGGAAACATGTACCTAAGAAACAGTTCATCCAATAATTAATCATTCCCCTCATTTAGATTCATTTTTATTTATCCAATATAATTTTCAACAATATATATATGGATGTATTTCATTATCAGTTCATTGATTTAATGGAATGTGTTTTAGTAATTTTTCTTACCATATTAATTATTACACATCTATTTATTTTTATTGACATCTGTTTTTAGTTATTTACCATTCCATATTTTTTATGCATTTTCTTATCAGTTTGTTGATTACATAGAATGTGTCTTTAGTTATTACCTTTCCATATTCACTATTCTCATTGACTCGTTATTACTTCTACTATACATGACCCTTAATAAGTATTTGAGCACACCCATGATTTTTTTTCTTTCCCAATGATTCCACTAATTCTACTATGAAAGACATGAAAGGATATACTAGGTTGAATAAAGTTATTATCGGAGAAAAAAATTCATGTTGTGATTGTTGTATTTATTTGTAACACAAGAGTCGTATAGGTATCTATATTACCAACAATACTGAACTCTAATGTCCTTCAAGATTCTATTCTTTTAAATAATTCCAATACAATTGTTTTAGACACTATCTTCTAGAATTAATTGGCTAGGTCGTTACAAATACTATCAAAATTGAAAATAATGATATTTCATGAATATAATAGTTTATTCAATTATTTAAAAATCATAAAAATATTAAATAAGGAAAAATTAGACAATATATGGTCTAAAAGTTTCTCCATTTTTCATTAAATTACTATTTGAAAGTTTTTTCTCTAGAATAGTCACATTATACTTTAATATTTTATTAAATTCCTAAAGTTCCCCTCACCTCAATTATAAAAGGAAATCCCTTTCTTCACTACATTTCACCACCATGAACCATATAGATAAAAAAAATATTCCAATTTATATTGTAAAAATACTTATTCAAGATATTGTGTTTCTTTTCAAAAAAAGTCTAACCATAGACCCCTTTAGTAAAGATTTATAGGACCTCCACTGAAGAAGTAATCATTTTTATCGACTCCCCCATTTTGTTTATTATTATAATTCCAATTCATCTTTTTTCTTCCATTGTAAAATAATAGATCTAGTATAATATATATTCTAAGATTTTATAATAATTTTGGTACAACCATAATCCACCTTTTATTAATCCAATGAATAATGAAAGCATCACGTGTGCATACATACGACTTACTGTCAACATGTCGTGGTGTAATTTGATTTTCATCACCACTATAATAACATGGTTATAATGATGTGAATAATTGATATATATGGAAGTTTTTAAATGATATTTAATTATGAAAATTAATATATCATTCATTTTTTACCATTTCACCTATTTATGGATATATATTGTCACTCGTGCATATGTTCGACCGTCCGTCTCCACGATGCGACACGATTCATTTTCCATGTTTAAAATCAAATAATGGTTCTAAAACTATATTTAGTGATAAAATTTGATATTAATTACATTAATATAATTCTATAGATAAATAATTTATTACCTATGAAAATTAAATGATACATTCATCACAAAAATAGATGCGAAAAAAGGCAATTTAGAACTAAATGAATTAAAATGATGAAATATTATTAACAAATTGGTAATAAAATTATATAATAAGATCATATATGTTTCCATAAATGTTAATATGGTTATGTTATAAAATAATAACAATATTTAAAAAATTATATATATATTTTAAATGAGATTAAAAAAATTCAAAGTGCAAGGTAAGGGTTTCTCGTCTCACTTTTACTTCTTTAAGATATATTCCTTATTCAACACTTTATTATTTTTTATGGTGTACTTAACCTTGGCAATATAAAATTATGAATATTTTTATATTCAGTGTATTAAATGGTTATTTTGAGGATTATTAATTTTATAGGGTATATGATTTGATTGATTACACATTGGTAAAGGATTTCATAACGCAATTTCAATTCATTTGGTTAAACTTTTACTTCATTGATTAAGTCGTGCTAAGATTATGTTTAAAATAAATTTTTATTATTTTTTGTTTTATTACCATAGTTTCATGCGGATTTATAGTGTATACAGATAATCAATTAATTTTATTAATTCTCACTTCAATGGTATGCTCTTTTTGATTGATTTTGTTGCAACATCACTTCATTAAGGAATATATTAATATTATAAAAATAATTTATCTTAAATTGTGTATATTTTAACCCTTTTATTTATTTATGCTTTTTATTATTTTATATTTTAATTTCCATTAAATATACATATTTATTTTATGATGGATATGATTATCTCTTATACTATATACAATTTTTATATATTGTGTTTACTTTGAATGTTATTTAATTAACTAAGGAAATTATGTTAAATAAATATATTTTACTTAATAAAGATACATGATGATATGACACTTTTTATTAATTAAATTGATTATTTGATATATAATGAATTATTTATACTTGCAATGATGGGTGGGTCCTAATATTATATATCCCCTTGATGTATCAGTAAGTCTCATGAGTCAAATTAGTATAACTAGAATTAAATGAGTTTTTACATGTTGATTAAACCATCTTTTAAAAGGTATTGATTTTAGTGGTATCATATTCCAGATACATGATGTCCAAAAAATAATCATTTCCAACATTTAGATTTCTTTTATTATTATCCATGACATTTTAATTATGATAAAATCTATGGATGCATTTTATTCTTAGTTTATTGATTAATTGGAATTTGTTTTCAGTTATATACCTTTCAATATTGATTATTCATATTGATTTCATAATAGATTATACTTTATTAAACCATTAATAATCATTTTAGATCAAACATATTTTTTTCCCTTTCTCTTGGGATCCTTAAAGTGTATTAATACTATTATTCATGGATATTCTTGATGGAATAATGTTATCCTTGAAAAAAAATAATTATGATGCAATTTTTTTCAAATATAATATGGGAATCATGTATGTATCTAGTTTACCAAGACTACTAAATTATTCGGTCCATTGGGATGTGATTTCATGTCTCTTATTTCAATGTAATAAAGTATCCAAAAACAGTGGGATGTGGGGTTTGGGTCATTACTATCATATCATTATACTCTCGTAAGTTACTCATTTCCTATTCTATTATTTTAAATCCCAACCATAATGAATAACAACTATAATTTCCATTTACCGGTTACATCACCATACTATTGTAAATCCCAATAACATATATTTCTTATAAATCCATACCCATATAGAGTGGTCATACTCATTTCAATGTTATTTGGTCCCATCCTAATTCACCAACCTATAATACCAATCATGGGGATAATTATAAATGTTTCCTAATCCAAATATTATTTCCAGTCAACCTACCCATGTCTAAGCCCTCAAAATATTCCCACCTCAAATATTTTTATTCCATATTACCCATTCCATTTCTATTTCCCTCACCCACACAACGTATCCCACAATACCATTTTTTAGTAGTCTATATGTATAGGTATTTTTCCCAAAACAAAAACTACTATTATATCCTAGAAAATACCATTTATCATGTTTTCCCTGGTCCCAAAACCTAAAACAATGTGTTCAACTATACAATACATACTTTTTTACTCAAAATCCTAAACAAACCTTGACCCATCCACCATTCAGAATCATTAAATACTATTTCATGGAACTTACCTAATTAAAATACCTAAAATTTTAATCACTCAACTATATTAACTTGAACAATGAATTGTTTTCTCTTGATAAAAAAAAGATGGATTTTCAAATTTCATACCTATTTAAAACCCAAAAATCCACTTCAGGCATTCCTTTTACTATTTTCAATACCTAAAATATATTCCCTCTCAAGATTCCTGCCCTAAAAATATTCTAAATCATTTAACTACTCAATCAAACCAACCATATTCCCTATTTTAAATAGAGACAAAAAATTTGATCCCAATCCCTTTACTGTTTTAAATGTCCTTCCAAAATCCTATATTTCTCTTGATTAGACCCCCTTCCAACCAAAACCATATGATAAACCTCATAAAATAATTAGATCCATCGTTCCCAGAATATTTCTTAGAAAAATGAAGATATAGATACATCATTATTCTCATCCAAACACTATTTCAACCCTCAAGTACCTACCCAACATATATCACACAAACAGACCTCTGCTAATATATGTGAATTCTATCAGGCCAAAAAATATGCACAACCCTATTCCGAATTAAATGAAAACCCCTAATCATTATATTCATCCTTTACAACTAATTCCAAACAACCATAAAAATCCATAATTCAAAAATTAATTAATTTGTAAAGGGACAAGGATAGAAATGACATAGATTAGTTATTAGAAAAAAGGATTTATTTCATTAATATCTTGAATCTCTATTTATTTTGAATGATTATATTATTTTCTACTATTATAGATTATTTATAGAAGCTCTATTTAATTAAAATTATTGAAGTTATGGAGGAGGAATATAAATATATTATGCTTATGTTCCTAAACACTATTACATGTTATTATCTATGTGTATTTTTAGATTAAGGTGAAAAATTATATTTTCCCATTTCTATGTTTTGGTGGAAGGGATGTTTTTATTAAAAATTATTTTTCCCTCTTATTAATACTTGAAAAAATGTATCAATACATCATGATAGGCTTTCTAATATTCTTGTAAAATCCTTACTATATATAGGATCTAAGTCCAAGAAAAATGTATCCAAAAAATACCTCAAATTAATGACCTTGACATGAGAGTTATGCACTAATACCTCACTATCTCTTTACTACCCAAAGTAAAAATCCAATGAGCGGTTAACAAATTGGATTTGACCATAATCTAATCTATCAATGGGGACCTCAATATAACATGGGTGTGATTTTGGCTTGGAACTCCCAAAACAAGAGGAATAAGAAAAGTATTATATATCTGGGACGCTAATTACTCATCTGATTGGCTATGAAACATTTTGTTTCTTATGTGTGTTAATAGCTTCATTCCTTAAAGAAGATTCATATTATTGATTTAGAGATGAAACAAAATATGGGGATGTGCATAAAAAATTTACATCGATACATCCTATAATACACAGTCCCTCTCTACCAAAACCATGAAGAGAAATATGAGGGCCCTTCTCTTGGAAATTGTGGTCTTACTCATACCACATTTTATGAGAGGTACCCATATACCCCATCCCTGGATTTAGATAAAAATACCATAGCCAATTTTATTGAAAATTTTTATTATATGATGGAGTTATATTATTTTACAACTATATCTATCATTTGTTGGATAAAAAGCCTAAAGATGAGTTATCGCCACATCAAATGCCTTCAAGATAACCCACATATGAAATGTTTCATTTGGGACTATCTCATGGTATAATCACATTGGGTTAACTTTTTTATAAAATACAACATAGAAAAATTCCATATATATTATTCACTATCATATCCTTTTAAACATATGATTTTCCCTGTACTTGTTTTACAATCATTTGACTATCCCTTGATCCATTATCACCAAATGAAGGAAAAATTTAATTATATTAAATCCATAGTTTACAAATAAGTTATCTGAGGTTAATATAATCTGAATTATACCCTTAGGTACCGTATTCACATTTACTACACCCATATATTTTACTCCTACTTAGGAATATCTATCAGACATTGGGATATTTTTTTAGGCCCAAAAAATTGTGTCCAAAATAAAAATAAAGAAGAATAGAATAAATGAAAGAAAGAAAAGGATGATAATAAATAAATGAATCCAAGAAAGGGAAAGGTAAAATGAAAATTTAAATAAACCCAAAATGGATTATATTTTCATTGAACTAATCACATAAATCAATATATGACTAGTTTTTTGAGAATATATTACATATACTATAGTGGATTAAACTCTAATTGTTCCTAATATCATAATTTCATCGAACCAAATTATTTTTTCATTAATATATCTGACCACTCCTATCACATCTTCTTTGGACAGGGTGTTGAGCCCCCAGAAGTTTATTAACTCTCATCCTGGAGTGGATGTTATACTAGAACCACCTATTTCATGGATCATTTATCCACTTAATATATCCTTTCCATTAATAATTATCAGTTGATTAGTACTCAATAAATTTGGTTGATATTTTTTAGGCTACCTTTAAAACTTAACTGGATAGGAATTATTATATTTTTCAAACAAAAATAATGATTGAGCAGCCCTTTGAACTTATGTCAACTGACCTACTATTTGAGGAGTAGTAGGGAAATTATCTATTATCTAATACTACAAATTATAATGATTTTTTATTTTCACATTTTATTTTACTATATTTATATTACCTTATATTTTCTTTATCCTTTGATATAATTATATAATATCTTTACTACACATGTGATGGAATTTAAGAGGAATATTTTGGAAAACTTGTTAAAGTTAATTTTATTTATCTTTTTTCTTTTAATTCTTACAACTAATTATTCAAATCTATTTTGTAGTAAAAAAGATAAATATTTTAGTTCATTATAGACCAAAATTCAATCGCTTTCAATGTAATATGAGGTAACACCATCAAGGAAGATTAATTATTTTTTTCCATTTTTTTCCACATATGATTTAAAATTATGATGGATATCCTCTAACATTGATGTCTAATAGTGATAAAATTGTTTAATAGTAAGTGTTTGTTCAGATATATTTGACACACTTTATTTTATTATCTTGAAATAATTTTTATATGAGAAATTATTTTTTGGTTAAATATACGAAATTGAGAAAATTCTCAGTAAATATGAAAATATGATTATTATTTTATTTTTAAATCAATGAAAATTATATACCTTTTCATTCTAGGGATATTATTCTAAATGTTTTCAATTTTTTAATATGATTAAGATTTCATGAACTTGTAATCGATTTCTTATTACATTATATTCAATTCATGTGTGATTTTACAAAATCACAAATCCCATTCCTCATAGGTATTCCAAACTCTATTTTATATTCTTTCTTTTATTTTCATTAATGAAAAATTCTTGGGATGTGAATCACTAATCAAAATTTCATTCTGACATTTTAAAAACATAGTGATTTTGAAACCAAATTGGGATGATTGAGAAAACTTAGTTTCTTTTATTACCATTTACCTTTTGATATAACATACATATGAACCTATTTTATGACCATATAATCCTTAAAATACCATATACAAACGCCACATGACATGAAAAATTATTTTTTCCAACCAAGAATGTTTGGTATAATTACATGATTTATTTGAGATATATTAGGACTATTTATGATTTATGCTACTTATAGGTGTGAATTAAATAAATGATAAGATATAAGAATTTTCATTAGGGATTATAAGATTGGTTCCAAGATACATTTCACTGTAAATACTTCATTCATATATCATTTAATAGGAAAAATTAATATAATACAATTCACATGGATTGAATTATACAGATAAAGATTACCCCTTATGATTATAACTATTCAAATTAGTTTTGGGTTGACATTAATAGTGTTTAAAGATGATATAGCTTTTATAATTCCCTAGATTCACTTATGATGCTTTGATGATCATTCAAAGTCTACATATGATCTTTTCTTATTATTAACAATAGTATCTTTTGAAGATTAATCAATGGATGTTTGGTAAATGTGAGTCTTGAACCATGTATAAACGTAATTGAAAAATAAGTGGGAGATGTAAAACTGGAGAATAGAGAGAGGAAAATTATGTAATTTATTTTAGTGATCTAACTTATAAGACATTAATAATAAGATGAGAATAAATTAAACCTAATATATTTTTATAGAAGAACATGTGGTCTACTTTTCTTTTATCTTAATAGAAATTCATGAATTTTATATAAAAAATTGAGCCAAATTTTTTAATTATTTATTGTTAATAATTTTTACATCATAAACTACCAATATGAAACCTAAAATAAACTTGTTAAAAAGTTCTCTTGATTGATATGGTTTTTTTAATGCAGATATTTAGATTGTTTTTCAGATTACAGATATGGTCTATATGTGCGAGAATTAACATAAATCTATATTTAAATTTTTCTTCCATGATGATAAATTTTTTTGGAAAGGTAAATCATAAAAAGAGTATGGATGCTAATAAAATGTTCAACTATAATGATTTAAGAAAATAAAAATTTGAATTTTAATTCAATAATGACACATGATTGAGTACCTATGGTGTAAAATATCTTTTAAATTTTGTTAACTATAATTAAAATAATATTCTTTTCGAATTTTTGTAACTATTATTCCATTATTAAATGGTGTGTTTCATTGAAATAAAAATATAATATTTTTTATTTTTGATAAGATAATGATTATGTATAGTGGAATTTTATTCTTATTTTTTATATTTACTTTTTATTTGGATTATACTATTAAATCGAGATAATTATTCTAGATAAATGTAGTTTTTTTTGAAATTGTGACTAATTTATTCATTTTATCACACTTAAAGATCATTAGAAATGCAAAAAATGAAAAATTAAGCTAATTATTCCATGGTGTCTTTCAAGAAACTGTTTTGAGATGTGAAGAAGTGACCAAGAGGAGTTTAGATAATTATTTATTATGCAGTACCTATATTTTGGTGAAACGTGATTTTTTTCTTAACATGAGGATAATAATATAACATAGATACCTATAGTGCATCCACTTCCATGGAAAAAAATGATGAAATTTTTACAACCATGATGCGAATAAAGAAAACTATTTTACATCAAGGACCAAAACATGCATTAGGTCATGGTAATGATTTTATATCCATTTTTATAGGAAAACAAATAGAAATTTAAAATAAATACTTACATAATATCTTCAGTCCATATATCTATTATTTATAAGTGAAACAACCAGAATAGATAAATAAGAATCCATCATTCCAAAAATAAATCAATGGTGTAATATATAATAAGGAAAATCACTATTTTTTGGAATTTATACAGAATAGATAGTAATTTTAGAATTGATAGGAAACCTCTATGATATGTATATATCCACCATACTATGGTTGTTTTAGTATATAAAGACTAGTTTCACAACCGTATTTGTTAAAAAATGTAAACAATAGTTTAAATTCTTCTTAGTTATTTCATGTTCTCCTGAGAACATTTAATTTCCAAAAACATTATTTTGTTAAATCATTAATCAAATTTAGTATGTTGTTTTGTTTTTCTTTTTTTCAAAAATTTTATACAGTATTTTAATTCATTGAAACTATTTTATGTTTTAACATAGTGCATAGGATAAATAAGTTATTTATGATTGAATCTTCTTTGATCATGAATTGACTGTCTCATATAGGGTTGGGAATTAGTGGTAGATTGATAGGTACCTAATTTCATATTAATTTCCATCATTGATAGTTTTTTCAATTATAAATTACATTGATTCATATTTATTATTTCATTATTTGAAATTATTGGAAAAGTAGATTTATTATGGGAGGATAACCAAATTTATTAAGAAGA
The DNA here is from genome assembly GCA_963277665.1 of Viscum album. Taxonomy (NCBI): domain Eukaryota; kingdom Viridiplantae; phylum Streptophyta; class Magnoliopsida; order Santalales; family Viscaceae; genus Viscum; species Viscum album. The sequence continues at coordinate 745,990,970 of OY728143.1, forward strand.
TTAAACAATAATATTTTTTTGGAATCATATTTCTATTTTTAAAAGATAATATAATGCAGTTAGATTATTTTAAATATTTAAATAATATATTTAAATTCAACTATATAGAATCATTGGATTTAACCATAAATAAGTTTATTAAATTTTAGAAATATTATAATCAATAGACTCTATTGATTTCTTAATAAAAAATATTATATATTTTCTTATAAAATCATCATTCGAAATTGATTTCTTACATTTATATTTTATAAATATTATTTAACTTTATTTTTTTACTTTAAATAGTTTTTTCGTTATAAAGTATCTAGTTGAGTGGAAATAATAATTATATTTATATCTATTAGGTGTGTTTAATGTTGAGTATATCCTTTATTATTTATTTTGTGGGATGTATCTTCATATGTTCATGGTTTATAATTATTATTGATGCTCATTCTTTATATAGTTGTGTTGATGTTTATTCATTTATATCAATGTATATTGTGTTTCATGTTTAGTATAATAGAGGTCATACATATATTTAAATCCTCCCATTACGTAAGGGGATACATCATTTTTAGGTTCTATCCTCAGGCTAGGTAGTATTGGGATTGGGTAGTTTCTTATAAAAATATACTCATGTCACATTTTCAAAAATATATTTCTCTACATGAATTACATAAAACATACGTCACACTAAAAAATCAAACTAATAAGGTAAGTCCTAAAAGATAATTTTTGGCCTAATTATGTTCTTTGAAAATAACAAATAATTTTTACAAATTTATATTTTAGACATTAATAATATAAGAAAACTAAGAAATAGGAACACACAATTTAATACCTGATATTAATGAAGTATATACACCCATTATTATTTATACTCTTTGTGATTTTTTTTAAATTTTTTGAAATGTATAATCAATAAGAAACAAACATTGATTCCAATTAAAAGAATCATGAAATACTATTATAAACATGAATGAAATTATTTATTTTGTGTTTTAACCATGGTGATTCAAATTAGAGAATATTGGAATTTTTATAACCGAAAGGGGGAGAAAGTTGATAATCTAACATACCATTTTTAAAATTTTTATTTTTAGAAATAGATCTCAATGGTGTTTCCTAGATTATTAATTAATCTAATAATGAGTAATCATTTCAATTTTCATTTGAATAAGGTAAGAGGTTATAAATGAGTAATTAAAGAATATTGAAGGGTATGTATGAATAAATGAGGAAGACTAAATCCCTTATAAGAATTAATTTATTTTTATGGTGACACATGGGGATATATCATGATATAATATCAATACTCACATTATAATGAGTTTCATAAAAGATTAATTTTGAGAGGTGATTATTAATAAAACCATTGGATTTTTGTTCATGCTGTAGAGGATGATTACACACAATAATAGAGATCCTGTAATAAATTCAAGCATGTCACTTAAGGATGGTCCAACACATCCTGATATAATTTTAAGGTAATTCCATAGTTAATTTTGTATATTAGTAAAACAAATTATGATATATTTATTATGTGAGAATTATATAAAGTAATGAGTATCCTGTTAAAATATTTTTTATCTCTATTTGAGTTTTTCGGAAAAAATCATGTTTCATTGAAGAGGGTCATGTTGAAATAGTTTTGATGTTGTTTTAAAGGATAAATCAATTTAATATTAACATAATTAAAAAAATTATCATTTTATGATAATATAGTTTCTAGATTATTTTTAAATAATATTGAAATAGATGTGTTTGAAAAGTTAATTTGTAGGTATTTTATAAACCATGATAATGATTTTGATTCCAAAATAGTTTTTGATGGGTGGAAAATTATATGTTTCTAATCATTAAATAATTCATGAAATTAAATATTCCATTGAAATAAAAAATTCATCAAAACTAAAAGGAACTAATTTATTTAGAAATTTAGTTTTTAGAGTTACCGTTATGAGACGTTTTCTTAAAGATCTAGTTTTCTTGGAGGATATTTATGTTCAATGTATAAACCATTATTTCTTAGAGTGGTTTACTATGAGTTAATATAATTATATGGGAGAAATATAATGATATTTTTAATTCTTATTATCTTAAAATGATGTTTGGATAGAAAAGTAGAGGGTGTGTCCTTAGGGTCGACAATCATCCATTTTAAAAATAAAAATCACAATTAATGTGCATTGAAATATATGGTACATAAATACTTAATCAGAATATTATTCATGGGTTTTATTATATTGGTGAACCAAGTAACATAATTATGTCTCTTTTTTTCATTATTTAGAAACTATGGATTTTTACTTCATATTAATATCTTTAAATATTTAATTTAAATGTGATAACAAAATCCATTATAATTTGGGAGATAAAAAAAGAATCACACCCTAAGACACCACTTACCCTATTAAAGTGTGTTTGGGACATTGTGTTTACATAAAGGGGTATTAAATCCTCATGTTTTTTAGGATAATATATTAGTATCAGATCGTTTATATATATATAATTAATTATATTCAAAATGATTTACATTTTATAATGTATATAATTTTTATATTTGGAAGAATATAATGGAGTCACATTCTTTATCTCTCTAATAGAACATTTTCTCTAATTCAATACATGGGAAACATGTAGATGAAATTATGGAGCTATCTATAACAAAAGTTGATGTCACACCTGCTTATATTTATTTACCTTTATTTTTATTTTGCTGGATTCCGGGTGTTCGTGCCATGATCCGAGATGAGCCCGGATTAAACCTTTTTGTCGTTTTATGCCTTTTTGGGTTTCATACCTATGCGCGGTCGCCGCACGGTTGGCGGTCACTGCGCAGTCGGCCTGAGTACCGTTTAATTGTTGTTTTATTGATTTTTACCCTTTTTATTTTATTGATATCATCTGTGGCTTTATTATTATTATTATTATAGTTTCGATACTAATATTATTATTATGATGTTTGTTATTATTATTATTATTACTATTATTTTATTAATATTATTATTATCATTATTATTATTATTATTATCATCATTAACATTATTTTATTATCATCATTAGTATTATTATTAGTATTTTTTTTATTATATCCTTGCTATTATTATTATTAATATTATTAATATTAATATATATATATATATAGATATTAACTTACCTAACCCTAATCCCTCCCCCCTTTTTCCGTAGCCGCCACCCTCTCCCCTCTTCTCTCACTCTCTCTCCCCCGTTTCTCTCCCCTACGTTCCGGCCTCCACCCCATCGCCGCGCCCCTGCGCGACTCCCGGCCCTGCGCGACCACCAGCGTTTGTGGCTCACCGAGCCGATCCTGCTCCCGGCCTGCCGAACTCCTCCGGCAACCCCCCCTGCGCGCAAACCTCCCCAGCCCCCGGTGCACCCCGCTCCGCCGGTCTCCACCCGGCATCCTGACCTCCGACCGGCCTCAGGCCCTCCCGACTGCCACGTCCCACTCGCCGTCCGCCTCACCAACCGGCCGCCCCGCACCTCTGGCCACCCAAACCGTCGGCCCGCACCCCCTGTTCCGGCTCTCCCTGCAGCCTGCATCCGGCCTCCGCCAGGCGCGCCCTTCGCTGCGCCCCGCCGCCGTTCCGTCCCCATTTTCCCGCCGCCTTGGTGACCCCGGCCTCTTCCCCGGACCCCCGCAACTGCTCCGGCTGCCCCGACCTCCCTCCTTCAGCCCGCACCCTCCACTACCCCCTGTCCGGCGACCCCTGTCCGACGGAACTCTGTTCGGAGACCCCTTCCGGCGGACCCCTATCCGGTGACCCCTCCTCCAGCACTCCCCTCCAGCCGCCACCGTCCGGCGACCCCCCCTGCGCGCTCCCTCCCCCCTCCGCTCCTCTGTAAGTTTTTTTTCTGTGGGTTATCCCTGGTGTTGAAGTTTTTTTTACTATAGTCGAGGATTCAATGTTTCGACGAAGGTGTTAATCTGATCGTGTTATAGGAGTCGGTTTGGATCAGTTATGAGTTCCCGCACTGGACCCGCCTTCTTGTGGTAGTATGTTTTGGGTGTTAAATTTTCAAACTAGTTAAGTTCTTGTGGTGGGGAGAACCCATTTGTGTTCTCCCCTCAACCTCAGACCTCAGTTTTCTCTTGAATCGGTCGGCTGTGACCTGTGTAGAGTAAGGCCATCCCCGAGATTCTCAGTTTTCTTCGGTTCCTTTAGTTCTGTTTGGACATAGACCTGAATCTTGACCAACTTTTTTCCTGGTGACTTTCTGGGGGAAGAAAGTGTCTGTGCTGGGGAAAATTGTCACACCCACTTATATTTATTTACCTTTAATTTTATTTTTCTGGATTCTGGGTGTTCGTGCCACGATCCGAGATGAGCCCGGATTAAACCTTTTTGTTGTTTTATGCCTTTTTGGGTTTCAGACCTGTGCGCGGTCGCCGCACGGTTGGCGGTCACCGCGAAGTCGGCCCAAGTACCCTTTAATTGTTGTTTTATTGATTTTTACCATTTTTATTTTATTGATATCATATGTGGATTTATTATTATTATTATTATTATTATAGTTGCGATACTAATATTATTATTATGAAGTTTATTATTATTATTATTATTACTATTATTTTTATTAATATTATTATTATCATCATTATTATTATTATTATTATCATTAACATTATTTTATTATCATCATTATCATTATTATTATTATTATTATTATTATTATTTTATTATTATATCCTTGCTATTATTATTATTATTATTAATATTATTATATATATATATAGATATTAACTTACCTAACCCTAATCCATCACCCCTCTTTCCGTAGCCGCCACCCTCTCCCCTCTTCTCTCACTCTCTCTCCCCCGTTTCTCTCCCCCTTCCCCGCACCTTCCTATGTTCCGGCCTCCCCCCCCCCCCCCCCCCCCCCGTCGTCGCGCCCCTGTGCGACTTCCGGCCCTGCGTGACCACTGGCGCTTGTGTCTTGCCGAGCCGATCCTGCTCCCGGCCTGCCAACCTCCTCCGGCAACCCCCCCCCCTGCGCGCAAACCTCCCCATCCCCCCCGTGCACCCCACTCCGCCGGTCTCCTCCCGGCATCCCGACCTCCGAACGGCCTCAGGCCCTCCTGACCGCCGCATCCCGCTCGCCGTCCGCCTCGCCGACCGGCCGCCCCGCACCTCTGGACACCCTAGCCATCGGCCCGTACCCCCTGTTCCGGCTCTCCCTGCGGCCTGCATCCGGCCTCCGGCAGGCGCGCCCATCGCTGCGCCCCGCCGCCATTCCGGCCCCGTTTTCCCGCCACCGTGGAGACCCCGGCCACTTCCCCGGACCCCCACGACTGCTCCGGCTGCCCCGACCTCCCTCCTTCATCCCGCACCCTCCACTACCCCCTGTCCGACGACCCCTGTCCGACGAACCTCTGTCCGGCGACCCCTCCTCCAGCGCTCCCCTCCAGCCGCCGCCGTCCGGCAACCCCCCTGCGCGCTCCCTCCCCCCTCCGCTCCTCTGTAAGTTTTTATTTTTTTAATGTTAATCTTATTTATTTACTTTTTATTTTTATATAACGTTTTAATATTTTTATCATGTTAATAATAATATTATTATTATATTATTATTATTTCCTTATTATTATTATTATATTATTATTATTATTATGTTAATATTTTTCTATTATTGTTATTATTATTATTATTATTATATTATGTTATTATTATTATTATTATATTATTATTCTTATTACTATATTATGGCTATGATTTTATTATTATTATTACATTATTATTATTATTGCTATTATTATTATTATTATTATTATTATTATGCTATTATTTTTATTATTATTCTTATTAGTATTATGTTATTATTATTATTAGATTATTGTTATTATTATTATTATGTTAATATTATTACATTATTATTATTATTATTATTATTAATATACTATTATCATTATGATTATGTTATTATTAATATATTGTTGATATTAACATTATATTGTGGTTATGCTATTATTATTATTATTATTATTATATTATTATTATTATTATTATTATTACTATATTATTATATTATAACTATGCCATATTATTATTGTTATTATTATTATATCATTAATATTATTATTATGTTGTGTTATTATTATTATGATGTTATTATTATCACCATTATTATTTTCACATTATTATTATTATGATTATTATTACTATTATGTTATTATTATTATCGTTGAACCCGTTTAACGGTATTTTGTTTTAGGACCGGTTTGACGGCGCAATATGGTGCGCCCTTTTACGCAACAGGAGTTTTGCGCCGTGTCGTCCTTCGTTCCGATTTGAGGTAGGTCTCCCATTGCACTCGCCTTTAAATTTAGAATTTATTTATTCCTTGTCTTTTCATTGAGTTTCAAAAAATTTAAAAGTATTATTAAGTAGTTATTTATAGTGTGGTGATCTGCTGATAAAAGTTGTTTAAATTCTAGCGTTTCATTAAATGTTCTCTCTTGGTTTCAATTGTGTACTTCCATGGTAATATTGCTAAATGGTTCTTTATGAAATGTGAAATTGTGTTCTGAAATTTTTTTGGTGTGTATAAATTAGTAGGTGTATTGTTTATGGAAAATGGTGTTTTTCTTAGAACCTTGATTAGAGGAAACGTCGTATGACCTTTAAACTTTTTTTTGGAAACTTTATGTGAGGTTCTTGGTTGATGAAAAATGTTTTCCTTTGTCGCGTGAACAAAAGTTTGGATTTCATTTGAGAAATGGTGTTCCTTCAAAAAGTGATTAAAGGCCCGTTTGGCTCTTGATAAAAGTGGGGTGCGTTTGAAAATGGGAAAATGATTTTTACTTGTGATACCAACATCTTTCAGGTTTAATATGCTGATTTGAGTGTCTTAAATGAAGTTCTAAGTGTGTTCCTAGTTTTTAACGAAATGACGTGTGTCATATACTTTAGAAATGCTTTGATATTAAATGGTTTGAATGTAAATGATGTGGCGGCCCAGTTGGAACTTTTTTAATTATGAACTGACTACTTATATATATACGTACTTAGGGGGGCATCTCTACAGAGGGACTTCCCTTCGAGGGTTGTCGTGTAGCAGTGTCCGTGTAAGGGGTTGGCAAGTGCGGTGAGATGAGTCACACGTGCGAGGGCCTCCCACTTACACAGTATCATTAAAACCATCGTGGGTTCCTGGGCGCCTTTTAGATAATTGATTGATGGTTGCTGGCTAACCCCGATTAGACGGGTTAGTCCCCCCATTGATAGGTAAGGCCTTGTGGGGCGTGCCACTGGTTGGCTGTTAGGGCGGCCAGTTGGTTATTGACAATAGAGTACCATGCCGGCAGGTAGTCTGAACCCGAGTACGTCCAGGGGTTTTCTAGGGATGTTTAGGATCGCCCATGGTTATTGCTGATAACTTCTGTTTTATTTTTACTTGCACTTGGTTTTCCTTTCTTGTTTACCTTTACTTACACTTGTTTTCCCTGCTTGTTTTCTCTCAGTCATCCTTCACAGCCTATACTGTTAGACTTTGGGAAAATGGTTTTCAAATGAAAATTCTTTATTCTCTTTATGTAAGATTTGAAAATGTAACACTTATTTCCTTTTTAAATGAGTTTGAAACTAATGAAAGTGAACCAACTTTCGAAAAAGAATAAGGGAAATGTCTCGTGTTTTGATTTTCAAGTAAAGAACTATGAAAGCTTACTTTTATACATTATAGTTCAAACCTAGAACATGTAGATTCTTTATTTACTGGCAGTGATTTGGGTTTTGTTGTGGGGCTCACCTACTGAGTACTTTTGTGCTCACGCCTATCTTTTGTCATTTCAGTTGCAGGTTTCCTGTGTTCAGGTTTTCCTGGATTGAGTTGCTCAGTGAGGGAGCGATGTTGGTTGTAGTTGGGTGGTGACCCGCGAGGTCACGTGGAGGTATGTCGTGGTGTAGTTTTGTTTATGTCTTTAGTGTTCGTCTGTTTGTTTAGTTTATATTTGTTATTTTGATCCTGTTTTTAGTTTGGGCTGAAATCGTTCCCAATGATGGAAATTTTTAATGCCCGACACTTGTTGCCATCCCGGGGGGATCGGGAACGCTCCTCGGGAATTTCCGCGGACCGACTCAGGTGACTGGTTTAGGGTCGCCCCGGGCTGGTTCGTGATAGTTGATAAAAAATTTCTCAATGAATAATAATAATTGAAAGAATACCCAACTATATAATTTTTGAATTAAATATACATAAAGGTGTTAAATATTACATATACTAATGAAATAGAAAATAAATTGAAAAATTTTCATCAAGGTGGTAATAAATATAAAGAGGAAAATATATAGTTTTTTCATAAAAATGATTATGATTTAAATATTATCTTGAGTGAGAAAATGATTATTTCATGAACCATATCGTTGATGTTGTCAGAGATATTCAAGGAATTAGTGATGAGATTAATTATGTTGACATCATGAAATGATTCTTATAATAATATCAACATTATCAAATCTAAAGGTTCTATATTTAAAATAATAAAAAATAATGAAATATTTCATTATTATTTGATTAAGAAGTTTTTAACTGATGAAAAATGGGTGAACGTGGCATTTTATTCAGGTGATTCATCAAATGAAATGTTATTTAAATACCTATAGAATCATTACATTTAGAAAGCTGTAAATGAATAATAATTTGTGATTTGTGATTTATTATCTCTTATTTCCTGAATATTAGATCAAGGAGAAATAATTTTTGAGAAAAATTACAATTAGACATATTTTGGTGTGGAAACATTGAGAATTTCACAAAAATATGTCTATAAAAAATTAATTGATTTGGATGGGTATGATTAATCAAAAAATGGTAATGTAAATTTACCTATAAATAAAAAAATCTAGAAAATATATCTTTAAAATATTTTTAATCAAAAAAGTTATTGAGAATTAAAGAGGATGATGAAGAGTTGGTCTATACTTGATAAGTAGAAACTAAATTAGATTCAGATATAGGAGATGATATGATGAAAATAGTTTTGTTAGGTTAATACAAAACTAAGATAGAAGATAAACTAAAAGGTGATTTATATCATAGGGTTGAACATTAAGGTTCTATTTCGGATCAGGACATTCAATAAAAGATATCTAGGATGATTGATGGTTGTTTCAAAAATCTATCACATATTTTGGATCATGAAAATTTTAAATCACTCAGCTAAATAAGGTTTTTGATAATCAATGGGCCACTCAAGAAATATCTAATGAAATAGTGTACTTCAATTTGAAAATTGAAGAAATATATTAATTAATTAACTAAATTAATGATTATATTAAAGATTGAAAAAATAAAGTTGAGACTCCTGAATAATATATTTTGAAATTGAGGAAGAATCATGAAGCTAAATTGAAAAAAAACTGGTTATAAATTGATGGTTCGGTTTGGAAAATTGATTAATGGTGAGATAATAAAGAGGGATGAGTGAGTCATGGGGAGAGTTGAAAATGTTTTTAATAATCATTTAACAACCTCTATGAGTAAAACAAGAATGGCCTGAAAACAAAAAAAATCCCAATCTATAAAAAAAATAAAAAAAATAATTGAAAGGAAAATATTATAGATGGATCTCAACCATCGAAGGCATATCAAATATATAAGAACTATTCAATATTTATATATATGTGGAGAGAAGTTGGTAGTGGGATATTTATCCTAATACTGATTTAATTATATTGATATTCTAATGTATTGAACCTTCTAGTCAATTACTTTGTGGTTACTATAGTGGTTGGGTAGTTTGTGGAAGGTTTTGAGGAGTTGAGGGGAGGAAGGGGGGTATTTTTTGTGTTTTCTCTGAAAAAGGGGTATTTTATATCACTGAAATAACAGTAGATCTTTGAACTAATGGTAGATATAAGAACTAAAAATAGATATCTAAAATAATAGGGGATCCTTAAACTGACTATAAATCTATAGAATAATGGTAGATATCTAATCTAATAGTAGAACTCTAAACAAATGGTATATATTTTAACAAATTATTTACCTCTGAACTAATGGTAGATCTCTGAAAAAATGGTTGATCTATGAACTAATGGTAGATATCTAAACTAATATAGGATCTTTGAACTAATTTTATATCTATAAAGTAATAATATATTAATGAACTAATGATACATTTATCAAATAATGGTAGATATTTAAAATAATTGTAGATCTCAGAACTAATAATAGATCCTGGAACTAATGTTAGATCATTGAACAAATGGTAGATCTCTAAACTAATGGTATATATCTACACTAATTTTAGATCTATAAACTATGGGTATATCTCTAAAATAACGGTATATCTAGGAACTAATATTATATCAATAAACTAATGGTATATCATAAAATTTATTTTAGACCCCAATGGTAGATCTACAATAAATATAGTTTTCCAAATTTTCCAGTTTTTCCATTTTGAAAACTTTTTAATGAGAAAAGGTTTTATTTTATTAAAGATTGGAATTTAAATTCATTTTAATGGTGGTTAATTATATCTTCTAATGAGAAAATGTATGGATACTTTTTAAATGGTTATACAATCTAAAATTTAATGAGATCCACCTTTAATGGTCAACTAGACCATATCAAATCACATTGGTTTTAGATTTCTTCATTCTAAAGAAATCATCATTCCATTTTTCTTTCTAGATTGTCTTCAGTTGAGACATTTTGTTCCAAATCCTTCATCTCTATGATTTCAAGAACCATGTTACTATACTTAATTCAATTTCCCTTTACATGGGTCTACTTAGAGTATGAACCCAATCCTATTTGTGAAGAAAATTTTCATAAATATTTTTTCTTCCATGATGGTTTCCCTTCATTTATCCTTGTGTTTATCATGTCAGATGGGTTTATTATTATTTATCAGTGTGGTGAATTTTGAAACTATATTAAAAATGATAAATGAATTTATTTAAATTAAATTTAAAGGGATGGGTACTGGGAAGCATGATCTTACAATTTTTTGTTAGTTTTTTTGATATTTTGGATTGTATGGGCTAAAGGACCATTTAAAATTATGGCAATTTGGGGTCCTTTCTTGTTCTGTTGTGTTGAAAATTTTATAATTCAGGGTTTCTGATTGTTTAAAACACATAAAATATAATTATATAATAATTTATACTTGGTTAATGAATTGGATACCCCGGTATCTTATGGATTGTGTGATCATTGCCTTAAATAAATAAGTGGAATTGATTGAAATACCTTATTCCTATATCTATAAAATGTTCTGTGTGTGGTGTGGACTGTGCACAGTGGGGTCATTATGGTGTTTCTGGTGATGTTTTATAGTAGGGCTGTGAAAGTGGATGTTGGTCAGTTGGTAAGTGGAAGATGAGTTATCAGTTTTCATGATGTGATGAGTTACACTATTTTTTTTGAGTAGTAATGGAATTAAAAACGTAATAATTTAAAATTGGTAGTCTTAATGAATTAATTTATTATGGGATGTGTGGATTATAGGGTTAATGTGTATATATAAACTAATGGGCAAGAAACACAACTTATAGTCCCTATTTTAATAGAATGGGTAGGTAACAAAAAAATATGGAAAACACTTTATTGAGATTAAAATACTTAAATACAAATTGTCATCTATGTTTTACTTGTGTGGGGTTTTTCATTTATTTTATGGAAGTATAAGTGGAGGATATTTTGATATGGATTATGCCATGGTATTGAACTCTTATGATGGGTCTTGAGTGTTGTGTATCTATATATATATTGTTTATTTTTTTTAATTTCTATATGCACCACATCTAGGTCAAGATCCATGTGCCAACCCAAAATATTTTGGAGGTGTTTTACGCAACATATCGGGGGTGGATAGATGGATTCCCACTTTTCCCCACTCACTCTTCCTGGATATGAGAAGGACATGCATGGGATATGATATCTAGAATTCAATATTGAAACTTTAAATTTGATATTTGATGATATGTGATAGAACATTTGTCTTCGGGCGATATGTGATTTGATTTTATTGCCTAGGTGTCTTTAGGTGAGATTTATTGTGATTTGATGGGCCATGTGTCTTTGAGAAGGAGGTGAGGTTCTTTGTATTTATTTTGAAAAGGTGGCAGTTCTATGAGATTTTTTGTTGGGGTGAGAGATTCTAATCTGTGGGAAAGTGGTGTGGGGTGACATTCATTGATATTCATTATTATATGTTATTATACTTTTATTGAATTATTTTTTGAGTGTTCCTTGGTGAGTATGGGTTGGATAGTTGACATGTAGAATTATTTTTGGTTATGTTTTTTGATCATGGGTGCATTAGTATACTCTTTTCACATGTGCACAAGAGACATCGGTTTTCCTCACTGAGTATACTTATATGATCACCCTATGAATATAAAATAATCTCTTCGTCTCCAAGAGGACTTCATGGATAATGATAGGAATTTTTAGCTCAGTTATTTGGATGGTTTTTGTGTCACTATGTTATTTTTCTTTTGGGTATTTACATTTTGAGACATTAAACTGTATCAGTTTTTGTACATACATTTTGTGATGGTGATGGTTTCTTTTTATAGTATGATTTTTAGTTTTTTTGGATGATTGATCTTATATCCTTATTATACATTATAATATAGGGTAATTACTCTCATTTCATGTTATTCTTATACCCTCAGTGCTATTCTCCAACCTGGGGCCTACTGGAGGTGGTACTTAAGGGTCTTTATTTATCTCTCCACATTACAATATCATTGGGGGAGGGGATCATGATATAGTATTATTATTGTATGGTTGTTGGGAGATTGTATGGTTTTTGGAGTTATGTGTGGTGAAGATTTCATGGGTCGGTATCAAAATAGTGCTAGTTGAACATGGTGTATGGAATAGGCTTGGGAGACCAGTTAAGACACTACATTTTATGACCCCCCATGATCCAATCCTAAAAATTTGAGATTATAAAACAAAAAAGTAAGGAAGACCTATTTATAGGGTATAGACCAAAGAGAGGTATATAAATCAAGATGAATTCTATTTTTGTTTGAATTGGGTAGTTCTGGGATGTTAAAAAATGAAATGAAGTAAATATAATTAAAATTAATCTAAAGTAAATTTCATACATTTGAGCATAGTACTTTCTTATTTTCCTTTCAGTTATAGATCTTGGTCATTGTCCGCATATAGATTATGAGTTTAGGTTCAGCAGGATGACCCAGTAGATTGCCATTAGTTTGATCAAATTGAAGGAAAATATCAGTAGTTGGGGATATTGTCAGAATTTAAGTTCTTGACTTTGGGAAAGTATGGGGGAATAACTTCTGATGTGGAGACAAAGATATGGATAGAGGAACTAGATATCACTATTATTTTGATCTAGGAAATTATGGAGTACTGGGTATCTTTGGTAGTTAGTCGGATGCAATAGGTCAAGCATCTGTGGTGGATGTTGTACCTTGATGAGTGGAAGGAAGTAGAACTTTCATCAGTCGACATTCAAAAGGAGTTTTGGGCAGAGTTCCTATCATTGACCATGAAGGATGTAAAGTTTAAGGAACTATTCTCACCTAAGAGGGTTGTATATCTATGTGATAGATTGGTATCAACGTCAAGGGACTTCTGTTTTTTTACCCAGATCAATTAGTTATTGAGGATTATCATGTAATATGTATTGAATATGAACTCTATCCTTCAATCAAGTCTGAATTTACTCCTTTTATGTTTTCAATTTTTCTAGAGGTTTAGAAGAAGTTAGAGGTGACTGATATGGTGAAATAGTGTAAAGGTTTACCATGGATGGGTTTCAATAATGTTATGTTAGGAATAGAGTTATCAGTGGTATGTCCCAGGTACCTAGGAATTTGAGGTTTCAACCCATAGAGAGTTGAACTCATAATATTACCTTTATCCAATCTAGGGATATAGGTTTCAATGATTCTTCCATGGACTTCAAACTAGGGTGTTTTATTTTTGGGGTTCGTTTCCATCAGTGGGATCAATACCCAGTTTATTATCGGTATTAGTTTAGCAGATGTGGATTGGTTCTATGTCAGACTTAGCTATAAATACCAATGAGACCATTCCACCAAATTGTGTGGTAGGATTATTCTCCAAAAAATATGCTAGGGATAGTAAAGGCCAACCTCAGTACATTCCTCAAGATCAAGGTCCTCAACCAGAGCATGGTCATGGTGGATGTTTTTAAGATAATATTAAAATAGGTGGTTGTGGTCCATTATATATAAAAATGGAAGAAACATCATAGGGGATACTGATTTTTAGAGGTATGATTATTTTATCATCTACTAAGGTATGATATTTGTTTAATTTTGGATCTTTTCACTATTTTTTTCACCCACTATATTCCATTATTCTTGAAGGTATATAGAGAGTCGTCATATTCCAATAGTGTTGATTACACCGGTAGGAGGCCCAAACAACTTGTTTCATGTGTGTTGGGAATGTGAACTAATGATAGGGTAGAATTAGTCTTGTGCGGATATTTTCTTTCTTCAAATGTAGACATATGATGTCATTTTTGACATCTACTGGTTTTATTTTTTCATTCTATCATCGAATACTTTTCAAGGAAAGTCATGTCCTTATATTTAGATGGCCAATGAGTGGTTTTTTTAATAAGACAAGTTATTAGGTGGGATTTTGGTGAGTGGAGCCACTTATTTACTTGGTGGATAAGTTGTCTATGAAATAAATAAACATAGGGGTAATGTTGATTCCCATGTTTTGGAAATATTTCTTGGATGTTTTCCCAAATGAGGTTGTGTAACTACCCAATAAACATGATATTGAGTTTTAAATCAACATATAGCCTAATTCTTCTCTAATTTTATGAATCTTTATCAAATCTAACCCTCTGAGTTGTGGGAGTTGAGAATTCATTTAGATGATCTATTGTAGAATTTTCTATCTCACCAAGTGTGTCATCTTGGGGTTCTCCAATGTTGTTCTCTAAGAAGGTGAATGGTAGTTTGAGTTTGTGTATGGACTAAAAAATGTTGAATTAAGTGAAGTTCATGGATAGTTACCCTCTTCTAGGGATAAATAATACTTTTGAATATATTATCTGATAGAGTAAGTTTTCTATGATCAATATGTGATCTTTATATCACCATTTGAGGGTGAAGGGGGGAGATATCTTGAATAATTACTTTATATGATTATATGAGAACTTTTTGATTGTATTCATGTCATTTGGTGATAAAAAGTGTATTATCCTTGTTCATGGGGATTATTAACTTCGTGCTTCATGAGTTCCTATAATGGTTTGTCATTATATTCAATGAGAAAAAATACAAGATGTCGAAGGATGATGATTTTGACCTTCTCATAGTTTTCATATAGGTTCCTTAACACTACCATATTTATTGGAAGTTTTCCAAGTTAGAGTTCAAGATGAGTGGGATGTATTTCCTGGGACATGTGGTGTCTCAACGGGGCATGGTAGTTGACCCAATGAAGGGTGAGGTTGTTTTTTCTTGGGAAGCAACCAATAACATGGTATATGTTCAATGTTTATTCGGTCCTAAAAGATATTATCAGAGGATTATACCTAATTTCCCTAAATTTTCAAACCTATACACAATATTGACCAAGAAATACCAAGGTTTTCTATGGAATGATCAGTACTGGGAATACTTTGATTACCTAATGGGTAATTTTTTTATTTATCCATTTCTTTGGATTCTTGAGCACGGTTTTATGTTTAAGGTATTTTTTGATACTTTAATTCGAGGATTGGGATGCATCATGACATAGAAAAAGGATTTCATCGATTATGGGTGTAAGAAGTTATTCCCTAATTAACATAATTATTCACCCAATGATATGGTGATAGTAGTGGTTCTGTTTCACTAAATTATTGGTGACATTACCTCATTGTGGAGCGATTTGAGGCCTTTATGGATCATAATATTTTGAGTTATATATTTTCCCAGTATGATCTAAATCTATGACAATAAAGGTGGGTGGAGTTTTTTTAGGAATATGATTTTGAGATATCTTATAAATTAGGAAAGGGGATTGTGGTGGTTGATGCTTTGAATAGTAAGTCACAAATGAGTGTTATTCAGGAGTCAATGGATTCATGGAATGAAAGGAAGGAGTTTGTAGCCCTTCATTGGGATTTAAGGGTGGTTGGCGGTGGTGGTTTCTTGTTTTAGATTATAATGATATATTTCTTGATGTAGTAGGTAGAGAAGTCTCGGTGGGGAGACATAGAGGTAGAGGTGATGTGTGATCTTGTTGGTCATGGTGATACTCTAGAGGGATGGACGAAGGATAGTTAGAACCAGATTTTGTTTCAAGGGAGGTAGTTTGATCTAGTATAGATTCATTAGGGAGTCCTTCTATGTGTTTAATTTGTCACCTTTAGTTGAATAAAAAGGTATTTTAATGATTTAACCTTGATTTAGGGCACAGTTTTGGTGCCCAAGGATGGAATGAGTAGTGGTGAAGTTTGTGGCTCAGTGTCTGGTTTTCCAGCAAGTAAAAACTAATCAAAATCTTCCTGGTGGTTTGTTACATTCATTGGATGTTCCCAAATGCACATGGTATGACATTTAAATGGAATTTTTTCATTGATTTACCCCAATATCAGAGATGTTTTGATGATATTTGGGTAATTTTGGATAGATTGATGAGATAAGATCACTTCTTTGTGTTAAAGTAGTCAGGCACAATGGTTGTTTTGAAAAAAAATTTTGTGGATGATGTGGTGTGGCTGCATGGAGTCTCGAGGTCCATTATATTGGATTGAGATGCGTGTTTTAACTCATGAGTTTGTAGGGGAATGAATAATTCTTCATCCAATCAGTTATTCCATATCACGACTTTATGCCTTCATGCAGACAGGAAGATAGAGAAGTCTATCCAGAATCTAGAAACCATGTTGTGAGGATCTATCTTAGAATTCAACAAATCCTAGGCATACCAACATTCCTTGGTTGAGTTATCTTATAAGAAAATTTATAACTCTTCCATGGAATGTAAATATTTGAGGCTTTGAGTTGGTGTCCCATGACACTCTCTATTAGGTAGGGAAGAGGTTGGGGAGTCAGCAGTTCATGGACCCGATGTTGTGCCGATCATGACTAAGATGATTCAATTAGTTTGAGGGAGGATGTAAGTAATGAAAGATATGATGAAGTATTTTATTGATCCTAGGATGATTCCCTTGGAGTTCAAGGTTAGATATCATGCATTTTTTTTAATTTTTCCCCTCGATGTGTGTAATGGAGGTTTAGTAATGGGTGTATGCTCTTTCCCCAATTTGATGGGCCCTTCGAGGTGTTTGGGTACATTAGAAAGGTGACGTAAAATTTGTATCTTCACTTAAAATTGGACCAGTTTCATGTTTTCTTCCCCATATCTCAACTTCATTGGTATCTTAATAATGACTCCCATGTAATTGATTAAGAGCTTTGTATATCAAGGAGGATGTGATGTTCAGAGTGAATCCATTTTGGATCCATGATCATTAAGTGAAACTGTAGTGATGTTGGACCAGTCATTTGGATCATGTGTTGTGGAGGCATGGTTTCATAGAGAAGATTTATTGGGAGAGAGAGACGATAATGTGATCCCATTACAGAAAGTTGTTTTGTTCTTTTTTGGTTCTTTACTCATTCTGATTTCTTTCTAATGTGTTGTTTGGACCTTACTATTTTATGTATGAATGTGATTTTTTATTGATGTGTGATGTGTGGTAAGGATTATGGCATAGAAAAAAAATGGTTGAACTAATATTTCATTGAGAGAAATTATAAATTTATGTGATTAAACCCATGTGAGTAAGTCATTTCTCCCCAAAGTATATAGTATCATGACATGGAGGATGGTATTCTTTGATTCGTCTACTCGGGGTAATTTTTTCCGATATAATGAATCCTTGAGAGGTATCTAAAGGGATGGTATTTATACCTTTTCTCTTCATCCTTCTAGTTTGGATGTAAATTCATGAGGATGATAATTGATTGGAAGGTTTCTAATCTATCATCTCAAACCATCTGACCCATTATTTTGGAAAAATTCTGGTGGTTTAGGTGTCCTAGGAAGGTCCAAAATAGTTTTTTGGAGGATGATAGAAGATTTGTGGTGTTTTGGAGGAAAATGGGTGATTTAGATCATTGAATTAGAATTTCACCTCTGAACTAATGGTAGATCTCTAAACTAATGGTAGGTATCTAAACTAATGATTGATCTACGAACTAATGGTGGATATCTAAACTAACAGAAGATCTCAGAAGAAATAGTGGATCGATGAACAAATAGTAGATCTATGAACTAAATTTAGATCTATAAGAACTAATGGTATATATATGAACAAATTATATATTTTTAAACCAATGGTATGTATCTAAACTAAGTGAGATTTTGTAACTAATGGTAGATCCTAGAACTAATAGTTTATCTCTGAACTAATGGTAGATATTTGAACTGATAGTATATATTTGTACTAGTGGTATACCACTAAAATAATGGTAGATCACTAAAATAATGATAAATGACTAAACTAATGGTAGATAATTTAACTAATGGCTGATCAATGAATTCGAGGTAGATTACTGAACTAATGGTAGATCTTAATGGAATATCTATTATAAATCCATTTTCCCAAATTTCCCAGTTTTTCCCTTTTGACATATTTTTTAAAATTGGATATAATCCCTTAATTAATGAAATGTAAAACCATTTAAAAGGTGGGTAACTATATATTCTAATTTTTAAAATTATTATGTCTTTTAAAATCATTATACCATGTGTATTTGATGAGATCCACCTTTAATGGTCAACTAAACCGAATCAAATCTCAGTAGTTTTGGATCAAATTATACTAAATCAAATATCTTCTCTTAATTATTTCTAGAATAAATTCTCTTGAGATGGATTTTTCTAAATCCTTCTACCCTTATATTCATAGAACCCTATTTCTTCACTTGATTTTAGATCTCTTTAGGTGGTTCCAATCAGTGTGTGAACTCCTGATTTTGTTGCAAAATTTCTTTGTAATGATTCTTTCATTATGTATGAATTTCTTAATTTATATATATATATATATATATATATATATATTATAGGGGCGGTTTTATAATTATTTATCCCTATGGTGTTGGTTTCATCTAACATAATAAATATAAATTAATTTCTTTAAATTAAATTTTAATGGGATTGTGAATGTGAAGAATTATCTAATGGATTTATTCTTATTGTATTGATGTCTTGAATGGTATGGGATAAAGGCCCACTGAAAATTGTGGTCAATGGGGTCATTTATTTTTTATATTTTTATATGAATTGGGGAATTTATCTTTGGTAATTATTGAAAATACTTATAATTTAATTATATAATCAGGTATACCTGGTTTGTAAATTGGATGCCACGTGATATTAGGGCTCATGTGATAATGGCCTTAAATAAAAAAGTTACATTGAATGAAATATCGTATTCTTAAATATATAAAATGATATGTGTGTGGTGTGGAATGTTGGTAGAGATGATTCAATATTAGTTTTGGTGCAGTTATTCCATAGGGCTACGAAAGTGGATATTGGCGTGTTTGAATGTGGAAGTTGCATTGTTTGTTGTTGTGATGTGATGAGTTACACTAGTTATTTGAGTAGTAATGGAATTAAATGCCTAATAATTTAAAATGGTAATTCTTAATGAATTAACTAATGATGGGATATGTAGTTTGAATTATTAATAATAATATTTGAACAAATGGTATCGAAATAAAAACATGTGTTTGTTTTAATGGAATGGGTTGGTAACTGAAAAATTGAAAAATTGATAAATGAGAATTAAAGACTAAAATATGAGTTATGGACATTGTTTTTCCTATTTGGGTTTGTGTAGATTGTTTTGGTAGTTGATGTGGAGGATCTTATGAGATATATTATGCCTAGGTAGTTAACCCTTAGTATGGAGATTGTGTTTTGTGAATATCTCTCCATATATTTACATTGTCTATTTTTTGTGATTTCTATACACACCCCACCGATGTTGTGAACCATTTTCTAAAACCAAATGTTTTGGTGATGTTTTCTCAACATCATTGTGGGAGGATGGATGGTTGGTCTCTTACTCTCCCCTTCTCCCTCTTCGTTATGATGATAAGGTCATGCATAGCTTGTGATGTCCTGATGTTAAAATTGTCACTGTTGAGATATGAGACGATGAGATGTAATGGACCATGATTCTTAGGGTAAGATCTTATGTTATGTGATGGTCCATGTGTCTTATATAACCATTTGATGTGATGTTATGGCCCATGTGTTGTGGGTAAGAATTTATGTGTTGTGTTATCACTCTGAAGAGGTGGGAGTGCCACGATATTTGTAGTAGGGGTGAGCAAGGATAAATATTGGGAAATTAGTACATGGTACCTTTCATTGGTATGATTCATTATTTTTTATTATACATGGATTTTATTATTTTGTGAGTGTTCATTTGTGATCTTGGGTTGGATCATTGACTTATTTATGTGTTTTTTTTTTCTATTTGATGATGGGGCATTATTGTTCTCCTTTCACTTGTGTATGATAGACTTTTGTTTTTTCTAATTAGTATAGTTGTATGCTCACCCTACATATATAGACTAGTTATAATTTTTCCATGACAACTTCATAGACCATGTTTTACATTACTAAATTGGTCCCCTGGATAGTTTTTTTGTTCCTTCTTTAGTTTTATATTATTTATATAAATTTTGATAGTTTTAACTGTATAATATTTATTTATACATGCATTGTGGGAGGGTTTTAGTTTCTTTTAATATTATTTCCTATAGTTTTTTTGGATAATCCATCTAATCACCCAATCCTAAATTATTATAAATGGAAATTCATCCCATTTTAGGAGATTTTTATACCCTTAGTGCAAGTCCCCGACCCAGGGCCAATTGGAGGTGACACTTGAGAGGTTATTATCTCTCTCCCCTCATTGTAGTTTCTTTGGGGGAGTTGGTTGTGCTAGATATCTTTTTCACACTATCAAATATAATTAAAATTAAAAGAGTTATTTTAAGGGATAATCTCCTAAAATCTAGAAACTTCCGTTGATAGAATATCCCATAACTCAAAGAAGAAACTATTTATATGGATGATATTATAGTTTAATCTAACTTTGATCAGGAAGTTGTAGATTGTTGGAAATGATGAACTAAAAATGATACATTTTTAAGAAAAGTATAATAGAAGGAAGATTAGTAGACTTTTTACCTTTGGTAAATATATTTTCTACTTTGGGAGAAGAAGAGTATTAAAACATTACATATGTGAAAGAGAATGATGATGGATTTTAATTTTTCACAACTCAATTAGGTATTTCTTAAGAAGAATGAAAGAAGAAGAAAAAAATAAGTCGTTAATAAAATTGGAATTGAATACAAAATTGATAGAATCAAATATTATCATGAGAGTGGGTATTCTTCCCATAATATTAGGAACATAATCCTATGGAAAAAATTTAATATGGATTGATTTTATAGTTCTATTTAGTAATTTTGGATAATTGAAGATCAAAGGAAGCAGAAAAAAAGGCAATTAAAAGTTTAATTGAAGAATGAAGAAATGATTTATGTGGATGGACATTGAGAAACATCCTATGTGTGTTTTATAATTGTGACTTATGACATAGATAAACTTTGCACATGAAGGGATGCTTAATCAAATTCTATGATAGAAATTATATAATGATGCTTTTGAGAACAATGGTAATAAATATCAAATGGACAATAAGGATAGAACCTATTATCTAACATTAAAATTTAGAACAACATATAGAATTAAAAACATGGTCACATATTATAATAAATTATATGGAATTTAACCAAGATAATGTTTATGGATAAAATTTATAATTTTATGATGGTTAAAGTGATAACTTGTGACACTTACATGAGAGTTAAGAAGATGAGAAATTCCTATAAACTAAATAGGAAAAGGTTTTTAATAATTCTATATTTAATTCATACTAATATGTACATCTCTATGAAACATTTTTTAACCTAATTTGATAGATAATTTATCTTCTTTGAAAATTATTACAGTATAATGGGTTACTACATATTTATACTAAATAAGAAATAAGTGATATGGTGTATTTGACATTTTTCGACATGATAACAAAATTAAAATCGATGATATATCATGATATAATATTGGAAAATAGTAATCATTACACCTCCATTAAGGTGTGAAATTACTTATGGAACCATATAATAAATTTTTAGGGCTCATCCATAGGGAAATAAAAAACAAAATGGTTTCTTGTAATGGTGATACTTGTTCGTGAACAAAATCTAAAAGGATTACTCATTGAGAGTGGAACCAATAAAAACTATTGTGGATAAGTAATCCAAGTGAATGTTAATAAAAATGGTTATGCCCTAATCTTTGGGTAAGTAATCCATGTGAATGTTTATATAAAAATAAAGGTTTTGTCAAGTCCCTAGGAATTTTATATGAATTATGGTATGGAAGGAAATTAACTTCCAAAAACTTTATATTATTTTCAAAATAAAATAAAATACAAAACAAAGAATTAACCCAAGGTAAATATTTCAATTTAGTTGATAAAAAATTTTTTATACTATACAAAAAAGAAGAAATCATATAAATATCACAGAAAGATATTAAAAATAATTATGGATATCGATGATGTAAATGTGATTGATCACAATGATAGATATATAACTAGAAACACAACCAGTGAAGAAAATTTTGTTGAAGTTGAAGTTGTAGACACAAATTTAAAAGGAGGTCAAAATCTAACACATGATGAAGATTTTTTTTTGAATCATTGAAATACTATAGTGATAAAAAAGATAATAATTGACTTGAAGGAGAAGTGGAATAGTTTATGTAAATTAATCAGAAATCATTATATAAACATATACTCCACAATAAAAACTATTAATGAGGAGTGTAAAACACACTACATTATTATATGAATTTGAGCCATCTATATTTTGAGAGGTGTTTAAGAGTGAATCATTAGTCAAGGCTATGAATAATTAGTTGAAAAAATTTAATAAAACCAAAATTCAAGAGATTGTGATAAGAATATAGGATCATAATATCAAAGGTACTAAATTGTTATTTAATAATAAATATGATGAGCCTTGAAAGGTGATTATAAATAGATAAATATTAGTTTTAAAGTGTTATGAAAAAATTAAATCATGGATATAGAAGAAATAGTATTACTATTTAGAGACACCAATAATGTTTTTTATTATTATATATTTAAAATTAAATAAAATGAAAATATATCCAAATGGATTCCAAGGTATCATTTTTTATTATATTTTATAAGGAGAGATTCTTCAAAAAAAACTAATGGGTTTTCTTATCAATGGTTATGAAACATTGTTGGTTATTTTAAATAACATTTTATGGATTATTTATGGAACCATAAGCTTGGTATTTACAATTTGAAATTTACTTGAAGAAGATTGAGTTTAATAGAGTTTCATTTCATCGGAATCTTTTATATGAAATCAAATAATTAAGGACAATTTTTTGTAGAAATACAAATTGAATACACCATTTTTCAAAGAATTAAGAAGAATTATATGGAATAATTTATTGAATTGTTGAGTATAGAGTTTGAGAAATAATTTAATATGAAGTTATCATATTTTAATAGGATTAATGTGAATCAAAAGAAGGAATATACATTTATTTACCAATAAAAAATAATGTGGAGTTTATAAAAAAGTACAAGATCTATGATTTAACACTAGGTTCCACTAAATCTAGTGTTGGAGATGTACTAGGAAATCATAAAGATTGAATATATATTGATCCCACAATATATCATATAATTATTGGTAGTTTTTGTATCTAATAGTAATAATGATTGATATTATTTATGATACATGTTTAGCTACTTAATTCATGATTAATTAAAAGGAGGAACACCTCAATACTGTTAAAATAATCATAAGGCATATTAGAGGAACTCTAAATTATAGTTTAGTATACTATTTATGTATATAAAATGATTTTATTATACAATCATATGTGAACCGGGTTGGGGATCACGTGAATAGAAAACACACATGTGGTGGAGTATTCTTTATCGGAACCAAGTGTATTGGGTGGTTTAAAAATAATAAAGAGATTATACATATAATAATGATTGAATTAGATTATATTTTATTAAAAAATGTGTACTTATTTTTTATTGGTGAGAAAATGGTGGATCTTGGTGTGCATTTACATGTATTAATAGTAATAAACTATGATAATATGAGTGAGTTTATATTGATGAAGAACCTCTTACTATAATCTTATACAAAGAATATAAGGATTAGGTACCATTTAATTAATGATAACATGGAGTAATGGGTGATATTTATATTATATTTTGGGAAAAATTTGTAACTATGATATTTTATAATAAAAACATTGACCACCCAAGAATTTCATAAGAATAGGTTAAATATTTCTATTCGTCCATTTCCCTCTACTTGAGGATGTTTATAAAATATATTGTCCTAAAATTATTTACATGCATAACCAAGCTTCATATGTTGTATAAGAAAATTTACTAGGGTTTTAATATCAAATTTGGAGAAATTATGTGAGTAGTAAACCTTAAAAAAATTGAACATTTGATTGAATTTCCATATGTGGGGGGAGACTACCTTTAAGTGGTAGTTCATCAAAACTATATATATTTTGGAGTTCATGGAATGAAAGAAACAGAATGATACATTTCCTGTGAATGATTTCCAGGATGAGAAGGAAATATGTCTAAACATATGGTGAGTTAGATAGAGTTTTCAGTATTTGAAATCCAAAAAATGTAATTTTAAGGCATGTGTTTTTTGTTTTGAATTAAGGCATGGATATAAATATTAAGCCATTGTATTCTACACTTTGAACTACCCTTATAGATTTAGAGTGTGAGTTGGGTTATTTCTTAAAATTGTGTGATTCTATAGGAATTTTACATTGGTATATAGGAAAAAATTAGATTATTTGTAAACCCAAAAGGAGTGAAGGGTGGAACCATGGTTTTTGAAAATA
This sequence comes from Viscum album, assembly GCA_963277665.1. NCBI lineage: Eukaryota > Viridiplantae > Streptophyta > Magnoliopsida > Santalales > Viscaceae > Viscum > Viscum album. Next base: position 746,015,981 of record OY728143.1, read on the forward strand.
TATATTATTAGAACATTTGTTTTTCATGGAAAGATAAATTTTAGTCATGAACATAAATTTGTAGATATTTTTTTATTTGTAATTAATATTGATGTTCATATTATATATAGAATTAATTTTAATCTAATATCACTTATTATATATATTGTATGCAATTAGAAACCAAATCAGAGGGTATTCTATGAAATATATATGAAACTACATAAAATGGTAAAAAAAGAATACAATAAAAAAGTGGCATATTATGTATGGAATAAATTCTATAACATCTTCAAAATCTATCAGATGTATTTGTTAAATATCATTGAGTGGGAAAATCATAACACCCTCAAGGTGAATCCATAGTTCAAACTGAAACATTCATCATTCAGATGAGATTTACCTTTTTTCCATGATATTATAGTACCTCTACATTCAGAGTAAGAATATGAAAGACGGTAATGGGTACATAAGAGTTATTGGATGAATATCCACACACAATTCCATCATATAGATCAATGGTTTATATATAACCTAAGGACACTCTTGGGCGGTTTATTCTTTAATTCATGTATTTATAACATGTGTATTAACGACTCGGCTAATTAGTGAATCATATGTATAAATAAATTTTACTCCCAATTTTTAATCTTATGAAATGTTTATTTTAATTATAGCCATTATGGAGAGTAATTTAGGAGTCCAACACAGAAATAAAATTCCTAATTCATGGGTATGATAATCATAAATTTCATGAAATACAATACTGATAATATATACCATATATTCAGACAAGGCTTTTGGTCATATTCCCGACAATCTCCCACTTTCACTAAAGCCTAAAAAACATTGTAAAATTTCAAATTATATTGTCACTTACACAATAACTTGAGAAATCATAACCAAACTCTTTTGGATATATTCCAAAACCCTATGGGGAAGGTGTCATCAAATTTGTATCACATCATATGCAATAAATTTTGAATACCAATCCAAAACACTTTTGGATTTACTCTAAATTAATTTTACAATATCTTCCTGAGTTAAAATTAATACCAATTCAGTCTACCACAAAGTGTTTCCTAATGGGGATTTATATTATTGAAAAAATACCATTATATGGATCCATATGTGCAAGGAAAGAGATACCTTTATTAAATCATCAATGTCACTAAAGATGTAAATGGATATGGCATGATATCCATCAAACACATATATCACTATACCTGTTTCCACAGGTCTAAATCATATAAATAAGTTCATTCTCATACTTTCCTTGTTTTTAATACATTGAGTGACTAGAGGACATGTAACATGGAAATCCTATATAACCAAATTATATGTTCTCAACTCTATGAGTTTAGAATAAATTGATCAATCAATACCTCACATGTCATTCATCCTTTTTTATAAGAATAGTCTATATCCTTTATCTGTGTTGAAATATAAAACATCTAGATGTAGTTTTATACTCCCATAGTCTACCTGAATCGAGGGACCATATATCATACTTGGCATAAGAGATTAAAAATCTCATCTTGGTTAAGATCCAATCAATGAAACAATCAGCAACATATATAACCAATCTCATGTTATCTAAGTCCATATGAAAACTTATGTACTTAGGGTATCAAAGTATAAACATTGTCATGTTTGGTATCTCAATAACCGTTGGTGGCAGGGACTCAAATAGGATACATGCACCCCTGGTGTACCAAAGACATATTTTTGTGACACATTGTGTGGTATACCTAGTAGGTCATCCCATGTACCCAAAGAATCTTATTATTATTATTATTCTACATGAGCATATTCTATATATCTACACAATAATGCTACTCATGATAACCATAAAATTACATCATAACCTATAATACTCCATGAAAAACATAGTTTAGGGATAAATACAAATTCTAACATTGATAGGTAAATTATCATTTCCCATCACAAAATGTATATAATTACATAAATTTATGTATATAACATGAAATAATAAAAAATGGTGGTCTAATTTCATTTTTATACATTTTAATATTCTTAAACTCTTTGTGGATATTTAAGAAAATCAACATAATCACCGTTTTATCATATCATGCATGATAAAATACATGATTGTCCTTATATTTTTTACATTTTATAGACATTATTATCTCATTAAATTATATGTAATCCCTTATAAATCTCTCTGGGAACATCTAAAAAAACCATCCTATTAAATCTTTAGGGAGAAAAATCTACAAGGTAAGGATTTTCAACACTATAGATACTCTAGGAATAATATTCAAAGTTTATCAACTTCTTTAACATATTCAAAATCATCAATATCAAAACATAAAATGTTATGATGCTAACATATGTTTTCCACTAATGAATCATTATATTTTTCTTTTCATTATCCATTGAAAACTATTCTATCAAAACTTTTCCTTGAAATAATATTACTATGGAAAATATTGTGTATTAATTCTCTTAAAATATTTTAGGATAAAGAGAGAAAAAATTTTATTTAGTAATTAATGTATCTCTTTATATTTATCATTATCTCCATACACTAAACTCTTTTATAATGTTAATTATAATTAAATTTTCAATTTTACTATTACAATCCATCAAGAAAAAGTGTCTTTTATTTTCCAGATCACTAAATGTAACTCATTACATTTTTCATTATTATCACATATCCAAAACACGTTTTTTGGATATTGAATGAAAAATTATAAAATCATGGACTGGTATAATAGTGATATCCACTATCTTAATTGTAAAAAAATGAAAGACTTTTCATTTTTTCATTACCATCACATATCCTAAACATTTCAGTATACAATGTTGAATAACCCTTTACCTTAGATCTGTGTTATCCATTATTTGTTAATTTTAAACTTCTCTATGTCCAAATATACTTGCACTATATTCTTAGACACTATTCATTTGAAGAATATTTTTCTAAGAAACACAATCCCTTTTTTATTAAAAAAATAACATTTTTTTCTTTTAGTGAGAATATTTATCAAATAAAATATTTTTTTATATATAACATGTAGTAATCTTTTTCGTTGGATGGCATTAATTTTAAAAGAATAATTTATTAAAATAATCCATCGATGGCTGATTGGAATACACTCCAACATATTTTGACTAATATTTAGATGAAAAAATTTTCCTCGATAAAACATTATTATCCATACCTACTTCTCAAAACATTTTATATAGATTTATGAATCATAAATTATGTTTAAACAATTAATCAACTCATACATGTTCACAAAAACTCTTTATAATTCATCGAATTCTCTTATCATATAATCTATATTACATGAAGATACATATATTTTACTTAGATTAATTTGATCTTGATAAATTCATTAACATTCAAATCCTTGATGTGGTAACTATTGATAATATCTCATGAATGTAAAATGCGATCATAATTAATTCATCCTATGTTTTTTTACTTTTTTATATTTAAAACACTATAAAAAAATATACAATCTGTATAAAAGATAATTAATTAATTTCTATAACACTCATACCTAACATGGAAATTCTATCGAGTTTCAAAAAATCCTTTAGGTAATTTGGATATTCCCATTATATTGAATTATTATTCCACCTTCCTGAAATCCCTAGGTTTTAATGACCATGATTGGAATCTTAAATAAACATTTTTAATCTTTTAAACTAAATTTTCTTCTTGTAGTTTAAAATTTTACCAACTTTTATTGTGTATACAATGCCTAAATCTATACACCATATTCCCAATTCATCCATTCTCATCACATTGGGAATTTTGAGTAAAATATTCTTGAATTCGATCATATTATCAGAAAAAATCCATATATTATAATAGGATAAATTCACTAACTAGAAAAATATAGTTTTGGTCTCCCATTAAATAATGTTATATAATTAATCAAATCCTAAAAATGTATAACAAAAAACCTTATATCATTTTATTAAATAATAATTTTTTTATTTTTATTATCAAGAGAATAATGATGTAAAAAACACATCATATCACAAGTTTATCAAATCATGAGATATACAAGTTTTCAATATGGTTTCATCTTTTTCCATTAATTGAAAGAAAACTACAAGCATAAATTGTTTTCATCTTCTAAATATATTTATATTTAAAATACTTGTAAATAATACACTGATATCATATATAACTGTTGGACTAATAAAATAGATTACATTAACTAATAAATCATTATAAACACGCATGGTATTAGTATGCTATTTATTATTTTCAATTATATTCAATATCTTCTAACTTATCCAATAATATTGAGTATATGAGACTAGAATAATTAATGTAGAAAATCAGATTGAGTATTTGAGTGGAGAATAAGATTCTAATGTATATTTTTCATCTAATTACTTAGAAACCTAAAATTAGTCTCTTTATTATTCTCTAAGAATCTATATTCACTTGTTTAACTACAAAAACACTTGGTTGCTATAGAAGTAACTATTCTAACACATAGAATTTTACTTAATAAATTTTTTTAAGTCACTAATCCAGCTTAATAACTTATCTTATGTTTTCATTCTTCGATGTAATATACATTAAGGATCTCATTATAAATGATTAATATCATTATGATGATAATGATGATATTATATACAAAATGATCTTTTATAAAATGAGTATCATGTTTTATTAACCTTTTAGTTTGTAATTTTATTAAATGGGTTCCCACTAAAATGATGAACCCTTTTTAAAAATTCATAATATCCATTAGTGGTTCTATATCTAAATTCCACTAAGAAAATAGTCTGATATAGCCTTTATATCCTCCATATATTTTTTAGGTATGGAATCATATGAATCATATCATAATTGAATCATGGATATTTTAGTAGAGAACCCTTTGAAAAATCCATTATATAGATAAACTCAACACGATTCCTCCTATAACCTAATCCTATTAGTGTCTCTCATCTTACGTAACCCAAAAAAGCATCAAGAATAGGCTAACCATAGAAAATCACAGGTATCCTAGCTATTTAATAACATACCCAAGGATGATGTAATGTCACCCATCCTTAATTTACATAAACAAGATAATCCAAAGGCACCAAGGTATGGCATAACATACCTGATTAGATGATCGAGGTCTTGAAAAGTGTCACTTTATATGGAATATCACACATAGTATTTGTATTAGACTTTAATCTCATAATATTATACCAGGTTATTACCTTTATGTATGAATTATCTTTTTAATTTAGTTTGTAAATGTATTCCCTCCACCAAATAAATTTGTATAAACCATTTTAATTTGTAACTCTTTTCACAACCCACATGTTTGTGTTATTGTAGACGCTGAAAAAGTCCGTAACTCCTGGAGGAAGTTTCAGAATGACGAAGCGAAGTCATATTCGGAATTAGAGGCCCGATCCGGAGGCCCGGGATGTGGTGCGCGAAATAAAGGAGGATCAGTGGGGAAAAATCTTCTGCGCGCGAAGTACTCTCGGGAATCGCGGAATCGAGCCGGTGAGGCGCGCAAAAATTGCGCGCCCCGGTTCTTCGCGGTGAGATATTGCGTGCAGAAGAATCCCAGCGCGGAAGATTTCGCACGCCGCCTGGATTTCACGCCGGCTGTTGCCTATAAATAGAAGGCTACCCCAAGTGGTTTGGGGGTTGCAGAATTTGAATCGGCTCTCGTGTGCGAAATTCGGCTCCCCCGCGCGCAATATGACTTCCAGGTAATCCCCCCTTTTGGGCAACCTTTCCCTGGAGTTCACCTTTGCGCGCAACTCCACCGGCATAAGTGAATTTCCCCCCTCCCCCGTGTTCCTTCCTTGCGCGCAATCCGTGTCTCATGCGCGCAATACCCTACCGTGTGCGCAAAACCCTGCGTGCAATTCCCTCTTCACGCGCAATTCCCTTGCTCCAATTGCGCGTCGTCCCGGTGTTTTGCGCACAAATCTTCCTTTTTTCCCACAAAGCCCAGGACCCTTCACCTTGACGCCGCTTGGCTGCCCCTCTACGCCGGCACCTGATATCTCCTCTGTTGGGAATGCGCGCCATGCGTTGTTTTCTCGTACAACATTCTAGGCTCGTGATAAGTAACCTCAAGGTCCCTTGGGCCGGTGTTCCCGTTGCATTGCTTTGCCTTATGCTTCTCCGCATATGCACACTAACAGCCATTGATTCTTCGCATAGCCCTGCTAACTTGGACCCCCTGGTGGTTTTCTCTGCGACCCTCCTTCACGACGGCCTTGCCGATGCCTTCCCTCCCACAAGGGGTAGAGGGCGTTGGGAATGTAAGCCCTCGAGGTTTGGATCGAACCCACCTCGTCCAAGCTGCAGGATGTTAAACTGCTAAGCACCTCGTCCCTAACACATGACGTTAAACTGTGGTCCGGCCCCGTGCTTCGCACGCAGGGTCCCCCCCAGCTCGGTCATTCTTTACCCCCACTCGTCTCTATGGGAATGGAATCTTCCTCACATAGAATGAGATCCTCCTTGTCGGAGTGGTGTTTTCCCGCAGGGGAAGGGCCGCCTCAGAGCATAAGCCCCTAGCCTTTCAACGGATGATTGCACCCATGCATCTCCGTTCTTCCCCCTGCCATGGCTAGTGGAGTCCCTTTCCCACTGCGCTTTGTCGCACCATGGGCCTCCACCTTGGATTATGCCCCAGCACCAAGGGCCACTAACCACACATAAGCCCATGTTTCCTCTTTGGGCCGCTCAATGCATAATCCCCATTCCACTTCTCATGGACACAACCTTTTGCGACATGATCGTCTGGTCCCTACTGCCTCTTGTTTCTCACACTGAGCATGACTCACATGGGCTTAGAGTGCGCATCGACCATGACACCACCATGGGTCGCCTCAGAGCATAATCCCCATCCCAGCGAACTACATGGACTTTGATCTGTGCTAACGCATGGTACGTTGGAAGCCTCCACGAGGTTCAATCCCACCACCCGGTCATCCCGACCTCTCCACGTCGGTTCCCTGACCACCATGGGCCGCCTCAGAGCGTAAGACCCAAATCCCTCATACCGCATGACGTTAAACTGTATCTCATCCCGCATGACGTTAAACTGTATTTCATCCCGCATGACGTTAAACTGTATTTCGCCCCGTATGACGTTAAACTGTATTTCGTCCCGCATACCATTAAACTGTATCCCCCCTTTTGGGACGTCTTAGAATTTAACCCCCATGTATCTCTCCACCATCCATCCTGATATTTACCTGGGCTGCCACATCCCGGTGAGATCATGCCACCCCATCCCACTCCATGAAATCTGGGAATCCGCCCACATGCTGGCCCCAACATCGGTGTTCCCCCTAGGGGTCCTTCAGCCCGATCCGTCTCCGCAAGACATTAAACTCGTGAAATACCCCGTGTTAAACATGGGAAGCTGAGGAAAACCTCATATGGTACATATTCCCCGCGTTTGATGTGGGATGCCTCGGGCTTCCATGCCCTCGAGAAGCCCTGTGATGAGGGACCAAAGACAGACATGCCAACGACACCCCAACGTGACCATTCTCCCCACCGAAGGTTGCTGCCTCGACAAGACCCCTTGGAGCATCTCGACGGAAGCATCGTAATTAACTGGAGTCCATGTGGATATGGAACTGGGAATGAGATTGATGAGCACGTCTTAAATCTATGAGGGAGACCCGGACTAGGTGATGAGCTCCGAGGAGGAATCCACGAAAGGAAGAACCGAAATCCCATCATCTCGGTTTCGATCAAGGAGAAGACGTCCCTGAACAAGGAATGGATGCCACCCGCCTTTGGAAAGCGGGAATGCAGGGTAACAAGCAGCGTGTCCTCCCCACATACAGATGCGCGCGCCCCAGAAAAATCATTGAAGCAACAAAAATGGGGAACCCGATGTGAATGTCTTCTCCTCAATGTGGAGAATGGTAGAAGTCGGGGCATCGGAAGATTAGCATGTCACCAGGTCCTGGTAACCCTCACCGGGATGTGAAACCCGCCAAGGGTCGAGGCTGTTAGGATGTTGACCACTCCATTCAGCGACTTCGTCAACGTGGATCCCTCTCGCCGATTATGGAAGATGGAATGACGCTGGGCCTTGGTTGTTGATCTATTTTCCTGTTGATGGTAATGGGTTCATCTCCCTGCTTCCTAGAGTTAGATCACTGCATTCGGAGCTCGATCACCACCTGCCCACCGGCGCAGGGGTAGGGGCAGTACCGACGCGGCTACCCCGCGCGGTCCCACCTATTCCACGGTCGCTCCGACTTCGACCTCCGTAGCAGTCGGGCGCTCACACCCCCTCTCCGCGTCAGAAATCATCCAGCGGAGGGTGATCAATGACCTTGTTCATTGGTATGATGAGGAAGGGGTCATCCCTACCAGGGGCATGGACCGCTTGGATCGAGAGGCGACTGCAGCTCACCACCATTGCCGCCCTCGGGGGCCGCGCAGGGAGCCGCCGCTCCCCACTCCGTCGTTCAACCGCTTTGGGAGCTTATCCCCGGAGTTCCTTGACACATCCCTCCCCTTTCCAATGAGGTGGGGGATGTCCGGGTCCACCCGATCGGAGATCCGTCCCAGGGGTTAATGGCAAGAACCCCCGCCAGGCTGCGTCGACGCCGCCGCCCGACTCCTCGAGCTGAGGAGCATGAAATTTTCATGCCTGCACCGCCAGCTCCAGCCCAGCTGACTAGATGCCAGCATCGGGTGCGAGCGGGAGACAATGCCCATCCTAGAGAATCTGTATCAGCAACCACTGTGGCGTGAGCCACTGCTGACTCCCATTACTAGATCCCCGCACACGTTGAGTAGGGGCAGCCACGTGCCCGACTGGGATTGAAACCCCCACTGCCCTGCAGGCAAGTTGGGTCGAATCTCCCGGTCGCGGGCACTGGCAATAGCCACTGGGGACCAATCCACGGTAGTGCCACCCACCATGAAGGCTCATTCCGTGCCATTGATCTGGAAAGCCGAAAGCTTCTTCGTGACAGCTATACTCCGGGTATGACTCTTTCCAGCACCCACTGCATGGGGTATGAGGTCACTCTTCCTACTTCCGACCACGAGTACGGAGCCGTTGCGTATCCATTCGCTCACTCGCATGGAGGTCCTCCCCATGTCCCTTTCGACATCTGTCCCGGTGCTTCTCGCACCCCGGCCTTTAGTCCCCTCGGCCCCAGCTCTATTGTGGCCGGGGGACTCCTTGAAAGAAATCATCATTACCCTGAGGAGCTACCCAGGGGCAGGAAGGTCGGGCGTTGTCACCGTAAGAGGAATGTCAGGGGAGTTCGGACGGAAATTAGACCAGTCTGTTTCTTGGATTCTGAGGCAGAGTACGACTCGACGATGGAACCTTCCCCCCAACCCTTCGAGTTGAGGGAAGGGATGGGGATGCGGCATGTCTGTCTCGTACTCCCCGAATGTGAGGTCTGTAGGATTCCCCCCTCCCTTCAAAGGTATATCTAGGAGGAAGAGGACTTGGCGTACCCCCAGGGGTCAAACCCGCAGTTGCCACTGGCCTCTCCGGAAGTACCTTCCGCCTCTATCAGGGAGGGTGGGGAACTTTTTTCAGGGTCGACGGAAGAACCTCGAAGTGACACACTCTCGGAAAGTATCGAAGCTATGACGGGAGTCCCATTCGCCAGCCCATCCTATGGCGATATGGAAGCCAGGGCACTGCAACCCTTAGAGGATGACCCAGGGATCGGCGGCCAATCGACCTGTTCGCCGTATTCCCCACCGGCCAGCCCACCGGCCCAACGGCCTACCTCGGCTCCATTGACAGTTCCCCAAATATCCTCGATGGACGAGAAGGGGCGGCAAGGTCCGGACCCCGAACCGGAGTCATGGAGCTTCTGGACGTTCTTGAAGCGGGCCACTTCCCTGAGATGTTTTGGCCGGTCGCAGAATCAGATTTTGATGTGCCAGAGTCACTCACCCCGGGAGAGTTTGAATGCTTCTGCCAGACCCTCCGGGTGACCCACTCCCACCTTCTCCATCAGCTAGCGCCTTATCCCGGGAGCCAAGCGCATCTCGAGGAGATCGGTGAGTAGTGCCGTCGGGTCGACCTAGCAGCACTCCCCAAGGTTCAGCACCTCGAGTCATTAGGTTACCACGAGGTGCTACAACAACAATGCGTCCAGATATTTCAAGTACTCCGCAAAGTTATTGAGGAAGCCACCCCCACGCGCACATCCGTGGATGGGGGCAGTACGCTGCTCTTCTGTTCTGTGCGATCCGTTGACAACCCGATTCACGGGGCGGCCCTGAGGGAACGTCGTCGAGGGAAGTGGCAGTCAACATGGATGACCTTTTAGATGAGGGAAACGGTGTGGAACCCCTCGATGGGGACTCACCCCCTAAGGACAGGATGCTACTGGACCCATCTGGGAGGATTACTCACCAACAGAGGAACCTCCTAGGTCTCCCTGTACCCACAGAGGCACTGACACTTAGCCGAAACATCGGCAAGGGTAAAGATCCCATCAGGTCTGTCAAGCTCGTCGACCCATCTGCCTCGGTTCAGAAGGTAGAGGATGATGCCGAGAAGTACACGCTACGCCAACAGCTTGCTGAGAAAAAGAGGCTGGTTGATGAGCTCTTGGCCGAACGCATCGCAGAGCGGCGGCTTGACTATGGTAACCCTAGACCAGGACAGTAGGGGTAGGAGAATCTACCCCTTGCTGAGATCCCCCCAAGAAACCATGACCGTGTCGTGTTCGCCGACAGGGGAGACAATGGGACCCATGTAAAGAGGGCACAATATGTTTCGCCGAACCCTCCCGAGCAGTGGGACCACCTGGGGGACCCTGCTCGGTTTTTTCCCGCCGCCCCGAGAGTCGCTTTGCCAGCCGCCCCACGAGATGCTGAGCGCGACTACCATATCGAAGAGCCTGAAAACGTGCTCGTGGTTAGAGATCCCCTTTAGGATTGGAATCCACATCTGGATGACCATATGGAAGTACTCATCGCCCGCTTGGAGGCCCTGGAAACTCAGCAGGTGGCAATCCCACCGGACGGCAAGCCATACCTAGCATGGGTGGATGACATGCCGGCCCCGCCGGGATTTGGGAACCCAACTTTCACCCCCTTTAATGGGATAGGAGACCCGCCAAAACACTTGTCCCACTTCAACTCGAGCTGCGGGCCTATATTAGGGCCTCCGACGCAGCAGGAGGCTGCCATGCTCCGGTGCTTTGTTCAGACACTAGAAGGACCAGCATTCGTCTGGTACAGCCAGCTCCTTGTTGGATCTATGACTAGCTAGGAGGACCTTCACCGGAAATTCCTCTACCAGTTCAGTTCCATAACCCAGAAGACGTACATTGCAGACCTCTTCAGGTGCAAGCAAATGCCCAATGAGCGAGTCGCGGACTTCGTCGCCCGATGGAAGGGGCTCACGTACTCCCTTGACTTGCCACTGACTCAGGAGAAATTACTGATGATGTGTGTAGGAAACGTCAAGGCGGAGTTGGTTCCTTCTCTGATCACGCAGAATTACCCCGGAGGGTTCCGGGACTTCTCATACAAGGCTCAACGCCTTGAAGAAGCCCTACAATAGGCCGGTCAGGCACGCCTGTTGCCTCCTGTAATCTCTATAAGGAGAGCCTCCATAGCCGAGCCTGCTTCTGTAGCCTAGATAGAGGCCTCCAGACAGTTAGAGTTTCTTCCAGTGAGGCTAGCTCAGCAGGCTCATAGGGGTCCACCACCACGGGCATAGCCTCCGGCCCAGCAGCGACCGCCTCAAAATCGGCAGGCGCCTCCGCGTAACGCACCGCCACCACCTAGGCGAGATAATCCAGCTCTGCCTCCTCGGCCTGCTCCTCCGGACCCTAGTCATGGTCAGCCCCCAAGATCCCCCTTTCCAGATAGAAGGAATCAGACTTACTCGTTTGGCGAGGCCCAGGTCCCCAGTTATTTCCATAGCACCTTGGAATAGAGGATTGTGCGGCTTCCTGAATGCCGGAAGCCAGAAGAGGCATGTCTCACTGATCACCCTAAATACTTCCCTTATCACCGGTTCCTAGGACACACCATCCAGCGATGCTATGTGTTAAAATACTGGCTCCAAGACCATATTGATAACAACATAATCAGGTTGGGCCCAGCCCCGACACAGGTGGCAGGTGTCTTTGTGAGATCAGATGGCAGTAGTGATAACAGGGATGAGAGGGAACATGTTTCCGACCGTTGGTCCCAGAAGTATTGTAACACCCGAGACTTTTATAAGAAATATTTTGTTTTTATCAAAATAATCTTTCACTAACACTGTCTTGTCTTTCTTTACACGCAATCACGACCTTCCTAGATAGCTTGCGTCGTACGCAATACCGAGTTTCACTAAACAACGATATGCTATTGAAATATTATTAAAACTAGCCGTTATGAATAGTAATAACCACTTTTTGAAATTTTATAAATTTTATTTTTCAAAATGGACTTCATTTTTGGATTCGGAATATCGAAATTAGCCTAGGGTAAAATTTCGGTATTTTTCTGAAAACTTTCAATTTTTGATAAATAGTGAAACCACTAAGTGGTAGTTAAAAAAACTGAATTTTTCATAAAACTTAATTTTACCGCTTCTGTGAGTGGAATTTCGAAAATCTGAGAGACATGGTTAATATCAAGGACTAAAATGGGGTTCAATGAGATGAAAATAATTTTTGGTGAATAGTAACTTTTTACTTTTTTTTACCACTGTTAAAAGTAAATAGGGTAATTAAGGGTAAAGATGACATTATTATTTCCCTAACACATGTTCTAATTCTATTGGAAAAGTGTAATTCGACAAAAAACAAACTTAGGAATAAAATATGACCATTTAGGCCCACTTGGATTAGATTAGGACATTTATTATTAATTTATTTAAAGAAGGGTTAAAATAGTTAAAATCAATGTTTAATTACTAAATCATTTTTAATATGGGGATATACATAATATAAATTAGACTATAAATATTAATTAGAAAGATAAAAAGATTTCCTACATAATGGTATTTTATTTGTAATTTTTAGACATTAAATAATTTAATTTACTTATGACACAACAATGATGCAGTAATTATCTTATTAATGAAATATTGACATAATTGATGTTATAAATACCCAAATAAATATAATTTGAGACTTTTTATGAATTACAGTAATTTTATAGGTCAATATGACACGTGAGTATTGATTTAATTAACTTTTTTAGAACTTATCATTCTGTTATGATTTTCAAAAAAATCAATTACTAAATAGTGTCAAAATTGACATAAAATAGTTTTTAAAACAAATATTATATTATTAATTGTTATTTTATTCCTAAAAATCTAAGTTTCGGCCAAATGACTTAGCTAATGTTATATATATTAATAATAAACAACTTGGGTTTCGTTTGTCTTGATATAGTAAGTTTATTAACCTTACAGTATAAGAACACAAGAAGACACGGTAAAAGTAAAATTATTTAACTTAATGTTAAATCTAAATGATATGGTTAAAATAGGAACCTAAACTTGTCTAAATTCTATTTTATGGGAGGGTTTCGACCCATCCCCACCTTAGCCTCGAAATAAATGAAATTGGAGCTATTTAAAACTGAAATTTACTTTATAATAAAATAATATTTTTAGTTATTCCAAAGGTGCCCCTCTCCTCCCTTATAAAAGGGAACCTCCTCCCCCTCTTCCTCACACCACTTTGAGCCTTCAAGCTCGGCCAAACCCTGCCCATTTATCCTCCCAACTTCCCTAGAAACATCCTAGAGGTTCTGGTATTCTTAAAAGACCTATTTTAGTGCCCTAAAAGGAGGTCTCAATGAAGCACTTCAAAGAAGAGGTAATGTCCGTTACCGATTCTTTCATCTTTATTTCTTCTTCCACTTCTTCTTCTTTAGTTGTTTCATTATGAAGTAATAAAATCAGTATCAATCATATACTGATATGTTATTATAAGTATGAAACAACCCTATTTTACCATCAATCCATCCTACGGAAAACGAAATCACCACGCGTGCGTACGTACGGAATACCGTCTCCACACCGTGGTGTAATCTATTTTCCACCACCACCTTACTTGGATGGGTATAATGGTGTAAATAATGACTATATATGACTATTATAAAGTGATATTGATTCTGAAATAGTATACATACACCCCAATATAATACCACGATCATAGGAATGATATCATCACTCGTGCGTACGTACAGAATACCGTCTCCACGATGTGATGCGACTCGTTCTACAAGATATTCATTGCATAATAATTATATAAATAAATTGAATGAATGAATATGATATATATTACACTAATACCATTCTGTAAATGAGGTATCTATAACCTAAAGAGAAGAATAATAATTTATTCGACAAAACACGCATAAGAACAAAAATTTATAAACACCTGAATAACAAGTAACAATGAAATATTACTAATAAGAAGCTAAGAATATGACCATATATGATATCATAAAAATAATTATGATTCAGGAATAAGTCAATAACATTATTTAAATCATTATACATGAGGTTCAGACACGTGCAAAGCATATTAGACCTAAGGTAAGGGAAATATCACAATCTCATTTTTATCCGAGATTGTTTATACTTTGGTATTTACTAGGGTGTATTTTATCATCCACATCCATGTTTCCTCAATATGTAATATTATTTCCATCCACCTAAAATTTTTTATAACCTATTTTACCCTTTTCTGAGTTTTTAGTAAAAGATATGAAAGGAATCTTTTTTCATTTTTCGTACGAGGTACTTTTTGACTTTTCCGACAAAAGTACGAGAATAATGTTTTTTAACTTATACGGCATGAATGGATTTTTAAAAAATTATTTCCAAGAAGCTTCCTTTAAAATTTTTCAAGTTTATTTTTAATCAACTTCTTTTAGTTTAGAATTTTATGACATGTTAAAAAAGGAAAAGTGTTTTTGAAGTAGAAAGGATATTTTCCTCAAGAATGGAGTTCAAGTGTTTTATCAAAATCATTTTCCATCTAAGATAATAAAGGGTTATGTTTCTATCCCTATTATTACATTTATTTGATTATGTTGTGATGGAATTATTTTTATGAATTCCTTTATTTTATATGAATTTTTTTATGATGTCGTGTTGTTTAAGAATCCCATTTTTATTACATGGGTTATGCTATGATATATGGTTTATGATTTTGTGGAACACATAAGAATGGTATCATTATGAGATGGGTGGGACCTATATCTCCCTCCAATGAATTGGGTAAAGATTTTATATCTCATGAGATAGACATGGCTGGAACAGTAGGTTATACCGGTTCAGCGAAACAGGACTGAAACGAGGAGTGAACTCGGTTCAGAAATGGACTTTGTCCACTAAGATAGTCTTGGAAATGAGTCTTGACTAATAAGAAATGATTCTATATGATTATGTGTGTATGCCACAAAGTTTCATGTTTTAAGTTATGATTATTTGGATTACATTTCACTACTATAATTTATCCCATGTTATGAAATTATGATCTCTTTTGCAGGTTAAGATTTCCAAAAGTTATGTGCTTATGTATATGATGTGATTGATATTTCTTTGGTTTACCCTTACTGAGCATTTGAGCTCACCCTTTTGTATGTTTTATTTCCCCAGGTCAGGAAGAAGGTTATTAAGTAGAATATTCCAGAAAGGGACTCTAGATATGATGAAATAAATGGGAGGCAAAGTAGATTCTTTATGAACCAGTTGTTTTTGTTTCCCAGTTTCTAAAGACACTATACCTATACGGTCCTTTCTTGGTTTTGTTATATGTTGTAATAAGTGTGCTTCAATTCTGAAGTAATAGCAATGTATGTAAAGTATGGGTTGTTATAGTTGGTATCAGGGGAAAGGTATAGTCAAACATTGGAAACTAGGATGTGAAATCCTTAGTAAGAACCCTAAGGATAAGTCTAAGCATAGAACACAATCTTAGTGTTTTAGAAATGGCCATGAATAACCTAGTATATGACCTTAATTGTGAAATTTTATTCTTGATTATGTGGTTTTCCTATTATAATTAGTGTTGCTCACACTATTCTTCTTGGTTTTAGTCAATGGATGGAACTCGAAGGAACCGTGTTAATTCGGAATGCGACGGGCAATGCAATGATTGTCCCCTGGAGCAACCAAACATTATGGGAGCTGGAATGAAAAATCTTGTAGACATTCTCACACAACTTTCTCAAGCTATGAATCATGCAGGACTTCCAAACGAGCAAAGGAAGGAGCAACATTCTGTTGAATCCTTCATGAGACAACGTCCACCTTCATTCAGCGAGTCTACTAAACCATTAGTTGCTGAACAATGGATTAGTACTACTGAAAAGATATTTTCAGTTCTTCAATGTTCTGAGCATGATAAAGTTATCTTAGCAGTGTATCGTTTGGAAGGTGATGCTGATCAATGGTCGAATCTTATTAAGAATATGAGGCAAAGGGATGAAATTGAGTCCATGGAATGGGACGAGTTCAAGAACTTATTTTTCAATAAGTACTTCCCTCGTATTCTCTGAAAAAACATGGAGAATGGGTTTCTTGAAATGAAGCAAAAGGATTATGAATATGTTGGTACCTATGAAGAAAATTTTACAATACTTGCAAGGTATGCTTCTAGTATTATTATCCAACCTGAGAGTAAGATCGATCGATTCTTTAGTGGCTTAAAACCATGTCTTCGAAGGGCCTTAGCCATAAGGGACTTCAATAGCTACGAGAAAATCATTTGATGTGCTCTCAAAGTTGAGATGGATATTGGAGTAACCCATCAGTCATATGGGTTTGATAAGAAGAGGAAAATGTAATTCAAAGGAAAATCTAAAGAGCACACTGAAAAGAAGATGAGCTTTCCCTTATGCTCAAAGTGTGGAAAGAAACATTGAGGGAGTTGTCTTAAAGGGACAATTAAATGTTTCAAATGTGGAAAAGAAGGTCATCGGGCATTTGAATGCCGTAATTATGGGACGAAGATGTCTAATGATGCAAACAAAGGAAGGGATGCACAGAATGAACCTACTACACTTCAATGTTTCAAGTGCAAGGAGATGGGGCATTATGCCATTCAATGCCCAAATCCAAGGGTTGATGATGATGGTCGACGTCAACAAACTCTTAAGGCTAAAGATAAAGGAAAGTCACATGCAATTTCTATCAGCGATGTGGAGTATGATAATGATGTGGTGAAAGGTACAATTACCATCCACTCTAAAGTAGAAAAAGTTTTATTTGATTCTGGATCCACCCACTCCTTTATTTTTGAATAATTTTTTAAGGATATCGCCGTATTACCTCAACAGTTAGATGTTGAGTTAGTTGTGACAACCCCTAATGGCACAATAGTCACATCAAAAGTTTATAATTCTTCTCCGATTGATGTTTGTGGGAAAGTGCTTCTTGAAAATCTTGTGATCCTTCCTATAGTGGAATTTGATTTGATTCTTGGCATGGATTGGCTTTCTCTACATGGAGCTCATATCAATTTCCAAATAAGGTAAGTCACATTTCATATTCCAGATCAATCTATGATCGTCTATCGATGCAAGGATGAACATAACCTTCCAGTGGAAATTCCTTCCTTCTTATGGGTCTTGATTCCACTAAATGAAGGTTATTTATCTCAAATGGTTGGTGAGAAACTCACAATTAAGAATATTCCCATTGTACGAGAGTTTGATGATGTCTTTCCGGATGAATTACCAGGTCTTCCACCGAATCGTGAAGTTGAGTTTTCAATAGAACTCGTACCGGGTGCTTTAACTATTTTAAAGACACCTTATAGAATGGCCCCAATTGAGTTGCAGGAATTGAAGAAGCAACTCCAAGAGAATCTTGATAAGGGGTTCATACGCCCTAGTGCGTCACCTTGGGGAGCACCTGTTTTGTTTGTTAAGAAGAAAGATGGATCAATAAGACTCTACATTGATTATTGAGAACTTAACAAGATCACTATCAAGAACAAATATCCTCTCCCGCGCATTGATGACCTATTTGACCAACTACGTGGAGCTCAATACTTTTCCAAGATTGATCTTCGTTCAGGGTATCATCAATTAAGGGTCAAAAGGGAGGATATACCAAAGACGGCTTTCTGTACAAGCTATGGACACTATGAATTTATAGTGATGCCATTTGGTCTTTCTAATGCCCCTGCTATCTTCATGGATCTGATGAATAGAGTCTTTAGAGACTATCTTGATCAATTTGTGGTAGTCATTATAGACGATATTCTTGTCTATTCAAAGAGAAAGGAAGAACATGAAGATCACTTGAGAATTATATTGAAGACCCTAAGAAAGGAGAAGCTTTATGCCAAATTTACCAAGTGTAAATTTTGGCTTTAAAAAGTTTCATTTTTGGGTCACATAATCTCAAATGAGGGGATATCTGTCGATCCAGCAAAAACAGAGGTTATCAAAAGATGGTCGAGACCAACAAAAGTAACTGAGATCTGAATTTTTCTTGGTTTGGCTGGATATTATCGACGTTTTGTGAAATATTTTCACGATTATCTAATCCACTCACCAAGTTGACTCGGAAAGGAGTTAAGTTTGTTTGGACGGAGGAATGTGAAGAGAATTTCAAAGAGTTGAAAAGAAGGTTATCCAGTGCACCTGTGCTCACACTGCCTTGTAGTGGAGAAAGGTTTGTGATCTACAGTGATGCATCCAAGAAGGGATTGGGATGTGCTCTTATGCAAAATGATATGGTGATAGCTTATGCCTCACGATAGTTGAAAATACATGAGCAAAATTACCCAACTCATGATTTGGAGTTAGCTGCGGTAATCTTTGAATTAAAGATTTGGAGGCATTATCTTTATGGAGAAAGGTGTGACATTTATACTGATCATAAAAGTTTAAAGTATATTTTCACACACAAGGAGCTGAATATGCGCCAAAGAAGATGGTTGGAGCTGATTAAGGATTACAACTGCTCAATCCATTACCACCCTGGGAAAGAAAACAAGGTGGCAGATGCATTAAGTCGACAAGACCATGCCAGTTTATCCATAATGAGGATAACAAAAGATCCAATATTTATGGATTTACAATGGATGGATCTTGGAATTATAATGGAAGGGGAAAATCATACCTTTCTCAAATGAATGTTCAACCATCTATACATGTGAAGATTAAAGAGTCACAGAAAGAAGATGTCGAGTTACAAAAGAAGGCGAGAAATGTTCCTGAATTCAACCTTGATTGTGATGGGATAATAAAGTTCAGGAATCAGGTTTGTGTTCCTCCCATCCCCAAATTAAAGAAGGAGCTGCTGGATGAGGCTCATAGTTCTTCATTCTCTATTCATCCTGGAAGAACGAAGATGTATAGGGACCTGAAAGAGTACTTCTGGTGGGATGACATGAAAAGAGATGTTGCTGAATATGTCTCTCGATGCTTTGTTTGTCAACAAGTTAAAGCTGAGAGACAGAAGACTAAGGGGATGTTACAACCATTACCCATACCCGAATGGAAATGGGAAAACTTCACTATGGACTTTGTCACAGGACTTCCTAAAACATCCAAATGCAATAATGCTATCTAGGTCATAGTTGATCGTCTTACAAAGTCTTCACACTTCATTGCTATTAGAGAGGATTTCTCTCTGGATCAGCTTGCCAGGATATATGTAAAGGAAGTGGTAAGATTGCATGGAGTACCACTTTCTATTATATCTGATCGGGATCCAAGATTTACCTCGATGTTCTGGCGAAGTTTTCAGCATACTCTTGATACAGAGTTGAGTTTCAGCACTGCTTATCATCCTCAGACAGACGGTCAGTCTGAGAGAACAATTCGAACCCTAGAAGATATGTTGAGGTCTTGCTCTATGGATTTCAAAGGTGGTTGGGATCAACACCTAACATTGGTGGAATTTTCTTATAATAATAACTTTCACTCCAGTATTTAGATGGCTCCTTATGAAGCTCTCTATGGAAAGAAATGCAGGACTCCAACTTGCTGGGATGAAGTTGGGGAAAGAAAGCTATTAGGACCTGATCTCGTTGATGAAATGGAAGAAAATGTCAGATCTATTCAACAACACATAAGAGCAGCTCAGAGTCGACATAAAAGTTATGCCGACAACCTAAGAAAAGACCTAGAGTTTGAAGTTGGTGATAAAGTGTTCTTACGAATATCTCCCTGGAAGAGGGTCATGAGATTTGGAAATAAGGGGAAGTTGAGCCCTAGATATATTTGTCCTTTCGAAATACTGGATCGTGTTGGGAAGGTAGCTTACCGATTGGTGCTTCCACCGAATCTCTCTCAGGTTCACGATGTGTTCCATGTATCTCTCCTGAGAAAGTACATACCTGATCCTTCACATGTAATTAGCTCAGAGGTTGTACCGCTGGAGCAAGATCTTTCTTATGAAGAACAGCCGATAGAGATTCTGGATCGTAGTGAAAAAGTCCTACGAAACAAGACCACTCGATTAGTGAATGTTTTATGGAGGAACCACTAATTAGAAGAAGCTACATGGGATCTTGAGGATATGATGAGGGAGAGGTATCCTCATCTTTTTGTTACAAAGTGACGAATTTCGAGGGCGAAATTCTTTTTAAGGGGGGTAGAATGTAACGCCCGAGACTTTTATAAGAATTTTTTTGTTTTTATCAAAATAATATTTCACTAACACTGGCTTGTATTTCTTTACACGCAACCACGGCCTTCCTCGATAGCTTGCATCATACGCAATACCGAGTTTCACTAAACAACGATATGCTATTGAAATATTATTAAAACTAGCCGTTATGAATTTTAATAACCACTTTTTAAAATTTTATAAATTTTATTTTTCAAAATGGACTTCATTTTTGGATTCGGAATATCAAAATTATCCTAGGGTGAAATTTTGGTATTTTTCTGAAAACTTTCAATTATTGATGAATAGTGAAACCACTAAGTTGTAGTTAAAAAAACTGAATTTTTCATAAAACTTAATTTTACCGCTTCTGTGAGTGGAATTTCTAAAATCCGAGAGACACGATTAATATCAAGGACTAAAATGTGGTTCAATGAGATGAAAATAATTTTTGGTGAATAGTAACTTTTTTCTTTTTTTTACCACGGTTAAAAGTAAATAGGGTAATTAAGGGTAAAAATGATATTATTATTACCATAACACATGTCCTAATTCTATTGGACAAGTGTAATTCGACCAAAAACAAACTTAGGAATAAAATATGACCATTTAGGCCCACTTGGATTAGATTAGGACATTTATTATTAATTTATTTAATGAAGGGTTAAAATAGTTAAAATCAAAGTTTAATAACCAAATCATTTTTAATATGGGGTTATACATAAGATAAATTCTACTATAAATATTAATTATAAATATAAAAAGATTTCTTACATAATGGTATTTTATTTTTAATTTTTAGACATTAAATAAGTTAATTTATTTATGACACAACGATGATGCATTAATTATCTTATTAATGAAATATTGACATAATTGATGTTATAAATACCTAAATAAATATAATTTTAGACATTTTATGAATTCCACTAATTTTCTAGGTTAATATGACATGTTATTATTGATTTAATTAACTTTTTCCGAACTTATCATTCTGTTATTATTTTCACAAAAATAAATTACTAAATATTGTCAAAATTGACATAAAATAGTTTTTAAAACAAATATTATATTATTAATTGTTATTTTATTCCTAAAAATCTAAGGTTCGGCCAAAGGACTTAGATAGGGTTATATATATTAATAATAAACAACTTGGGGTTCGTTTGGCTTGATATGGTAAGTTTATTAACCTTATAGTGTAAGAACACAAGAAGACACGGAAAAAGTAAAATTATTCAACTTAATGCTAAATCTACATGATAAGGTTAAAATAGGAACCTAAACTTGACTAAATTCTATTGGATGAGAGGATTGAGACCCATCCCCACCTTAGCCTCTAAATAAATCAATTTGGATCTATTTAAAACTGAACTTAACTTTATAATAAAATAATATTTTTGGTTATTCCAAAGGTTCCCCTCTCCTCCCTTATAAAATGGAACCTCCTCCCCCTCTTCCTCACACCACATTGAGCCTTCAAGCTCGGCCAACCCCTGCCAATTTCTCCTCCCCACTTCCCTAGAAACATCCTAGAGGTTTTGTTCTTCTTAAAAGACCTATTTTAGTGCCCTAAAAGGAGGTCTCAAAGAAGCACTTCAAAGAAGCACTTCAAAGAAGAGGTAATGTCCGTTACCGATTCTTTAATATTTATTTCTTCTTCCACTTATTCTTCTTTAGTTGTTTAATTATGAAGTAATAACATCAGTATCACTAATTTAATGATATGTTATTATAATTATGAAACAACACTATTTTACCATCTATCCATCCTACGGAAAACGAAATCACCGCGCGTGCGTACGTACGGAATACCGTCTCCACGCCGTGGTGTAATCTATTTTCCACCACCACCTTACATGGATGGGTATAATGGTGTAAATAATAACTATATATGACTATTATAAAGTGATATTGATTCTGAATTAGTCTACATACACTCCAATACAATACCACGATCAGAGGAATGATATCATCACTCGTGCGTACGTACGGAATACCGTCTCCACAATGTGATGCGACTCGTTCTACATGATCTTCATTGAATAATAATTATATAAATGAATTTAATGAATGAATATGATATATATTACACTAATAAAATTCTGTAAATTAGGTATCTATAACCTAAAGAGAAGAATAAGAATTTATTCGACAAAACACGCATAAGAACAAAAAGTTATAAACACCCGAATAACAAGTAGCAATGAAATATTACTACTAAGAAGCTAAGAATATGACCATATATGATATCATAAAAATAAGTATGATTCTGGAATAAGTAAATAACATTATTTAAATCATTATACAGAAGGTTCGGACACGTACAAAGCATATTAGACCTAAGGTAAGGGAAATATCACAATCTCATTTTTATCCGAGATTGTTTATACTTTGGTATTTAATGGGGTGTATTTTATCATAAAAATCCATTTTTCCTCAATATGTAATATTATTTCCATCCACCTAAAATTTTTTAAAAATTATTTTACCCTTTTATGAGTTTTTAGTAAAAGATATGAAAGGGATCTTTTGTCGTTTTTCATACGAGGTACTTTTGGACTTTTCCGACAAAAGTACGAGAAGAATGTTTTTTAACTTATACGGCATGAATGGATTTTTAAAACATTATTTCCAAGAATCTTCCTTTAAAAGTTTTCAAGTTTATTTTTAATCAACTTCTTTTAGTTTAGAATTTTATGACATGTTAAGAAAGGAAAAGTGTTTTTGAAGTAGAAAGGATATTTTCCTCAAGAATAGAGTTCAAGTGTTTTATCAAAATTATTTTCCATCTAAGATAATAAAGGGTTCTGTTTCTATACCTATTATTAAATTTATTTGATTATGTTATGATAGAATTATTTTTATGAATTCCTTTATCTTATATGAATTGTTTTATGATGTCGTGTTGTTTAAGAATCCAATTTTTATTACATGGGTTATGCTATGATGTATGGTTTAAGATTTTGTGGCACACATATGAATGGTATCATTATGAGATGGGTGGGACCTATATCTCCCTCCAATGAATTGGGTAAATATTTTATATCTCATGAGATAGACATGGCTGGAAAGGTAGGTTATACCGGTTCAGTGAAACAGGATTGAAACGAGGAGTGAACTCGGTTCAGAAATGGACTTTGTACACTAAGATAGTCTTGGAAATGAGTCTTGACTAATAAGAAATGATTCTCTATGATTATGTGTGTATGCCACAAAGTTTCATGTTTTAAGTTATGATTATTGGGATTACATTTCACTACTATAATTTATCCCATGTTATGAAATTATGATCTCTTTTGCAGGTTAAGATTTCCAAAAGTTATGTGCTTATGTATATGATGTGATTGATATTTCTTTTGTTTACCCTTACTGAGCATTTGAGCTCACCCTTTTGTATGTTTTATTTCCCTAGGTCAGGAAGAAGGTTATTAAGTAGAATATTCCAGAAAGGGACTCTAGATATGTTGAAATAAATGGGAGGCAAAGTAGATTCTTTACGAACCAGTTTTTTATGTTTCCCAGTTTCTAAAGACACTATACCTATACGGTCCTTTCTTGGTTTTGTTATATGTTGTAATAAGTGTTCTTCAATTATGAAGTAATAGCAATGTATTTAAAGTATGGGTCGTTATAAGTACAATTACTGGATGGCCCGCAGGATGGTTGCCCGTGCCCATGGCATCATTCGTGCCCGCCTGAGTCAGCCAGAGCCCTCGGAGTCTACGAACGCCACTTTGGCATCGTCGTCCCAGCCTACTTCTTCCCAGAAGAGCAGGAGGCAGTGCAAGAAGAAAGAACGCGCCCTGCCATTACCGTCATCTTCCCTCACTCTTGGCGATTTCATGCCCCCAGAGATGGGGATCCCTCTGAGACCCCGTCTGGTAGTGGATGACTCCTCGAGTGAAAGTCTGGGGTACGCTTCGGTTAACACCGTAGAGTTGGTAAATCCCTTTTTGACTCCTGACGATGAGGAGCGCCAGGTGGACCTCCCCAATGTCCCCAGAAGTCGTCAACGTCGACGGAGCCGTGGCTACGCAGATCACCGGGGCACGACAGTCGTCACCTCCAATCAGGCCGTTCACGCTACCGAGACCAGGTAGCAAACCCGGTATAGAGAGCAGCACTCGCGGCTCCCTCACCCAGTGTCGGCAGGTTTACTTCCACCACCGTTTCTGTTGCTGGATCGGCCGGAACCACCTCGCCCGTGTCACAACTAGCCCAGCCCTGCCACCGGCCGACTACGGCCTTCCGGTCCTAGCACGACAGCCACCTCCCGGGATTCAGCTAGTGAACTGCGGGACGTGCCTAGTACCAGTCAATCACCGGTCCCGCCAGCAGGTCCCGTCATGCCCCAAATCGCAGAGCGACCTCCTATAAGCAGAAGCTCACGTTTGGATTTAAAGTATGATGTCCTGAAGCATCTGGCCAGAATTCCAGCAAGGCTTTCCATCCTTGAGGCCCTTTCTCCTGTCATCTGAAATGCGTGAGGCGCTCACCGAGTCTCTAAGGAGCCCACTCTAGTTTGAAATGGAGGTAGCGGCCGCAGAAGCCTTCCACACCGAGGTGATTGAGGTTGCCGAATTTCAGGAGGTTATCTCATTTTCCGGTGAAGATGAAGACCTTCCCATACAGGGGCACATCCGCCCGCTGTACATCATCGGCCAGTTGAATGGCGCGGAAGTCCGTCACTGTCTTGTCGACATGGGTTCTGGAATTAACTTGATCCCAACTCAGACACTGCGAAAACTGGGGTTGTCCGAGGATGATTTAACTCCCTCTAACCTCAGAATCCAAGGGTATTATAGGACCGAGCAAATTCCACTCGGCAATATTCATCTGAAGACCCAGTTCGACGGCATAATTGCCAATACCGAATTCCTGGTTGTCTCTCAGGACACCACCTACAAAGCGTTAATGGGCAGGCCATGGCTCCACCTTCACGCGGCAGTTCCCTCATCGTACCATCAGTGCCTCAAATACTCCCTTAATGGTTGAGTGGGCGTGCTCCAAGGAGATGCGTCCCCGTTTTCCTCTTGTGAAGCTCGTTACGTGGATGCTGACTATTACAAGAGCAAGGACAAGAAAATCCTGGCAGGTGAGGTTGAGCCCTCCACTGTCACGAGTGATCCCTAGGCAGGTTTGGATGACGCATATGTCTTCCCAATCCATCGGTTGGAGGCCACGACTCCTGATATGGGAGAGTGATTTGTTGTTTCGGGTACCAGAGGAAGGCATATTTCCGGGTCTAAGCGACGGCGGGAAATCACCTCGTACTCTTACACCAACCAGGCTAAGGTGATCCCTGAGCCTCTTACCCCTGTACGATATCAGGGAATTAGGCTCATGGCAATGGTAGTACGTCATACATGTCTGATTCGCAGGGCCGGAATCGACCGGCTCAAGCCAACGCATCACCACTGCTTTGATGTCGTAAAGCGTGGACCCTTGGGCCGAAGGCCAGATGGGATTGGATCAACCGCCTTCATCACCATGGTCTCCGTGGTGCATGAGTCTCCCGTCGTGACGACCTCTGCCGCCCAAGCCAGTGCCAGCTCCCCATTAGGGTCGAGCAGCCCTGAAGCGGCTCCCCCTGTGGATGATCCTTCTGCAAGCAGAGAAGAAGACATGGAAGATGCTCCTCCTGCCTTTGAGGAGGGTGTCTCCACCACGGTCGACGAGTTAGTGCGGGTGAACCTCTGTGGCAAGGTGGACCCAAGACCTACATTGGTCAGCACCGCTATGCCCCCCGAGGAACGACAACAGTACATAGACTTCCTCAGACAGCATCATGATGTGTCTTCCTATAGTTATGATGAGTTGTCGGGACTAGATCCCCAGGTAGCCATCCACCGCCTTGGCCTCCCAGAAAACCATCGCGGGTTCAAGAAGCCTCCCAGAAAAATGCACCCCTCTCATGGTGCCATGGTTGAGGCCGAAGTTGATAAGCTCATCAAGGACAACTTCATCAAGGAAGTCGAGTACCCCAGGTGGCTAGCCAACATTGTACCCGTCAGGAAGAAGAATGGGCAGATCAGGGTCTGCGTCGACTTCCGTGATCTTAATCGCCACTGTCTGAAGGATGACTTTCCCCTTCCCGTGACAGAGCTTTTGATCGATGCAAAAGCCAGGTTCCAAGCCCTCTCCTTCATGGATGGGTACTCCGAGTACAACCAGATCCGGATGGCCCCTGAGGATGAAGAGTTTACTGCCTTCAGGGCCCCCTAGGGCACTTTATGCTACTGAGTTATTCCCTTTAGCCTGAAGAATTTGGGTGCCACCTATCAACGGGCTATGCACCGCATATTCAAGACGATCCTCGGGACACTGGTGGAGTGCTACGTAGACGACCTGGTGGTTAAATCTCGTCAGTTCCAATACCATCTCAAAGACCTTGAGAAAGTGTTCGGATTTCTCCGTTCTCGCCACTTGAAGATGAACCCGTTGAAGTGTGCCTTCGGGGTCACCTCTAGAAAGTTTTTTGGCTCCATTGTTAGGTATCGAGGTATCGAGATCGACCCTGAGAAGATCAAGGCCATCAGTTAGATGCCTCCACTGAATAATATTCGGGAGCTTTGAGGCCTCCAAGGCCACTTAGCCAATATACGCCGATTCATTGCAAATCTGGCCGACAAGTGTAAGCCCTTTCCTCGGCTCATGAAGAAAGGAGCCGCCTATGTGTGGGACGAAGAGTGTCAGACCACTTTTGAGGAAATCAAGCGGTATCTGCTCCAACCTCTGGTCCTGATGCCACCCGTTCCCGGAAAGCCGCTATTCCTTTATGTGACCGCCCTAGAGCGATCCCTCGGCGCCCTTATCGCCCAGAATAACAACGAGGGAACATAGAATAGCCTCTACTACCTCAGCAGCATGCTCCTCGATGCGGAAATTAGATATTCTCCCATCGAGAAGAGCTGCCTGGCGCTCGTATTCGCCGTACAGAAATTGCGGCACTACTTGCAGCACCACGAGGTACAGCTGGTCTCTCGTGTAGACCCGTTGAACTACATCCTAAACCAACCTATGTTGACCGGCCGATTGGCACGCTGGGCGGTGTTCCTCCAGCAGTTCGACATCAGGTTCGTATCTCAGAAGACCGTCAAAGGATAGGAATTGGCAGACTTCTTAGCTGCCCACCCAACCTCTGCGGACCAGCCACTAGATCTGGACTTTCTTGATGAGGAAATCCTCTCACTCGATCACGCCATCCCATGCTGGTAGATGCACTTTGACGGTGCCTCCCTAATCCCTACCGGAAGAAGGCTCAATGATCATAGGCTTAACAGAGTGGGCCTGGGTATCGTCTTCATCACCCCGGAGAAAGCCGTTCTTCCATATTAATTTTTGTTGTCAGAAGGCTCCACCAACAATGAGGCAGAATATCATGCCCTCATCACTGGCCTCGAGTTGGCTCTAGAGGTTTACGTACCCCATCTGTGTGTAAAAGGGGACTCTGAGCTAGTCATCAAGCAGGTTAATGGTGATTATGCCCTCAGGAAGCCAAAACTCATGTCGTTGCTAGAGTGCACCCTCCATCTAATGGCCAAGTTCCCCTACCGACCAGATGTCATCCACGTTCCCCGGTCGAAGAACAGTCGAGCAGATGCTTTGGCCAGCCTGACCGCATCACTTCCGGAGCCCGAACAGGATAACCTAATCATCCACGTGGCGCACTGGAGAGTCATTTCTCCTGTTATCCCAAAGGGAAATCGTGGCCCGCGAGTGAACTATCTCACCACTGGTGCCTCTATGTTAGGAACCTCAGGGGCTTCAGGCGTGGTGATCGAGACATTTCCTTACTGGAGGATGCCCTTGGTTGAGTATCTCCAGCAAGAAAATATTCCGATGGACCGAGCAGAGCGAGAACGAATCTGGCGCCACACGCCGCAGTTCATCCTTCGAAGCGGTCCCAGTCGTGAGCAGCTCCTTTACAGGTGCGGGTTTGATGGTGTTCTCCTCTGTTGTCTTCAAGGAGTCGAGATCCCACAGGTCATGCGAGAAGTGCACGCTGGTTCCTATGGCTCCCACCAGGCTGGGACGCGATTGTCTCACCAGATTCGGAGGCTGGGATACTTCTGGCCCTCCATGATCCACGACTGCATTGAGTATGCCAAGAAGTGTCATGCATGCCAAGTTCACGATAACTTCGTGAATCGGACACCATAGCCTCTCCATAATACTAAGTATTCTTGGACCTTTTCAGTCTAGGGGTTGGATGTCGTAGGGCCTTACCCGCCGGCGACGGCCCGCTAGTGCCGGTTCATCTTAACCGATACAGATTTCTTCTCAAAGTGGGAAGAGGCAATCCCGCTCAGGGAAGTCAAGTCTTGTTCTATCGCTGACTTCGTGAGCTCCCATATCATCTACCGGTATAGAATACCTCACACTATCCTCACGGATAACGGAACCAACTTCTGAGCGGCCGAGCTGAAGAATTTTTATGCCAAGTACAACATTCGCTCTAACCATACCTCCCACTATCATGCATAGGAGAATGGACAGATTGAGGCATTTAACAAAACCCTCTCAAACATTCTGCAGAAAATGGTTGGTCAGAAGAAGAAATGTTGGTCGGAAAAGCTCCCCAAGGCCCTCTGGGCTTATAGGACGATGAATCGTAGCTCCACCCAGGTGACTCCGTATTCCCTGGTATATGGAGCTGAGGCCATCCTGCCCATCGAGATCCAGCTTCCCTCATTGCGCACGGCGGTCTACGACCAGCAAGCGCCAGATAGAGTTGCTGAAATCCATCTAGCTGAATTGGAAGCACTGGACGGATGTAGTATGAATGCTTTACATAACTTGGAAAGGAATTAGAGAAGGATGGCTCGAGCTTTCGATAATAAGGTTCACCTCCGCTCCTTCCTGTAAGGTGACTTGGTGTTGGCTCTCAGAGCGCTAATGATTCCCACCAGGAAACCACCCAAGTTGGAGCCCAAGTGGGAGGGGCCATTTATTGTCCATAAGGTCTATCCCAATGGCGCGTATTCCCTAGTGACTATGTATGGTGAGCGTGTCACTCCTCCCACCAATGCTAGGTTC
This sequence comes from Viscum album, assembly GCA_963277665.1. Classification (NCBI taxonomy): domain Eukaryota; kingdom Viridiplantae; phylum Streptophyta; class Magnoliopsida; order Santalales; family Viscaceae; genus Viscum; species Viscum album. The sequence continues at coordinate 746,045,566 of OY728143.1, forward strand.
CTCAAGATGCACTTTGCCTAAGCCAAAATGGTCCTGCATGACCTTAAACTATGCAGCCCTACATGACCTTAAACTGCACATGGTCCTGCATGACCATAAACTGTGCGGTCCTGCATGACGTTAAACTGCACATGGTCCGAGCTGTAAGACCTAAAACTAAGATCCTCTTTTGGTTCTGTCCTTTTCATGGTCCGAGTTCTAAGACCTAAAACTAAGATCCGTATTTCGTCCAACATGATGTTAAACTGTATTTCAAGAACTACGTCTAGCTTGATTCCCATCTTAATGGGATATGTAGGAATTCCCAGACATTTCATCTTTGGGTCCATTTTGATGTCCGCTATTGCATTTGTCATGCATTTGGGACCTTGACCACAGGATCACGCGGCGTGGTATGGGAATATGGCCTCATTCACGCCGGGTTTGCAATAGCTGCACCACGCGCACCCTGTCCTCCGGATTAGCCCTCTTATGTCATGTTCCCCATGAAATTAAAAGGCGCCCTCAAGAACTACGTATGGATTGATTACCATCCTTATGGGATACGTAGGACCGCATGACCACCTAGATGTCAGGTCTAGCCCCATCTCTTAGGAGATCCCACGATCTCCCGGTTTCCAGGGTGTTTGGCATTGCGCCCCCTCTTTTGCCTGGGGATCCTCCATCTTTTGGCCACTCTCGGACTAAGCCCTTTGACCCTTTCCAGTGGTCTGCTTATGTGTTCAGGGTACTCTGGTCTAGGACTTGGAGTTCCAGATTCAACTTAGGCAAGTTCCATACACTTGTTAAGCTTCGTGTTCCCCTTCATTCGGGCCCCCGTTATCCTTCGTACCTGGAGGGACCCCCAAGAACGGCCCGGATACAATGCCCAAGGGCTCTCCTACCGTCACGGGCCAATGCCCCCAAGGGTTTCAGACAAGAAATTGATACAAATTCCGCTTTGCGAATACGGTTAGCGGTTGATGCTCATTTGTTTGTCCCCATGGCTAACACGACAGGATGCTGTGTTGCGAACGTGGTCAACAAAAATCCTCAGTCGTCACGCCGGATTCCCTGGGCCCTGAATGTTGGTGGCATGATTCATGTTATGTTCCGCCCCACCGTTTCAAGTTGGAATCTCGACACTCCTTGTACTAATCCTCAGTACACCCTCACGCGTCATACAGACCAAGCTGTGTAACAGTGTCTCTCGGGGCTCCCACGATTTGAGCACTAGAGTATGTGCTTGGGTTTCTTCTTTGCAGGTTGTGTGCAGCTTGACCCTCATCCCCATGGGAAACGAGGAGTTGCCTGAACGTTTCATTTCAGGCCCAACAAAGCTGGGAGCTAGTATCTCTTGTCCCCCTTCTGATGGTTGGACCCTCACCGGCCCCTTGGCCCGAGGCTCCTCTCTCGGGATCGCGCGCAGTGATGGTATCACATCGTGCGTTTTCCCCTCGATCCAAACCATATGACCTTAAACTGTGTGACGGTCCAAACCATACGACCTTAAACTGTGCTGTTGGTCCAAACCATACGACCTTAAACTGTGTGATGGTCCAAAACATACGACCTTAAACTGTGTGACGGTCCAAACCATACGACCTTAAACTGTGTGACGGTCCAAACCATATGACCTTAAACTGTGTGACGGTCCAAACCATACGATCGTAAACTGTGTGACGATCCAAACAATACGACCTTAAACTGTGTGACAGTCCAGACCATATGAACTTAAACTGTGTGACGGTCCAAACCATATGACCGTAACCTATTTGACGGTCCAAACCTTATCACCTTAAACTGTGTGACGGTCCAAACCTTATGACCTTAAACTGTGATGGTATCGCCCCGGCTACGCGCCGATAGGACGCTACCGCTCCAGAACTATGTATGGCTTGATTCTCATTCTTATGAGATATGTAAGAACACCTGGGAACTTCCCTGTGGGCCCAGCCTAACCTTCGTGTTCGGTCCCTCGGCTCGAGCATTTCCCCAGAGAACACATGGTAAGTAGGGCTTAGGTCCTCATTCATGTCGGGTTTTGTAACCGCCTTGCCATGTGTCCCTCACTCCCCTTACCCATTCATGGTCCAAGTTCTAAGACCTTAAACTAAGACGCTCCATAACTACGTATGGATTGATTCTCATTCTTATGAGATATGTAGGAGTGCCCGGGCACTTCCCCATGGGCCCAACCTAACCTTCTTGTTCGGTCCCTCGGCTCGAGAATTTCCCCAGAGAACACATGGTAAGTAGGGCTTAGGTCCTCATTCACATCGAGTTTTGTAACCGCCTTACCATGTGTCCCTCGCTCCCCTTACCCATTCATGGTCCAAGATCTAAGACCTTAAACTAAGACACTTTCAAGAACTATGTGAGGCTTGATTCTTATCCTTATGAGATACGTAGGAGCACCCGGGCACTTCTCCGCGGGCCTAGCCTGAATTTCGCTTTTGGTCGCTTGACCTGAAACCTCTCTCAAGGGGGGTTGTGCGGTGTGATATGGGATCATGTCCTTATTCACGTTGGGTTGTTCACCGCACCGTACACATCCCCTATCCCCGTTCATACTAGGTGTTTGAGTTACTCCACTTTGTGCCTCTTATGTTTCTTTCCGCCCTTCGGTCCGAGTTCTAAGACCTAAAACTAAGATCATTTATTTGTCTTTCTACGACTCACTCTCTCTTGTGTGATTTCATGGTGTGGTGCGGGATTATGTCCTCATTTACGTTGGGTTACTCGCCATGTCGTGCCTATCCCCAGATGAGGTGTGTCCTTCGTCCTGCATGACGTTAAACTGTATTTAGTCCAACATGATGTTAAAATGTGCTTCCAGAACTACGTATGGCTTGATTCTCACCCTAATGAGATACGTAGGATTTCCCAGACATTTCTTTTTGTGTCCAGCCCTAGGATTTACTAAACCCCGTCCTTCCTTATTGTCGGTCCCTCGGCCCGACTTCATGGGATGTGGTGTAACCGGGACATCTACCCCGAGCAAGTTCGAGATGCCCCATGGTAATAATGGGAATTGGCAGTTCTCTCGCCAAAGAGGTCCTTCCTGGAAATTGGACCGACTCATGATCAGGTCGGTATGTCTGCCCAATGCGTCTTCGCCACGGTGGCGCAATTTCAGGAGTGTTGGACTCTATTTGAACAAACCACCACTCCACCTTCCATGCTTTGCGTGCCCCCTTATTCAGATCCTCATTTACTTTAAAGTCTAATGGGACCCCCTAACAGTATGGATTGTCGACCTATGGTCCGCCTACTGTCCGGGGCCAACGTTCCGGAGAACTGGTCATGTTTGACGGGACCCCCTAACAGTATGGATAACAAACCTATGGCCCGCCTACTGTCCTGGGCCAATGTTCCGGAAAACTAACTGACGATATCTGAGTTAGGCCCCATGTTGCGAACATGGTTAGCGGTCAGCCCTCATTTATTTTCCCCATTTCGGGCCAGCATGATATGGATGCTGTGTTTCCGCTACAGTTGACAGTTATCCTCCATCGTTGCGCCCCATTGTGTTCTGAATTTGGGCAGCATGATTCACCCTTCATCTCCATCCCCCTATGTTCAGATGGATTTCAATGCCCCTCGAAATTGCCCCACTCGTGTGTTAGAGCACATTGAGAAGTTGACACATCAATCGGCCCGAGGTCTCCTCAGAAATCCAGGCCCAATTTTGGACGCCTGATGCTTGGTCAATGCACCGCAGTTGGACGAAATAATGGAACGGGCATCCTTTGCTTCCCGCGTTGGGCGCGACCCACATGAGCCTAGGGATGAGTTGTTATTCGTTTCTAAACTGTGTTTGAGCATCATAAACCAAGGGTACAAATGAATGGATTTGGCCATGTATTGGATTGAGATGATGAGAAGTACAAGTAAGAGGTTCATGAGATGGCCCAAACAAAGCCCTCAGGGATCAGCGTGCTGAAGAGATCTTTCCAGCACTACTACCCTTTGGATGGTAGCCTCCAGGACCACTTATCGCTGTTTGAAGACTCTCTCCTCATCATCCACCACATAGCGCAGCTCGCCAGCCCTAGCTTGTGCCTGCACCCGCTCGGTTCGAAGTACGGTCATCTGGTGACTCGCCTGCACCAGTTGTTCCTGCGCGTCAACCAGCTGGGCCATCAGTTGCTCCACATGCTCATAGCATGTTGCGATGAAGGCCTCCTTATCTGCCTCCTTCCCTTTGAGGTGCCGGACATCGTGCTCCTCCCTCAACAGCGCTTGAGTTATCGTCGATCCTTCCCAGCACTGGGCAATGTCGATGCACCAGCTGCTCTCACGTATCTTCTCATCCATGTAATCACAGACCGTCAGATGAAGATGCTGAGCGTCAGCCCCTCTGGCGCACAGGAAGTGCAACCATGTCTGAAGTGATCCCATCCGCCTTAGAAAATTTGACTGGGGCTGTTTGAGAAAGCACTGGATACACTTCCAGCCCTTGCACCATGTCATCCGGCTCTCCTTGGCTGCCTCTGAGTCTAAGTCATCTATCTCCTCAGGGTCAGCGGGTCGGTATATGGGGAAGGTAGCCAGCAGATCGGTAGTAGGATCTTCCACAGGGACGCCTTCGTGCGGAATAGGATCCTCGACATCTGGGCGACCTTCTTCTCTCACCCCAGCAGCGATGATGCCTCCACCAACTTCCGACCTCATCTCAGGAACAGCGCTGCTGATGTCCGCCACCCCCTGTTCATCAATTGTCGGGGCTGACTCAGTGCAGGGAGCACGTTCTGAATGAGGTGGTATGTCCGCCGCTGGTCCACTTGCGGACGGCCTAGGCTCCGCAGCCTGATGTGCCTCCAATGTTGATATCACAGCGCAAGGCATACGCTGGTCAGTTGGGACCTTTTAGCACCAAGCACTAGTAGTGAAACGTGATACTTATAGGAATCCAGAGCATCGGTCCCCAGTGTTTTGGCTGCTGTAGGAGCCGCTGTAAGGGGAGACCCCTCTGCGCTTGTTAATTCAATGATGGGTGTCAGATCCCCATCATGCCTCACCAGTTCCTCTCCTCCCTCCTTTGGTGGGGACTCCCGTCCAATGCTCAACTGCTCTTGAGTAGGATGGGGAAGTGGGTTAGAAGTTGGAAAGGAGAATGGATGAATAAGGGAGATGAATGAAGATAGAGGCAGACCTTGAGTATCTCAGTTATGTTGAGATCAAAGCCGGAAATCTTGCCGCTCTCTCAGAGACTCCCTTGGTAGGTCTCCCCTTGTGACCCTTCACCTTTGTGCTCTTGTCCTTCGTCTTCTCCCTCACCTTCGTCCTCTCTGGTTTCCTCCTCCCGCTCCGACTCCTCGTCACTGTCGCCTTCTCCCATCGGCATCGCTTTCGGATCATGCTCCTGGCTGAGCATCACTTTCACTATGAAAGGTGGCTCCGCACGCCGCCCCCTTTGGCGTGCGTATGTTGCCATGGCCGATAGATAAGCATGCCGCCGATGGAAGTTTACTCGGTCGGTAATTCGAACGAGCCTGAACTCTGGTAGTTGGATCCCATTTTGCATTATCTTCTGCCAGATGGCTTCGACGCTCGGCGATTGCTGCAGAGTCATCCAGGCCAACCAAAGTGCTGGGAGAATTGCATCTTGGGAAGGTTCGAGTAGGTATCTTATCCACTTCTTGGGAAGCTCCCTATCCACCTCATATGACCCCCCTGCGGGTAACGAGGGTGTGGAGGTACCATGTGATGTTCCCGCTACTGAAGTTCTGGCCTGCGCAGGCCTCGCTGCCTGACGCGCCCTTGGTTCCCCCCTTCCGGCGGCACCTTGGCCTCTTTCTCGTCGCCCGGTTTCCGCACGAGCAACCTCGATTTTCCAGATGCGCTTTCATAATATCTCCTTAGGGTACGCAATGTTCCAATGTTCGTCGTATTCGGTTGATAGGCTGGCATCGACCCCAGTGGGAGGAAGAGTAACGACATCGCCAGAGCCGAAGGTGGTAAACATCAACCACATCTGGCTCAGGACACATGGATTCTTCTCCTACTAGACAGCCGTGAATACCTTCTTCGGCATTCTTTGGAGGCGCTCGAACTTCCTGGCGAACCGGGATGGCACGTAAGGCTCGCAGATCACCTTCCCATCGATCCGAGCCATGAGCACCCCGCCCCGATTTCTTTGGAAGTATTCCTACTGTTCTAGGGAGCCTCGCCCGTTGTCCACCATCTGGCCGACTGGGGTGGGGAACAGGTTGGAGTTGATTTTGGCATGGTTTCCAATGCGGATTCTCACGCCCTACTCATTGAGCAACAATGGCGCCACCCCTGCGATGTTTAGCAAGGACGATCGTAGAACATTTCCCAGAGGATGGACGGTGTTTGGGAAAGTCTACCCGCTGAGATGAGCCGCCTCCCAGCCATGAAAGATCTAGAAGGGATCACATACTCTCCGAGGTGAAACCCCTCGTGAGATGCTCCCCAGGATGGCATATAGCTTGGACAGTATGGGGATGCCCAAGTTGAACCATTTTTTGGTGGCCATGGAGCCCTCCATCACCAGTGTTGCTGGACGGATTCCCATCCTCGCGTCCCGCACCGGCAGGAGCCACCCACTCAGGAAGGCGGCAAGGAACCCGACATACCAGATGTTCAGGTCCCGGGCCTCAATGATGTGGTAGCCCCATGATTGGTATTGCCCCGCCTCCAGGGTCCTCTAGTATGACCCATCCCTGCTCCTCTGAGCCGTGGTTGGGCACCATTTACCCCGTCCCGGCATCTTGAAGGCCGAATCCTTCCCAAGGAAAAGGCCGAACCATCCCTTGAAGGCAACGTCCTTCAGGAGGTCCTTGACCCCCAGCCTCTCTTTGGCCAGCTCCAACAGGTGCCACATCAGCATAGGCATCTTTGACATGTCTCCCCATGTGTTCTTTGGAGGAACGAACTCGTCGTATTAGTAGCCCTCCAGTGGGATACCTCTGATGCAGTGAACGTCCTAGAGACTGATGCTGACTTCCCCATGATGAAGGTGGAATGTGTTGGTGTCAGGAGACCACCGGGTGAATAGCTCTGGCCCGAGTTCAGGTTGGCGGTGGAAGTGGAACTGCGATGTCCATACTGCCTTGAACATGCCGATATACCGTAGCTCGTCCCCGAACTGGTCACAGGTATGGCGAACCCAACACCCAGGCCCATTCACTAGTGAAGTTGCCCTAGGACCGCAGGTCCCAATCCTTCAGCCAGCCCTTCATGTCATCCGTGATGCTCTGACGGAACGTGCTCGCATAGAGGGCCAAATAATTCTCTGTGACAGGCTCGTCCCCGGTAATGGTCCTAGTCCCTGGGTTCAGGACATATACGTCTAGATGTCTGTTTTCCTTGGTAGGATGGCAGTTATTGGTGATGTTGTAGCGAGGAAGCTCATCCTCACGGTTCACCCACGATCGTGGCGTGTCCACCTCGAAGCCAGGTAGGGGCACCTCCTCCAGGATGCCAAAATTCCAGATCATGAGGTTGTCCGACAGGGGATACGTCTTCTGGGCCGGAGTCAGCAGATTGAACAAGTTTAGATTGTTGGACACAATCACCTTGGCGCCATAAACCTCCTCGTTCGCCGCCATTTTTTTCCGGTGAGCAGCGGCTTCCCCGTCATCAACTCTGTTAGCAGCCATCTCGAATTTTTTGGGAGTTGGGTGAAATCCGGATGCAGTGTGCGGAATCAGAGAGTTTTGCGCGAAATCTGAAGGAGTTGTGTGGAATACTTGAGATTGGCATGCAATCGAAACGCGAAGCGTGGAAGATCCCGAGAAGGAGTGAAATCACATTCGAAATTCGGAAGGAATTCCGCACTAACAGATAATTTTTACGCACAGCCACGGGATCTATTTCACGCACGAGAGCGAATAGATTATCGCGTGGAAAAAGTGGATGTACAGATTTGGGACCCAACGCCCCTTTTTATAGGCGAGGCCTGGGTTCCGCGCCACGCAGAAAGAGGATTCCGCGCGAGTCCATCATTTTGCGCGCCCCATCGGAATTTTGCACGCAACTTGACCAGGAAACTCAGCACTTCAGCATTTCAGCGTTTCCCTTGGAATCCGATTGTTGCAACCTCTTGCCAATCCAATTCCAAGGGGGGCATTTGTAGACGCCAAAAAAATCCGCAACTCCCAGAGGAAGTTTCGAAATGACAAAGAGAAGACATATTCGGAATCAGAGGCCCGATCCGGAGGCCCGAGATGTGGTGAGCGAAATAAAGGAGGATCCGCGCGGATAAATCTTCTGTGTGCGAAGTACTCCCGGGATTTGCGGAATCGAGCCGGTGAGTCGCGCAAAAATTGCGCACCCCGGTTCTTCGCGGAGAGATATTGCGCGCAGAAGGTTCCCGACGCGGAAGATTTCACGCACCTCCTGGATTCCATGCTGACCGTTGTCTATAAATAGAAGGCTACCCCAAACGGTTTGGTGGTTGTGGAATTCGAAATGGCTCCCGTGGGTGCAATTCAGCTCCCCCGCGGGCAATATGACTTCCAGGTAATCCCTCCTTTCGCGCAACCTTGCCCCGAAGTTCGCCTTTGCGTGAAACTCCACCGGCTTAAGTGAATTTTCCCCCTCCCTGAGTTCCTTCCTTATGCACAATCCGTGTCTCGTGTGCGCAATACTCTTCCCTGCGCGCAAAACCCTGCGCGCAATTCCCTCTTCGCGCGTAATTCCCTTGCTCCAATTGTGTGCCGTCCTGGTGTTTTGAGCACAAATCTTCCTTTTTGCGTGCAAAGCCCATGACCCTTCACATTGACGCCCCTTGGCTGCCCCTCTACACTGGAACCTGATGTATCCTCTGCTGGGCATGCGCGCCATGCGTTGTTTTCCCGTAAGACCTTCCAGGCTCATGCGAAGTAACCTCAAGGTCTCTTGGGCCATGTTTCCCGTTGCGTTACTTTGCCTTATGCTTCTCCGCATAGGCACGCTAACAGCTATTGCTTTTTCGCATTACCACGCTAACGTGGACCCCCCTGTGGTTTTCCCTATTCCCCCCTTAACGACGGCCTTGCCGATGCCTTTCCTCCCACAAGGGGTAGAGGGTGTTGGGCATGTAAGCCCTAGGGGTGTGGAGAGAATGCACCTCGTCCAAGCTACAGGACGTTAAACTGCTAAGCACCTCGTCTTAAACACATGGCGTTAAACTGTGGTCTGGCCCCGTGCTTCGCACGCAGGTCCCCCCCAGCTCGGGCATTCATTATTCCCACTCGTCTCCACAGGAATGGACTCTTCCTCACATGGAATGTGATCCTCCTTATCGGAGTGACATTTTCCCGTGGGGGAAGGGCCGCCTCAGAGCGTAAGCCCCTAGCCTTTCAACGGATGATTGAACCCATGAATCTCTATGATTCCCCCTGCCAAGGCCAGTGGAGTCCCTTTCCCAATGTGCTTTGTTGCACCATGGGCCTCCACCTTAGAGTAAGCCCCCGCACCAAGGGCCGCTAACCACGCGTAAGCCCCTGTTTCCTCTTTGGGCCGCTCAATGCGTAAGCCCCATTCCGCTTCTCACGGACGCAACCTTTTGCGACGTGATCGTCTGGTCCCTGCTGCCTCTTGTTTCTCACACCGAGCATGACTCACGTGGGCTTAGAGTGCGCATCGACCATGACACCACCATGGTCCGCCTTAGAGCGTAAGCCCCATCCCAGCGAACTACGTGGACTTTGATCCGTGCTAATGCATGGTACGTAGGAAGCCTCCATGTGGTTCAAGCCCACCACCCAGTCATCCCAACCTCTCCTCATCGGTTCCCTGACCACCATGGGCCGCCTCAGAGCGTAAGCCCCAAATCCCTCGTCCCACATGACGTTAAACTGTATCTCGTCCCGCATGACATTAAACTGTATTTTGTCCCGCATGACGTTAAACTGTATTTCGTCCCGCATGACGTTAAACTTTATTTAATCCCGTAAGACGTTAGACTGTATCCCCCCTCTTGGGCCGTCTTAGAATGTAACCCCCATGTATCTCTCCACCATCCATCCTGATCCTTACCCGGGCCACCACATCCCGGTTAGATCATGCCACCCCATCCCACTCCATGACATATGGGAAGCCGCCCACGTGTTGGCCCCAACATCGGTGTTCCCCCTAGGGGTCCTTCAACCTGATCCGTCTCCGCAAGACTTTAAACTCGCAACATACCCTGTGTTAAACATGGGGAGCTGATGAAAACCTCAGATGGTACATATTCCCCGCGTTTGATGTGGGATGCCTCGGGCTTCCGCGCCCTCGAGAAGCCCTGTGAGGAGGGACCAAAGACAGACTTTTCAACGACACCCCAACGTGACCATTCTCCCCACCAAAGTTTGCTGCACCGACAAGACCCCTTGGAGCATCTCGACGGAAGCAGCATAATTAACTGACATCCATGTAGATATGGCACTGGGAATGAGATTCATGATCATGTCTTAAATCTATGAGGGAGACCCAGACTAGGTGATGAGCTCCGAGGATGAATCCACGGAAGGAAGAACTGAAATCCCATCATCCAGGTTTCGATCAAGGAGTAGACATCCTTGAACAAGGAACAGATGCCACCCGCCTTTGGAAAGCAGGAATGCGGGGTAACAAGCAGCGCGTCCTCCCCACAGACGGATGTACGCACCCCGGTGAAAGCATATGAGCAACAGTTATTTAACAAAAAAAAGTAAAATTCAAGTATATTCATAAATATTTTAAAGAATTATATTCATAAGGTACATGAAAACTTCATGTAATAGTTTATAATTATATGAGATTAGAAATATCTACTTGATTTAGCCCATAGAAACAGATAACCAACCACATTAACCATCCTGGACAAGGCATAAACCTGAAGGTAGGTAGGTAGTTTGACCCTATGTCCCTTTACCCCTAGATACATTTCTCATGATAAAATCTAGTTAATAATAACTCTAACAAGTCATATTAAAAAACTATATGCAATAGATAAAATCATGCTCATAACTTCAACTATAAACTGAGGTAAAGGTAGATGAAAAAAATTTCATTATCATACCTAGTATGTAATTCAACGCTCTATCTTAGAAGAAGTTTAGTGAATTTTATTAAAGTATACAAAAAATTCACAATTATTAATTTTTTTTATAAATATGAATAATTCCATGAATTAATTTTAATTAAATAAAAAAATCATATATTTAAATATGAGATAAAAATAAAGAATAGTTCAAAAATAAAATTTAATTATAGAAATTGTATAATTCCCTCTCTAACATTGTTGAAATTCTGTAATTTTTTATTATTAAAATTTTATACGCATTCGAAAATGAACTCTTTCATATTTATCATTATATGGAATTTAAATTTTAAATATATGATATTATATTAATTATAAATAATTGACAATCCCATTTTATAATGTAAAGATGTTACATAATCCAAATATCACTTACATAATTATTATTTAAACCTTGATCATATCAATCATCAAAAAAATTGATATGTATCTAATAATATCCAAATAAGGCCCCCTGTTATTTTGAAAAATCCAAAATATTTAATTATTAACAATTCATAATTTCAATTTAAACATTTTGTGCTTTATCCACATTTCATAATTTATAATTATTTAGAAATTATTTCTTAGGATTTCTAAATAAATATTTTATTTCAATATAATATGAATTTAAGTATAAGTTTTCAAGTGGTATTTAAATATTATAATTTCATATTTACAAAAAAATGTTTCATGAATATTTAGTTAACTAATAAAAAATTATATTTATTTAATTTTAAAAAATTTATGCATTAAAATATTTCCAAATACCTTTCATAATCATTTAAAACCCATTGAAATAATTAATGAATTAAAAACATATTTTATATTTACCCTTATGTGTGAACCGATATCTATATAAGCCTATCCTCCCTATACCCTTATACAGAAACTCTATAAAAGGGTGATCTAGTTTTGCAGACATTTTTTAATAGTAGATGTTCATGACTCTTACATGGAATTTGATTTATACCTACCTGAATGGACCAACGGCCTTGTTTTTTATTGAATTTATATAACCCTCCTTTCAAGGGATGAGGGAGAACCCTTACCAGGACCGTAGGCTCAAAGATTACAAGGCCCATAGGCTTGGGATATTACATGACCCGAATGTCTTATGGAATTCAACCAGACTATCTACAAGGAACTGTCCCTCCCTAGCATTTTCATCGTGATAGTATCTCTCCACCTTCACATGGTCTTCTGGCTAGGATTCTCGTGCAAACACAGGCTGGTACCGATGGAATATCCATACCCTCACATTCTGAAAATCTATTTGGCTCTACTCTGGTGAGTGCACTGGCTCTGAATCCTCTTTTGAGGCTGCTCCTTTTTTGTAGAGTCTATCTGGGGAAACTACATGTGGCCCAAAGGTCATGAGGTGGCCCAAAGGCCTTAAAGGTGGCCTTGAAAGCCCTACTGGCCTGAAGGCCTGTGTGGCCCAAAAACCATAAGGACTCCAAGCCCAAACCAATGGCACTATTTTTTGGTTTTCTTCTTCATTTCATCTTATGTTTCATAAAACTTATTCATAGACACCCTATAATACAAATTTTTGGTTTCGTATAAATCTAACAACACTTATTAAAATTGTCGAAATAAAATCCAAACCATATATGAGGATATCCAATGAAATATATATGAATTTTTTTGAAATAATTAAAGTAATAATACTCTAAATAAATTTCCTACTTTACAATAAAGATCATCTGAAACATCTTCAAACTCTATCACATGGATTTGATGAAGATCACTGAGTGGAAAAAGCATCCCACCTCTATGGGTTATCCATAGAATGAACTAGATAAACTAAAATTTAGATGGGATCTCATTTTATATAAAGTAAACTAGTACCTATATATACCACATAGGAAGATGAAAGAGATCAATGGGTTCTTAGGAGTTTTTGGAAAAATATCCACACACAATTACATTGTTTAGTTATAAGGTTTACATAGAATATAAGGAAACTCTTAGTTCGTGTCCACATTATTTCACACATTTATAATGAATGTATTAATTCCTAGTAAAATTGATGAATTATATACATAAATTCCTTTAACTCTCATTGATTTCATATTTTGAAAAGTTTCTTTTAATGATGTCCTTGATGAATAAATATACACAATGAATGGGCATGAAAATCATAATTTTCATGAAATACACTATTTATTATATATCATATATATATATATATAATGATTTTGGTAACATTCTCATTAATTATATATTATTGTCAGATTAGAAGATGATTGATCATGTTTAGATACATAAGGATAAGTTTAGAGTTTATATATGACTAACTAAGGACGTTTTATGTGTATGTATGAATAAATTAGGAAAAATAAAGTTCTTGTAAGATTAATATTTAATTTTATATAGTTATTTAACAGTGAACCATTTTTTATAGGGTCTTTTCCACTATAATGATTTCTCTATGAGAGTAATTTTCATAGGAGATTGTATGTCATGTAATTGTGTTGTTTGTAATTCTATAAAAGATAAATCGGTACTACAATAAGTATCTGATGAGAAATTGCTATGTGGATGTTTTTAAAGGTCACATACATCTTACCATAGTAGTAAAGTTCACATCATAGTGATTTCTAAGTATGATTGAAAATATGATAAAGTTTGGTTTTTGGTAGAATATCTCACCATAATTTGTCGACCATGAAATTATAGTTTGGATCTATTTTATATTGTTTAAAGTAATAATTTCGCAACAACAAGGGTTGTACTATAATAGTTTTTGTGTATTTTTAAAGGAGTATGATGCTGAATCTCATCATGAAACAATGTGTTTAATCATTTCATAATGAGGAATTTTACACATTATTTGATGTATTTTGATGTATTTTAAAATAGGAGTGTTTTTCATGTTATATTATATTTATTTCATGAACCATTTTGATTGATTTGTATCCCAATTAGGGTATGTAAAGCGGAGATATAAAAATTTATGGAGATTGAATAATTTTTCAAAAGTGTTGATGAAATATTGGAGAAAAATGGCATCAAAATAGAGGAGAACTGCGGTATCTTGAATTTGAGGGAGAGGAGTTTCCATTATGATGAGCTATATTTAAGATTTGGATTATATAAAGAATATTATAATTGAAAATTCACCCCTTTAACATCATTTAATTTTATTTTTAATGTTGAGTAAAAAAAGAGACACCAAAATAACCAATGTGGAAAATGGTTTTAATGAACATTTATTATAGTACTCAAAGATGGAAATTAGATAAAAAATAAATATATATAGAATTTCAATATCATTTCCCATAAAAAAACAATTTTTAATGTCATTTTCCACATCATTTATTATAAAAAGGAAATTTAAAGTTACTCCCAATGATGTTTTTTCAAGTAAAATTTGTTGAAACCTAATTTATTTTTTCAAATGTATAACTATACAATACAATAAGGCCTATAATAAGAAATATATTAGTATTATCAGAAATAAAATTATCCAACAGTAGATAAAACCCTACTATAACGTTATTAAGACATTATTTAATAGGATAACACACATACAAGATACTTTTAGATATATAAATATATATTAATCAATCTTATAAAATAATAAAAAAAAATCATAGAAGATGTTTTTTATATTATGATGAATGTGAATAAAAATATGTAAAAAATTGTGGAGATAATAAATTTTATAATATTAAAAATACAACAAATTTGTTTAAAAATAAGAGGTGTCATTGAACTACACTTATAATAATGTATCATTATTTTGGTCATAATAATCTAAAAAATAAATCTTAAAATATAAACACCCAATTTATGATTTCCAATTTGACAATGAAAATTTTCTTATGATAAAAAAATATTAAAAATAATATACACTACATATATAATACAAAATACGTATTAATAAATAAAAACATATCTACCTGTACTATTAGACAAATAATTAAATTGTTATTTATTATTGAGTGTTTAAAACTGCTAACCAACCTTCTTAAACTATTATAGTTTCATATAATAATTACCAAAATATATATGACTTTGAAAATAAAATATTAATGGACAAATAGATTGGAATAACACTAATGAGTTCAATAAGTATGAAAACATTCATTAATATCACCTAGGAAAGATAAAAACCAAGATGTTATGAATTTATGTGGGAAGAATGTATATAACATCAAATTTCCAAAAAAAATATAAAATGTTCATCATTAATGGCATTACAAATAATAAAAGATTAAAAATTATAAGTCTTCTGACCAGTCTAGGAGTAGAAGCAACCAATTCTTAACATATCTTTTTATCAACCAATGAGATGTATATTTAACTCTAGCATGATTTATTAGGTATTTCACCATAAATTTAAGTGATATACTATTTTATTCATACTACGTATTGATTCCTAATTAGAAAAGGGGTAAATTAAAACACTACAAGTTATATTTATTTAATGAAATGATAATTGAAATTGAAATTTACCTTGAAAGAAATTTCAACATGGGTATTGAAAACTCCTGACTGAAATGAATACCCATTATGAATTTTTTAAATATTGGTAATATATATTTTCTCCCACATATGTTATCACTCATAAAAAACTCATAAATGTACTCAAAAGAAATATTTCATTGATAATTTTTTTATCCTTTTAGAAAACTATGATGTATCTTAACGTGATAGTTCCCCAAAAAATCATTTTTAACGATTCTATTGTTTTTATATACTCATATATTAGGTAAATTTAAGAAAAAAGTTCATTTATTTTAAAATAAAAAATTAAATAAAATTTATAAAACAGATACCACATATATCAAATAATAAATAATACTAGTTGTCAAGAGTAAAACATTATCCAGAATCTATCTGACTATGGTCACTTCCTTAGTTGGAAATGACACAAAAGTAGTTTGATCAATAATACCATATACCAATACTATTACTTGATTCTACTATATAGTATATTTGTATAATAAATCCCATATATTATTTAGGATTTTAAAATGTAAATGAGGATCCATAGCTCGAAACTCATAGTGCACAATCTGGTTTGAATGAGGAGGTGGAGGATTCGGGTAGGTATGTTACATAGGATGTGTCTATATCTCTATAACTGAAATCATATAATGTGTATATAATTTAATTTTATCATCTGTAGAATGACTACTCTCTCAAATATAAGCCTCCAAATTAGATATTTTTTCCATTCTTTTTTCTTCTAAAATGTTTTACTTAGACATCTAAATTTTTTTAAATACAAAAACCGAAATCATATCCTCTTATATAGCTCAATTATCTTTACATAATGAAATAAATAACTAGAATAACATTATATCATATAAGAAAAAAATTACAAGCATCTCTTTCTGTTAAATGGAATCGTAAAAAATTATATATATTTTCTTTATTATTGTGATGAATTTATAAAATATTTATTTATGTAAAAAATAATATAAATTCCCTATAACATAATCGGCTACTTATTCTTAGAGAAGAGTATGAAAATTCCAATTTTTACATGTGTTCACTTTTCCATTTTCCATTGTGAGAGGTGGGATATTGAAGAAAAAAATAAAACTGTTCATAAATGTTTCTAGATTTGTTTATTAATTCAAAAAACATTTTGGAAATCATTTTACTTTCCAATAAATGATATCCACTGTGTTAAAAAGTAAGAGGTTAAACATTCTATGACTGGATATCTTGGTGATAAATCTAGAATTCTCATTATATAAGAATAATTAAATTTCTTATTAAGTTGTACAAAAAATTGTAAATTGATTTTATAAACAATGATTATCATACCATAAAGGCTTCCTCCTATTGGTTCATGAAAAACATCTTTTTCATCTCCGTATCTACATACCCATATTTTTCAATTTCTAATTTCAATATTTTGTATCCTCAAAATATAAACTACATTAAAATTTGATTTAAAATCCCTCCATCTAAATATTTTAAAAAACATACACCTTTTCATAACTTATTTTATATAAATATATTAATATTTCATATAAAATTAAATGGATTAAATTTTTATCATGTAAAATATATAATATTTGAACCATTGTAAAAAATAAATAAATCAGTTCAGATATTTTATAGTTAAAGAGTCCCAAAACTAAAAATTCATAACTTGGTCAATGATCTTCTATCCTATATATAATATGTTAATCTTACCCCATATTTGTATAGTCGTAAAACTTTTAGACTACTCTATATTAGGGTATAATGGGTATTGTTATAATTGAATTCATTTGGAAACATTTTCTCCTTCCCATGAGAAAGTAAATGTTTTGATAAACATGTAATCTCATGTTTACTAGCTTTGGTTATCATCTTATCTGGAGAATAATAAGACTCTATAACTTCAGGATCATTAGTAGTACTAAAAATTATTTCAATAAAACTTATTCTAATTTAGTTAAATAATTTAATGATTTATTGTATATTTATATGTAGAGATGTACGCATGCCATGGTGGATATTCATGTCCCTTTTTTTATTCTATTTACTTAGATGTATGATAATTTAAAGAAATTATATGAAATTTTATTGTATTATTCATAATATAATTAAAATACTAAATATTGTCTTAATTAATAAATAAAAAAGAATGTGAATATCTAAAAATGATGAATATAAAGAAATTACCAAAGAAAAACTATGATTATAGGAATCATCAAGAAAAAAATGTGTACCCAAAATTGACTAATGTGAAAATTAATCCAAATTTATTGGATGGATCAAAGACATTAGATCTAATTATTCTTGTTAGAAAATAATTTTTTATATGTATAAGTTTAATAAAAAAATAAAAAATTAATATATACCTGGATTATTATGAGTGTAATGAAGTGTTTTCTCATATCTATTATATGCGATCATTTCATATAGCATGGACTATGGCTATATATTAGATATTATTATCCAAAAATATTCAAGTAATAAAAAAATCTTTTCATGTGTCTCCATAATAAATGGTTACTCTATGAAACTAAATATATTAAAATCGGTCATCTTAAATTCATAAAAATCATGTTTCCTAACACTATTACTATTAACCTAGATATTCTTAATCACTAATAATAAATATCTAGGGTAATAATTTTTTTACATATCCTAAATAACTACAAAATATGTTACTAATGCATTAATTTAGTTTTTATCTTTTCACATAAAAAATTAATTTCTTCAGTGTTGACCATTACCCTATTGTTTTTAAAAGCACCCATGTTGTCTTATTTTTTTGTATAAAATGTGTAACCATTTATTTAAAATCTAAACAATTTGGACACATTAACACATGGTTTCTTATTTAATATGTTCACGGTTTTTGTTATAGATGAATCATTGTTTAATTTCAACTTAATCCTTGAAATTAATATTTTTTTACTCATTTTCAACTAATTTTTTTTTATCTTAAAATTTAAAATCTTTAATCTAATAATATGTGATAATATATATGGTTTAACCACAATTTAATTCTTCAAAATGTGTAAATGTGTATGCATCACTAAATCATGGGAAATAACTTTAATTTTAATCGATGGATACATATAGCATCACTATTGGCTACAAAATGTCAAAATATAGGTTCATAACATGATCCACTCCAAATAATTAATCAATATAAAAATAAACCAACTCCTCTAATATATATTTTGGAATAATAAAGGCCAATGGTTGATGTAGATTTTTAAAATATGTAATGACCCATGATTTCACTATATATTCTTGTTAAATAAATATTATGTTAATTGTGTGATTCCAATGAAAAAAACTAATAATAAACTCTGATATATTAAAATAAAATTTTACTATTAAAAAATTTCTATTAATTTAGTTGGTAAAAATTGAAGTATCCAAACTATAAAATCAATAAAGGAAATTAGATGAAATTGTATCCGAAAGTGGAAGAGTTCCTTATGAATCCTATTTATATGAACTCGTGAGGGATGTATCATCACTATAGTTTTTCAAGTACCAATAGAAATCCAAATATGGGTAATTATAGTTTGAAGAAAAATCTATATAAGAGATGTTCAATGTCGATGAGATTGGCACAAGATTAATTCTAGCAGAACCACCACACGAAACTACAACCAGAGCTTAAGTAATGCTTAGATATTTCACATATATCATAAGGATTTATGTATGTGTAAATTAGGATCATATCTAAATATGATAAAATATTTATATGTATACATATATCTTGAATTTTTATACATGACTAATTGTCATTTTTTCAAAATTCACTTTAAACATAAAAATGTATTTCTATAAATTGGCCTTTAATTTGAATTCAGAATGTTTATTATGATTTTATTCATCCTTGTAGAAACTTTGATAGTTATTGATATGATAATGGTATGGAAGTAAAGGTCATTAAACTTTGAGGGGTGGTAGAAGCGGTGTTTTCCATGGTAGCGGATGAGTATTCTGGAGCAGCAGAGACCGGTGTCAATGGTACAAGCAGACCGAGCGAAACAAGTAGATATATGGTGTTGGTGACCGGTGTGGGTGGCATGAGTATATCTACAATGGATTTTACCGATGCGGGTAGTGTGATAGGTGTGAGTATACCTATGGAGGTTGTGATCGGTATGGGCGGTGCGACTGGCGTGAGCAAACCTATTATGGTGGTGACTAGTGTGGGTTATACGAGCGGCATGACAAGATATACGATGGGGGATGAAGTGATGTTTACTAAAACAGATGAGGTTTTTTGATCCATGGTAGTGGGTTTTTTTCATGAAATGGCTGTGACCAGTGCGGGAGTCGTGCGATCTTCACCGATGGTGGTTAAAATGGAAAAAATGTGTATGTCAGTGACTACAGAGTGCGCCTTTAGAGTGGATGAAAGATTGAATGATATGTATATATAGAAATCATATGTAAATGGTTTAATCTAATCCTATCATATTGTGAAACCATGAGATACTATAGTGGGTGATGCAGGAAAGCCTCATTTTCTTCGTGATGTAGCAGCAACTAAATTTGTGGTGGCCTGCCCATTTGTTTTTTTTCATGAGGCTAAGAAATCATAAAATCTAGAGACTTATTGTCCCAATCCAGAAATATCAGTAAAAAGTGAATTGAACATGTAAATTATGTTTCTCTAGAGTGAGTGGTCAATAAAAGTGACACATCCCAAATGACTACTAATAGATAAGAGATTCTTGACAGGTTTAAAATCTGTGAATACTCTATAATTTATAATATTTTTCTTCGCACTAGTGGAATGTTATCGAAAATTGATGATTTAGTTAAGAATCTAGCCTCTATATGGGGTTTCCTTAACTATATATGAATTCCCCTAGGTCAGGGTTTCATTGACATCATTCTCCCATAAGTGGATCTAATGCGAAGGGCATGGGGGATTATTTTAATATCCTTATGTCCATGTGTGATATGATTTTCAAGAGTGGGATTTTCTTTTTAATCCCTTTTCAATAAAAATACTAGAGGTCATGTAATGATCAAAATTATTTTCTTTAATTGGATCTTGTTGAATCTAAGCATATTATTCAATATAGCCTATGTTGTGGGAATTCTAATAAAAATTGATAGGAATACTAAAATTTTCAACTTTGGTCACTATGTTAGGGTCCTGGTGGAGGTTGACTTGAGCTCTATCTTGATCCATAATGTTTTTTTATCACTAGATGATTATATTCCATTAACATTGGAATATGATGGACTTCCTAATTTTTTTCTAGAGTGTCAGATTTTTTTCTATGTTAAGGATAAATGTCACAAGAATGTTGTTTTCTCTTCCTGTTCTTCAAAAGGGAACCATGAAGCTTCTTTTCAGATTAAATAGAGGAAGAGTACTATGAAAAAAATGTGGACTCTCTTGGGGATAGAAAACCCACTCCTAACAAGAGAAATTTTTTGGTTAATTTTGGTTCATAGCATTTGGATAAAGAATTAACATCAGAGAATCATGGGTCAGGGAGGTGGCCTTGATCATAGTGCTTGGACAAAGAGAAAATTCATAGGAAGATGAGGGAAGCATTATACTAGGAGTGACTTTGGAAATGAATCAGTGTTTAGAAAACTCCACTCCTACAATTGATGTGAAAAACAATCTTAGGGATGATGGGTATCTTTCAAGGATTCAAGAAGAAATAAATAAATTACGGTAAACCCAAGGCATCCATTGAATGTGGGATGATATTGAGAATGATTCCCAAAAAACCATATTATAGTCAGATATTGTTCAAATGAAAAAATGTTCTTGTGGATGATGGAGGTTTTCAACTTTTTCCTCCTAATAAAGAGAGATAAAGGAATGTTTATTTTTATCTAAAACCAACTATGTTCACCTGGTCTAATATTCCATTATAATTTTTCTCTAACTAGTATGATGATTATGATGATTTCTATTAGTTTTATTATGAAATTTGATCCTGTTTTGTGTCTCTTGGAATGAGGGAAAGAATGTGAGTATGACCCCATCCATCTCCTTCTTGTATTTTATTTTTTTAAGTATTCAATAAATGAGATTTTCCATAACCTTTCTAGTAATAGTTTTTATTTAAAAAGTAATTTTCCTATAAAATAATCCTTATACTATATTTTATGTTTTTATTTAAAAAATTAAAAAATTATTGGATGTATATTAAAAAAATAACTTCATTTTTGGATTTATCATTGAAATATTAAATTCACATAAATTTTTTATATTTTTTCAAAAAATGATTTTTTAGGTTAACAATACAATATATTGTTTATAACAATCCTATGACTTTTTATGTTGTTATAAGTATATAATTATGAATTTTAACATTATAAAACATTATTATTTAAAAAAATTATAATTGAAATTATTAATTTTAAAATATTAATTATATTTTACAAACCTATAATTGATATTATAGAACTCATGTAATATTTTTATAAAAATATTTCATTAACATAGTATACATTTATTATATTAAAATTATTTTCTAAAAATTATAGAAATTAAACAACAAAAATGGTTTTAAAATTTTGAATCATTATTTCTATATTATTTAATAAATTCATGTTTTTTATGGAAACAAATTACATTACCTTTGATAAAAACTAGTCATCATAGTGAAAGATAAAATGAAAAAAAGTAATAATTCCATGAATAAAGGATTTTAACCGTGTTTAAAACATTTCTATAAAAGACACGTTTTAGGATCTTTTGACATTATCTCTTCAAAAAACCATTATTTATTATATTTTGGAGCCACAATCCTTGATATTGGATTCCCATTGTTGAAAATATATGGGTGTTTTCAAAAAATCATTTTTATATAAAAAGGGTATCTCTTGTCCACACATAACCTTACAGAAAGACCCCATATGTTCATCTAGAAATCTACCAAAACCAATCATAAACACAACTATCAAACGTAAAGATGTTTTCTTTTAAAAATATTATCCATAAAGGGATTAACACCCTTTAAAAATGAGATAATCCAAGAAGTGATTTATATGTTCCTAAGCTCTCTTTCTCTTTTCTATTTATTTTTGAACACTTATTCTTCCTTAAATTATAATAAAAATCATAAAATTATATGATACATATCACTATTATACTAATATGTTAATATAAAAACTTATATAAGCAATAATCACATTTCCTTTTTTCTTTAGGAAATGTGAAAATGACATTCGTGTGTGTGTGAGGACTTTAACCTCCACAAATCATCATGTTTTTTTCCCTTAACCACTAAAAAAATTGTAATGATGTTGAATTTAATATATAGGTATTATATTTTTATAATATTCTGAATTATTAAATGATAAAATATATTATATATTTCTCCCTGTATTTGTAATTTGAAATCATCAACCATGCGTACATATGGAAAACCGCCTACAAAAAATGATTGATTTCCATTTTCTTCACTGTCATATTACATATATGGTCACCATAATGTGTTTAATGGATAAATAAGGTATTTATGATATCATTGAGGTCCTTTTATAAACTAATTTAGAGCCTCTTAATTATATTTTCAATAAAGTATTGTCTTTAATTCAATTATTTAAATAATGTAAACTAAGAGGAAAATATTTTATTAAAAATTTGAAATATTTTCATATCCATTAAATATTATTATAATTACTTTATAATTATTATATATCACACTAATATATACTAAATTATATCATTATGCTATTTTGAATGACATTGTAACTAAATCACCTGGTTATCATTAATAATCCTGGTTTTGTCATGTCGGGTCTGTCAACCACCCACTTGAACAATTATATGAAATTTTTTCATGAATGACTATGAAACATAATTAATTATAAAATATGATATCAATATTAAAAATTTATGTTTTTGGGGTTTTATAAACAATATCTCAATGTTTAACCCAATAACTAATAAAACACCTTATGTTGGTTAATATATTCACTAAAGTCTGTGTTTTTTCAATTTCATCTTCAAGGACAAATAGAGAAACCATCATAAAGGGAAATTAAAACTTCACAAGTCATAATTAATTAAAAGTTATCAATTATAGTAATTTTAATGAACCTATAATGGTTAACTTTAAAATAATAATGTACTCCATCACCTCTCCTTTGAAACTAGTATAAACTGCCAAAACTATAACACTTGATGTGGGAAAATAGGGAAAAACAAACTAATATATATCTAGATAATGATTATAAATGAAAATTATAAATCAATATAGGTATTAATATTGCTCTAAAATAATATATTACATATTTATGTTTGTTTATAGGAGGATATATCATATTCATCTATGTAAGAATAATAGTAACGGGTTTTCGTGA
The DNA here is from genome assembly GCA_963277665.1 of Viscum album. Taxonomy (NCBI): domain Eukaryota; kingdom Viridiplantae; phylum Streptophyta; class Magnoliopsida; order Santalales; family Viscaceae; genus Viscum; species Viscum album. Next base: position 746,069,321 of record OY728143.1, read on the forward strand.
CACATAAATTTTCATTCGGTCATAATCACTCATATCTGACTATTTTCTCTCAGGATTGATCTATGCTAACATATTATTATGTAATTTTGTAGTTATACCTTATTTTTTAGTGAAATCATGTTTCACACCAAAGCCTTATTCATTGATGATCTATTGTTTTGTGAAAGTGAAATTTTTTAAGGAGTAATTCCAAATTATTTTAGTGGATTTTTCCTCAATATCAATGTTTTAACTTCCTACCAATGCTATACTTTTACTAGTGGATAATAAATTTTTTATCTCCAATTATCATTTTATTCTGATTGATTCATTTTAAAATAATGGTTTTATTATCTAATAAATATTTTTTATTATCAATAAAGGCATTTTATATATTTAAATGATTTTAATTTTCATGGTCGTATATTTTCTTATTCCACCTACCATATTTTTATATATTTTATTTCTTATAATGTTTTTTGTTTGTTTTTTATAATTAACATTTTAAAACATTCCTCATCATCTTTAAAAAAATTTGTTTTGGAATGTGACTTTAAAATCACATATTTTTAAGATGATGTTAAGAAATATTATATAAGAAAAATCCCTTTTTTATATCTCTTACATTGTTTAAGGATTATTATATAATGCAGTAATGTTTCATAAATCACCCTTTTTATGATCTTCCTAAGTACTCATTTTGGGATTTTGTTTTTTGGTATCAAATGATTCTGTTTTTTAATGTGATTCTATTGGTAGAAATTATGAAACCAGTTTCTTCTCATGGTTCATTTATGATATGATTGATTATTTTTTTTAAGTGGAACCAAAATATATGGGTGATGATGGGTGGGGTATTATAAGACCATCTAATTCATTGGTTATGATTTTGAATCTCATGATATATTGATGTGTAAAATACATGGATTTATTCAGAAACTAAATCATTGGAATACATGGATTAGTTCGTAAACTATAGGGTTATGATACATGTGTTTTTTCAAAAAATTAAAGGGTGGATATACTTGGATTTGTTCAAAATGTTTTTATATTCTTATGTTTGTTTCACTTCTCTTAAATTTTCATTATTTAAAATCTATTCTAAATTTTTTTATATACCATGTTTGAAATATATTTTGATTTCTTATGTCATGATTTCATATTTGGTTTTATTTCTATTATGTGTTTTTAATCCAAGTTTGTAAGAACTTTCTTAGGTCATATTTTTCAATATCATGATCCATAATACTCAAACATGTTTTTTGAATCTCACTTATGATCCCATGATCTTTTTTTATCATAAATATTTCCCTTATTCATTTTTAACCTTACATTTTTTATCTAACCATTATTACTAATGGATAAGTTTCCATGAAAAAAATTTTATCTCACCCCTTATTATAATTCTATTAACCATGTTATGAAGATGATTTTGTCATATGACATTTTGTGAAACTATTTATAGGAGTAAATTTATGGAGAAATTTTCACAAGTGTAGAAAAATAATATATAAATATCATTAGTCTATGAGACACTAAACATTTAGGTCCCTGTGTTGTGAACATATTTTTAAGATGGGTTAATTAGACAATGGTATCAATATATTATTTATGTATGTTTATATTATATAACTATAATTGTTATTAGAGTGTGTTTTAGTTATTTTTTAGACTATTTTGATTTCCTTTCATATTAGGTTTATAAAACCCTATTTAAAATCCTATAAATGAGTTTAAGTATAATAGATATTGGAAAATACTTGAGATGTTGGTTTTATTTTCAATAAATTCATTTTTTTAATCTAGAAAGTGGATAAAACAATAAGACACATGAAGCTAGGGGAAATCACAGAAAAATGGTTTGTTAAGAACTAAATCGATAATCACTTTGTTCCACGACGAGTGGTTCTGAGACTGCATACTTGGTTAAACACTCCCAATGGATATGATTTGGATGATCATATGATATTTATGAACCACTATGAAGAACATATTTTCTGGATAATTTGAACAATTAAGTTAAGTTGGATAAGATAATCCAACTAAATGTAACCTTGGTTAAACAAATATCAGTATAGGTTTAACTAAAGGATCTATAGGCCAATATTAATATCTAAAAGGACAAATTTTTAAATGTTTAATTACATTTATTATTATTATAATTCCCCATATTTTCAATGTTTCATCTATAATAGAAACCATTTTTATAATGGATGGAACTTGAATGATCCGTGGGTGCGAGGGAAGATGAGGATATTTCATCAATAAAAAATCCATTAGAATGGGAAGAGTGTGAAATATTTAGATTATGTTGGACCATATATCATGAAATATGATTAATAATTTTAACTGAATTTAGTTTTCAAACTCACCAAAGCAGATAAAGATGGAATATCATATAAGTCATTGTGATGAAGATGATAAAATAAAGAATATTAAATTTCTTCCATTTTAAAATTGTGGTAATAATAACCTAGGGGATAGTCTCAAATAAATAATAAAGTGATTCCAGTGTGGAGGGATTGGTCATCATTCTTGTGATTTCTAAGGATATATTAAGAGTTTGGTTAATATAATGGAAGGTAAATATGTCTCACCAAATACATCATCTATACTTTAATGCTTAAAATGCCCAGATTAAGGGAATTATACTAATTGATGACATAACCACAAATAACTAGGGATAATTGGAATTTTTGACCTCCTAGACTAGGGAAAAATATGAATTCTATGAAATGAAAACTACAAAAGTGGGTCTTAAAAAATATGTGTAGTGAGCAACACTTATCAACCACTCATGAAATATAATGGTTGTATTGTAATATTTTTCAAATCACTTTTCAACAACTATAATGTTTACTAACAACAAAAAAATCACTCCCTAATTAATAAAATTATAATTATTAAAACACCTATTTGCATGATTATTATATCTCAATTATATGACATATATCTTATTGATATTTATAGGATTATTTTCCAAAAATATTTTTTATCCATACTATTGTAAAATTTGATAATATCCATTCATTTTATCTCTTAAAAATGATAATTTAAAAGATTTAAAAATCACATAAAAATATAAACCCATGATAACCTATCAATACAATGCTGATTATAAACTCCCATTCAGAAATTACTCTAATTATATTTGGGTATTTATCTAAAAAAATATTATTATTGTTATATTCCTTTTATGAAGGAAAAATTATTTCACAAGTAATACTAAGAATATTTAGGATGAGTCATCCTTAGAAATTAAACATGGTTTCATATTAATCTTATTGACCCCCTTAACTATCTCATTAATTAGTAATAATTAAAATTATTATGATATTGTTTATTTATGGGGGGAATGTAACACCATCAATTTTTACTATATATTATACTTAAATAAATATTATGTTAATTGAATGATTGAAATGTAAGTTGAAACTAAAAAAATAGTGTTTTCTTTAAAATAAAATTTGACCATTAATCCATAACAAAAAAATTTGCTCGTATAAATTAAAATAATGATATTTTAAAATAAATAAAACAAGTATGATTAAATAGAATACAGAAGTGGAATCCTTCCTTATGAACCCCAATTTTTCTAAGATTAAAATGGGGTAGCTTTATTAGGGTTTTATTTATACTAAACACAATCCAAACATTAGATATTATGGCTTGAGCAGAACTGTATACTAGATATGTTCAAGCTCATAGAGATTGCCACTAGATCCATGCTAGCTGAACCACCGCATAAACTAAAATGAGAGATTATATAATTCCTTGGTATTACATGAAGATAATAAGGTTTTATGTAAATATTAATTATGCACATATCAATATGAAATAAAGTATTTTTACATTTATTTATAAATATCATAACCTTTTAACTTTTCAAAAGGTTATTTCTTCTTAATTCACTTTTCACTTAAAAAATTTATTTTCCAAAAAATTAGAGATTTATTAAATGAAAATAATTTTATTATGATTGAATAATAACAATAACAATATATATATATTAAATATAATCAATTAACACTACATTAATTAGTAATTTACAAAAAAATTAATACCTAATATACCAAAAGTCATTTTATTGTAAAAACAGATTATCGGTATAATTTATGTTTTTAATTAAAAATAATATTTATAAATATTAATTGAATAATTTTAGTAAATTAAAAGTATATTTGGAATTAAAATGGAAATATTAAGTAAAAATAATTTTTTCAGAATTTTTATAAAATTTGATTTTTTAGCTGAATAGTGAGATATATTGTTTTTACCAACACTTCACCATTTTATGGAATTATTTGTATATAAGTATAAATTATAAAATTATTTAAAAATTTATTGAATAATTATATGTTTAATTATTTAAAATATAAATTTTCAAATATTTACTATAGTTTACAAACTTATGGTTGATATTTTAGAGCTCAAGTAATTTATTTTTTCAAAATTATTTCAATACATTATACATTTATTAAATTAAAATTATTTTTTCATAATTTTATAAATTAAAATAAATATAATTATTAAAAATTTATAATTAATGATTAAAAATTATCTGGTAATCCACAATTTATTTTTATGCATATAGATTAGGTTACCTTTGTAAAAACAAGTTTCTATAGTTAACGCTAAATTTGAAAACGTAATAATTCAAAGGATAAGGGGGTTGAAACATATAAAAAAATAGTATAAAACAACATGGTTGAGTATATCTAGAAAATACACCATATCAACCCAAATATGTCTCCAATTTTTATTACACTTCCCTTCAAATTGAATTAAAAATATTGACAAGATATTTTTATTTTCAAAAATGTCATCTATTTTTACTTATACTTGGATATCACCACTACTCACTTCACATAAAACCACAGATGAATAATTTCATCCCATTATCTCCCCAAAACAATACTTAACAATCATATTCACCTTAAAAATGTAATTTTCATCTCAATATACCACCCCTCGAGAGATTAACCCCCTTTGCAAAGTAGATAATCCAATAAGTGAGATTAAAGTTCCTAACCTCTCTTTCTATTTTCTATTTTTTATGTGAACTTATTCATCATAAAATCAAAATTAAAAAAATTATAATTAAAATTTATAATTAATATTATAATTATATGTTATTATATTGACTGTATAATCATTAATCACCCATCCCTTCTCACCTTAAGAAAATTTGAAATGACATTCATGTGTGTGTGCGGACTACTGCCTCCACAAAGAATCATGTATTTGTTTCCAAAACAAACATACATGGATTGAACAAATATTTAATTTAATAAATATTTATGATATTAATAATATATTTTATTATCTTAATTGAAAATACATACTATAAATTTATCTCATTTAATGGAAAAGGAAATAATTTACCATGTGTACGTGTGGACTACCACCTCCTAGGATTGATGGATTTTTTCTTTTTTCCTTTCATCACTGCCTTATATAGATATTAAGAATAATTGGTTTAATTGATATATATGAATTTTATAATATACTTAGGGTTATATTATGTCAAATTGGATTATATATTAATGATATTAACAACAAACAATCATCATTAATTATATCTTCTAAAACAATCATACTAAGAGTAAAATATATTATTCAAATTATGTAAAATTTTCATATAAATTACTTATTCATATAATTCCTTTATAATTATAATATATCAAACTAGTAAATAAAAATTTATATCATTATATAAATTATGATTTTTACTACATTTAACCACCTCATAATCTTCAATAATCATGTAATGTTCATATTTGGGTTGGACAAACCTCATACTTGAACAATGCTATGAATTTATATCATGAATGTCTATGAAAACATAATTAATCATATAATATATTATATATATTTCAATAATTATTTTTTTCATTCAGGATATGATGGTTTCGTTTTTATCTCAACCTTAAAGAAAACGCCTTTCATTGGTTAAGGTTATCACTAGAGTCTGCTTGTTAATGATTTCAACTTCAATGATAAAGAGTGAAACACTCATATAGTGAAATTGGAATTTCATAAATACTTATAATTAAACCATTATATGAAAATTTTTTGAATTTAAAAGATGTTATATAGAATAATATTTAATACCAACATCGCTCCTACGAAACTAGTACAAATGACCATAACTATAAACACTTGATGAGTGAAAATAGGAAAAAACTAACTAAGATAAATGTTGATAAAGATTAATAATTTAAATTATAAATATTTTTTGGTTTTAATTTGGTTTAAAAATATTTTATAATGTTATTTATGTTTCTTTTATAGGAGTTTAGAGGTAATTCATGTAATGTCCCATTACAAACATTCATATACATTTATCCCTTTATTTTGATCATCCTTTGGATATTTTTATGTGTTATTTTTTGAGACTTGTAGAAATTTGATAGAGTTTTTGTGCTTGTTGATGGTTTTCATAAAGTCAGGTAAAACCATGTTGGTTGGCTTATGAAATAGTTCACTATTGTTTTTGGTTCTGAAGGGGGTTCATATTAAGTTAAAACCACACAACCTCCCTATAAAACCATGTGGCATGGGGCAGCGGGGACAGAATGGTTGGTGAATTTTTGTCCAACCATGAGGCCAAACCATGCACCATTTTCGAAATATCCCATGTGGGAGTAAAAAATTGGTTTATGGTTTGTCTAATATTGTGTACTAATTATATGAGCCTCTCCCAAAGCCAGGTAAGGGCGCATAGTTGGGAAAAAAAATTAGCATTAACCAAGTGTCCTAACCAAGGGAACAATGATATTGTATTTTTAATCCTATGAAACTTATAAATAAGGAATTGAAACCACATTTAAATGTATTAAACTCCTCATAATAAAATAGAATAAATTCCTTTGGATTTTGGAGGCTCTATAGAGATTATTTTGGTTCATTCAACCCCTTCTCTACTTAGATCGAAATGTCGAAAGACAAGTTTGATCCATATATGGTAAGTGAAACCTCTATGATTTATAATCTGCATCTCTTCCTTTATCTCTCTCTATATCTCTCCCTTTATTATAGAGTGGTTACTTCTACTGTAGTTGATATATAGAGAACATGATTTTATGGATTAAGTTTCTTTTCATTCCTCTATTATATTCCTCTATTTCACCTCTCTATTGGTGTTTCCAATTTTGAGTGGTTTTGATCATGTGACACAATATAGGTGGTTCCATATGGATATTCCCTACAAATTAAGCCTTAATTTCTTATATTGATATACATTAATTTTAATCTAACTATATGAATTGATTGACATGATTTTATGTTATTTTTTAAAAGGCTTGGGTTTGTTAAATAAAACTATTTTTTGGAATTGGAAATATTGGTCATATTTTGATAAAGATGGATTGAAAAGAAAAATAATTTCATTAAGTTATTTGATGTTGATTATTAAGGAAAATGGTTTTAAATGAAATATAGTTTCAAAAGGATTTAACGTAATAAAAAACACCTCATTTTCTTTTGAAATGTAAATGGAATGTTGAAACTTGAAATTGGGTAATTGAACAATGAATAGTGAATTGAATTGAAAATATCTATTTTACCATGATTTATTGGTTGATTGATTAAAATATCATGTTATCATGGTTATTTAGTGGGTTAATAGGAAAATAATTCTAGAGACTTGAACCCATATAAATGGATTATTGATGAATAATCTAACTAAAAAACTTCTTCAAAATTATCTATGATAGAGAATTAATTAATCATATCCTAATAGACAAATATTTAGAGGTTAATGAACAAATTTATCTATTATTGTATGACTGAGATGCATGAAGATCCTCCATCTTGGAATTTAATAACCTCAATGAAATTAACCATGGTGAATTTTTAGATTTCATTGTTACATCCTTGTGTTTATTTAACAATTTCATTAATTTCCTCCCATTTTAGGAAAAAGTTTCATTTTAAACTATTTTTTATATACTATAAATATAATTTATTTTAAATCATATTTTGCTAAAAATTTGAAAAGGTTTATCACACCTTGTTTTTATTTAAATTAAAGAATAATTTATTAATTTTTTATGGAATTACTTATGGAACTTTTAGTGATATCATACTGGGCTATTTTTCTTACAACCAATGTTTTCCTTTGGGAGTTTGTATATTTTGTTATACCATTTCAAAGAAAATGAATGGTGTGACATGGTTTTAGTGGGTTTTCTTGACTAGCAGGACCCTGGGGTGATGCTAGTGATTGGTGGAGCTATGTTCCAATCATTACATAGAGTTCATGACACCTTTTCTTGATGGATATTGTTTCACTTATTTAGTTTATTTATTGGTTTTGAATTTATGTTTTCCTACTTGTGGTATTTTTCTTCTTAGAGAGTGTTTGAAATACTGATTATTTTATGATTTCTCTTTCATGATTTTTTATAGTTAGAAAATTATTATAGTGATATCATTAAATCTTACTCTTTGTTGATGTACATGTGATATTCACTAGCCCATGGGGATTAGGAATCCACTATGGGCCAAATCTGTGTTAGATCAGGCACTGGTGTTCCAAGGTATCCAAGTTTTTTTGTGATAGAATGGTATCAAAGGGTGGGTTGAGTGTCTTCCATTAATGTCAGTATGTAGTCTGGGATGTCTTGGGGGATAGGAGTTATGATTTTTAGTACTTAAGCGGTATTTCATGAGTGATTTCATAGATATCACTACTCATATAGAAAATTGAGTCCCCATGGGTGTTTGGGAGAAGTTTCCTTAAGAGATAAATTTTAACTGTTTTATTTTTTCTCCATACATGCTCTTAGTATTTTGAAATACTAAAAAATGAATTTTTTATTTATGGAATTTATATTCTTATATATCTTGATTAATTTAATTAATTGAGTATATTTTCTAATGTTTCCATATTGTTTTTGATATTTAGAATGACAATTACCCTAAGAATAATTTTTAATATACCTTTAGATGGCATTATCAATGAACCATGACAAGAGAACCCTCCATTTGATCATAACCTCATTGATATATTTTCATGTAATTCCAAGCTCTATTATAGATATTTATATTCAATTTCTTGTGGTGGAACATTGACGGGATGAAACTAGAGATCATGATCAGAAATTTTTGAAATAAACCACCAGCTTTCCAAAGATCAAATGATCATTGGGAGGTAAAGGATTGGTTAAAAAAATCAAACTACTTTTTTATTTTTTAGAAATTCCCTATTCAATAATAGTGATAGGTGTAGCTTTATGTATAAAGGGTCTAGAAGGATGTTTTTTGATTTGATGTTTATGGATAAGAAACATGAATCCTCGTGTGAAAAAACATTAAATATCTCTTTAATGAGTCTTTATATCTTGAATCAATGGTTTTTGTGATGTCTATGGAGTTTCCTAGCCTCCAAAAAGGTGATAAAATCATGATATATAATGGAAACCACTTTTCAAATGTTTTTTGGTTTTATCCTAAGGTAGTATAAAATGTGAAGCTAAAGGACAGAAAATTTGAGATGGCTCTTCAATATGATTTTTGTTCTCTATATTTTATATTGGAGATCTCCATTTATATGGTTGTGCTAGATATATATTAGATAGTTGAGCTTGGTTAAATTGGAAAATTGGGGTTAGCATGAGTTTCTCTGACAACTAGTGACAGTTTCTATAGTTCCTTTAAAATAAAGAGAATGTGGGATGAGTCTTGTGGAGTGCCAGTAGAATAAGATTCATCCAAACCATATTTAGTACATGAAAAATGCCCATTTACATTCTTCCAAAATGGAAATTCAATAATTTGTGGTGGGTTTGTACATAGGAACTAATAATATTAGGTTGTTTTGGTCGCTTAAGCTGCATATAGATGTTATTTCATCTATTTTTTACCCTATGTAGTGGCATAGGATCATCCACACCAAATGGTAAATCAATTCAGTCAGATTATTCAATAACTAAGGGTTTAAAACTATATAAATCTAAAATAAAATATATTCAAACATTGGGATGTCTCCAATGTAATTTGATGTGGGTCTAGTAACAGAAATATTTTCCATCACTATATCTTCATCTTTAGTGACTTATCTATTTGATTTTTGTGCATCTAATTCATTCATGTGGACTCATATTGTAAATTTGATAAATTGTCCAATGGATTTTACATCTTATGTGATGAATATTCTTACATCCTTTGGAATGATGAAAGAGAAGGGTCTATGATTCACCTATAATTATGTATCTTTATTAGAGAATGGGCTCATCTAGGATACTCTAGTTCTCGATTTAAAACCTTTGGATATAATAATTGGGATGGATTAGATGATTTCCCATAAATATTGGATTGAAAAATATCTTTAACAATCCTCCTTTAATTCCACTGATGTGGTTCTCTGTGTCTTCCAGAGAGAATGTGAACCAACATTGAGTATAGGTAGACCTCATCTTATGAACTTGGTAAGGATGATATCTATGTTTACTTTTGAATGGGAGTAAGATCCTTTGAATGGTGATCTTCCTATAGTGGTATTTGAGTTTCATAATGTTCCTTTTTCAAACTTCTTTAGTCTAACATAGGAGAGGGAGGTGTATTTTTTTATTAACATGGTACCAAGTACCCAACATATATCCATTCTCTCATATCATATGGAACCGACTAAATTTAAGGAGTTGATGACTTAATTAGATTATATTTTCGATAAAGGATGATTTGTAATGAATTTTATTCTAGAGGATCATGTTATTTTTACAAATAACGATGTTGGAAACCTTTAATTTTTATTTGATTATCAAAAACTCAATCCAATCATTGTAAAGTATGAGTACTTGTTGCCTCAAATTGATTATTTGTTTGATCAGTTGAGAGGGGTGAAGTGGTTCTAAAATATTGGTCTTTGGTATGTTTATCACCAGCTAAGAATCAAATATTATAATATCAAGAAGACTATTATGACTTCAGAACTACCATAAAATTGTTTGATATTTGGAGTTTCTATGGGCTTAGAGGTGTACGACCATCGGTTCATTAAATATTTTTTAAAGATGTTTTCTCTGCTGATTGCTCTCACTCGAAAATGTGTAAAGTTATTATGGGATTCAAAATATTAGAATTGAATCTGTGTTTTGAATCATCATTTGAATTTTGAACATGATTTGACTCATCCAGAGGCTAGGAATGTCAATGTGGTCTTTTATGATCCATCTATTTCTGGTTTGGGATGTATTCCCAGGAATAGTGATAACATGGGGGCATAAGGTTCCTAAAATATTAGGTAATAAAAGAAGAACTATCCTAATCATGACCTTTAACATGGAGTTTTGATGCATTCAATTGTGAATTCCCATCACTACACTTTCAAATAATGGTTTAACATTTATTCTAATAAAAAATATTGAGTTATATATTATCACAAAAATATTCAAATCTACATTCTATGTGATGGGTGAAGTATTTTTAATCATTTGATTTTGACCTTGGCTATATCAATGGTAAAGGAAATGTCATTTATAATGCTTCAACAATGAAAATTATAACCCAATATATAAAAGAATTATTATAATAATGTAAAATGATGGATATATCTATTCAAATGAATTTTAGGAGTTTCAGATGATGATATCGAGATTGTTTTGGCAAGACTTCAGTCGCCCTCCTCTCTTTTGAGACAGTTCAATAGGAATAGAAACTCGATAATGAGTTATATGGAATTACTAACTCTATTTATGCTATGGAGACCACCTATGAATGGGTATTATCTTTTTATTGTATTCTATAATTTTGGTACTAGTACCTCAAAACATTTACTATGATAAAATATTTTATGTGTGATTACTATATTTCATAATGTTTCATACACCCTTTCTCAAAAAAAGCTATTTAGTGATATGCGGTGATGATTATCATGGATAGGTTTGAGAATATATGTCATAAATTTTATTTCTAATTATTATAAATTTTTGAAATTCATGGCGAATAACCAAAATCCAATGGGTTTTATTTATCCCAATCATGTGACAACTTGGATGTTGGACCAGATATCGATGGATTTCATGGTTGGGTTACCACATGATTGTTGATGGAATAATGAAATATGGGTAGTGATCAAACGGTTGGAAAAATCATCTCACTTTATTCCCATTCACAATACAACCATGGTTGAGGACTTGTTTTACCTTTATTTGAAGAAGACCATCATATTGAATAGAATTCAATCTTTTATGGTATCTGATAGGAATCCCCAATTCCCTTATCATTTGTAGTGTGGCATCAAAGAGGTAATCAGATATTAGGATAGTTTTTTCATAAAATAGCACCAATAGATGGATATACCAATATAACAAGATTTATTGATGCATTAATACATGCATCATGCTAATGTTAATGACTTTAGAGGAGTCTGCAATAGCCACTTGGGACTCATTGTGTTTTTCTTTAAATTTTTTTACCATTCGTCTATCATGATGGAGACCTTTGATACCTTTTATGGATGGACATGTAAATCTATAATGTGTGGGTTATATATTGGTGAATAACTTTTAGTAAGACCTTGTTCGGTCCAATAGATGATAAAAAATATTCACCGGATTCATTAGATAATGGTAAAAACATAGATCTGGTATAAGTCTTATATTGATAATCTTTGATTTCCTTTGGAGTTTCTAGTTGTTGATTAGGGTTTTTAAGTCTCACCTTGGTTGGGTCACTAATGGCATGGAAAATAGGTAAATATAATTTCTTGAAATGTGGTGTGGTTTGAGGTTTTTCATCTCTTTAGAAATATGGATTACAATTTTCCATTTCCAACCTGGTTGACATCGATTCAAAATGTGTTTCACATGTCATAGCTTAACAAGTATCTCTCTAAACCATTTATGTCTTCATTTGGGAGGACCTATATGTGAAACTGGATTTATCTATGACCAAGATTCCATTTCATATTATGAAATATAATATGATGGTTCTTCATATAAATTAAATACCCCTATTTTGAGTGCTTGGGAAGTATAGTTCGGATACAAATGAGACAAGGGATCTTAAGGAACTGATGAAAGAGTATATTCTTATCACTTTGATATGAAGTCTTCTAGACAGTATTTTTGAGGGAATATTGAATTTATAGTGGGTAGATTATGGATTATTACTACTATCTTTTTGGAAATTTTATCACTTTATATTTATTATTCTTTTTTGGATCTTATTTTAATTGTTTTTGGAAACTTTGGAACATTTTTGGGAGTTTATGTGTGAGTTAATGATTGGTTCATGGTTAGGGAAACCCAAGTAGGTCATCCTAGTAAAATGTGAACTAAATGTTGGGGTTCGGTAGAGGGTTTCACGATTCTTTCAAACCATACAATCTCCCTCTAAAACTTTGCGGTACGAGATACAAGGGAGAGCACTATTGGTTCACTTTTTTCAAACCATGTGGTAGAACAATGCAACCTTTTACTAGTCCCATAAGAGGGGGCACATAGTTTTTCTATCCTTATGTCTAAAAAATATGACTATCTTCAGAAGCGTAGTAAGGGTGAATGATTAGGTGCATGGTTAACTATAACTATGTAATCTAACCTAGGAAACTATGTGATGAGATTTTAAATCCTTGCAAATTTTAATTAAGGATCCAAAACCCCCATTATAAATATTAAACACCTCAAAATTGCACATAATTCATCCCATTGGATTTTTGAGTCCCCTTACAGAGGATTTTGGACCATTCAACCCCTTATCCTCCCATGTCGACATCCCAATGAACAAGTTTGATCCCTATTTAGCAAGTGTAGCCTCTTTGATTGGAAATCTTTCTATTTCACTCTCTCTTCTTCTTTGATATCTGTGAATCCACTTGTTCATAATGTATTTAAACCTAATGTTGATGGATTTAGATTCTAGATATTCCTCTTTTATCTTCTTCACCTCTAAATCCCTATTAATGGTTTGCATTTCAGGTGTTTAATGGATCATGTGACTAAAGTTTAGTGGTTCTATAAGGATTTTTCTTAAACATGAAACCTTAATTAATTTATTTTTTAAAATGAATTATAAAATGATTTTGAACCTTGATTGGGAAAATTATATGTTTGAATTCAAATGGATGGATTTGTTAAAGAATTACCTTTTCCAATAGGTTTAAAGATATTGGGAATATCTAGAGAAACAAGTCCTATAATGAATAGTAATTTGATCAAATGATTTAATATCTATTCTTGAGGAAAATAGAAAAAAATGAGAGATAATTTAAAAAGGCTGAAACTTGATTAAAACCCACGGTTTGGTTTTGAAATTTAAATGGAATGTAGAAACATGAAATAGGGAATTTCAATTGTGGAAGGTGGATTGAATGGAAATGATTTATTTTCTCATGATTTATTGATTTATTGATTTATTGATTGAAATCACATGGGATATTTAATATTTAGTAGATAAATACGATGATAATGTTTAGAATTTTACCCTTGTAAATGGATTAATGATGAAAAATACTAAACAAAATTTAGTTTAATCCTCCTTGAATGTGAATTAATTAATTCTATACTGATGTCATGATCCTTAGGGACATGTTCACAATTTGAGTTGTGATTTTTTTATTGAGATGTTTCAGGATCATATAGAAAATAACTAATGAACCCTAGAGAATATCAATATGAATATTTGTTTAATTTTATTATTACATTCTTGTTCCTATTAGACTAATTTATTTATTTTCTTTAGTTTTATAAAATGTTCATTTAAGCTTATTTTTTAATATAATTCCAATCTACATTATTGAAAATGTTATTTTCCAAAAAAAAATAATAGATTTAACATACCTTATTTTTATTTAAATTAAAGTATAAACGGTTTAATTTTTATGGAATTACTTATGGAACATTTGGTAATATCTTATAGTGTTATTTTTCTCACACCCTACCTTTACCTTTGAGAATTTGTGGATTTTTCTTTTCAAGGTCTATAAAAAGGAAATGTTCTAATGGGTGGTGGTGAGTGTGCTTGAATAGAGAGACAATGAGGTGATAGAGGTGATTGGTGGAGTTGTGATCCATTCAGTACATAGAGTTATTACAAATTTATCTTGATGGATAATGTGTCATTTAATTGGATGATGTATCAGTTTGTGACTTCTATCAGATTACTTGTGTTTTTTCCCTTGAGGCGAGTTTGGTGTACCAATTGTTCCCTTATTTATCTTCCACTATTTTTTATTATTCAATTTTTCTTGTGGTGAAATCATTTCCACTTTGTAACATCCTGAGTTTTTTAAAAGGAAACACTATGTTTAACAATGTACATAATACTCTACATCGATCATAATCGAACAAAAAAATACTATTATTTAAATGTTAGTATTAGAACATAACAATTAGAATGGAGATAATAGACATGATTAACTAAATCATGATAATATTGTTTAAAAATTTAAATATAATGAATTATTTTCTAAACAAGTATTTATAATTGAAAATATATCCCTTTTTAAAATAAAATGAAATATTTTTCTTAAAAAACTTTTCAAATTTATAAAAGTTTTTTTTAATCCAAAAAAATAAAAACAAATTCACACTTTTTGGTACATAGTATTAAAATATATATTCAATATAAATCATAACATTCATCATATGTGTTTATTATTAATGATACAAGAACAAATCTAATTTTATGCATAAAAATGTATTTTTGTAAAATGAATGTTTTACCACCTTATGATGGTGCCCTTGTTATAAATATAGTCTCTAACAATTTAAAAAATTCTATTTGAAAAAATAAAAAATTTCATTAATAGTGGAATATCATAATTTACATTGGTTGAATTTTTGGTATTTTTCTGATAAGTTTCATTTTTAGATGAATTGTAAAAAATTACAGACTTTTAATTGAAAACGACTTTTTCATATAAATAATTTATCATGTTAAATTATATATGTGATTTGTTTGTAAGTATAATTAGATCAATTTTATATCAGTTAATCTAATATGGGTCATCAAAATCAATCACATTGAATTTGGATATAAAAGAATTTCAATCTTTTGATCGTTTTCACATTAATAACATGTTTTATCTCCCCTATAAGAGGATTAATTTTAAATTTTTTATTACAATTATGTGTTTTGAAATTTGAAAAATTAATTCCATATCTAGAATCAGAAGGTCCTCATTTATGAAATAGGTACCTATTATTTTCAGACACTATCTATAGTAAACTTAGTAATTTTAATTACGCCGATTAAGGGTAAATCGGGTAATTAAGCCTAATAGTAATATTATATATATTTTAAAATTACCCTAAAACATTCCATAATATTAACGGAGAAGTTATTGTTGAATAAAATCATCCTTGTCCAAATTTTATGTTCTTTTGGAGCTACTTGGATCACTTAAATCCTTTTATAGTATTTTATTCTAAGAAAAGACAAATATATCATACTCATGTTTTCAAAAAGTTTTATATTTTTAATATATGGATTTTAAGAACATATATTTGAATAAAAAAAATTATTTCAAAGATAATTTTTTATCTTAATCAAGATAATTTATTTTTAATATTTAATAAATAAATAATTAACTTAAAGGATTACACAATGATGATGCAATAATTGTTTAATTAATATGAATATCAGATATATGATTATAAGAAATTAAAATTAAATATAATTTGATATAATTAATTCAATACACGGATTTCCTAGATAACTTAGACATGTTATGGATCTGTTAAAAGTGTTGGTTCAAAGATATCATGGTGTTACAATATTTGTAAAATTTAAGTAAAAAATAATATCCAAAATGATATCAATGATATTTTAAAATAAATAATATTTTATTAAATTATATAAATTTTTTAAAAAATAAAAAATTCTTCCATATGAACGGGATAAGGTTAAAATTTTCATTAAAGATAAATTTATGGTTCTAATGTCCTTTTATAATAAATATATTATCCTATAAAAGTTAAAATACACACAATCACAATAAGAGTTAAAGGAACTAAATAAGGGTTAAAGCCCAAATATTAAGGTATGAATATGACCTAATGACATGAACCAACAGATGTCAACCCTGAAATAGTTACCCGAGTAAATCCATAGTGAGGGAAAAAGGGTGTTCCTATCCCCATGGGCTAACAACTAGTGTCGGTCATCATTAGAGTAATCAAGGGAATGATTTCTCCCAATATAAATAAATAAACTGAATGGAGAAAACAAGTCAGAGAATCCAAATATAAATAATTCAACAATCAACTGAACATAATTTTACATAAACCAAAAATACATCAAAACCATATGTAGACATGATTTCCACAATGTCCCCATGTGACCCTCAGGGAAACTGTTCAATTATGAAAGAACCCATCACCCAAGAAAATTAAATCAAATAATGGACATATACCATAAGATAAAACATTATAGTCATGATTATTAAAAATAAGTAAGAATTCCTAAAAAAATATTCCCAATTTACTTCCTTTGTATACAATAAACTTCTACCTTAGGTTTGAAAAACAATATATTAAATTAATATTTTTCCATACATTTAAACTTAAAAAAACATGGTCAGTTTCCCATTATTCCACTTTAAAACCAAATTACAATATAAGAAGGAAATATTTTCATATTAGATAAGAATGATTATATTTCATTTTAAAAGGGATTAATGGAGTCAAAAACATTTTTCAAAACAATTTTTATAATCCAGAACAAATCACCCCATCACTTTTCAAAATGAATTACACCACACATGAAAGCACAAAAAACAATCACATAATAATGTAAATGGAAATAAGAACATAATAATATCCAACTGACAAAAATATCAATCAACCCTACATAAAACTATGTGCCAACAGTCATGAGAGAGCTTAGGAGATCGTGGACAATTATGAACATACTATACATATTTAATCCTCTCGAAAAGAATGCATCATTCTATGAAATCAAATTTCATACACATGCATGATAACACCCTAAATGGACTAACTAAGGGTAAATATCCCATATAATTCTTAAACAAACCGGTCATGTCTCCTCTTATGTTCCACTAGTCGAAGTTTAATCCTAACATTTCCACCAATCATTCTCAGAAAAATTGCTAACTATGGAAGCTCTCCAAGTCAAGAGTATAAAGGGGGTGAGACAACCTATTCCAACCGAGCATCCAATCATAAGAAGATATATCATATATAATAATTCACATTGCAGGCACCACCCTAAATCACTCCAAGGATCAATCTTTTTCCATATAAAAATAGATCTTAATGGAGTATACATAAAGGATCTCTAATTCTTCTCTAGGTAAATGGGTCATGAGGAGTCCATAAAGAGGATTTACCAACCATTCACCTGAAATGATCATGAGGATTCCATGGTTTTTACATCCTATCCATCCAATATAAACAATGTAATTAGAATATCCAAGAAGGGTTTTCATAATAATCATTTTTATTACTTTCTTAAAAGTGATAATAGGGCCACAAACATTATTTTTAAATAGAATCAAAGTCACATTTTTCAAAATGGTGAAAATATGTATTTTTCGATTTCATAATCATTTTAAAAAAATATCATTTATGTACTCACACCACATTTTAAAACTAGAACCATTTTTATCAAAATTCCAAATTGGCCACACAACAAAATCAATTTTCATTCCTTTTTCAAGAACCAAATACATTTATAAATACATTTGAGGAAACCAAAAACACCATTTAGATGTCATAAAAACATTCAAAAATCTAATCAATTCTTTATAATCCAAAAATCACATGAAAAATCTATTGAGAGATTTTATCAAACACTTGATGTGCAACATATTACAAATTAATTCTATTTATCACATAACAATGAAAAAATCACCACTAACACACCAAAATATAATTCCAAGGATCACACGTAAATATTTAACATATAATGAAGGTTAAAAAACATGAATCCAATGATTCATAAATTTAGTGGATAAGTGCAAAGGGAATCCTATATTTAATCACATGCGCTTCAACAATGCCGACCCAAAATGACTCCATGAAGATTCTAAGAAGTAATAACATCCCCAAATAACCCTAAGAAGAAAAACCCCTAATTTAATATAAATGAAACATAAACCCAAGATCCATATAGCTATGTGAGAATAAGAATACAAGAGAGACTGGAGGGATAAGGAATAGGAAGAAAAGAGGAGGAGATTGCCTTGAGATATTTTTTCCCAAACATGAAGAAATACCTTAAATCCACACATGACATGCTGGAGGATTCATGGAGAACAATGGAGGAGCTCCCCTTGGGTTGTATGAACTAGGAGGTGGGATAAATGGGTGGATTGGTCCAATAATCCCAAGAGGGTAAATATGTCATTTTATATTTTTTTAAGATCTCGGTAGCTTTCATGGTTTGTATGTAGGGTTTAGTAAACCGTGCACTAACCTTGTGGTGTGGTTCTTCCATCAGATAGAAAATCCCCAAATGCATTCCACATTTTTTTAAAAAACAAGTGCAAGCTGTGTGACATGCCTAAAATACCAACATTAAGCCATGTGGTTTCTTAAGCTGAGTCGCACGGTTTCCGTTAAATGTGCACAAACCATGTGCCACCTACTACAAAGACCAAAAAAATAAAATTTTCACCATGAAGTCCCAAAAAAACTAAGTAATGAAAACATTATAAAAAATAAATATAATATTACGTGAAAATTCAATCTTTTCACACTAGAAACACAAGAAGAAAACTGATATCCAAAATTGAACCGGCAAACTGTTGAAAACAAAAAACCTGGGTGTGACAATTCTCCACAGCATGATGCTTTCTACACCCAATAATCCACAACATTCCCCATTTAATCTATCTAGGAAAATGAATTTCTACAACCAAATGATCCAATATCTCAAAATAATACATCCTCAATCACCACAAAACAAAACTCACACCTCTTACTTGAAATCTATCAGTGAACCAAAACCACTTATCAAATCATGATGAAAGGCTTGAAACACATTTTTAAAAAATCCTGAATTTCTCCATAAAGGAGAGAAACTTTAATTTAGAAAACATCAAATTAATCCACATATTGCCAAACCAACATAATAATGACACCAGATTACCAACATAGGAGGCTAGAATGGACTCCCCTCCATAAAAAACCAACTATCTTCGATCAAAATTTTAAGACACCGAAATAAGAACCACAAAGGGTCTTCTTTAAAGATTAGGAAATAGAAATATTATATATCAATGGGTAACTTGGCATGTTCAAAACAGTGTATCTCTAGATAGGCTAACCCCCCCCCATAAATAGGAAAAATTAATGAACAAAACATCAATCAATGTGAAACACCTATAACTAACATTCAAGGTATTACCACACAAGGACCTCTAATTTAGAGGTCGACATCCAAAAAGGCACAAGTACCAAAATTTCAAGGAAACCAAATAATGAAACCTCCTTATAACTAAGTATGAACTCTTGAATACACAATGAAAACAATAAGAAAATGAGGCCTCTACACCTCTTTCCATAAAACATGACCTTTTAAGATGAATAATCTATAAAAAATAATCTTAAAATGTCCACATTCCCACACTTAAAATAGGTACTAGACCAAGGTCCCTTAAACCCGTATGATTCTTGACTATGGGCTAACTTCACTCTGGGGTATGTGGTTAGTGCCCTGATGTTTAGAGCATCTACTGCGTCATAGTAAGTAGATGAAAATCCAAAATTGGAACTCCATCTTTCCACCTAAAGGAAAAAATATAGATCTTCCATGAAAAAAACTTCTATTGAAATAGAAGTTATTTGGATTTTTTAAACATACAATTATACATTTTAAAATGGAACCACACACTGAGAAAACACTTCTAGGAACAACCATTATGATGACAAAAACACATGTAAATGGTCTTTAAATACACCCTAAAGAGCATCCTTCTCTAGAAAACAACCTCCATGTTTCTTATTGGAAATACCCCTATAAAATCATTACAATTGACCAAGGAATCCACTAGAACAATAGGTATTCATAGAACTCTAAAACGGTGTATATTTATGATTTGTCTTACTATACTGATGAAACACTATGTTCCTATTCTAAGAAGATGATGAAATAAAAAGAGGCCATTTGATACAACATCCATCACCAATAGCTTCATGATGATTATCCATTTCTTTACTATAAATCCCTTTAACCGCTTCTAGAGATCAACAGAAGACTATATTCCTCAAGAACACCAAATAGCACAACTTACACATGAACAAATTTCCTCACCATGTTGGAAAAAGATGTTAAACCAAACTCCAACAATATCGACTATAGATCAGGATGAAGCATGCTCTAAAGACATCAAGTTTTATGGTAATCATCTTGCAGCTAACTTCAAATGGCATGGAACTATATCCAAAAAGTATAAAATGAACGGAAACACTAATCCATAACCCTACTATATATAGTAGATCTCTATTCCCTTCATAACCTTCACTATCTCAAGGAAATACTATCAGATGAATGAATCATTGAAGAACACCCTATTAAGAGTTTCCCAAGGATTGGTTCGATAGACTGACTTCCACAACATCCTGGTATGACCTTTAGGCATAAAGGTATAAAACATAACCTTTAATGACTCGGGCTTCTCAAGGAGACTGAAGATCCATTCCATTTTCTATATCCTCTCTTCCGCTTAGAGAGGATCCACTAGACCATAAAAATGAGGAGGTATCAACCTTCTACACTCATGAAGGAAATAAATAGGTTGATCAACTGGATAGTTTCCCACTAGTGAACCATCTATGGCCTCACTTATAATATCCATCAAACCATTATCGCGTAGACACTAGGAAACAAGATAACCAAGATCCCAATCAAGATCAACCCATCAAAAAGAGTTATTATACTCAAAACAACACATAATAAACATTCCACAAAATGTATGAAAAAAGCCACATGACCACTAGCTATAAAAACGTCACAACTTTATATTCAAAACAGTTTTGAATGGAAAAAATGGTGGGTTATACACTCACCAATGGTACACAATAGTGCCACACACATGAAAATTCTCATGCCACCCTGGGCACCCATAATCTCATCTCAATCTAGAAACATCCACTCAGATTCTCATTTGTTCACTTTCCGACACATATCCATGTTGGTGAACACCCATAAAGATGAGAAAGGTAAAAAAAGAATTCCAATTTTTCAAAACAACACATTTCTCCCATTTTTTCAAACATTCATTCCATTCTATTTAATTAAAAATAAAAAATCCAATTAATTACATTAAAAAACCCAATTCAACCAATTAAAGAAATTTTCTTTACTTTAACAAGTTTCATCACATCAAAACCATTTTATTAAAAACTTGTTCTTTTCATATGAAAAAAATTCCAAAACTAACTTATGATTTCAAATAACCATTTTAAATAAAACAAAAGTTATGATTATTAAAATCATATTTCATTAAACTTCTCCCATTTTACACAAATGGTTCATTTTTTAAAAATAAATATTTATAAAGTTTTCCAAAAAGATAATTCTATAAATCCATCTTTTGGTTTCCAAAAGAAAAACCATTACCATTAAAAACACAAATTTCAAAATTCCAAAACAATTGTTTTCAAAACAATTTATAGAATTATGGTAGACCAAAATAAACTCATAATAGGTAAACTAGTGTCGATGGGTGTCAAGGAAATTCGGTTTGTAGGAATATTCCCATCACACCACAATTATAAAGAGACTTCTAGAACCATTTCCCCATCTCTATAGGGCTTTACAAGAACTATGAGGTTACTGAGACCATTGGAACAACTCCCTTTTTTTTATCCCAAAACACAAACAAAACACAATAACCAAAGAAATAAAACAAAACCTAATTTGACAAGGAATATCATGGATTAGTCCAAAAATTATTGTCTAGGTAATATCCCAGACATGCACCCTGAGTCTTGACTGTCCTAATCCATCTATCATGATATCCTAAATAACAAAGGGTTCTCTGAATGATAGGTCCTCTAAAAAACCATCCTCCCTCTAATACCATGATTTCATGAGCCAACCCTCCTCAACCCTGAACCATCCAATCTAGTTGATCCATACAAAAACCCTAAGGGAATTCATGATCCCCATAGGTTGGAAATTAGTGTCAGGCATCATTAGAGTAACCAAGGGAACACTTTAATCTAGTATAAATAAATTAACTGAATAGTTGAAATTTGAAAGAGTAAACTAATATAAATAATAGAATATTCTAATGAACTTCAATTTAAATTAGATAAAAATAAAACAAACTAAACAGTAAAACCCAAACTAGACCAAATAATTACAATTTCTCAATCTGATCCCAAGGAAGCTCTCTATTTCCAAAATGACCCACCACCCATGAAAATAAAAACCAAGTTGAGACATTCACCAAAAGATAAAACCCATAATGAACTATATGAATGAGTATTAAAACTTATTGGGAGTTCCCAATCAAATATATTTCTAATGCACATCATTTAAATAAAATAAACATCTACCTGATGATTGAAATGCAATATGTAAAAGTACTATTTTTCTACACACTTCCACATGAAAAAACATGATCAATTTCCCTTTATAACACATTTATTAAAAAATACTTTATAATTATGAACCACTTTCACTTTAAAGAATAACAATTACATTTCACTTTAAAAGAGAGTAACGAAGTGATAAAACATTTACTAAAACAATTTTCTTAAGCCATTGAAAATCAACAAATCACATGTCCTGAAGAAGTACACCACACATGAGATCACCAACAACAATCACATAAAAAATGAAATGGAGAAAATAACATAATATTATCCAACCAATAAACATATCAATCATCTATCATAGAAAAATAAGTTCCCATAGACATGGGAGAACCAAGGAGCTCGTGAATAGTCGAGAACATATTAAATATATTGACTCATATCGGAAAAAATGATTCACTCAAGGGAATAAAATTTCACCAACACACTCGATCAAACCATGAGTGGAATGATTTTGGTGAACTATACCATAGTAATAACAAACAAACACATCATATTCTATATTATTGGCCAGTAGTCAGAGCGTAATAATAACTAGTGCAGCAAACGTTCTTAAGAAATTCACTATATATGTCTGGTCTCTATGTCATGTTTATAAAGGGGGTCACCAAACTAATTCCAACCAAGTATCCAATCACAATAACATATATCATATAAAATATTTTCAACCAAATTCACCACCTAGACTCACCCCAAGGATCAATCACTTTCTATAAACAAAAAGATCTCAAAAGAGGTCACTCTGAGAATATCATATTCAGATTAAGGTAAATGGGTCATAAGGATTCCACAGTGAGGAAGACCCACCAGTTCACATGAATGGATCACAAGTATTCCATACCTAGGAAATCCCATCCATCCAATATGAATAAGTCAAGTAGACTATCCATGGAGGGTTTTCATAATAATCATTTTCACCACTTTTTTAAAAGTGCCAATTGGACCTCAAACATTCTTTTTAAATAGAATAAAAACCACATATACAAAAATTTTAAAATATTTAATTTTCAATTTCACAATCATTTTATAAAATTTCATTTATTTACTTACACCACATGTGCATTACAAAACCATTTTTATCAATTTTCTAAATGGGCCACACAAAATCATCACATTCTATTCCTTTTTCAAGAACCAAAAAAAATTGTAAATCCATTTAAAAAAACAACCATTTTTATGTCTTAAAAATATTCACAAATCCATGAAATGATTTATTATCTATAAATCCCATGAAAAATCTAACCATACATTTTATCAAACCCTTGGTTTGAAAAATTTAAAAAATCAATATTATTTATCTCATAATAAGGAATAAATCACCATTAATCACACCAATCAATAATTCCAAGGATCACACATCAATATTTAACATACAAGGATGGTAAAAAAATTCCTGAAAGTAATGATTCCTAAATTTCATGGTCAAGTGCAAAGGGAAGCCAACCTCAAATCACATGCGCGTCAACAACACCAACCCAAAATGACTTCAAGAGGGTTCTAAAAAGAAACAAATTCACCATGGAAAAAAATCTAATAAAACCATAATTTAATCCAAATTAAACATAAAATTTTGATCCACATAACCATGGCATAAGAATATTACAAGGGAAAATGGAGTGAGAATGAGGAGAGAGAATATAAGAGAAGATTACATTGAGAGATTTTCCCCAAAACATGGGAAAACCCCTTAGATTCACACTTGGGATAAAGGAGGAGTCTTGGAGAACTAGTTAAGATCTCTCATAGGTATATATGAACTAGGAGGAGGAAGGAATGGACAGATTGGGGATAAAATCCTAAGAGGGTGGAAAGGTCATTTTATAATTTTTTTAAGATCTGGGCAGCTCTCACAGTTTGGTAGCACGGTTTGGTAAAATAATTGACAACCATTACACCTGTTTTTTTCCATGATATGGAACCTCCCCACATTCGAGAAACATAGTTTGAAAAACCTTGTGCAAGACATGAACCATTTCTCAAGAACCAACCTTACATCACATGGTTTCTTTGGCTATGCTTCACGATTTCCTCTAACCATGTTCCAACCATGCGACACCTTCTACAAAGCTCAAAAACTAAAATTTTTACCAATAACTCCCAAAATTTTTTTTACTGACTATAGGATCAAAAATAATTTTAATATTACCTCAAAATCCAAACTTGTCACACCTGGAACTAG
Organism: Viscum album; assembly: GCA_963277665.1. Taxonomy (NCBI): domain Eukaryota; kingdom Viridiplantae; phylum Streptophyta; class Magnoliopsida; order Santalales; family Viscaceae; genus Viscum; species Viscum album. Next base: position 746,094,998 of record OY728143.1, read on the forward strand.
AGAATAAAACCGAGATCCAAAAATGAACCTGAATAAAGGGTGAAAAAATCCTTGGTCTGACACATTAACATATATAAAATATTCTATTTTTGAAGACATAGACCTATATTGATCTTATATTTGAAATAACCCACTTTGAATGATTTTTTTTGAAAATCAAATTATATTAATTTAATATTTTTGGAGTTTCTAAAAGTGCCGCTACCCTCTATTATAAAAGGACACCTCCTTCAACACTTATTCACAAAACCTTGATCCCTCTAGATCAACCAAACCCACTCCATTTATCTACCCAACATCCTTATCAGATGTTTGGATATCATGGTCTTCCAAAAATACCCACACTAGATCCCATAATAATAGATCTGAAGGAAGTCCTCTAAAAAGATGTAATCATTTTTACCAACCGATTCAAGATCATTTCTTCTAAAACATACTATTAATGTGTTGTTTCCATTATAAAGTAATAAATATAGTATCATATATATTATGATATGTTCTTATAATTATGTTATAACCAATTTCCACATTTTATCCATATTATGAAAAATGAAATCACTACACGTGTGTATGTACAATTTACCCTCTCCACATCTTGGTGTAATTTTTTTATCACCACTTTACATGAAAGGAATAATGATGAAAATAATAGATATATATATATTTATCTAATAAATATAAAAAGATATTTATTTTAGAAAAAATTAATAAACCATAAACATTCTTACCCTTTTACAATTAGGGTAATGATATTCTCACATGTGCATGCGTACGACCTACCATCTCCATGACGCGATGTAATTCATTTTTTATGTTATCCATTAAATATTGATTATAAGAATGTATTTAATGAATAAATATTATATTCATAACCATAATATAATTTTTTATATGAAGTAACTATATCCTATTCATAAGAAATAGTACTTACATGAAAAAACATGGGTACGAAAATGCAGCAGTTAACACCTGAAACAAGGGTTACAACAAAAAATTATTAACAAAACAATATAAAAGGATCTTATATGATATCATAAATATATTAATTGTTCTAGTATAAATTAATAACATTATTTTAATCATTATACATGATTTTAAAGAATATTCAACAAAAGGAAAGTTGAAGTTAGGGGTTTAATTCACAATACCACCATTAATGGAGATTTATTCTATTTAAGTCTCTAACGGGAAATATTTATCTCCCTTGTAAGTTCGTTATAAAATGTTTTCAAAAATGTTTTTATTATTATACTATAATTTTTTTTATTCTTTCTCCCATGTTTTGATATTATAAAAAGGTTTTAAATGAATCTTTATTTTGTTTTCTGAATGAGGTACATTATGATTTTTTCAAAGAAAATACAAAAATAATGATTTTTAAACTTATTCTATAAAAGAATATTTTTTAAAAGTCATGAAACATTAATTTTTGGACATTTACCTTAATATTTTAAAATTTTATTTTAAAATAAAAATTTCTCTTTTATAATTATGGGGTTTTTTAAATTAATTTTTTCAATATTAAAAAAGTGGGTTTCTCTCAAAAAAATTAATTATTTTATTAGAGTATTTTCATCTATGTAAACATCCTTTTTGGATCTTATTATTAATTGAGGTTTATTTCATAATATACCATCTATAATATTTAATTCAATGTTTCCTGTTCCGTTAAACTATAAATGTGTAATTTTTTACCATTCATAGTTTATGGTTAATGTATTCACATTTCAAATGATAGTTTTTCAATATGATTGTTTATGTTGATTTTCTCTCACACATTTAATATGAGGAATGAATTTGACTTAGTAAGTAATGGTAGGGTTCCACTATATCCCCAAGATGTATAGTTATTTCTCATGAGACAAATTAATTTGGTTATTGGTTGAGGCCTTACCAGTTTATATATGATGTCTTAGCCAAAATCTTGATGGTATATTTATGTTTTCCCACATTATGCATTCCCTAATTCTGATATTATTTATTGACATTCCATGTGATTATTTGATTAGTAGGATATCCATTAGATTATTAATATGGAATTAGTTGATTATCTTTTATTCTTTCCATATTATACTGATGATTATGTTACATGGATTGTATTTCATTTATTAACATTGATTTAATGTTTATGCTTATTTATTCAGGATATCTTCTATAATACACTTACCCTTACTGAGCATCTGAACTCACCCCTTTCTTTTGGGTTTTTTCAGGATTCCAAGACTTTTATTATGATTAACATGAAAGGATAATATATGAGATCAATTGTGTACTTAATAGAGTCCTTATATTGTATTTTATAGTTTCAATTATAATATATGTGTCATTTATGTATATAGTTTCCTAAACAACTCTACTTTTTATTCCATTGGGATATAATTCCTTTAATAATATTCCAATATAATAAACTAACCACCAAATATAGGAAAATGGGGTTGGGTTCTTTATAGTTTTTATCATAGGAAGTTTATTGGAATCCTGGGAAACTAGATTTATGAAAACATATATTAGTGAATGAAACCCTGTGACATAATTTTAAAATATATCTAAATAAACATTTCTTAGGATTTAGAGACTAGATATACCAAATTAATCAATTTAAATAACCTAATTCACCAGTCCTGATATTATACATTATACTTCATAATTTTGTGATCTATTCTAGTGTATTATTTTTCTTTTAGAAATGGCGCCTAGTTGAAGGAATGGAATCTATATCAATGTAGATAATCCATGAAGGTATTTCCATCCACTGAAAGATAAATATGTTGGAGTTGGAGATACAACTGTTGTTGAACAACTTATAACTATACTAGGATAATTGACTCTGGTTATGAACAATAACCGTACCTGTATAAAGGATCCTGATCCACAACCTAGAGAAACAATGTTAGACCACTACATGAGAAAACAACCATCATCATTCAATGGGTCTACAAATCTAGTTTTAGTTGAGCAATGGATAAATTCAATAGATAATATATTTCTCAATTTGGGATTTAATAAATGGGAGAAGGTTTTCATGGTAGTATTTCATCTCTCTAGAGATTCAGATCAGTGGTGTTAATATATCCAAAACACTAAGGAGGATGAGGAAATATTAAACTTGTAATAAAACAATTTTCAGGATATTTTCCTGGAAATGTATTCTCCTTGTGAATTGTGAAAATATATAGAGACACAATTCTTGAGTTTTAGAAAAAATGGGGAATATAATGTTTCTTAGTTTGAAGTAATCTTTATAAGATTATCAAGGCATGTTTTGGAATTTATATGTAACTCAAGGTGTAATATTGACCATTTATTCAATGGGATTAAGAAAATTATTTGAAAGGGAACTTGTCTACCAAAATTTATCATCATTTTAGGATATAGTGTCATGTTCTTCCAATATGGAGAAATAATTATCCATGTATAATGAATTTGAAATTTAGAAAGAGAAGAAGAGGATTACATAGAAAGATATACATAAAGGGAATATGGGAAAGAAGTATTTTCCAACATGTGATAATTATGGAGGGAAACAAACTAGTGTCTTCATGATGGGAATGGGAGTTTTCTATAGGTGTAGTGAAAAATGACATCAGGCGCATGATTTCAAAAGGATTAAAAAAAATTATCCAATGCATCAACTGTATGGAGATGTGGAAGTACACAAATAAAATTCCCAACAATCAAGTTAATATATATCAGAATATGAATAATGATCAAGGTCAATATTATGTTGTTACAAAAATAAAAATGTAATAATTAAAGTATTTGTTTTTCTATTCAATAACTATGTTATTATATTTTCGTTATAAGAATTTTGAGATGTATATGGATTGTACTACAACACTTCTTCTTTACATATTTAGAAGAATATATGTTTTCATTAAGGTTTTAAGGTGATCAAGGTATTCATGTATTTAATATATTTGATTAAGATATAAATTATGTTTGGTTAATCTAATGTTAATTTGATATTTGATATTTAGTTTCCTTCTAAATTTTTTTATCATTGAATATAGAAATACATATTTTGGATGAGTATTAAGATTAACTACATGGGAAATGGATTAAGTTAGAATTTAGAAAATATTATTTTTTGATAACATGTTCTAACTTTTTTTGGTTTTAGTAAACATTTAAAGGCCGAAGTAATGACTTAAGAATGATATTATTCATTAAAAGTGCTTCAGGTATAAAATTTCATATTCAATATCCATTTCATGGTGTAAGGGATGAAGTGTAAATAGATCGAAGAAAAAACAAAAGATGTGATTATACATATCAAATGGAAGGTAGTCAAGTTTTTTTATTATCTCATGTGATTATCTGAATAGAAAAATATTCCATCAACTCTAGAAAAAATATTTTAGAAAAAAACATTATACTTTTAGTTTTCTTACTAAGTGATCAATGACCTTTTAAAACATTATATAATAATGGTTTTTTTATTGTTAATTTTCTCTTGTACATTCTCTATATGACCCTCTATTACAAATTCATAGGTAGTTTTCTCTTCCATGTCCATGTTTTCCTATATTTAACCCTAGAATGTCTTTTCTCAAGTGACCTACATACTTCCATTTCTCTATTTTAATGTGTAAGTTTCATTAATAATTATTCAAATGTGGGAATCTAACAAAGTAATTTTGAAAGGTAAAGCCCCTATTTTCTGATCATGAGTTAAAATTTTAAGGGAATGTTTTATTAAATGGGAGATAATGTTGCATCCAATGTTTTTAAAAAGGAAACACTATGTTCGATAGCATACATTTTATGCCACATCAAACATAAACAAACAACTAAATATTATTATTTAAATGATACAATTATAACTTAGATGTTTGAATGGATAAAATGAATAAAATTATCTAAATTAGAAAAATATGGTTTATATGTTTCAATATAAAATATTATTTGGTGACCATTTTTTTATAAATGAAAATAAAACCCTTTTTTAAAATAAGACAAAATCCTTCTCTATGAAACTATTCAAATGTGCACAACTATGTTTTGTAGAAATAAAATAAAAAAAATATTTTTTTAAATTATATTAATGGAATATATATTGAATCTAATATTTAAAATTTTTATTATCTGTTTTATATACATGATATAAGAACAAATCCAATTTTATGCGTAAAATATGTATTCTAAAAAAATGACAGCTTTTCCACCTTTTAAGGGTGTACTTGTTTCAAATCTAGTTTTGGACACTTTTATAAATTCAATTTTATAAGATAAACATATTATTTGAAATTATAATTTAAAAAATTTACTTTGGTTGATTTTTTATTATTTTTTAAATATTATTTTGGTTTTGATGAATAGTAAAAAATAATGAATTTTAACTGAAAAACCATTTTTTATCTAAATAATTTATAATATTAATTTATATTTTTTATTTTTTAAATGTATATTTAGATAAATTTTATATCATTTATTCAAATATAGGTTATTTTAATAAATTTATCACTACATTTTTATATAAAAACATTTCCATCTTTTGAACATTTTTACATTAATATCTTGTTTTCTCACCTAGTTAACAAGTTATTTTTAAATTAATTGTATATAATTATGTGTTTTATATTTTGAAAAATGGATTCAATATTTTTAATCATAAGTTAAAATTTTATTAAATATGTCCCTTTTATGTTTAGATAATATGAATAATAAACTTAATAATTTTAATTACCACGTTTAAGGGTAAATCATGTAAATGAGTCTAAAAATAATATTTTAAATATTATAAAATTACAGCAATAATTGTCCTTATTTTTTAAAATTAGTGAGTTTTGACCAATATTTGGGTATATTTTATCCCCTATTGGATCCACTTCAGTGACTTTAATCCATTTATAGTATTTTATTTTAAGAAAAGTCATATATGTCATACTCTTGTTTTGGATATGTATTACATTTTTATAATGTGGTTATTCAGAACATATCTTCAACTATAACTAGTATTTTAAAATCTAAAATTTCTATCTTCGTCATGATAATTTATTTTGAATTTTTAAAAAAAATAAATAATCTCCATAAAATCCTTAAACAATGATGATGCAGTAATTGTTTAATTAATGGAAATATTAAATAAATCATAATACAAATATTAAAATTAAATATAATTTGAAATAATTAATGTTATTCATGATTTTTTTCAGTGACATTGACATTTTATTTTTGTGTTAAAATATTTTTTTTGAATATATCATGTTTTTATGATATTTTTAAAAGCCGTGTAATAAATATTATCAAAATTGACATTTTTTATATTTTAAAACAAATAATATTTTATTAAATCATTTAAAATTAATAAAAATTTAAATTATAGAAATTGATTTATATAAGACTTAAAATATCATCAATGATCGATTTATGATTGTTTTTTCATTTTATAGTAACTATATTTACCCTTAAAGAGTAAAGAAACACGTTGTCACACTAATACTTAAAGGGATTAAATAAGGGATAAACCCAAAAGATAAGGGTAATAAAGTGACCTAAACATGTCTAAAAATTATTGGTTAAGAGTATTTATACACATCCTTATATTATATTATAAATAAATCACTTTTTATCCATTTACTAATGAAAATTAATTTATATAAGTTTAATATTTTCTGAATTTCCATTAGTGCCCCTCACCTCATTAATAAATAGTCACTTCTTCCCTCACTTCTTCACACACCTTGAGCCATATATATAAACCCAAATGTTCACACATATATAACCAACATCATTATACACGTTTTTCATATCCTTTACTTCCAAAAATCCTATCCTAGATCCCTTAAGAGGAGATCTAAAGGAATTTTTCCAATGAAGAGGTTATCATTTTTAGCTACCCATTCATGCTCATTTCTTCTTATACTTCATCTTAATGTTTTTTAAAATTATAAAGTAATAAATAGAATATATATAAGATAATATATTTTATTATAATTATTGGATAACCATATTCTACATTTAATGCTTCTTCTGAAAAAAATCATTGTGCATTTGTACGTATGGCTTATCATCTCCATATTATGGTGTAATCTCTTTTTATCCCCACCTTACATGGATGAGTATAATGTTGGAAATAATGGACATATATATTATAATTATTACATGATATTTATTTGGGAAAAATATTATACTATAAAATTCTTTACCCTTTCACCATTATGGGAATGATATCGGCGCTCATGCATACGCACGACTTACCGTCTCTATAACGTGAGGCAATATAATTTTCTATGATAAACATTAATGAATAATTATTAGAATATATTAAAGTAATAAATGTGATATTTATAAACTTAATATCAATATTTTTATTATGGTACTATATCTTATTGATAATCAATATTAATTTCATGAATAAACATGCATAGAAAAATAAAGAAACTAACACATGACATAATGGTAATAATAAAATTTTATTAACAAAATGATATAAGAGGACTATATATGATATCAAATATATATATATATATAGTTCAGGTATATATTAAAAACATTATTTAAACCATTATACTTTATTTCGAATCATTTTCAACAAAAATAATGTTCTGTGTAAGGGTTTAATTCATTATCTCATCATTAATTGAGATTGTTTCTCTTAAAGTCTTCATTGGGGAATATTTCTCTTCCATGATAGTGTTTTTCTAATATTATTTTCAAATAATGTTTTACTTAAAATCTATGAATATTTTTTATTTTTTTCCCATGTTCTAATTTTTATAAAATGGTTTTAATGGAATATTTTTTTCATTTTCAAAATGTGGAAATTTATGACTTTTTTCATGAATTATTCATGAATATTTTTTAACTTTAGTCTAGGAGTGTCTTTTTCTACAGTCATGACTCCATATTATTTTGAAGTTTCCATTAAAATTTTATAAGGATATTCTCAAAGAAATTGTTTTATTTTATAATTGTTCTTATTTTTAAATAAATGATTTCAATGTAAAAAAGTGTATATCTTTAAAGAATATTTTAATTATTCTATTAGAGTATTTTCATAAATACCAACATCCTTTGTTTAGTCATATAATTAATTGAGGATGATCTCTTATGATACAATCTTGCATATTTTATTGAATGTTTTATGATCAATTTGACTTTGAATGTTCTATTTTGATACTATTCATGGTTTATCGTTAAAATATTCACATTTCATAAGCTAGTATATCAGTATTAATGTTTATGATTTTTATGTTTTAACCCTATCATATAAGGAATTAATTAGACATAGTATGTGAAGGGTGAGGTCTGTTATTACCCCTAGATTCCCCAGTAGGTCTCATGAGACAAATTAGTTTGGGTATTTGATGAGGTCCTTCCCTTTTATGGATGGTGTCTTGGTAAAAGACTTGACATTATGTTTATGATGTCTGACATTATGCATTCCCTCATCTTGAAATTAGTTATTGATATTCCGTGGGATTATTCGATTAGTATAATAACCATGTGATTATTTATGTGTAATTATGTTATTCTCATTTATTCATTTCATATTATGCTTAAGATTGTGTTTAAATGGATCGTGTTTCATTTATTAACTTTTCCCTAATGTTTATGCACATTTATTCATGATATATTTCATTTACTCTTACAATTACTGAGCATTTGATCTCACCAATTTCTTATGTCTGATTTTTTCCATGATGCCAAGATGTATATTATGATTTACATGCCAGGATAATGTAGGGGAAAATGGTGTTATTAACAGAATCATTATGTTGTATTTCATAATATCAGTTGTAATGTATGTTTCACATATGTATCTAGTTTTCCAAAACTAATATATTTTTAGGTCATTTAGGATGTGATTCCTTGAATAATATGATAATGTAATATAGCAACAGCTGAATTTGGGCAACTAGGGTTGGGGTCTTTACACTCTTACTTTTTCTTGATTTCCAAGTAAAATATCCATCCCATGGAGATGGGTAATTCAAATTTACCAATGTCAGCGAGGGATTGCGCAATAGTGAACATAGGAATACAGGTTAGTTAATTAAAATTTGACTAAGCGGGAAAAATTATAAGGGGGTTTTGTGATCTAATCTTCTTCCATGGGTCATAATCACCCCCCTTTAACATATATATTGAAATATTGATATATTTAACTTATGATTATATTATGTTTTATTTACACAATATTTTATATGTAAATCATGTTTCACACCAAAGTCTTATTCCTTAATGAATCTATTTTTTTCTAAAAATAAAATGTTTTCTCGAATGATTCACATTTCCTTATGTGGATTTCCCTCAATATAAATTTTATTACGTCCTATAAGTGTTCTCTTTTCCCAAGTGGAATCTATAATTTATTTTATATCCAATAATCCTTTTATTCCAGTTTATTCATTTAAACAAAAAGGTTTCTATGCTGACCCACACATTTTATACATAAATATTACATCTTTTTTTAAGAATATTCATTAAATGACATAATGGTCTACACCAGAACCATATAGGACTGGTTTAATTATAAACATTGATGCATAAAAAATGTTTCAAAATAGTATCCCATTAATTTCCTTATAACTATAACCAGGGGAAAGGAAACATAAAAACAGCATGACATTGGATGTTAATTAAGAGTAAACATGGAGATATAAATGATCACTTTAGTATAACATGATAATGAGGGTATGATAACACGATCCAAAATCTAAAATGCATACCCATTATATCATAGATCAAAATATTTGGTCATGGAATAAATATTAGAAATTCAAAAAACACGATTCATAAAGAGATCAAACAACATGATTGATGGGAACATTACATTAGCATACAAAATGAGTTTGTGGTATGAATAATATTATGGATTTATAAGCATGTATATATAGAAATGGGTTCACTATTTATGTTAAAGAGATGAAATTAGGCACTCACAGAAACTTATACACATGAAATCAGGTCTATGTATAATCTCATACACATGAAAGTGAAGTCCTTACAAAAAATCATGGACATGAAAGGATGTTCATTCATACTCTTATGAAAAAAAATTGGGTCCATACTTAACCTTTTGGACATGAAATCTTGGACCACGCATAAAATTATAGACGTAGAAACTAATTCTATGCATAAAATTATGAACATGAAATTATGTTCATGAATAACATATTTTCCTCATGAGTTTTCTGTATTTTCCAATGCATTAGAGAGAGATATAGGTCCCACTTCTCATATAATTAAAATCATGAAATTGTGTTCTTCAATATCCTAAAACATTCATCATCACAAAAACCATGAAAATAATTATGTTTCATATACATTTCATGATAGCATAACCCATTGAAACGAAATTGGTTTCATTAAAATTTTATCTTTTCATCATAACATAACATGTGGAATAATGAATGGATTTCGTACACATATTCACATCATAAAAATAAACCATATAGAGAAATAATAAAAATGGTATCCATAGTTCATATCCCCATTAGATAATAATTAATAACAAGGTTTTTTGTCACTAATAAATATAAATACCCTTAAAATATCATTAAAATATTCTTAGGAAAATTAAAATTTTCATTTTGAAATAAATTATTTAAAATATAAAAAAATCCCAAAATATTATAAAAAATATTTTATTTTAAAATAGAAATGTAAAATTGTAAAGCAATATTAAAATATTTGACATATCATGATGTTGGGAAAGAAATTTCTTTCTATAAAACATAAGAGAAAACAATCTTTTTAACTCTTTTGTAAAAAGAAAAAAAGTACGTCATTCGGAAAATGATAAAATGATTCCATTAAAAATATCATTTAAAAATTGAAACATGGTTAAAAATTTCTTTAAACAATCATTTTACGTTAATAAAAACATTTAGAAAAAATATTCTTCACCTAAATGGATAGAGAAGAAAACGGATTTTTGACCTAAGAGATAAATACAATCAAATTTCCTTAAAAAATATTTTCAGTATCATGAATTCATAAGGTGGTAAAAATCAAAGTAATGCATACATTCTCAATAAATAACCATATAATAAGAAACAATGATATTATTCAGAGGTATATCATAATTTTCCGTCATCAAAAATTTAATCATTAGCTATCCTGATAGAAAATTATATTATAACATAAAACTCTTACCACTTTGGTAACATTTGAATCATAATCCCTGTGAAATAAATAACCATTAATGGATATGTAAATACCCATAAATTTTATTTGTATATTAATAAAATAAATTCATGGGTAGTATATATAAAACCTAAAAGAAGATGTGGTGTATAGGGAATTTTTCTTATAGAAATAAATGTGAGACGAAAACCCTTGACCTCGAGATCGACTTGCTTCAAATGTTCTTTATCCTCATTTAGGATAAATTTAATTTATTATAATTCTATACCAAAATCATGTACTTTCATATCATATCATATATATTTATTATATGTGTGTGTGTGTTTGATTAGATTCATTAGAAAAGTATATATGTAAAAAATTAATTACACCATTCTCGGAAATGGTAGGTCGTACGTACGAGTGAACGTTGTTTTAAGTTTTTGATGAATGGAATGAGAGAAAGGTAAATAATAATTTAACCTTAATGCATATTTATTATATCATATTAATTCTACATATTCATAAAATCCATCCTTATTATTATCCATGAATATTGGAGATTAAAAACGAATCATATCGCTTCATAGAGGTGGTATTCCACACGTACACACGAGCGACATTATCGTTTGCAAATAGTTTAGAAGGTATTAAGTTAGAAATGATTTTATAATTATATAAGTACAATTATGTTATAAATATCATATATAATGTTTAAAAACATCATAGTACTCATCCATAAAATATGTTAATTAAAAAAATTGTAATACTACATGAAGATGGTAAGTCATACAAATGCATGATCGATACATTTTATTATATTTTAATGAGAAATATAGTAGATAATTTTTCTTTCATAATAATAATAAAATTTATTTATATTTATGAAAATTAATTTATTTTTTTATGTATAGTATAATATATTTACATGAGGTAAAAGAATAATTAAAAATAAAGTGATCGATTATGGTGATTACCTATTCTTTGAAAAAAATCCTTTATATATACTCTTAAGGGACCTAGGGTTTATCTTTTGGTATTAAAATAACCTATATAATTTGTTTAGGTATTTATAGAAGGTATGTTTTTTATGGTATGGTTTACCTAAAATAATCAAGATGCTCTAATGAAGATAATGGATAGGCGTCCTTTTATAAGTGTGGGAAAGGGTACTGTTGAAATTTTTGAAATAGTAAATTATCCAAGTAGATCTGAATTGATAAGATTCAAATATAAAATTATAATGAGTCTAAATCCTCTTATATAATTATATTTTGACATATTTGGGTCATATTTGAACCCTTATCTTTTTGTTTTAACCCTTCGTTAACCCTTTTGACCATTACCATAATATTAAATTATTATTCAATTTAATGGATAATAATATCACTATACAATAACATAGGACCCATAAATGGATCATGTTTGTTGTTTAAAACCATATCATATTAATTTGTAAGAATGTAATATTTTTATTAAATTTATATCATTAATTAAAATATTTTTTATTATAATATATCATTAATGTCATTTTTAACAATATTAATTTATTTTGACTTTAAATACATCAAGAAAATGGGGTAGTTAGAATATAATAATTTAAAACTTCAAATTATGTCATATTACTTTATATAATTAGTTTTATTAATTAAAACATTCAAATTATATCAATATTAATATTTTTAATACCATTTATTTTTTTTATGTTAATTGAATAAATATTGTATTAGTGTTCCACGATACATTAAGGTAATTATTTAATATATAATAATTATAAATAAATTATGATAAATAATATAATTTTATTATTCACAAAATGAAACATTAATATTCATTTATAACTTTATATGGTCCCTATGTGAACACATAAGAGATATTCAATAGTAAGAGTGTGACATTTTGTAACTTTCTCTGATTTTAATATTATATATGTCATCTTCATAGACAAGTATCCATTAAACAAAATCAATTGAGCCTACGGTGATAAAGATAACATTAACCTATTTCAATAAGAATTATTAATAAATATTATGACTTCATCAATTAGTTTTAACGTAGATTAACATGATATCCACTTTACTGAGGTGATAAATTTTACCACGATTAATATTCACATTGACCAGAAATAAAAGGATACTATTAAAAATATTGGAAGATCCTGATTCAAAATATATAATACCATTTTTCAAATTAAATACCTATAAGTTTCAGAAATTAAATTTAAAAATAATCATACAAAATGTGACGAAACAACTAGTCCATAAAATACATTTTTAAAGCATAAAACATGGTTTATTCTTATCCCATGCTTTAAAAAATATTAAATGAATGTAAACACATTTTATTGAATATATAATACATATATTTCATTTAATTAATTCACTAATATTAATTAATTTAATTTATTAATATTAAAATACATTTCAAGCATAAAAAAATATTTTTTTAGAAAACTTTCTTTGATGTATAAATTTTTTTGTTGTTAAATTAAAACATTAAATTGATTTAAATGAACATAATTGTATTATTTAAAAAAATAATAGAAATAATTATAAATTTAATACATTTTATAAAAAATTAATCTTTTTACATGCTTTAAATGAATATATTATTCTAAAAAAATTGTATTTTTTACAAGTCAGTGAAACATTAAATTTTCGAGAAAAGAATCAAAAAATAATCCTAAGATAATTTTGACATGAAAAATTGAAAAATGATATTTTTTTGATCGAATATTATTTCTAAAAATTTCCACAAATTATTGGTAAATTTTTATCAAAAAAATCAATAAAACATATTTTTTAATGAAAATGTTTTTCAAGAATAAAATGACTTTTCTAAAAATTGAGTTATTATTTAATAAAAATTTATCAATAAATTTATATTGAGTAGGAAATTAAATCTATATATCATAAATTATTAAATCTCATTTATACTTTCCAATTTAACGACTATGTTATAATGGTTTTAATTAAATTATAATATTACGCAGTTTGTTTAGGCTCGTTGTTGCATATCTCGTACTATTTTAAATAATGTGATTTTAATTAAAAAAACAATATTTCATAAAATCATGGGGTTTTATATTCATTTTATCCTATTAATTATTTGGTTTTTCTATAAATGTGTTTTAGAATATTTAAAAGGCTATTATTTTAAATGATCGAATATTTTTCCCTTATACAACTCAATTTAACATATTTTTTATTTCATATCAAGGAATATTTATTGTAATTTTTTAAAAGTATTGTTTTATTAATTTTTACATTCATATACTAGAAAATATATTTTGAAATGTGACTTGAAAATCAGATCCTTTTTAGATGATATTGATAATTGAATTTTAATAAAAAAAATTGATTTCTCTTCCATTTTCAAATCATTATTCATTATTGGAGTTATATTTTATAAATCACTCTATATATTCTATTCTTAAATAATCCTTTTCCGATATTGTGTTTTTTTATAAAACGGTCAATTATTTTTATGTGATACCATTTGTAAAATTTATAAAATCCATTTTCATCTCATGGGTAAATTATAACAAGATGAATGATTTTATTTTAAGTGGCACTCATATGTATGGATGATGATATGTGGAGTCTTATATTTCCATGAAAATAATTTTTTTTGGTTTTATATCTCATTAGATAACGAAGTGTGGACATAATTGGATTTTTTTTCACCAACTAAAGGGTAAAAATACTTCAATTTGTTCACAATGTAAATGGTGGAAATACATTAATTTGATCACAATATTTCCCTATAGTAATTTCTATGAAAAATGAATAAAATGAACCTTCTTTCCATGTTATTAAAATTTTTTATTATATTACATGTTCTAAAGAGGTTCAAATTTCTAATGTTATGATTTAATATTTTATTTGATTTTGGTTATGTGAATCAATGCAATGTTTTCATGACATTTATTTTCTTTTATATTCCTATATCATGATCCTTACATCTCTACCAAGTTTTATAATTTTCATTTCTTATCCCATGATATTTTAATCTTATATTTCTCCTTTAACTATATTTTCCATTATGTTAATTATTAAACCATTATGACTAGTTGAAAATTTTCCCATACTCAGTATTTGAGCTCACATCATTATTATATTTCCATTCCCTGAGTTGTGATGATATTGATATCAAATGAAATATATATAAGAGGTTTTATAAGAGAATGATTATAGTGAAATGTTCAAAAGTATTATAAAATAATATTTTTATGTATCTAGTCCTAAATACAATAAACCATTAAGGTTGTGGGTTGTGTGACTATTAGTGAGATGTATTAACTGAACTGTGGTGTTAATGTATTTTTATGTATTTTTATCTTAGGTCATCGTATTGTATCCCTTTATAATTTTTATAATTTTATTGAAACTGTTAATCTAATTGAAATATGTATATCTTTATAAACATATCTCTCATAACAAATGAATCACTTTAAAATATACTATATCAAAACAACAATGGTGTAAAATACATCCCCATATGAAAATTTATGAGGAAATATTAATTCTCTAAATAATTTTATAAATATAGATCCACTACGTTTTTTAAAATTGATTTGAAAAAAGTTTCAAAAAATAATGATATTTTTCTCATAAGCATTGATAGTGTATCAAATAGTGAAAATTTTAGAATTTTTTTATCAATAAATTATAGTAGTGAGATTCCATGTCACTTAAAGTCAAAACTTTTAATGACACCAAATTGTTTACATTTGACTATTATCCACTAGGTAATTTAATATCATATATAAATTTATAGAAATTTGTATTTTCAATCATTCATAATGTGGGAATAGTATAAGTAAATATGTTATTTTTTCATTCACATTGGAATCCTACTCCAAATGTATTCTCATATATTTTATATCCAATATTTCATGAAATCCTACTTTCTATTTTCATTTATATCAAAAAAATTTCTTATCAAACTATCATATTTTTTATTAAACATATATAATTTCAATGACATGTTTTATCTACAAAAATTTCTAATATGGTAGACTATATAAGATTTACTATTTCTTACATGTATTTTTTTGATGACCGGAAAATTTTATTTTTCCAAATGTGATGTCAATGATTTTCACCTTTTCAAAAAATTATTTTTTTATAAAAGGTTTTTGGTGGATAAATCGTACTCCTATAAACCATTAAATGACTTTATAAATCTTTTATAGGGGTGATCTATTTATAAAAATAGTCTATGAACCATGTACACTTTATTTCTCCCATTTTTTAATTGATGATATGAAGCCCCTTATTCAAAAATTGGATGACCTTTATATCCATTAACATTATATCTAGATAATATTCCATATGTATGAAAGTAATTTTAGTGTAAAATATTATGAATATAAAAGTAAATACTCTTTCTTATTATAATAAACACTTTGACACAGTTTTGAATACTTTATACAATGATCATTTCTTGATATGGGGAATCATTATGATTAGGTCCCATGTACACAATTTCTAAATGTGGGTATACTATCACTATTGGGGACATGATTATTATCACTCTTTTATCAGAAATAGATTATGGGAGGTTGGATCATCCCACTAGGGTTTTTTACTAGTTCTAGACTCATTCATAGATATATGACAAGCTCATAGAGGCCATTATCGATGTTATCCTAATGTATATAAATTAATTAATTCACTTTATTCATTAACATGGTGAAGAAATTATGGTCTTGGATTAATGTGTTGGTATGTTTGACACTATTATTTTAACATCATGATAGGACATGAGGGGATATTATGATTGTTATATAACGAATGATTGATCCACCTGTCTAAAATGAGGAACAAATGCATCTAGTGGGGACACTCATAATTTACAGTCCAATAGGGATGCTCATACATTAGATTCCAGTGTGCATGCTCACAGTTTAGAGTCCAATGGGAATTCCCATGATTTAAGGTCATGTGGTAAGGCTCATGGTTTAAATTCAAATGTGGATATTCTTGAGTATAATGACTTGTGTGTAGGGACTATGGGATGGTCAATGAACTCTTTGAGGGTGGTTAGGTTATGGGGGTACGACCTCCTAAAAGGGACATGATATGGTTGTAATTATTTAAATTAAACATAATGGAGTATTCCTATGTATCCTACTAAATCTAGAATAAAATAAAATATTAATCGAGTAATATTATTTAAGGTTGTGTGAAAGTAATAGTCCATATAGTTTAACATCATGTGGTAAAGAAATTTGTTTCATAATAGGGGACATAATAAGCAACCTACGGGGTCTGAAACATTAGTCTACACATTCCTTATATGATATAAATAAAGATATGATTTGGGGTTATGCGTTATCTTCTAGACTCTTGGATATTTCCAATGGTATAGAGATAAAATCCTATAATTCTTTTCGTTTATAGAGTTTTCATTAGTGGATATAGATTAGGTGAATATAGGTCTTATGTGTCATCAATATTAAGGCATTTTTATTCATAAAGGTGTAACAAAATGGCCTGAAATAACAAATTCTCTGAAAGAAAATGTGTTTCTTGAAGACTTTACTTTAATGAGGAATTATAAACTTATCTTAGATGTGTTTCTAATATATATGGAGTCGCATGAAATAAATTCATGCCCTTGTTATTGAATTAATTTGATTTCATGAGGTAATTCTTATACAGCTATTCAGTCATAGGATTCCATGGATGTTTCATGGATTACCTTTCAAGAGGAACAAAATATAGTAGTTGGGAAATTGTATAAGGTTTTACTTCTAAAAATTAACCAATATCTAACAATGTCTTGAAATAAAAGTTATTTATTGGCCTAAAAGCTTGGGGGAAGTTTTTTCACTTGGAATTTAAAGTTCAAAAAGTGTCTTTGTGTGTATTTTAGGGTTCTATGATCACACAAAGTGGGATTCTACATCACTCTGGATATAAGATCATTCATGTCCTAGGTTACATGAGATAGTATTGATATGCTTCAAATTTTCATTATTTGGAAATCATTCCATCTGGATCCATATCAGATGTGGTTTTGAGTGTTAATTAAATACCCCACATCCTAATTTGTTCTTATGAGGGTGAATATGATCAACTTATAAATAAAACTATGAATTTTGGAATTTTGTTCCTCTTATCATGTAATGTGGGAGAAAAATGTAACCCATGCATTATAAATTTGGGTAGGGACATCAGAGTAGACCACTAATTTTTTTTATAATTTCATTCAATACCATATCTTTGAAAAACTCTTCCTTTGTGTAATATTATTGAGAGAATATATTTTTCCTTTTTGTGATCATCACTTGTTCAAGCACTCTCTTACGAAAAAAAATTAAATATATTTTAAATTGTATTTTCCTGAGACAAAAACTCTTGATGAACAAGTGTTTCATGAATCATCTTTTTATAATTTTAAATCCACCTCCAAACATATTTCATGGATTCCATAATTATATAATATGTCACTATAAATTGAAAGGAAATTATAGATAACCCTAGAAAATTATTACGTGACAAAATTAAACCACTAGACCAGATTAAAAATAATACTTTAAGGAAATATGATAGGGTGTATCTATTGTCCTATAGAATCCTACTGTGTGGCTTTATATTATTGGATACATACCTAATCATATAATACATCTTTTTTAGTATATAACTATTGTTCAAGTCCTAAATAGAATATTTTCATATGAATATATCTATCATTGTACATTTTATGAGAGACCACTACTTGAAATTGGACTACAACCTATGTAATCCTACTCAGATGGTGAACAATGATGATCCAAATATCAATACATCACCTCTATTTTGTACTATCGTTTTTCATGCCATTATAGGGGATAACAAGTCGAGATAGACTACGGAGTGGGACCAGTGACCTAGAGGGAATTTCACATATGACTGGTTGTGTGCCTATTATGTTTGATTAACTTGTAGAGAGTTTATATAACTACTTTATGGGATTACAATATATGATCATACCAAAACTTTAAAATTTCATTTTTATCTCCACCCTAACCTCATGTCAAAGTTGTAGATAAAATTTTAATCAAACAAAAGCACTTTCTATATACATAGTGTAAATTTCTAGATCAGTCAATTGGGAATTTACAGGATTTGAGATATTATAATCCTGTGTGAGATGTATGATGACTTTTTTCTACCACTATACACTTATAAGGACACAGAATAGAACTTAATAATGGTGAAGGTCTTGTTATTGGTGTTGAGGGATGAGAAAATAAGAGAGCCATGCTGGTACCCTTGATTTACCTATAATGACATGTTTTAGGATATTCCCTGACATGGTTGAGGGAAATTTGGTGGATCATGAAAATAAATTCCCAATAATTCTTGCATGAGGTCAAATCTAGTCGTACTGGTCTATTCTAGAGTATGGATATTACACTGAGTGTGGTTTCCATGTGAGAGAATAGATAATCCTATAGTTGATATTTGTAGTGTTATTGGTATCTACACTCAGTGTGTGGTATCTTCCATTTAGACACACCCATTGGGGGTGAGTCCAAAAACATTCATGATGGTGTAAGTAATATTGTGTTGGTTTTAGATTAACTTCACTTCCCCCCTCCTATAGAATCTCTATGACCTAATAAGGAATGTGAATCATTGGTAAATGACCTTATGAACATGTGGAAAGTTTTAGTTCTTATATATGAGGGATAAATGAAAAATATGGGGAGAAAATGATCCACCATCCATGGTTTTAAGATGGTAATCTAAAATCCTCTTTCACATCTAAATGATCATGATAAATTTGTATTGACTACCTTTCCCTTCCCATTGTAAATACAACACACTATATTGAGGAGACTCTTATGGCGGCCTATGGATTTACAAATATTTTCATGGGTCCATATAGTGATGTCTTCCTCAAGTTTATTGGGATTAAATCTATTAACTATTGTGGTGTCTGAGCTGGATTAAGCATCTAGGGACCCTATCTTTCAAGTAAAGGGAGTAGATGATCTCACTACTTCCTTTGAATCAGGTAACACTACAACCCATTATTGTTTATTATGTTTTAGTCAATTGATTTAAATAATTTTTTAATTATTATAGATTATTTTAACATAAAAAATTAGTGACATTATGGAGTTCCAAAAAAATAATGAAGAACCCTTCACCAATTAGTGGGTGCTGAGATGGAGAATAAACATGGATTGTGTACTTATCATAATGGTAAAACCATAATCGAATTGTTTAAATAATGGATAATTGAAGCTACAATCTCCCATGGAGATACTATAATGATTGCATATATATATCTGCCACATTTGGTTCCTAAAGATCTGATCCTCCTTATAGTGATACCCATCCAAAATGATTCTATAACAGATATTTTTTCAACATTAATCAAGTAGATTTATTAGAACAATTTTTTTTTCATAAGATGAAGCTAACTTGAGTTCAGAAATAGTTTAATAGAATTGGATGATCTAGTGGAGGACATGGATAAACATTTGGGGCCACATCACCCACACTGCACTTCGTTTCTTAAGTAGTTATATTCGCACTCTACACCACTAAAATGAGAAAAATGTTATAGTAGGGTGGGATAACATGCCTTGTAAACCATGTTTAATGATATTTTTTCCATCATGTGTGAAAAAAGACATGGTTGTAAAACACTAAAGTGTTAGTTTTTGGGAACATGTTCTAGAATATCTATAAGAAATCCAAAATAATATTGATCAGTATAAGGAGGAGGAGAACCTACTTAAAGTTCTTATATTAGTGAGTGAAAAAGAATTCGACTAGAAAAGGACTCAACTAGAAAGTGGTAAGGTCAAGCTAGCCCAGTTAATGACTTAAGAGGAGGAGTACAAGGCTTAGTATGATTATTTATAAATACAAGAAACCTATGTTTTCCCTTGAGTTGTGTCCAAAAAGGAGGCACAGACTAGGATATGAAATGCTTTAAAATCTTCCCAATAGAGATCAGTCGAGCTTGAGGAATCAATGGATCAGGTAATATTTTATCCAAAATTATACTGAGGGAGAGTATCCAACCTATGTATAACCTTCATTCATATTATTTATATAATAAAATCTTGTTTTTGAACTCCCTTAATAATAAATTTTCTTAATCCCAACGGCACTAAAAATATGTTTGAATAAGTCCTCTAACCCCATGAAATTCAAAATATTCAGGATAAATAAGAGGTGATAGAAGACCATTCGTATAATATGAGAGTAAAAAATAGGGGTAATGCGTTGGTGTAAACATTTTTAATTAAAAATTATAAGAAAACCATGAATTAGAGGGAATCATGTGGGATTTGATTCCAGAAGATTTATCCACCCTACCAAAATGTATAGATGCATGGGGAAAGATAGTAAGTGTGTTATAATTCCACTTGTTAAAAGGGATGTTTGGAAAATTTAAATTGTGACTCTAAGAGTTTGAATATAGAATTTAATGGGTAGATAGGCTTTGTATGATCTCTAAGAACTTTTCTGAAAGGTGGGATACACTTCCATACTATTGAAAAAGTGTGGTGTTTAGGAATAATAAATAGTAAATAAAATAAAAGTAAGGTTACATCACATTATAATTGATAGTGTTTCCACTAAGACATCTTCCTTGGATGGGATGCAGTCGAATACTGAGGCATTTTTGTAATCTCTTTAAAGTGAGGATTGTTTGTTTAGAAATAAATATCTATGGGAGATATGAATTTATTAGAAAAAATAATTTAGTTGTGGAAGTTAGAGATGTTCCCAATATAATTTCAAGAACTCTAGGGCTACAACATCATGTATTAGGTATAGTGTTGAGGAATTCCAAAATATAAAGAGTTCATGTGGGAAAATGTTCTTTTGTCTTTGAAAAAATTCAAAACCCATGAGAGATACTTGAATATAGTTCTATTGTTCTCTAAGGTGATGATAAAAGTAATATCTAAGTTTTTGAAGTTTATGGATGTATATCTTGGACAATGGGGTTTTGATATTAAGGTTATATATCTTGGACCATATGAATTGTTTTTAGGTAAGAGTCCTATAACATGAACCATATGGGGGTTTCTCCTAGTTTAACATCATGGAACTCATACCATAGAGGTTGGAGTTTGAATTTGTACATTTGTTTACCAAATGATAAGGAAATAAATGTATAAATAAGGAAATTTTAAACCTAATACAAGTTGGGAACACACTGTTAATAGAAAAAATATCAAAGATAGATGTGTACAATTTAACAGCATGATGTAATAACCATTGGTGGTATTTACTAAGGTCACATAGCATTGATTTAATGAGTTGTTCCTCATTTATAGTGATTAAACATAGACTATATACTTTTATATTGAAAATATTATCATTTTCAGGATAGAAAAGGTAACCCAATGGGGACGCACTAAACACCTAGATTATATGGAGGAAGTATTAGATTTATTAATAGGACAAGGATATAAGATTCAGAATTTAATACATATCCTATGAAATAATAAAAAATAAACATGCATTTCTTAGAAAAACTATTTTTACTAATATTGATCATGTGTTGAATAGAGGGGTAAAAATCATGTGTACACTAATGAGTGAAGAAAGGCTCAAAGTGGTCCTAAATTGGTGACAATATCACCCCTTGGGGGAAATGGGGAATTGAGATATATTTATTGATGGATCTAAGATTATTTATCCATGCATCACTATATATTTCACTACAATATGAATTAATCCATGCATAATTATTGGGAGGACACATCTTTGTAGACCAGACTTATACACAGGAGATGAATGAATATGGAATCTACCAAGTACTTTGAAGTGAGTAGGGGATTCACATAATTTGAATAGGTATACCATGTATCATGATATAAAGGGATTATATATTGTGGTTGGGCTTGGAATATGAGGTTTTGAGGTCACTATATAAATTATTAAATAGTAATATAGCCACATGAATTTCACCCAATGAATCATGGTTGATGATTGATGCCAAAGATAGGGTGTGGTAAGAGACCAATACCACCACTTTAGTTAGGACCAAGGCAGAAATTAGTTAAAATTAATGTGATATAGATGATTCCATGTAGTTTAAAATCATGAAGAAAGGAATAATACCATACAATTTAACATCTTGTGGGATGTTTAATGTTATATTTTCAGGATGTTTGCATTGTTTTTTACCATTATGTTCCTAGAGAGACAATAATAAAGTTTAATTTCAGGAAGAAAAGATTTTTTTACCATGAAATTTAACATCATGTTGTGATTATAAATACCATACGTTTTTATATTATACAATTAGGAACTTTGGACATGTATTTTAATTTCATTCTACTAGGACAAAGGTTGTGCAGTTTAGAATCATGTAATGAGGATGAATGAAATCCCTATTTCTAATGATATTGTGTCATCATCACACTAATAAAAATAGTAAACAAAAAATATATATTCTCATGTGATTCATGATCACTGTGAGAAACAATAAGAAATATAAGATGATTCATATTACATGAGATCACATAACATGGGTGAATAGTTTCAGGATGGAATTTCATATCGACCATTATAAGAAAACTCATGAAGACGGGGGACCAATTAGGTATGACTAACACAGATCAATTCACCTAACCAATGAGAATATATTCACAAAGTTGTATCAATAAGTTTTTTAAACTCTACTTAAATAAATGGGACTTAGTGAAAGTAAAATTGTTACTTGAACAATTTATATCGAGTGAAGTGGAATGTAGGTTGAGGATAACCACTGAGAAACTATTCAAAAGGCATGTTCCACTATCATATCTTTAGATAAGGTGTAAAAAATGTTGAGGATAACCACTGAGAAACTTTCTGAAATATATGTTTAATTATATTGACGTGGAGGATCGCTCCATTGACTCATGTTTTCTAGAATGAAGGTAGTAAAAGACTATGGAACCTATGGAATCACTGTATACTGAGGGGATACCACTTGGAAATGAATGGATGATGTGATTATTCAATCTAAGACTACTCATATGTTTTTTAAGTAAATTTATTTGATCAATGCAATTTTATGACCTATATGTCACTGAATAGTTCCCCCATGCTGGTGGGCCACATGTCCTTAGGCACCCCTCCCCAATTGTTATAGGTTTTCAACTAGCGATGAGGTTCTAGAGTGGTATAGTGGGGAGAATATACCCTCATGATCATATTTTAGGAAAATGGTATATCAATATCAACCAATAGAGAAAGTGTAATATATATTAAGGTATAAGATAATCATCCAAAAGAAAGTAATATAAAATAAAATATACCTTATATCATATACATATGATCATCATGTCATGTATCTACAAAGTAGGAAAACATGTATAAAGGAATCCAGTACTATACATGTATCAAAAGAACATAAATACCAAAATTGAACAATCACCAGCTTGGATCATGAGCCTAGATTGGTCCCATGTTCCCCTATTCCTAATCATATCTATAATCAAGCATCATACAATGGGTTCTTACACCTATCCCTACCTTTATCCACGATGTTTATCTGAGTACCCAATGGAGAACTGAATAGGGTTATATATAACACTCATTTGGCCAAAACTAACAAATTATATAACAATTCCATTATATAAAATATAAATAGAGGTACTGTGAAGTATATCACAGAAATAACAGTAAATAAATTAATTTTCCAAGTACACAAGTGATCCTATCTATCCAAACATGGATCCCTATGAAAAACTAATCAAACTCCCATAAACAAGGGCAGTTTTAAAGAATGAATAAACAATTGAAAATATGTCCCACTTATTTGCTATAATTAGATATCCATACCAGGGATCTCTATAATAATACTAAAATTTATTCAATTTTCATGATGTTTAATCAAGTATCAACATACACAATGGTCTTGATGGGTAAAAAAGAGACACATCACAAAGGATCAGATCCATGTTATAGACGAAAAATGTATCTACATCAAATCCCAAAAAAACTCAATAGAAACACTGTAAATACTAGTGTATAGTACAAGGATAATGTCCAATGTGATCCCAATAAAACTAGATCCAAGGGGTAGTAAGTTCTATTACATCCTACGGAATATGGATCCATGAAGTAAATAAGTTCAAGGGATCTACCACTGTAATCAAGACCGATGGAATATAAATTTCCATGGAGTCATATAGAATTAGGATCCAATATGCTCATTAAATTAATCCACTACCATAATCAGTTCATAAATCAAATCATTCTTCATTTCATCTCATGAGTTTATCCAATACATTTCCACACATTCTATTCAAATAGTTAAATCAATTCAACATCATGAAATCACATCGAAAAGAAGAATATCCTTCCCCTAATCATTCATTAAATTTTCATTCAATTTATTAAGCATCGCCAAATAAGTGGATAGCACACACTCACCCATAGGGGTCTTATAAAATAGGGAAAAAACAAATAAAAACCCCATGGGTGACCGAGGTTGGGGTTTACAACCTCCAACAATAAAAATGTACTCAAGGGGGAAACCTAATAGGTTCTAATTCATCTAATTAAAGAATTAAATTAATTTTAAGGGAACTTTGGAAGGTATGTAATGTCTCACAACTATAATAGGGTATACAAAGCACCAAAACTTGAGAAAATGGTATGTACCACCTATCATATACATGTGAAATAATACTCAACTAGTATCGACATCATATTTGGTCCAAATTTAAAGAAAAACAAAGAATGCAAAAATTACCAAGAAATTGGGAAATTAGATTACACTAAAATAGGTTTTTCAATATGAAGAAAAATAAATAATGGAACAATATCATTTATGAACCTACAAATATGGATCCAATGAGACAATTGATGCTCGAATCTATGTTTGGATTGAATATTTATGAAAAATCATAACTCTTGGATACCATGTAGATCTTATGAGAGATGGGGACACCCTCTGTGCATTGGAAAAATGAAGGATGAATAAGGGTTTTAAAATTATAAATAATCAATGGAATAATAGTCATTTACCCATTAAAAATTAGGTTGTGTTGTTTTATTGCACAATTGTCCAAATCATGTGCCAACCGCACACCCTTCACTATCCAAAGGATGAATCCACATGGTTCTTGTGCATGGTTTCAGACACCATGAATAAACCATTTTTCATGCCTCTTCCAAATATTATAGGTACCTTACACATGCATGAACTCATAGTTTCACAGATTCTTTAAACCATATGGCCTAGGCAGCATGGTTTCTATTAACCATGTGTCCTAGCTGCTGTTTCCTAAAACATGGGCCATAGGCTCTAAAAAATCCTCGAGCACCCTAGAAACTCTTATGAACTCATTAGGAATCCACATTACCTCAAAACAAATCATTAAACCCAAAATCAAAATATATTTACCTCATAGGAAAACCCAATATCATACAATATTCCCCATTGAAGAAATTCATCCTCGAATTTCCCTTCCATATTTGGTTAAGAACTATTTAGGACTAACTTTGTACATTGGGAATGTATGTCGACCTCTTGATCTTAAGTCACATCTTATAAACAGTCATGCCTACACATCACCCATACTATAAGAACTAACTATCCTTAGATAACCATCATTCCTCTATTAATGATTCAAATATGATGAACTAGAAAGGATTAATATAAATCTAGTTCAACCTCCTTAAAATATAGAGTATAAGATGGTTCTATGTGACAACAGTGCAGATGAGATACATGGAAGACATCGTGCATATCTTGGTACCTCTAAGGTAACTAAAACTGGAAGGCTACCATCCCGAATCTCTCCATAATCTCAAATGACTTGACATATCGCAATGAAAACATACATTAACTCATATATTATCTATTTCACGGCCTTAGTGATATATTTAAAAATACTTTATCCTCATCCAAGAACTCTATATGTCATCAATGGTAAGCAACATATGATTTTTTTTCTAGATTGAGAAATACCCATCCTCTTTCTATTCAAATAAACATTCTCTGATGTTTTTTATGAGACAAGGTCCATGAAATGATACCACTCCTACATCTAACTATCATAGTGGTGAACAAAATTTCCTACCATAAAAAGCATCATAAGGTTTCATCTATATATTTTGCTCATATCTATTTTTGTAGTCAAACTCAACAAGGAGTATATGAATCCCCCAAGATCCCCTGAAATCAATGAAGTATTCTCTAATCATGTCCTCTAGGACATGAATCATGAGATCTGATAGGTCATCAGTATTAGGGTGGTATGTTGTGCTCAAAAGAACCTAGTTACCCAATGCCCTCTGAAATCTTAGCCACAAATGAGACAAAAACTAGGAATCCATATCTGATTCATTAGTATGAGGAACCCAATTAAGATTAATAATCTCTTAGATAAACAATCTCTTAAGAATATTTATTGATAGTCTCCCTAAATGGTAGGGAATGAGAAACCATCATGATCATGTCTATAAAATCCCAAACTACACCACTACCTTGAGGTGACCTCAACAACCCAATTACAAAATCCAAAAAAAATCATCCCATTTCCACTCTTGAATAGGTATATATTGTAAAATTCTAGCTACTCACAAGTTTCCTTCCTTCACACACTAATAGGTGGAACACCTCAATGGTGCAAGTCACAGTACATCTTGGTAACATCGAGATGTATTGTCCAAACAGAGGCATGAAACTCCCACATCAACTCCTCATGTATTTCTTCTTGAACCCAAAAGTGACCATGAATATGAAGAATTTTATCATTTCCAATATTAAAATTAAGATGTGGGTCTTCACCTTCCACACTCTCCCATAGGACTCATCCCTCTTGATTTTACAATTGTCTCATCCTCACCCTATCTTGAAGTGTGCATGTCACTTTTATGGATGAGATAAAAGTCTACCTGAGGCTATCCTATAGTTCCTAGTGCATCTCAAATAATAATTACCAAATCCATCACTCACTACAAGCCTCCTAAACCACCTGTATTTGTGTCCTCTTTATCCGTGCATCAAATATTTCATTTCATTTTCTAGGAATATACTAAAGCTCAAAGTCAAAATAATATTTGTACTAAACCACTTTTATTCCCAAAGATCCAATTCATTCAATGTAAATATATACATGTTTATTTTATGGTCTATGTATACAAAACAATTCTCAACTTGTAAATAATTCTTCCAACAGAACAAGGTGTTTACAATAGAAACTAACTCTAGATCATGTGTTTGGTAATTCCTCACATGTGGCCTCAATTGAAAAGACCTGAATGCCATGAATCATTCCTCCAGCATCATAACTTCTACAATCCCGATACCTAAATTGTTTTAATAGACTGTATAGATTATTCTCATCTCTACTAGAATCAAGACCATTGCTAAATCTAATCTATCTTTATGCACCAAAATGGTAGTCTCTTAGATATCTGACTGTAAAAACATATCACTATTTATATTCAAGACATAAATATTTTTTTCTAATTGTGATAAGTCTGATATTAACTTCTGGAAATACATTTATAGCCACATGAATCTCCTTATTTTAACTATTTTCTTGGAATTCTATCATAAAACTATAGCTCACTCCTTCTATAGGTCAATTGGTACCCATGTATCTGAGGTAATATGACCCAAGAAGTGAATCTTATCCATCCATAAGTGGAAATTTGTGATATTAGCATATAACTGAATCTCTCCCAGTGTATCCAAAATGATATCAATATTTTTGGCATTTTCATTTCAATTTTTAGAATAAAAAAATATATCATCCATGAAAACCATCACAGATAAATCTATATATAGATGGAAAAACGATTTTATCAGTTCCATGAAAAATGATGGTGTGCTCGTGAGACCGAACAACATAACAAAATACTCATATAGAATATAACTACAATGAAAATTTGTATGAGGTATTCCTTTATATCAAAAAAGAACCTGATGATATCTCAGTATCATATCAATCTTTTAGAAGACCGAATCACCTCAGATCTGGTTGAAGAGAGCATCTATCGAAAGAAAATGATACTATTCATTAACCTTAAACTTGTTCAATTTTCAGTAATCCACACATAAACTATGAGTTCCATCTTCCTTTTTCAAACAAATGAACGAATAACGCCTTCAGAATTACTGGGTCATATAAACCCCTTTGATTATAAGTCCTCTAGCTATCTTTTGATCTTCATCAACTTAGTAGAATCCATTCTATAATGAGGAATGGATATAGTTTCAGCTCCTTGCACTATCTCAACATGAAAATTCCACCTATCTCTCATGAGGAAAATGAGAAAAATCATCATGTAATTTTTTTTAAATGATCCACCACTATAAGAAATTATCACTACTGCATTCTTTGATAATTGAGATACAAACTAGAAATATGGGTCGTCATCTAACCAATCCCATGATGATTTGGTCAATCTCGTATCATCTAGATATCCCATTCACCTTTGCGAATAAAAACTCTACACAATGGTGAAGAGAAGGACACCCTATGGAGATAGTAATCGAAATATTCTTGATAAGGTACTTGTTAGGCCATCCTAGGTATGATGTTAAACCCAATCATCTCAAGGGAAAAAAGATATCAAAATAATTTAAACACACTAATATCAAGGTGGAACTTCCTTCAATGGTGAACAATCACTGTTATGATCCCTAACAGGGTATTAAGTGTCCTAAAATAATCATATAACTGAACAATGAGACTAGGATCTCCACAGTAGGTACAAATATAAAGATATGAGAAGCACCTATATCGAAAAGTTTTGATACTATAGTATAGGCTGCTAGGATTATACCTCTCTCCATAGAAAACTCTATGCTCTTTTACTTAGGTGTAGACTGCCCAGAAATATCTGTAATGAACCACTACCCTATGAAATAGCCTCACTAACCAGAGTATTAACTCTCTACTATATTAGTAAAAGTAGTTCAAAGATACCTCATCCATGACCACCACCTTTTCCAAAACAACTAGCCCTACTCTAGCTCCCATCCTGATGTGGAGCTATGAAA
The DNA here is from genome assembly GCA_963277665.1 of Viscum album. NCBI lineage: Eukaryota > Viridiplantae > Streptophyta > Magnoliopsida > Santalales > Viscaceae > Viscum > Viscum album. Next base: position 746,125,055 of record OY728143.1, read on the forward strand.
CCCACTCATGAAACTAGAGCCAGAGTTGATCCCTGTCCACCAACTGTATGAGGGAAATTTCTGTAAAAACACTATATGTGGACCATCCTTCTACAAGATCATCACTCAATGGTGTCTCTATCACACTGATTCCTTATATTTCCTCACCTACCATGCTAATGGTAGAATATAACATTACCATCGCTAATATCCTGGATTGTTCTCCCCTCATGATAATCCTCAAAATGGTTCTTTATTCCAGAAGTCAATGAACCACTAGGTCGAGAGGATGAACTACCCTAAATTTTCCCCTTATCTTCTCTCAATTTTTGTTCAATAAACATCACCCAATTAAATATATCTATAATATTAGTCAATTGAAACATGGTTACCATTGATTAAACAGCATGTTTGAGACCATCCTTGAAACATCACACCATCAATCATTCATCAGCATGATAAATAGGTGCAAAGAGATGATTCTCTATAAAATGTGATGAATACTCCATAACGGTCATTTCACCCTGCTCTAAATGCATAAACTCACTGTACCTTCTATATTTCAGGGTATCAAACAAATATTATTAATAAAACTTGTATTTTAAATCAACCCAAACTATTTTCTGGAGTGTATGAACTTGGTTCATAACATCCCACCTCTTCTTAACTGCTCCCTGAAACTTATATTCCACAAGATTTACTCTCCTTTTAGGATGTGTCTCTAAATGATCCAAAATCCAAAAAATATTCTAAGTCCATATCTTAGTATCTTTTAGACCACCATCCCCCAAATATTTGGAAAGATTATACTATTGGAACACATGAGTCAGCCCTTCCATAAACAAGGCAGGTTGTAGTGACCCAAGAATGGTATGCATAAAACGTAGGAAAACCTCATGTAATTTTTACTCATAACCAATATTTGGTACATCCAATTATTCTAAAACATTAAATTTTATGAGTATATTCTAGTATCTTAGACATTACCATCATCAAATCATGGTTCTCTCCACCCTCTAGGCATACACCTGGAGGTCATCGTGGTGGAATATCCTTACAATTCAAAACACACACCTCAAAAAATATTTATTAGTGACAAAGTAAAAAATATAAAATCATAGTAAATTTCAAATCCTTCCTATAAAATTTTCATTCCCCTATGTATCTTACTAAATCAAGGAATGGGTAATAATAACTAGAAACAGTACCAAAGATACTTCCTACTCCCTACTCTGAAGTCATGTATGGTACAACCTCCCTATTTCAACAATTTACATTTCATTCATAATTAATAGTTATTACAATTATAATTAAATCTTTGAACCAAATGGGTCACCACTTACTATCCATATGGACCTTTCCACTTCATGAACTGAAGTGTGGCATCCAATCAATCCAAACCATGACACATTCTAGTCTATGCAACCAATGGTCCATGACTCAGGGTTCCATAGTTGATTTCTTGGGGTGTCTAGTGTTGAATAATTAGGAAGACATTGTTTTAGTTGTGGTAGTAATTATATTCACCAAATATTCTTCTCAATACTACATAAATAATTTATTAAAAAATAGGTATATCTCTTAAGGCACACATAAAATACTTCACAGAGTCAATAAATTCATCCTATATAGAATGGCATAATTTATTTCATGTGAATCACGTAAGGTTCTTGGAATGATTCATAAGATGGCATACCATATTATCATTGGGAAATGATTATAAAATTAATAAAAATATACATCAAACCACAAGTGTATTACCTAATGGTGAAATATTATAAACTATAACCGGAAAACTAAAGAAAAAAACAATTTTCATTACATGCAATTTGGATTTTTCTTACACATGGATTCACTACTCCCAAGCACATATTATTACCAAATAAAAAGTTTTTCCCAATCCACATTCTGCAGTCTCAAAATAGTAAATAAATAATAGAAAATAAACTACCTCTAATACAACTTTATAAACTACCAACCCAGATGACACTAAATTGTTCCTAGAGATGGTGGGCCACATGGCCCCAAGAACTGCTCCCTATATTCTAGAGATTACCGACTAGAAGAGAGGGTGTAAGGTGGTACAATGGGGTGACTATATACTCATGATCATTGTGTAGATAAAAGGTATATCAATATCAATGAATAATGGAAGAGTAATATAAATCAAGACTGAAGATAGAAACCCATAAGATTGTAATATAAAATAAACAAGATGAAATATCATATACCTATGATGATCATTTCATGTCTCAATATAGTAGAAAAATACGTATATAGGAATCCAATACTATACATGTATCAAAAGAATAAAACAAACCAAAAGGAAATATATCTAGCTAGCATCCCAGACCTAGGTCATACATGTTCTCCCCTACTCCTAATAATATCTAAAATCAAGCATCATACAATGGATCTTTCTGCAGTATCTATAGACATCCATGAATTCTGTCTGATTACCCAAAGGAGGCCTAAACATGGCTTGACATAACATTCAATAGACCACCACCAATGGTGTCTATAAATAGTTGAGTATGTGTAATATTAATAGAAGAATGTTTTATTATATCACTGGTATAATAGTAAATAATGGAAATCAGAAAATAAAAAATTTAAATTGGGGCAGAAAACATGGTTCCCTATGAAACAATATTCGATCTCCCATAAACAAGGGGAGATGTAAATCATGAATAAACAAATGAAAATATTTTTAGTATATCCACTATCATTAGATACCCATACCATGTCTATCTAAAAGACTATCAAAATATACCATATGTTTATGCTGTGTAATCAAGTATCAACATTCAAAATGGCCACACTGTGTAAATAATTGTTATTCCATGAAGGGATATATCCATGGTATTTAAGACTAAGGTATCCTTGTAAATTCCAATGAGCATCTTCATGGAAACTCGGTAAATAATCAGGTGGATTCAAAAGAGAATATCAATACATTATGCCCAATATAAGTTCAGGAAAGGCTAATCCATGGGGTAGCAAGGCTTTTGGAATCTGACGAAATTAGGATCCAAGGATTAAATAAGTCCAACACATCCTCTATGATCATCAAGACCCAGATAGGGGGAATTCCAATGGATTACTATGGAATTGGGATCTGTGGACCTAATCCAAGGATTCTACTATTATAATTAATTCATAAATAAAATCATTCATCAATTTTTCTCACAATTTCATTTGAACCATTTAAACATTTTCCATTCATCAATACATCACATGGTAAGGAGGCATAACCTTCTCCTAATCATTCATTAAATTCAAATACAATTTGTGAAATCTCCCAAAACAACTGTCGAGGTGACACTCACTCAATGGGGTGGTATGGAAAATGAAATATACAAAGACACACCCCATGGAGGGCCTTGGTTGGGGATAAAAACCTTAAATAATAAAAACATACTCAAGGGGGAAACCTAATAGGTTCCAATTAATCCAATTAAATATTTAAACTAATTTTAGGGGAACCTTGTGAAGGCCTAGTGGTCTAGGAAACATAAATAGGGTATATAAAGTAACAAACTTTAAGGGAAATGTGTAGTACACCTACCATATAACTATGTTAGAACACTTATCTGATATCATCATCTAATTCACTCCAGATTGGAATAAAAATGAAAAAATATCAATACCCTAGAAATAGGTAAAATTATCTTTCACTAAAATAAATCCATCGATATGAAGATAGCTGAAGAATGGATGAATATGATATAAGAACATACCAACACTGATTCAATAAGACAATCAGTGCTCAAATCTGAGTATAGATTATAGTGTTATATAAAATCCTAACTCTAGGATTCCACAGAGCTCTCATGGTAGTTAGGAAAGACCCACTATACATTGGAAAAATAAAATAATAATAAGGGTTTTAAAATTATTAATAATTAAGGGAAAATTGTTATTTACCCATTAAAAATCAAGTTTCACATTTTTTTTGCACGTTTGGACAAATGGTGCACCAACCATGCACCCATAACAATCCAAATTAGGACCCCATATATTTCAAGCACATGGTTTGGGAAACCATAAAAAATCCATGTTTTACTCCTATACTGAAAATTGCATGTGCATCACAAGGGTGTGCACCCATAGCTTCATGTTTTCCTCCAACCATGAAACCCTATTATACCCATTAAAATTCCTCACACGATTTACTAAAACCATGTATCCTAGGTCACATGATTTATACTAACCATGTAATCAATATACCATTTCCATGAACTCAGGATCCAGGCTCTGAACAGGCCAAGGACACCCCCAGAAACTCCCGTGACCTCATTAGGAATAACCTTTATGTCAAAAGAAATAATTAATAATGAAATTAAAATTAATGTTCCTCATAGAAAAACCCAAGATCATATACTCAATTAGAGATAAATAACTCTAGTTCTATTCCATTATACATTGGGAATGTGGATGGTGTTTAAAAACCTAAATGGAGGAAAATGGGACAATATGATTTTTTAATATGAAAATGATAACCCCTTTAGGGACAAAATAATTTATTTTGATGATGAATTAGAGTGATTTGACCCTAGTGGATATATTGGTTATGGATATATAGCGCAAACTAAGGAATCATTTCATTTAATTCCATGTCATGGGGAAGGTTCTATATTGTTTAATGTCATGCTTATAAGACATGGACTATATAGTTCAATGTAATATTGAAAGGATGTAGACCATGTACATTAATATCATATACCAAGGATGTTTACTATATATTTTAACATCATATAGAAATGATAAAGGCATATTGGCATACATTTGGTATTTCTTTAGAAACATTACATGGGTGTGAGGATTATAGAGGATCCAGTGGGCATGCTTCATCCTTAATCTCAACGTAGAAATATACCATGACATTTATGGAAGAAAAATATTTACCCCCATAAATAGATTCACATATAATATAATGGTTCATGGAATTTCCTCCCAGTGTGGGTGTCATCAAATCAATTAGAGTGTATAGCAGCATTGAAAATGGTAGAGGCTTCTTATCATCCATGTGACACCATCATTGACACTTTTAATAACCAAATGGTTGTGAAGATAAATGTTTCACCGGAGAGGATAATGTTTTAGATTGGGTCATGAATAATTCATTGATGAATGATTTATATAATGGTCTAGAGCAGTAAAATTTATATCTATCCAATCAATACACTTTTTATCATCTTTACTCAAATCCCAATACTAATCCTCAATACCTTAATTTAAATCTAGGGTTGAAAACCCACTTGTGAGTTGCACAAGGAGATCTCTCAACTATATAATATTATGATCTACCATCTCTTAGAGATATTCCTTGAGGAAAAAAGAAGTACTTTTTGGTGTGTCCAAAGAACCCGTGATAAGGAAAATAGTTAGGAAAGTTATCCTTCCCAGACACTTGAATCTTCACGATATCCATAAGATTGGAAAGTTATTTTCCATGTAACATATACATTTGTTAAAAAAAATATACTTTATGAAATATTAGACCATTTTATTTTAATTGTTGAAGGTTCTAGTTAAAATTACCTTTTAGAATCCCTAGGAATCACTGTTAATATGATCAATACCAAATGGGGAATATTTATTGGGGCTACATGGAACTAAATTTGTTTAGGATTAATAGAAAACATTATAGTAGTGGTTTCTTCTCTTCCAAAAATTCTCATGAGTGAATGAGGAAGTGGATTAGTCATTTTCTTTGTCTGTTGCATAGACTCCTCTAACTATTGTTCCCCCCTTAGTGAATTCTTAGTATCCACCTTTGTACTTTTGGGGAGACCAATTTAATGAATAGGTTATCTTCAACTCTCTCCATGAATATCCCTAATATTATATACAATGGGAGTTACACTAGAAGTAATATTTTTAAACTTTACATCATGTGATGAATTGGATAATGCATTCTTTCATCTAATATTTTCATATAGAGAGGTTACTAACACTCATTCTATGAAAAGTGGATCCAAACTGTTATGGTATCATCCAGTGAATATTCTACAAACTTGAAATGGACCATAGAGCGATATTTGTTCATATAAAAAGTCACTTACCTTTAATTTATGAATAAATAATCAGAATATGGGTACTTTCTGGGGCTTTAGGGCTCCTAGAATTGGGACACACATAGATGGAAAGCATGTAACATGATGTTATGGGTCACATATATCATTGAATAATATGAAACATGTATTAATAAATTGTATAACTGGGTGGATTTTATCCACCCATTTTTTGTGTCCCTTCTTTTTAAACTTTTTTAAATCTCATTTCATTTACCTAACCTCTATGTGAGTAGATGGATAATTGGTCATCACATTTGGTGATACTTCATCTTAAATCTACCCACTTATTAGCTATATTACATCTGAATTGGATTAGTTGTGGTATAGGGGTGGTCAGTTAGGCTATTACACTATAAAGGTAACTGAAAGGATTTATGGATCCTACCACACATTTTCATGGCACGCTCTATTAGTTCTATTTGATAGTCCAAGGGATATTTATTGAATGAACTCTATTGGTAGTATGATGGGATCATCTTAACATGCATCTTATGTCATGAGGGTATCCCCATAATATATTTTCATTTATTTTTCAACTGATATCAAGCTTATAGAGGAAGTAAGTGTTTTTGGAAGCCACTAAGATGTTTATATCAACATTGGGCATACCATATTTTCCAATAAATCTATTTCCTTTGTCATAGTTTTGGTAGGTGAAATGGATTTTTTTGATTAGAGGATTCCCAATACCCATGTCCTATATTTGTTACCAAGTATTAACACCTCTGTTAGAATTCACCTAACATTTTGGGTTCTTTATGGGAGATTCTTCCTCACCCACACCATCGTAAACATATTGATCTTGGTTTTCAATGGGTGAATTTGAATACATTCCCAATGGTAGTGGTTATTTTTGAAAATTCCTTTTCATCATCAAGAGAAAATTATTTTAGAAAATGTTTTAAACGTTTTAAGGGAGTGAACTACAAGTCATTATACAACCCCATCCCATGATACACACATTTGGATATTCTTTTTTTAATGATTAGGTGAATTACTATTAAGATATTAGAATAAACGTACCAGATATATGGGTGGAATCCAACAGATTGGGTGTCATTCCACCAGAAGTGTATAATGCTTCACTTTTTTCACTATTTTTCAACAATATTTTACTAATTGGTACTTCTATGATACATTATCTATAAACTTTTAAGGTAGGTAAAAATGTTATAGAGGTTCTTATGGAGTTATGATGCATGGATTTTAGAAAGTAACTATATGATTGGGAATTTTTGGGCTTCCTATTTCAAAATCCTAATTGGATATTGTATGTGTCTTAAGATTCCTATATAATCTCATTGTCATCCATAAAATATTAAAAGAGGGTACCCTTTATTTGGGCTAGTGGTTGATAGGAATCCCTTGGAGGATATTATGAGGACCACCATTACTATAGATCACCACGTAGGTGTGTTATTATCTTAGATTCCCTACCCTATGCTATAGAAATATCCCACTAAGATGACTTTGAGTCTATAAATATCACCATATTGAAACAGAACCCTATTTTGTTTATATAAATTCTCTGATTTCATTATCTCCAATCAGTATTGATCTTTATTCAAAAATGATAGGTCAAACCATCCTGTTTCCCCTACATTTCGTATAGATTTTGGGGGAAAGCATGTTCGTGGAACTGGGGGAATCATTTATAGTTATTTCAATGATTAAAAAACATCCATCATGAACATGTAATTTTAATGTTTCATCAAGACCATGTGCACTTGGGTACCATAAATTCATATTCTCAATTGATTATTCCTTACATAAAGTCATTGAGGTAATGTAGGTTTTATATTCACCACTAGGTTTTGAATAATCTAGGGTTCTGAAATATCAAGTGTCATCTTACATTGATTCCCATATAGGTCTTTGAGAACTATAATGAGAGTTACCCAATAATAAGATTCTATGAATTATTGAGATAACTTCCATGAGAATTTTTAATGTTAAGGGGGTGACACAATGTTTTTTTCATTACAGTGTGGACCAACATTTTTTATAAAGTATTTCTTCCTATAGAGGATGTTCTTGGAGATAAACCTAATCATCATGGGGAGGAACACCATAAAAACATTATTGTATTAATGAATAGGATATTAATCCTAGTATTCCTTGTGGAAGTCTAGAATCGCAGTCCCACAATACCAGATAACCTTCCTTGAATGTTGGTTTGGACTATAGGGGTGTGACTATGGATGAGGGAGTGGACTCTTGTAGAGAATATTCAGTGGTCAACCCCTGGCATTGACACTTTTTAGCCTAAACATTGGAAAATTGGGAAAGGATTGGTATTGAAATGTTTTCTTACCAGTAGTTGGTCATGTTCAGATAGTAGTATTATTTAGTGACATCCCTCCTTAGAGACACTCGATCAATAGCTAGGGTTGGAATACCATGGATTTATCCTATATCCTTCTCATAGGGGGAATGTGGATTTATCTCACTCTAGGGAGAAACTCCGAAACTAATTAATATTGTTAATAAGAGGAGCTTATCCCTATGAGATCTTTTTTGTTGAGGATGTTAGTGTGGTTTTAGGACCTCAAGATCATCCCAATCCATCATTTGGGTGGGGATAATTCACTCATGGTTGTATCGGTGGATAAAAACATTTAGAATACTCTAATATAATACCTTTATCGAGGATTATAGATGAGGGTGATCAGAATATTGGGATGAATTTCAAATGGAAACTTAGTCATATGTATATCGAATCACCACAAAAGATCTCTTTAGAGTGTTAGTAGCATTATGAGCCCCATTATTACTTCCTAGCCTACTAATAATTGTCGGTAAACCTATCCTAATATGTCCAAGGTCAAAATTTTGTAAAATTTGATGAATAAAACCATGGGAATTTTTATAATTATTTTGACATGAAATATTTTCATCCACTCATTATTGAAAATGGAAATTCATATAGGTTTTGGCCAATTATATTTCTAAATAATTCCGATAGAAATATTTCTAGATTCATAGAATTGTCCTGATATGGTCCCATGTTCACACATTCGAATGGTGAGAAACCCCCCATTATTGAGGTGTTTATGATTGGAACCATTCCATAAGAATAAAAGGATGTTAGGATGCTTCATCCCACTAAGGGAATTATTTCATGGTATGGTAATCCATTATTTATTTATAGAATCCTTATCAACCCCATTATTATGTTCATACTTATAGAAATTATTTAATTACATCACTTGATCCTTTAGTAGAGAAAATACCTTATGATTAGAGTTATAAATGTGGTGGGAAGGTTGGATTATATTATGCCTTCCTCATTTAATGAAATCAGTGAATACTGTGGTCATCACACAATGAAGGATGGGATTGTATGTATAATTCTAGAAAGGAATTCACTTATAGTTTATTGTTTGGTGGGGACTCTCATGGTTTAAAGTTTAGTAGGGATGATCATGATCAAGATTAAAGTGGGAATGATCATGATTTAGAGTTTAGGGGGTATGCTCATGATTTAGAGGCCACTAGGGTTGCTCCCAATTTAATGTCTAGTAGATATTCCCTATAGGATAATGCCTCATAAGTAGTAATGGAGGTAGGCATGATTCTCTCTAGGATAATGGTTTGGTAATGGGGTGTACCTCCACCCAAATGGAATATGGTTTGGTATTAATTGATGGTATTGACCTCTATGATGTATCCTATATATCATACTAATGTTAGAATAAATACGCATGTAGTTCTAGTTGCATAGTTTAAGTTCATATAATAGAACCTGTCTATTCAGTTTAGCAATATGTATTAATGATTCTTATGTCCTATAAGGTGTGACAATATAAAATTAATTCTAGTATATTCATTGGGATATCAACACATTGTATCATAGAAATAAGGATATGTGTGGGGTTTATGCAATAGTTAACTAACCCATAGCATGTTTAAAGGGATTATAGATGAAAAATAACAATTATAATGGTGGGTATGGATTTATCATGAGTAAATCCATATTACCAAGATTTAAGACTCATGTGTTATATTTGTCATAAAATATTTCATGATTAAGGAGGCACAAAATGGGTTGGAATAACACAGTGTCACCTAAAATATGTGTTTCATGCCTTGAATCATGCGAGGAGTTATTTAATTCCACAAGATGTGGTCTCTGTGTATAGGGACTAGTGTGAAATTGTCTCATTCTATTTCCAATGCATTGAAGATACTTTATAGGATAATTTAAAAATAAACAGAAATATTCCATGGAAGTTTCTTGGATTGGATTACGTTAGGCATTTAATTTTTTGGTAGTGTGATATGAGATGCGTGGACTTCTCAAAATAATCTAAAATATCTCAATGTTCGGAGATGAGAGGTTGTATATACCTCAAGAATCATTGAAGTGTTGGACAAGAAAAGTTTTTTATTATGGACATGTTGGAATTTTGAAGTCATAGTTTCATGCTTACACATCATTAGATTCTATGATTCTCTAAATACAGACTCATAAATGTCTAAAAGAATCTATAAATATGATTAAAATTTTAATTTTATGAACATAATTACTCCTATTCAATCATGGATATATTTTTATGTATCATCAAACACCTCCAATAAGAATTTCCAAATTTCTAATAGGGATAGGGATGGTTTGAGAAGGAAGGGAAAGAAGGACTATTCTATCCTACCACCCCCTTTGGAAACTCAGTCTGCTAAGAAAGAAAGTGACAATAAGGACTCCCTAGAAGAGGTGGTCTTGCAGCCATCAAATGTTTAGGGTGAGAAAGTATTTGAACCATTACTGAGAAATGAAGATGAAGTGAGTTAGCAAGTGTTGTGGCTAAACGCTTCAGAAGAGGAGGCAGCTAAATTGATTGGGAGGACGTTAAAAACGACACTTACTAAGGAGAAATATGCTTGGGTGGACAAGCAGGACCTTATCCTTGTCGGGGGATTTAACAAAGGAAATATTAGCATTGAGGAGTATATTAAAACTTGGGATCAGATGGCTTTGGAGCTAGAAAAGTTGTGGTTGGAGTCTCCAAACATTCAGGTATCCCCATATCTTGTAAATTGTTCAGGGAAACACAGTCTGGTAAGCTCAAACTATCCTTTAATGTTTCTAGACAATTGTCATTTTTTTTCCAGAGTTTAGGATATTCTGTCCAGGGTTTCAGGACCCAGTTGGTAGGTTGGGTGTGATTTTCGGTTGTTGTTCACCTGGAATTTTGATAGGACCGGCTCAGATGGGCAAGAGCACGCTGCTATCTCCTCTACAGGTCATTTTGGATTTGGTTGACTGAGAGGGATGGCTTTGCCATCAGGAGGGACCATGCTTGCATGGGATCACTGAGTGGTCTTTTATTTAATATGGCAGTTGCTGCTTATGCTTGGAAGAGGAAGATTCTGTTTTTTTGCTTGGGGTTGTTTGGTGTTTTGTTGAACTTTATGGTTTATCATTTTTCCCGCAAAAGTGTTTTCCTTAATAAAAAATAATTTTCAGTCAGTCAGGTAAGTATCAATATCATTTCAAGATTGTTTTCGTCCAGAAGTCATAAATCTCAACATAACATGTTTTTTATTAATACATATTTAGGGGATAGGTTAAAAACTACCAAAAAATAGTCCATGAACTATGTCGGATAATAGGGCTCTTATGTGGATTCATTACCTTTGTACACTGTCCAATTCTATGATTTCCTACTTAATTTACAAAAATAATGAAATTTTTATCAAATATTTTCCATTATGGTAATTCTATAGGTGGAATAAGGTTTCCATCATGAATTCAATATTTTTTTCTATCTCATCCAACATAAATCATTTTAAATTCCAAAATAAATGAATTATACAAGGAATTTGTAAAAAATTACTAGATTTCCATAGTAGGCAGTTCGATGTCTATCCATGGGAGTAAATCATAGTTGGATCTCTCATTAATTTTATATCATGATGTCCCATATTTAGTAAATTTTTATAATCCTTAACATATCTTAATATAAAATAATAGATAATAGGACAAACATATATTTAATTATACACTGTTGTTAGTGGACATAATATTGTTTGCATCATTGTTGGAATCTTAAAGATCAATTCCTTCAAGAAGTATCTCTTTCAAATGTTTATAAAATTATGTAAAACGTTTATCACACTAGACATTTATTTATTTTAAGTAACCCAATATTTTTATTTTTGATACCACTAAAAATTACAATAACCAAGGAACATTGTTTTTTTTTGGAATGACTATATAATCATTCAACATATACTGTTTTGTAAATGGTTTCAATGTATAAATTAAGAATTAATTCATCAAGATAGTACTTTTTATAATACTTAATATCTTTATAAATTTTAGATCTTGAATTATTCGTTATTTTACAATCCTTGATGTAGTTTGTACAAATATAGTTGAAACTATAGATTTCTGAAGGACAGTATAGGGACTCTGAGAGGGAGATGAATCACTATACATAAATTTTATCAATTTTATAATTTTTTTTCAAATAGTCCCTCTTAGACTTGAACATATTTTCATGCTAAGGGTAACTAATCAAATACATACATTAAATAGTCACATGAACATGTAATGTAGATAATAAAATAAAAAATAGTATATATAATGTTTTTACAAGGTTAGACCTCAATGATAGAGCCTACACACTTCCATTTCCAACTGTTATTATTCCATGGATTTCAGTATAACTACAATTTGTAGGGATTAAATGTTATATAAAAATAAAATACGAGCTTCAAGGAGGTGTCGTCAACTTCTTAGATATGAATTTTTTTTAACGGAACCAGTAGTTTTTCAATGGAATTATTTATTCTAGTACAATAATTTCTTAAAATATTATTATAAATAAACACTAGAAAAATATCTCTCTTCAACTTTATATTTCCTTACATAGACTAACATATTTGGTTACTCAAATGAGTGTCCATGACTTCATCTCAATAAAAAATATCATCTTCATGAAATTAAAACCTATAATTCACTAAAATTACTATAATATATGAATTCTACATCGACTCATTATATAATCAGAATGAATAACATAAAGACTTTAATACATTGCTGGTTTTATTCTTCAACAATTCACTGAATGTATAGAATATATTATTTTCCAAAAAAACTAATATTCTATAAATATGTTTTCTTCATCTCATTATGTCAATGAAATATACTTCTCACCTTATCTTATTACTATATATAAGAATATTTCATAGTGTTCATACTTGTATTTCAAGTTACTTTTTTTTATCAACTACATAAAACTTCATGCAACAGGTGTACATGGGATGTTCTTTCTCATATATTATTATTTAATACTATAAGAGTACAAAACTATTCTATTTCTTCCTATTCACATAAATATATCATGAATATCCTCCTCTTCACATAGATAGATGTGTAGATCTCTTCTCACTTCACAAAAACATATATGTGGATTCTTTTTTTCATGTTTGTAAGTTGGGTGGATTCACTTCTTGTTCTTCATGTAAAAAAGAATGAATGTGCAATATTTTTCATCGTGTGAAGGAATGTGAGGTGATATCTATTTTTTAAGCATACAGACTCTAAAAAAAATTAATTATCATCCCTCGGTGTCAACATTTATAAAAGTAATCCATATCCCTCTCTTCTAGGATTTATATTGAATCAAAGTTCTTTTAAAACATACCAAAAATTATATTCATACTTTTATCTTAATGTGATGTTGAAAATAATGGCTTCATATGTTCACATAAAGTGTTTGTCTGAACCCCATGCATATGATGCAAAATCTAGGTGTATTGTGATAATTTGATATCTCATATGGTGTCTTGGTACCAATCATCAAAAAAGTATTATTAATTTTATTTATACAAGAAACTCTTGCTCATACATGTTCCTAGACCACAAGAATAGAATTTGAATAGTAATTCCACATTTTAGTATATCGCAGTTGGAACACATGCAACTTGATTGAAATCACCACTTAAATCATGTAGATACAATAACATATTGGACATCACAAAATATTGATCACATACTCACTATATCACATACTCAACACTTCATAATTCTTGTATGCATGCTTTCATAATATCTTCATGTAATACCATCATGAACTAAATAACAATTAAATTTGTGTACTAAATGATCACCTGAACCTCATCATATCGTTTCTTCTCTTATCATCCTAATATACTAAAACTATTTCATATCAACCTTGTGGAATACCAATAGTTATAATTTAAGACCACATAATAACCACAAAATTTGGTCTCATTCTCATGGAATTGTCATCTAAAAACCCCATGCATCAAAAACCCTTCCTATTTTTGTTTCCCTTAAAATCATTGTGGCATCACTTACCAACCTTGAAAACATCCCATGCACCACATAAGCATCTCATTTCTTGCTCGTCATTTGAACATATTACATCCATAGTCAAAATTCATAGAACCACTTACTGTTGGTTCAGAGTAGCCATGCACTATGTATTGCTTGGTTCAATGCACACGTACATCATCACTTATTGACTATGTGTCATAATGGATTCCATCATCCCCTACTACCCCCATGACATCACCTATAGGACACATAGTATTTGCGTCATTTTTTTATTAAATCTTGGATGTTTTATTAATCTTCCTTGGTACATCCATACTTGTATTGTTGTGGTTTAGTGTTCCAATCATGAATATTGATAGTAGAAACCTTAGTGGGTGATGGTTGAATACGACTCATGTGGTGTTGTTTTGATAAATGTCTCTCACCTACTCAAAATTTTAGAAACTCGAGAAAAATTAATGGTGTGTTTTTTTAAATTTCAACCCACATTAGTTCTTCTAAGGGATTTCCAAAGCTTAATATTAATTTCCTCAAAAAGAACTAGCTAGAACAAGGATTCCCATAGCTAGTGTTATCATAAAACATCCCTTGTAACCCCACATTTGATAGGCTAACCATATCCATGAAATATTTGCTTTATCCTATGAACCTTCCATGCATGCATTCCTAACACATTTGTGATCTCCGACCTCACAATTACCCTCCTCCTAGCTACTCAAGAAGTCTATGTTTGGTTAGGATGGTTCATGCATCCACCACAGTGGTTTTGGTCGAATAGTGCTTCATAGTTATCCATTACTAGAATATTTTTATATATATTGAAAAAAATAATTAGATAAATATATCAATATATCTCCTTTGAAAAAAATATACAAAAAATAAAATCCAACATCCATGTATAATTTAACTTTTCCTTATGTATATACAAACTATATGGAAGGATGTTTTCTCAAATAAACATTAAATTAATAATCATCAAAATGTTTCTATTTATTTAAAATAATAAATGTATGGATTATTCTTCACTCCTTTAATTTTGGTAAGTAATTTGCATTCTATAAACCCCACTTGAAATAGGTTTAAACATTATGACCAACTCCAAAATCATCACAAATAAATGGAGGGTTTTATAATAAATAATGATATATAATGAATCCATAAAAATTATCCTTGCATCATCACTCCACCTCTTTTGTTGAGAAATTCATCTTCTTATTCATTGAATTTTTTTCATTATGGTATATCAAGAAAAATAGAACATCAATCATTATATATTGACATGGACTCTTCAATATCTCCGTATGGATTTTAGTTTTTATCACTTCACTATATAAAGTCACAGTTCATATTGTCACGACCCCCTCCCCACAAAGTGTACCCCTCCTGGGCCGGCAACATGAGAAGGGAGATAATGACCCCCGAGTCCCGCCTCCAGTAGGCCCCGGGTTGGCGACTAGCACCGAGGGTATAATACACACACAAATGGGAGGCATTACCCTCTAAGAGAACACATGAAGAAGAGAGAGATAGAATAGACTCCAACCAACTCCATCTCATAACTGAAATATAAAAGAAACCCAAGTACATATATGAAATGTCATGCAAAAGTACTAAAACTGAAAGGGAAAACTAAAAGTACCCAAAAGAAAGGAAATTGGCAGCGACCACGAGCCCGAACAGCTCCTCCTCCAACCACAAGCTAGTAGTAACCCGCTTGATCTCCAACTTTCTCCAAGTGACCTGAAAAACAGTTTATATGTACATAGGGTGAGTATAACAGTATACTCAGTAGGATCCTCCCCAAGCCTCTTGTGCAAAGGTAAAGAAAGCATGCTAAAGCCCAGTGAACAACAAGTGAAACTAACTCGTCACCTAAACAGGTATACTATGTTCCCAACCTCACCATGTCTACTCTCACCAAGTAACGCATACAAGAATATAGCATATAGTAAAGAATATCAAGGGTACCCCGCTACTACTTCCCCACTGGTTTGCCGCTTTGCCCCAATGACATACGTCCTGTGCATCTCTCTCCAAAGGCTTGCCCGCAGACACCTGGGCTAAGCTCCACAATCTGCACCTCGTGCACCACATAGGCTTGCCCGCAGACACCTGGGCTAAGCACCACACCATCCTCACAACCAAAGTAACCAGGTAGTTTCCGGGAGCCACCATAGCTCGTATAACGTGTATCATACGTTGATTATTATACCTCAAGCCATCACATCCCATACGCCGAGTAAGGATCCTCAAGCCATCACAGCCTATACACGTTACACCTATAGTATTCCATAGGATACTATATCCAGAATATATGTGTGGGAAATAACCACAAGCCATCACAGCCCTCTACACACATATATGGGTAAAACTAACCACTGTGCCTACCAGCACAAAGACCTACCAAGAGAAGAGAGCGGGGCCAAAGGGTGTAGTCATCCATTCAACCTCCCATCAGAATGTTGGGGAAAACACCCCCCAGGGCTCAGAATCCCAGGGGTGTCAGTTGCCCTTATCGACAGGGTGCAGTAGCGTATAGAAACACAAAAAGTACAGAATATATAAGTAACTCACATCCACACTATGGGAATTACCTAGTCTTAGATACAACTGCAGCTAACGTCTCTCAGACTCCAGGCTGCTACTTCAAAGACTAGGTATCCTACAAGCACACAACCATTTGAAGAGCTTTATTAGATTACTCCATTCTCATTTTATCAGTTCCACTGTACGTTAATTAATTATTTAATCATTAATTAAGAATGAACAATTCCACATTAAACTGAATTGGCATCACATTCAAAAACAACTGCTCCTTTTTAAGATTCACATCACCTTTAAAATTCCAGCATCTCCATCCCCGTGGATTTTCACCATTTAATCAAACATTCCTTACAGAATTACTTTTCCACATTCCCAGGCATTCTAGAAAAGCATCCTATGCTTCTAAACACAAAGGAGGCTCAACACGGTGAGTAGATATACTACCCATCGAGTCTTTGCCGCCTATAGAAAGAGCATAGACCCATCCTCCATCGAGAGGCTAAACACGGAAAGCACGTGGCATACCCCGCGTGTCTTCGCCTCCTTCGGAAAGAGGGTAAGGAATACCTGCTGCCTTGAGCAATGGGGAAAAGTAAAGCAGATAAACAACCAAACCAAACCACCAACATCAAACCATCACATTCATCTCATACCATCACCCTTGGTGTCCTCCCCGACACCCATATGCATAAACCGATGTATCTCGCCACACTAGCCATCATCCGCTGCCACAACCACAAGTCTCCATGCCTCCACATATCACAACAGCCATCCAGGCTCACATCACAGCACAAGAAGCAGGAAAACAAACATCACAAAATGGGCTCTCGGCCCATTAACAGGGCATTCAGCCTTCAAACACAATGAGCACTCAGAGCTCCAAACCACAAGGCATTCAGCCTTACAAGCAAGCGGGTAAATCAGAACCCTTTTGAAATTCCCACATAATCTGTTTTCTAATCCATATGGAATTAACAGATTTGTTATTCGTAGGTTCCAATCATGGATACCTAATCAGCAAGCTATCACAATTAAATAACCATTCTTACTTCCCTAATTTGATTATCCTCAAATTAGAACAACTACAACAACTGCAATAACCAGATTAATGTACATGCCTCTTTATCTTTAGCCAATTAATTAACAATTAATTTCGACTTTACGTTCGTTATCAATTTCTATCATGAACGATCAACAAATAAAAGAAACATAGATATCACTATATCTAGGAAAACATGAGGCAAACCGTTATCATGGTATAAAGCAACAGCATGCGATCAACCAATTCTTTTAATCCGGTTCAAGTATTTAATTAGGTCAATTCCATTGTGATCCAAAGAGATAAATCATGCTAATTCTATGATTGCACATATACAATCAGAGAAGCCATGAATCCCCTACCTCGAAGAGTTCTAGACGTCCTTTATCCACACAACAGTTCACGATCCTCCCCTCGTGACAACTGCATCCACCGGAGGATGCTTATATCGAAGATTGATCGACACGGCTCGGTTGCATCCAACAGAACGGAACTGATCCTAGGAGTAAAGGTTGATTATGTAACTCCTATGGAAAGGATTTAAAGGTTCTAGTGCCTCTTTATCGAGAACAAAGGAAAAGAACAAGGAAGAATGATATCTCGTCCCTTTTTAAGATTTAATGGGGCGACGGTTTAAGATCCGGTTAATTCTCCATTAAAAACGGATCACATTAACCCACGCGGTTTGACCAAGTAAAACATTCCAAGCCTTGGGAATAATTAATATAGGATTTATGGCATTTGAAACGGCCTTAAGAGCCCTTGAAATAAGGCTTTAAATGTATTTTATGTCAAAGGAAACGTCAAAAGGGGCAAAACTGTAGGAGTCTGGAAACACTGTTCACCCACTGTTACTGTACACGAAACCGATCTGTGAAACCGATCTGTCACACCGATCTGTGAAACCGATCTGTGACACCGATCTGGGAAACTGATCTATGACACCGATCTGTGAAACCGATCTGTCAGACCGATCTGTGAAACCGATCTGTCACACCGATCTGTGAAACCGATCTGTGCCACCGATCTGTGAAACCGATCTGTCAGACCGATCTGTGAAACCGATCTGTACCATCGATCTGTGAAACCGATCTGTCAGACTGATCTGTGAAACCGATCTGTCACACCGATCTGTGAAACCGATTTGTGACACCGATCTGTGAAACCGATCTGTCACACCGATCTGTGAAACAGATCTGTGACACCGATCTGTGAAACCGATCTGTCACACCGATCTGTGAAACCGATCTGTCACACCGATCTATGAAACCGATCTATCAGACCGATCTTTTACTGTTCATAAAACTGGGAACACTGTTCACAGAACTGGAAAATTGGCAAAGTGTTGGGGATAAGTCCTCTTGACCTCCCAAAACACCTCCAACACCAAGATTTCAAAAAGTAATGGACCAGAGAGGTCCGGGCCATTACATTAGATACCTCTCAAAACATTCTCATCCTCGAGAATTAGAAACCAACCCAGAAGAGAAGAGGGGTCCAAACAACCACCCCATAAGATACCTCTCAGGGAAAAACCACCATGAGTTGTTCGAAAGCTGGAACAAAACTCCGACATCCGAGAACAAACAATCCATACCCAAACAATTCATTCACAACATCACATCAAAGGTACATAAATAAAACATGAAAGGTCTAACCAGAGAGGAAACATCATTACATGAAAGGAGTTAAACATTAAACAACTCTGGGTACTGAGCACGTATCTGTGACTCATGCTCCCAGGTACTCTCCTCCATGCCACCGTGTCGCCACAAGACACGAACTAAGGGGATAGAACGCGCACGCAACACTTTCTCCTTGCGTTCTTGGATCTCCATAGGTCGCTCCTCGAAGGTTGCATCATCGTCAATATCAATCTCTCCCCAATCGATAACATGAGATTCATCATGAAGATAACGACGGAGCTATGATACATGGAAAACATCATGTATCCGACTCATATGAGGGGGAAGTGCTACTCGATACGCCACAGCTCCAACACGAGCTAACACCTCGAAAGGCCCAACAAACCAGGGAGAAAGCTTAATTCCACGACCAAACCTTCTCTACCCACGACGGGGAGTCACCTTTAGAAACACTTGATCCCCAACATTAAACTCTAAGGGTCTCCTTCTTTGATCAGCATAATATTTCTGATGATCTTGTGCTGTCTCCATCCTCTCACGAATCACCTGAACCATCTCTATTGTATTCTGCACTAGTTCTGGTCTGAGAATTGCGGACTCTCCGACCCCAGTCCAGCACAATGGAGAACGGCATGGCCGGCCATACAAGGCTTCAAACGACACCATGCCGATGGTAGAGTGAAAACTATTATTGTAAGCGAACTCTACCAAGGGTAAGTGCTTCACCCATGAACCTCCAAAATCAATAACACAAGAGCGCAACATGTCTTCAAGATTCTGGATTGTTCGCTCTGTCTGACCATCCGTTTGAGGATGAAAAGCAGTGCTAAGGCACAGTTGAGAGCCAAAAGCATGCTTGAGACCTCTCCACACCCTAGAGGTAAAACGAGGATCTCGATCAGAAATGATCGTACTAGGTACTCCGTGAAGCCTCACCACCACCTCCAGATACTGCCTCGACCAAACTTCCACTGAGCTCGACTCCTTGATCGCTATGTAGTGGGATGATTTTGTTAAACGATCCACTACCACTCGTTTAGAATCATGTCCTCCCGGAGCTCGAGGTAAACCTATAACAAAGTCCATTGAGATGTCCTCCCACTTCCACTGAGGAATCTCTAAGTGCTGGAGAAGACCACCAGGAACACGGTGTTCGGCCTTCACCTTCTGGCAGACTAAACATCGAGACACACATTCTGCAACTGTACGCTTCAGCCCAGGCCACCAAAACTGACTCCTCAAGGATCGGTACATCTTCGTCACACCAGGGTGTACCGCCAAGGGTGAACTATGGAACTCTCGTAGAACCGTCTCGCGCATCGCCAAGGGAATGAAAAGCCTGCCATGATACAACACTCGGTGTTGTTCATCCTCCGACCAACCATCAGGGGCCTCACCACATACAACTCTGTCTCTCCAAACTTCCACCTCTAGATCACCCAACTGAGACTCTTCCACCTTCTGCATTAGGGATGACTGCACCGTCATCTGGAAAAGACAACCTCTTCCCCCAAATTCTCCCATATCAAGATGCAAAGCTGATAGCTCTTCCATCACTCTCCAGGAATCACCAGATTCACGCACAACATCATTACGTGACTTTCGGCTCAGTGCATTAGCAATAACATTCCCTTTTCCAGGTTTATACGATATTTCAAAGTCGTATTCCTGCAAGAACTCCATCCACCGACGCTTCCTCAATTTCAAATCCCGCTGAGAGAAAACATACCTCAAACTCTTATGATCGGTGAAAACCACAAAGCGCTCGCCAATGAGGTAATGTCTCCACAACTTCAGCGCAAACACCACGGCTGCCAACTCAAGATCATGGGTGGCATAGTTGCATTCATGGGGACGCAACTGCCGAGACCCATAATAAACAACAGACCTCTACTGCATGAGAACACACCCTATCCCCAGATGTGAAGCATCACAGAAAACATCAAACTGGACTCCCTCCGCTGGAAGACAAAGTACTGGAGCACTTACCAACTTCTCCTTTAGATATTCGAAAGCTGCCTGACACTGATCAGTCCATATGAACGCTTGATCCTTCCTGGTCAAAGCTGTCAGAGGAGTCACAACTCGGGATAAATTATCCACAAACCTCCTATAATAACCTGCGAGACCAAGAAAACTTCACACCTCTGACACAGTCTTGGGGGATGCCCAAGACACTACTGCTTCTATCTTCGAAGGATCCACAGCTACTCCCTGTTGGGACACAACATGCCCTAAGAAACGAACTTCTCGAGCCCAGAACTCACACTTGGACAACTTCCCAAACAACTGATGTTGGCGAAGAACTCCCAAAACGGCTCGTAGATGCTCTGCATGCTCCTCTTCAGATGTGGAGTACACAAGGATGTCATCGATGAAGACCACAACAAACTTGTCCAGGAATTCACGGAACACAGCATTCATCAACCCCATGAAAAAAGCTGGAGCATTTGTCACGCCGAATGGAATTACAACAAACTCATAATGCCCATGACGACAGCGGAAAGCAGTCTTCGGGATATCCACATCCTTTACACGCATCTGATGATATCCTGACTGCAAGTCTATCTTTGAAAACCAACTTGTACCCTTCAGTTGATCGAATAGGTCATCAATCCGCAGGAGAGGATAGCGGTTCTTTATTGTCACTTTGTTTAATCGACGATAATAGACGCATAACCGCAAACTGTCGTCGGCCTTTTTCACAAACAAAACTGGTGCACCCCACGATGACACACTTGGCCGAACAAAACCACACTGCAACAAACCATCGAGCTGTATACATAGCTCTCGTAACTCAGAAGGGGCCATCCTATACGGAGACATAGAGATAGGAGACGCTCCCGGCTGTTGCTCGATCCCAAACTCGATCTCTCATCGAGGGGGTAAGGATATAACCTCTTCTGGAAAGACGTCAGGGTACTCCTCTACGACCCTAGGAAACGCCAACTATTGAACCTCTGAAGAACTAAGCATCATCCCAGCCATCATGGATGATAAGGATGAAACTCGTCTATGACTCATCCGAGGATCTCTCTCACCAACAAACACTACTTCCTCTCCATATTCATCAAAGAAAACGACCTTCTTCCTATAGCAATCCACAATAGCCTGCACCGAATACAACCAATACATGCCGAGGATGACATCATATGGTTGTATTCGTAAACATAGGAAATCTCCCCAAGAGCGGTGCTGCCCCAACACTAGCTCACAGTCTCTACATACTTCAAACAAGCTAGCTCGACCTCCAACTGGCGTAGTCAACGCCAAGGGCACTGGAAGCCTCTCTACCTCAAGTCCCAAAGCGTGGACAAGGGTAGGGGATATAAAGGAGTGTGTCTCTCCTGAATCAAACAAGGAATACACCAAGGTAGAAAACAAGCAAAGGGTACCTCGAACGACATCTGGATCGCATGGGGCTGGCAACGCTAGAGCATGAAGCTCACCACGACCACCTCTGCGGCCTCTCTGACCTTGATGACGACCACCACCACGGCCATCCTCTGCTCTCTGAGGACGGGGTGCATAATGGGGCTGTCCTCTGCCTGCTCCATCTACCCTCTGGTGATCTAAAGCTGGTGCAACCTGCTGCTGCTGCCTCGGCTGGAACTCCCTCAACGGAGGAACCTGGAGTGGAGCGCCTGGTGCACGATGAATTCTCTGAAAATTCGGGCACTCCCGCTGCTGATGACCACGACCACCACAAGAAAAACAAGCGCTTGATCCCTTGGCATAGTCCTGAGAGTTGCTTCCTCCGGAGAAACGAGATGGGAAGGGCTGGGACCTACCCTCAGGTGAACAGAAACTCTTCTGTCCTGAAAACCAGGAACCCTGGACCACAGCTCTGCTTCGTGAGGAATCATGACGATTCCCCTCTCGTGACGATCCGGTCCTGGTCAAAGTCCTCTCAACAACCTCTTCCCTTGCCAGCACCTCAAGATATGTCTTCAGCATAAATGGGGTGACCTGGCGCTGGATCTCTGGATGCAAAGCCTCCTCGAAATGCCTCGCCCTGGCCTCATCATCTGATAACAGGTCTGAATCATATCGTAGAAGGTTCCTGAAACGGATTCCAAACTCTCGAACACTAGAGCTCCCCTGTCGAAGGGTGAGTAGCTCCTGGAGACTGGACGCCTTCGCAGTCGATGAAAGAAACTCGACTCTAAACCTGTCTCGAAACTCCTCCCATGAGATCGCTGACTCCTCACGATCCCCGAGGAACAAGAACCACCACTGTCTCGCTGCTCCACGCAGCATCGTCACAACCAAGGACACCCAGTGTTCCTTCCGAGCACGAATCGAACTGAAGCCTATCTCTACCTCCTCCAACCAGTATTCTGTGACTGCATCTGAAACGGAGCCCTCGTACTTCTGTAGACTCTGGCGCTGGAACTCTTAGAGTGTCTTCCTCCAAGTGTCATCGTCGTCAACCTCTACCCGGCGACGATCTGCTGGAACAGCCTGCTGGGCACCTTCTGCGCAAACCTGACGAGGACATCGACCTGGAGCCATACCTGTAAAATAACAACCGTTAGAGCTCCTAAGCCTGGAATATGGAAGACTCAACATTAATTAATTAATTATTTCGTTTTATTAATCTTAGGTTACCTATCCCAAGGTCTACCCATTCAAACACAGGCGCAAAGAATAATGATGCATGATCCTTTCTTAGGTCTCTACCCTGCAACCAGTATCACTTTGTTTAGTAGCCATCGTATACTTAAAGGTCCATGCAACAGATCATAGGGGGCCCTGAACGCCTATGTCTCTGCCAGTCTCCAGTGTTTACCCCACTTGCTAAACAAGAATGACACCGTTTCCCTATCATCCCATGCATCCTCACCTGTGCCTAACTCCAAACTCCATCCTATCCCTCAACCAGACCTCTGATACCACTCTGTCACGACTCCCTCCCCACAAAGTGTACCCCTCCTTGGCCGGCAATGTGAGAAGGGAGATAATGACCCCCGAGTCCCGCCTCCAGTAGGCCCTGGGTTGGCGACTAGCACCGAGGGTATAATACACACACAAATGGGAGGCATTACCCTCTAAGAGAACACATGCAGAAGAGAGAGATAGAATAGACTCCAACCAACTCCATCTCATAACTGAAATATAAAAGAAACCCAAGTACATATATGAAATGTCATGAAAAAGTACTACAACTGAAATGGCAAACTAAAAGTACCCAAAAGAAAGGAAAACGACAGCGACCACGAGCCCGAACAGCTCCTCCTCCAACCACAAGCTAGTAGTAACCCGCTTGATCTCCAACTTGCTCCAAGTGACCTGAAAAACAGTTTATATGTACATAGGGTGAGTATAACAGTATACTCAGTAGGATCCTCCCCAAGCCTCTCGTGGAAAGGTAAAGAAAGCATGCTAAAGCCCAGTGAACAACAAGTGAAACTAACTCGTCACCTAAACAGGTATACTATGTTCCCAACCTCACCATGGCTACTCTCACCAAGTAACGCATACAAGAATATAGCATATAGTAAAGAATATCAAGGGTACCCCGCTACTACTTCCCCACTGGTTTGCCGCTTTACCCCAACGACATACGTCCTATGCATCTCTCTCCAAAGGCTTGCCCGTAGACACCTGGGCTAAGCTCCACAATCTGCACCTCGTGCACCACATAGGCTTGCCCGCAGACACCTGGCCTAAGCACCACACCATCCTCACAACCAAAGTAACCAGGTAGTTTCCCGGATCCACCATAGCTCGTATAACGTGTATCATACTTCGAGTATTATACCTCAATCCATCACAGCCCATACGCCGAGTAAGGATCCTCAATCCATCACAGCCTATACACGTTACACCTATAGTATTCCATAAGATACTATATCCAGAATATATGTGTGGGAAATAACCACAAGACATCACAGCCCTCTACACACATATATGGGTAAAACTAACCACTGTGCCTACCAGCACAATGATCTACCAAAAGAAGAGAGCGGGTCCAAAGGGGGTAGTCAGCCATTCAACCTCCCATCAGAATGTTGGGGAAAACACCCCCCCCCCCAGGGCTCAGAATCCCAGGGGTGTCAGTTGCCCTTACCGACAGGGTGGAGTAGCGTATAGAAACACAAAAAGTACAGAATATATAAGTAACTCACATCCACACTATGTGAATTACCTTGTCTTAGATACAACTGCAGCTAACGTCTCTCAGACTTCAGGATGCTACTTCAAAGACTAGGTATCCTACAAGCACACAACCATTTGAAGAGCTTTATTAGATTACTCCATTCTCATTTTATCAGTTCCACTGTACGTTAATTAATTCTTTAAACATTAATTAAGAATGTAAAATTCCACATTAAACTAAATTGGCATCACATTCAAAAACAACTGCTCCTTTTTAAGATTCACATCACCTTTAAAATTCCAGCATCTCCATCCCCGTGTATTTTCACCATTTAATCAAACATTCCTTAAAGAATTACTTTTCCACATTCCCATGAATTCTAGAAAAGCATCCTATGCTTCTAAACACAAAGGAGGCTCAACACGGTGAGTAGATATACTACCCGTTGAGTCTTTTCCGCCTATAGAAAGAGCATAGACCCATCCTCCATCGAGAGGCTAAACACGGAAAGCATGTGGCATACCCCGTGTGTCTTCGCCTCCTTCGGAAAGAGGGTAAGCAAGACCAGCTTTCTTGAGCTGTGGGGAAAAGTAAAGCCGATAAAAAACCAAACCAAACCACCAACATCAAACCATCACATTCATCTCATACCATCACCCTTGGTGTCCTCCCCGACACCGATATGCATAAACCGATGCATCTCGCCACACTAGGCGTCATCCGCTACCACAACCACATGTCTCCATGCCTCCACATATCACAACAGCCATCCAGGCTCACATCACAGCACAAGCAGCAGGAAAACAAACATCACAAAATGGGATCTCGGCCCTTTAACATGTCATTCAGCCTTCAAACACAATGAGCACTCAGAGCTCCAAACCACAAGGCATTCATCCTTACAAGCAAGCGGGTAACTCAGAACCCTTTTGAAATTTCCACATAATCTGTTTTCTAATCCATATGGAATTAACAGATTTGTTATTCGTAGGTTCCAATCATGGATACCTAATCAGCAAGATATCACAATTAAATAACCATGCTTACTTCTCTAATTTGATTATCCTCAAATTAGAACAACTACAACAACTGTAATAACCAGATTAATTTACATGCCTCTTTATCTTTAGCCAATTAATTAACAATTAATTTCGGCTTTACGTTCTTTATCAATTTCTATCATGAACAATCAACAAATCAAAGAAACATAGATATCACTATATCTAGGAAAACATGAGGCAAACCGTTATCACGGTATAAAGCAACAGCATGCGATCAACCAATTCTTTTCATCCGGTTCAAGTATTTAATTTGGTCAATTTCATTGTGATCCAAAGAGATAAATCATGCTAATTCTACGATTGCACATATACAATAAGAGAATCCATGAATCCCCTAACTCGAAGAGTTCTTTATGTCCTTTATCTACACAACAGGTCACGATCCTCCCCTCGTGACAACTGCATCCACCGGAGGATGCTTATATCGAAGATTGATCGACACGGGTCGGTTGCATCCAACAGAGCGGAACTTATCCTAGGAGTAAAGGTTGATTGTGCAACTCCTATGGAAAGGATTGAAAGGTTCCAGTGCCTCTTAATCGAGAAAAAAGGGAAAGAACAAGGAAGAATGATATCTCGTCCCTTTTTAAGATTTAATGGGGCGACGGTTTAAGATTCGGTTAATTCTCCATTAAAAACGGATCGCATTAACCCACGCGGTTTGACCAAGTAAAACATTCCAAGCCTTGGGAATAATTAATATAGGATTTATGGCATTTGAAACGACCTTAAGAGCCCTTTAACTAAGGATTTAAATGTATTTTACGTCAAAGGAAACGTCAAAAGGGGCAAAACTGTAGGAGTCTGGAAACACTGTTCACCCACTGTTACGGTACACGAAACCGATCTGTGAAACCGATCTGTCACTCCGATCTGTGAAACCGATCTGTGACACCGATCTCTGAAACCGATCTGTGACACCGATCTGTGAAACTGATCTGTCAGACCGATTTGTGAAACCGATCTGTCACACCGATCTGTGAAACCGATCTGTGACACCGATCTGTGAAACCGATCTGTCACACCGATCTGTGAAACCGATCTGTCAGACCGATCTGTGAAACCGATCTGTCACACCGATCTGTGAAACCGATCTGTGACACCGATCTGTGAAACCGATCTGTGACACCGATCTGTGAAACCGATCTGTGACACCGATCTGTGAAACCGATCTGTCACACCGATCTGTGAAACCGATCTGTTAGACCGATCTATTACTGTTCATAAAACTGGAAACACTGTTCACAGAACTGGAAAATTGGCAAAGTGTTGGGGATAAGTCCTCTTGACCTCCCAGAACACCTCCAAAACCAACATTTCACAAAGTAATGGACCGGAGAGGTCCGGGCCATTACACATATCCCCATTATTTATAATAAATGAAAATCATAAGGAGGGGTGGAATCACAATCATGTTATCTTTACTCTTATTAAAAAAATATTTAAATTCATTAATACTTTTTATTGATTATATTATATGAGTCTTCAACAAATCCCCTCATAGAGAGAGTGATAATAACAAATGTTGTCTTAGCAATGGGACTTTATTTAATCCATAATAAGCCTACATGGGTTACCTTGATGAAGAAAACAATAGTGATTTCACCAAAACACTAATTTTATCATTAACTATTTCATAATGTGATACCACATCCAAACATCTCTTCCTTGAGAAAATACAAATAAATCATCATGAATCATATAGCATGCACTCTACACTACAAATTCATTGAGAATTTCTTGTTTAAAATAATATAATATCGCTTTATATGAGTTTATACATATTCCAATACCCCCCCTTGTTACCATGTTTGATATATCCATGAAATAGGTAAAATCAATGATTGAGTAACCTATTATTTCATCTTTCATAGATATGACCAAAATAATTAGATATTCATGGAACATATTTTAGTAGTATCTATTTTATGTTAACTCCCCTCATGGGGTGAACTCCCTTTCTCATAATATTGGTGGATAGTCTCGTTAGAAAGACTTTAAGATATTCATGTTGATTATCCACTCGTATTTAATAATTCATTATCTTATTTGTTCTTCAAAAGTTATTTCATCATGAATAATTTATCTCACCTATTGAAAACTAGAATTACCTTCAATTCACAATATAGTAAGCACAAAGATAAAATATAAATGGAACATTAATAATGTATAGCTATAATGAATTCTTAAATAAGATAAATATGGATAAGAATTTGATATCCACCTACAGACATCATTCCTTATATATCTATAGTTTTTGGATCACTTCATGCTTGTATCTTCATTACTCTTCAAATAATGAGATTTATAAGGTATAATAAAATATTTACATTCATTAGTCATTAACTGGTGTGTATTCTCCATCATCACATCTACCAAAAATTAAATTTTTTCTCATATTTTTTATTTTTATTCTTCATAATCTCTCCTTGTTTAAGTAGAATATTCCTATAGTTATTTTTATTAAGTTTGATATGCTTTATCCTTCTAAATAGAATTTATAGAACACTTTAGTTTCAATTTATTGACAATCACTCATAAAATATTAATTTATCTTAATGAGAAACAACCTTTTTATCTTTAACCACTACACTTACTTTAGCTTTCTCATTTTTCCCATAAATTTCAATTTTTTCAATAAAAAAAATTTAGATCTACTTCCTAACATAATTAAATTTATTTGAGGTATCACAGGTCTCTTTTATGTTATTTTTGTTACATTATTAAGAAACATCCATAGTAAATATTCAAGGTAGTATTAAATCACTAAAAAATCTATCATCTCTCTCTCTTGTATTGATTCATCTCGGTGACTCTACTTGATTTTCTTAATTTTAACACCCATATATTTCTTGTAATGACCCATGGAATGGAATGTTTTACCATAGTAGAAGACTTTTTTGTAACACCTTGATATTTTTATGAAATATATTTTGAAATATTAATATTTATTTAATATTGTAAATTTCATTGTACACCATTTTAAGATTGTGATGTACGTAACACAGACTTAGCTTACGTTTCACGCAACACTGAGTTTCTATGAAACATCATTTTATTTATATAATTATTTAAATAATAAAATTATAACTTATTCATTATAATGGAGAGTATGAATAAGATTAACTGAATTATGAAATATGGTTTATACATGTATATATAATTCTTTTACCAATTTATTATAAATGAATGAAACCCCCTTTTTAAAAATAAATGGAAATGTTTTTCTAAAAAACAAGATAAATGTGCACAAATTTTTTATAATAATAAATAAACAAATGAATCTAGTTGGATTATGTTAATGAAATATATTTATAATATATTCAATACAATTTTTGACTTTTATCTTATGTTTTTTCTATATATTATATACGAACCAAACTAATTTTACACATAAATGAAGTATTTTTCTAAAAAGATGGGTTTTCCGCCTTTTGATGGTGCACATTTATTAAATATATTTTTGACACTTTTATAAATTTTATTTTAAAAAATAATCTTTTTTTTAAATTCATTTGTTAAAATATTATTTGTTTTAAATTTTTTTAAATTTTTTATATTTCATTTTTGATGAATAGAGAGAAATATTGCATTTTAATTGAAAAAAACTTTTTAATATAGATAATTTATAGTGTAAAATTATATTTATATATTTTTTAAAAGTATAATTAGTTCCATTTATATCATTAAATAAAATTTAGGTCATTGTAATCAATTTCACATGGAACATGGATGTAAAACATTTCAATTTTTGAACATTTTCACTTTAAAATCGTGTATTCTCACCCCATTTATAGGATCAATTTTAAACTACATTTATCCATTTCTATGTATTGAATTGTTAAAAATTGATTTCATATTTGGAATAATAATTTATAAATTCTACAAATAATTCCCTTTCATTTTTTAGAAAAAATGAATAGTGACATTAGTATTTTTTAAATTGTCACATTTTACGGTAAATTCGGTAATATAGGATAAAAAAATATTATAAGTAATATAAAATTAAACTAATACACGAAAAATGTTATTTAAAGATATATTTTTGAAAAAAATATTCTTTTGAATGATTTTATTAACTCTTGGAGCCACTTTTATAACTTCATTCATTTTATAGTATTTTATTCAAGAGAAAGTCATTTATAACATAAACATGTTTGTAATAAGTGGTGAATATTTTTTATGGGGTTATTCAGAAGATAAATTAAACTATAAATATTAAATTTAAATCTAATTTTTTTATGTTCATAATGAAAATTTATTTTAAATTTTCTGTGAAAAAATATTTATCATAAATAATTATACAATGATGAGACAGTAATTATTAAATTAATTAAAAATTCAATTAAATGATATTATAAATATTAAAAGAAAAATAATTTCACTTATTTAATGTTATATATGAATTTTAGTGATTAATATAAAATATTATGGGTGAATTAAATGATTTTTTTAAATTTATCTTGCTATATTGATTTTATTAAAGTCAATGTATTGAATATCATCAAAATTGACACTTATGAGATTTTATAAAAATTCTATTTTATTAAATTAAGGTCAAATAATAAATATAAAAAATATTGACATAGTGGATAAATAATAGTCTAAAAATCATAAATTAACCATTTACGGTTCAATTTAAACCTTATAAGTACAAAATCTCCTCCTTTTAAATTTAAAATTATTTATAGTAGATAAAATTAAAATTGGTTAAATAAGGTTTAATAAATAAGATCAGGTCTAAAATTATAACAAAACATGTCTATAATCTATTTTTTTTACTATATCCCACACAATCCCATATTATATTCTAATTAATTTCAATTTGGTAGTATTTTAATTGCTATTTAATTTATTTTAGATTAATCTTTTTCTGTGTTTTCAAAAGTACTCATCACCTCAATTATAGAAGGACACCTCCTCCCTCATCTCATATCACCTCTTTGAGTATGAAATATAGACCCAATTCTACCAAATTCTCTACTAAAATTAAAAAACCACATTCTATAGGTTTTATTCCTCACAAATAACATGCTCTAGAGTACTTTAGATGAGATCAAAAGGAGCTATTTTGAAGATGAAGTGAACGCTCTAACCGATCAATCTCTATTTATAATCTAGTATAAATCCCCAAAATATTTGATATCTATCATAAAATAATAAATTAATTATCCTAAATATTTTTAAATGTAGTTATGAATATTAAAACACCACTATATACCACATTTTCTATTGAATAATAAGTGAAAGTATCGCTCGTGCGTCCTTATGGATTACTACCTTAATATAGTGATACAATTAATTTTCCATAACCATCCATTATAAATGGTGATTATGATGGTTTTAATGTATATATATATGATATATATAACATTATTATACCTCTATAATTATAATATCATATCTACCTTTTTACCATCTAATATTTTGGAAAATGATAATGTTGCCTGTATGTACATATGGATTACCATCTCCATGATGAAATGTGATTCATTTTTCATATTAATTTCACATGGATGGTAATAGGGATGAATTTTATGAATATATAAGTTACATATATATAACATGAATATGATTATTTAATGAAAATATATCAAATACATAACTTTCTTTTAATCTGGGAAGAAAATAAAAATAGCATTCATGCATACTTACGGTCTGCTGTCTCCATGAAAGATGTATTTTATTTTCTACCTATAACTTTTTGATAACCATAAATGCATATATAATTAATTTATGTGATATTTATATAATGGGTATTATTTTTATTATGTTTAAATTAGGTTTTTTGTATGAGTACCAAGAATAAAAAGTTAAGACATGTACGAGAAATAAATCAATTATTTCCCAAAACATAACATAAATTTAGAATTTTTAGTAATAGAGTAATATGAAGTCATAATTAAATAATATATGGTATTATATATATGACTATTTTTCTATGTTAAATTAATAATAAACCTATATTTATTTTATAGAATTTTGTAATGTGTACAAAGGAAGTCAAAACTTAAGGTAATGGATTTTTGTCTCGCATATATTTATGTGCGAAACATACCATAT
This sequence comes from Viscum album, assembly GCA_963277665.1. Taxonomy (NCBI): domain Eukaryota; kingdom Viridiplantae; phylum Streptophyta; class Magnoliopsida; order Santalales; family Viscaceae; genus Viscum; species Viscum album. The sequence goes on from OY728143.1 coordinate 746,157,878, forward strand.
ACACTACTTATTTATTTTTTTTGGTGTATATAAAATCCTTGAATGTCTTATATGAATATTATTCTCAATATTATAGTATTTTCCAATCCAAATAATTTTATTTCATTCATGGGGAAAATTATTCTACTAATTATAATGCGATAAGTAATTATTTCACAATCTCAATAATAATCAAGATTATTTCATTTTAAATACTTATTATCTAATATTTGTCTTCCATGATCATTTTTTCTAAAAAAAATCATTTTATTTTACTATTCTTCAATAAATAATTAATGTTTCTTTAACCCGTGTTTAACTTTTTATGAAATGGTTTGAAAAGATTTTTTCTCTCATTTTCTAAAAAATCTATGTGAACTTGTGGATGAAAATATATGAAAGGAATGTTTATTTAACTTATATAGTGTGATTTGAATTTTACTCCATTGGGAAAACATAATTATTTTATCCTTAATTTATAATATTACAGGTTTATTTTCAAATATATTTTTTTCATTCAAAATTATTTTGCATTTGATGAAAATAAATAAATTCAAAATAGATAGGTGTTTTACTCAATAATTGTTTTAAAGTGATCTATGAAAATTATCTTCCATATAAGATAACATTATTTGATGTTAATTATTTTTTTACCGGTGATACAATTCAATTATAAAATTCTTATTCTATTTAAAAGTGGATTATGTTTATAATGGAATGTTATATATGAAACCCATTTCTTTTCCATGAATTATGTCATGATTGAATGATGATTATGTGGTCCATTTAATTCCATGGGTTCTTATATGATGAATAATTTATGTTCTTATTGGAAATATGTGTATGTTTTCCATTATGTGATGATTGGTACCTATATCTCCCTCTAATGCATTTGGGAAATATTTATATCTTATGAGATAATGAAGGGAAACAATTCGACTGGATTGATCCACTATGTAAAGATGGGGAAACCCAATCTATTGTGGGAATATTGGAAAACCCGATCCCTTACAAGTAAATTACTATAAAAGGGGATGGTGGTGTGTCCTACCCAGTATATATAGTCCCCATGAGGGTCTGTATTAATTTTTTTTAAATGCACCTTCACTTATATGGAATGATATTAAAGGTTTATGTGTTTGTCACAAATTCAATGTCATATTCTTATGTTATGTTTTTATATATTATTACCTTGATTCCCTTATTATTATTGTATAATGAACAGATAATATTTTTTCCATGACTCTTTTTTATGATCTTTAATATGAAGGGTATGATCTTCTATTTTCATGACCTTATTATCATACCCTTATACTCATAATATGATTACATATGTCACTTGTTTACCCTTACTGAGCATCCAATCTCACCTATTTTATGCATCTCTTACCTTGGTTATGGAGATATTTATTATGTATGATGTGTCAAATAATGTTTCTAGGCATGAAGAATCTATTGGAAGATAATGTACATCACTTTTTTACCTTTGTTTTTATTTCCACGTTTCCAAAGGCACTAAACTAAAATAGTCTTTGGGTGTCTGTTTTCATATTATATTATGTATTTTATAGGAATGATAAAATGTTATTTTATGAAAAGTAAGGGTCATTTAAGATTTTATTAGATATAATGTTTAGTCAGCCATTAAAAACTAGGATGGTAAGACATTATTTTGATCCCTAGAGATATTTCTATATATATGTCTAGGGATGTCTCTGAGGATAATTCTATTCATAGTTTACAATCCTAGAATTTTGGTAATAATCATTAAAACCTATGATTAAGCCTAAGATGTTATATATTGAAGGTAATTTACCTAGGTTATGATGTTTTCCCAATATTATTAGTGTTACTAACAATATATTATATTGGTTTTAGTTAATGGATATAGCCCAAAGTAACTTTATTAGTGAGGAATGGAATATAAAATGAAATGATGACCCTTTTAAGAAACTAAATGTTATGGAAGAGGGAATACAAAATGTCAATGTTATTTCCACACAACCATATCAATCCTTGAATCATGATGGATTTCCAAATTACAACAGGTGGGAATAATATTTTTCTTTATTCCTTATTAAGGAAACATCCTCCTTCTTTTAGTGGAATGAATAATCCACTAGTTTCTTAGAAATGTATTTGTACCATTAAAAAGATATTTTTCATTTTCTAATATTTATAATATGAAAATTTTAATTTGGGAACTAATCTCATTGAAGGTGAAGTGAATCAATGGTATAAATTTATAAATACTATGATGAAATAATATAAAATAGACTCCATGGATTGGGATGATTTTAAGATCTTATATTTTAGTAAGTACCTTCATTTTACTCTTCTTACAAAAAGGTATATTGAAGTGTCCCATCTACCTCAAGGATATAATAATAAAATAATGATATAATTCAAAGGAAAGTCTAAAAAATATGGATAAAAGATGATTAGGATTACTTTTTGGTCAAATTCTGGAATGGAAAATGGATTATATTTTCTTAACAGAACCAGTAAATGTTTTAACTATTGGTAGAAGGTCACTGAGATTTTGACTACCAAAGTAATGGGAATAAAGATAAATATCCTAAAGAGTGCACCTCCATAAATTTAGTATTCAATTTCATGTAGTTTGGTAATTGAGCTAACTTGTTCCCTAATTCAATGACAAATGTGGATGATAAAACATAAAAATATATGATTAAAAAAGACAAATGGAAATCTTATTCTATCTTAATGGATGAAGTGAACCATGATGATTAGATAATACTTATCCTCCTATCTATAGTTGGAAATTTCATGGTTAACTTAATATTAAATATCCCTATAAATATATTTTTTTTCATCCATTAGTTAAATATCATGTGATTTACAACTTGGATTACAGAATAAAACTAGCCATTATGAATAGCCATCCGAGTTTCACTAAACAACGATATGCTATTGAAATATTATTAAAACTAGCCATTATGAATAGTGATAACCACTTTTTTGAAATTTTATAAATTTTATTTTTCAAAATGGACTTCATTTTTGGATTCGGAATATCGAAATTAGCCTAGGGTGAAATTTTGGTATTTTTCTGAAAACTTTCAATTTTTGATGAATAGTGAAACCACTAAGTGGTAGTTAAAAAAACTGAATTTTTCATAAAACTTAATTTTAAAGCTTCTGTGAGTGGAATTTCAAAAATCTAAGAGACACGGTTAATATCAAGGACTAAAATTTGGTTCAATGAGATGAAAATAATTTTTGGTGAATAATAACTTTTTACTTTTTTTACCACGGTTAAAAGTAAATAGGGTAATTAAGGGTAAAAATGATATTATTATTTCCCTAACACATGTCCTAATTCTATTGGACAGGTGTAATTAGACTAAAATCAAACTTAGGAATAAAATATGACCATTTAGGCCCACTTGGATTAGATTAGGACATTTATTATTAATTTATTTAAAAAGGGTTAAAATAGTTAAAATCAAAGTTTAATAACTAAATCATTTTTAATATGGGGTTATACATAAGATAAATTCGACTATAAATATTCATTAAAAAGATAAAAATATTTCCTACATAATTGTATTTTATTTGTAATTTTGAGACATTAAATAATTTAATTTATTTATGACAAAACGATGATGCAATAATTATCTTATTAATGAAATATTGACATAATTGATGTTATAAATACCCAAATAAATATAATTTGAGACTTTTTATGAATTCCACTAATTTTCTAGGTTACTATGAGATGTTATTATTGATTTAATTAACTTTTTTATAACTTATCATTCTGTTATGATTTTCAAAAAAATCAATTACTAAATAGTGTCAAAATTGACATAAAATAGTTTTTAAAACGAATATTATATTATTAATTGTTATTTTATTCCTAAAAATCTAAGGTTCGGCAAAATTACTTATATAAGGTTATATATATTAATAATAAACAACTTGGGGTTCGTTTGGCTTTATATGGTAAGTTTATTAACCTTATAGTATAAGAACACAAGAAGACACGGTAAAAGTAAAATTATTTAACTTAATGTTAAATATACATGATAAGGTTAAAATATGAACCTAAACTTGTCTAAATTCTATTGGATAAGATTATTTTGACCCCTCCCCACCTTAGCCTCGAAATAAATCAATTTGGAGCTATTTAAAACCGAACTTGACTTTATAATAAAATAATATTTTTAGTTATTCCAAAGGTTCCCTCTCCTCCCTTATAAAAGGGCACCTCCTCCCCCTATTCCTCACACAACTTTCAGCCTTCATGCTCGGCCAAACCCTGAAAATATATCCTCACCACTTCCCTAGAAACATCCTAGAGGTTCTGGTCTTCTTCAAAGACCTATTTTAGTGCCCTAAAAGGAGGTCTCAAAGAAGCACTTCAAAGAAGAGGTAATGTCCGTTACCGATTCTTTCATCTTTATTTCTTCTTCCACTTCTTCTTCTTTAGTTGTTTAATTATGAAGTAATAACATAAGTATCAATCATATACTAATATGTTAGTATGAAACAACACTATTTTACCATCTATCCATCCTACGAAAAACGAAATCACCGCGCGTGCGTACGTACGGAATACCGTCTCCACGTCGTGGTGTAATCTATTTTCCACCACCACCTTACTTGGATGGGTATAATGGTGTAAATAATGACTATATATGACTATTATAAAGTGACATTGATTCTAAAATAGTATACATACACTTCAATACAATACCATGATCATAGGAATGATATCATCACTCGTGCGTACGTACGGAATACCGTCTCCACGATGTGATGCGACTCGTTCTACATGATATTCATTGAATAATAATTATATAAATTAATTGAATGAATGAATATGATATATATTACACTAATACCATTCTGGAAATGATGTATCTATAACCTAAAGAGAAGAATAATAATTTATTCGACAAAACACGCATAAGAACAAAAAGTTATAAACACCCGAATAACAAGTAGCAATGAAATATTACTACTAAGAATCTAAGAATATGACCATATATGATATCATAAAAATAAGTATGATTCTGGAATAAGTCAATAACATTATTTAAATCATTATACAGGAGGTTCGGACACGTACAAAGCATATCGGACCTAAGGTAAGGGAAATATCACAATCTCATTTTTATCCGAGATTGTTTATATTTTGGTATTTACTAGGGTGTATTTTATCATCCACATCCATGTTTCCTAAATATGTAATATTATTTCCATCCAACTACAATTGTTTAAAACCTATTTTACCCTTTTCTGAGTTTTTAGTAAAAGATATGAAAGTAATCTTTTGTCGTTTTTCGTACGAGGTACTTTTTGACTTTTCTGACAAAAGTACGAGAAGAATGTTTTTTTAACTTATACGGCATGAAAGGATTTTTAAAACATTATTTCCAAGAAGATTCCTTTAAAAGTTTTCATGTTTATTTTTAATCAATTTATTTTAGTTTAGAATTTTATGACATGTTAAGAAAGGAAAAGTGTTTTTGAAGTAGAAAGGATATTTTCCTCAAGAATGGAGTTCAAGTGTTTTATCAAAATTATTTTCCATCTAAGATAATAAAGGGTTCTGTTTCTATCCCTATTATTACATTTATTTGATTATTTTGTGATGGAATTATTTTTATGAATTCCTTTATCTTATATGAATTGTTTTATGATGTCGTGTTGTTTAAGAATCCCATTTTTATTACATGTGTTATGCTATGACGTATGGTTTATGATTTTGTGGCACACATAAGAATGGTATCATTATGATATGGGTGGGACCTATATCTCCCTCCAATGCATTGGGTAAAGATTTTATATCTCATGAGATAGACATGGCTGGAACGGTAGGTTATACCGGTTCAGTGAAACAGGACTGAAACGAGGAGTGAAATCGGTTCAGAAATGGTCTTTGTCCACTAAGATAGTCTTGGAAATGAGTCTTGACTAATAAGAAATGAATCTCTATGATTATGTGTGTATACCACAAAGTTTCATGTTTTACGTTACGGTTATTGGGATTACATTTCACTACTATAATTTATCCCATTTTATGAAATTATGATCTCTCTTAGAGGTTAAGATTTCCAAAAGTTATGTGCTTATGTATATGATGTGATTAATATTAATTCTGTTTACCCTTACTGAGCATCTGAGCTCACCATTTTTTATGTTTTATTTCCCCAGGTCAGGAAGAAGGTTATTAAGTAGAATATTCCAGAAAATGACTCTAGATATGATGAAATAAATGGGAGGCAAAGTATATGCTTTATGAACTAGTTGTTTATGTTTCCTAGTTTCTAAAGACACTATACCTATACGGTCCTTTCTTGGTTTTGTTATATGTTGTAATAAGTGTTCTTCAATTCTGAAGTAATAGCAATGTATGTAAAGTATGAGTCATTATAGTTGGTATCAGAGGAAAGGTATAGTCAACCTTTGGAAACTAGGAAGTGAAATCCTTAGTAAGAACCCTAAGGATAAGTCTAAGCATAGAACACAATATTAGTGTTTTAGAAATGGACATGAATAACCTAGGATAAGAACTTAAGTGTGAAATTTTATTCTTGATTATGTGGTTTTCCTATTATAATTAGTGTTTCTCACACTATTCTTCTTGGTTTTAGTCAATGGCTGGAACCCGAAGGAACCGTGTTAATGCGGAATGCGACGGGAAATGCAATGATTGTCCCTCAGAGCAACCAAATGTTATGGGAGCTGGAATGAAAAATCTTACAGCCATGCTCACACAACATTCTCAAGCTATGAATCATGCAGGACTTCCAAACAAGCAAAGGAAAGATCAACATTCTGTTGAATCCTTCATGAGACAGCGTCCACCTTCATTAATCAGGTCTACTGATCCATTAGTTGCTGAACAATGGATTAGTACTACTGAAAAGATATTTCCAGTTCATCAATGTTCTGAGCATGATAAAGTCATCTTAGCAGTGTATCGTTTGGAAGGTGATGCTGATCAATGGTGGAATCTTATTAAGAATACGAGGCAAAGGGATGAAATTGAGTCCATGGAATGGGACGAGTTCAAGAACATATTTTTCAATAAGTACTTCCCTCATATTCTACGAACAAATATGGAGAAAGAGTTTCTTGAACTGAAGAAAAAGGATGATGAATCTGTTGGTACCTATGAAAAATTTTTTACAAGACTTGCAAGGTACGATTCTGGTATTATTATCCAACCTGAGAGTAAGATCAATCGATTCTTTAGTGGCTTAAAACCAAGTCTTCTAAGGGCCTTAGCCATAAGGGACTTCAATAGCTACGAGGAAATCGTTCGATGTGCTCTCAAAGTTTAGATAGAGATTGGAGTAACCCATCAGTCATATGGGTTTGATAAGAAGAGGAAAATGGAATTCAAAGGAAAATCTAAAGAGCACACAGAAAAGAAGATGAGCTTTCCCTTATGCTCAAAGTGTGGAAAGAAACATGGAGGGAGTTGTCTTAAAGGGACAAGTAAATGTTTCAAATGTGGAATGGAAGGTCATCAGGCATTTGAATGCCGTAATGATGGGAAGAAGATGTCTAATGATGAAAAAAAGGAAGGGATGCACATAATGAACCTACTACACTTCAATGTTTCAAGTGCAAGGAGATGGGGCATTATGCCAATAAATGCCCAAATCCAAGGGTTGATGATGATGGTTGACGTCAAAAAACTCTTAAGGATAAAGACAAAGGAAAGTCACATGCAATTTCTATCAGCGATGTGGAGTACGAGAACGATGTGGTGAAAGGTACACTTATCATCCACTCTAAAGTAGCAAATGTTTTATTTGATTATGGATCCACCCACTCCTTTATTTCTGAATAATTTTCTAAGGATATCACCATATTACCTCAACATTTAGATGTTGAGTTAGCTGTGACAACCCCTAATGGAAAAACAATCGCATCAAAAGTTTATAATTCTTCTCTGATTGAAGTTTGTGGGAAAGTGTTTCCTGCAAATCTTGTGATCCTTCCTATAGTGGAATTTTATGTGATTCTTGGCATGGATTGGATTTCTATACATGGATCTCATATCAATTTCCAAAGAAGGGAAGTCACATTTCATATTCCAAATCAATCTATGATCGTCTATCGATGCAAGGATGAACATAACCTTCCAGTGGAAATTCCTTCCATCTTATGGGTCATGATTCCACTAAAGAAAGGTTATTTATCTCAAATGGTAGGTGAGAAACTCACAATTAAGAATATTCCCATTGTACGGGAGTTTGATGATGTCTTTCCAGATGAATTACCGGGTCTTCCACCGAATCGTGAAGTTGAGTTTGCAATAGAACTCGTACCGGGTGCTTTGCCTATTTCAAAGAGACCTTATAGAATGGCCCCAATTGAGTTGCATGAATTGAAGAAGAAACTCCAAGAGAATCTTGATAAGGGGTTCATATGCCCTATTCCATCACCTTGGGGAGGACCTGTTCTGTTTGTTAAGAATAAAGATGGATCAATGTGACTCTGCATTGATTATCGAGAACTTAACAAGATCACTATCAAGAACAAATATCCTCTCCCGTGCATTGATGACCTATTTGACCAACTATGCGGAGCTCAATACTTTTCCAAGATTGATCTTCGTTCAGGGTATCATCAATTAAGGGTCAAAAGGGAGGATATACCAAAGACGGATTTCCGTACAAGGTATGGACACTCTGAATTTATAGTGATGCCATTTGGTCTTACTAATTCCCCTGCTATCTTCATGGATCCGATGAATAGATTCTTTAGAGACTATCTGGATCAATTTTTGGTAGTCTTTATAGACGATATTCTTGTCTATTCAAAGAGAAAGGAAGAACATGAAGATCACTTGAGAATTATATTGAAGACCCTGTGAAAGGATATGCTTTATGCCAAATTTACCAAGTGTGAATTTTGGCTTCAAAAAGTTGCATTTTTGGGTCACATAATCTCAAAAGAGGGGATATCTGTGGATCCAGCAAAAACAGAGGTTATCGAAAGATGGTTGAGACCAACAACAGTAACTGAGATCCGAAGTTTTCTTGGTTTGGCTGGATATTATCGATGTTTTGTGAAATATTTTTCACGATTATCTAATCCACTCACCAAGTTGACTTGGAAAGGAGTAAAGTTTCTTTGGACGGAGGAATGTGAAGAGAATTTCAAGGATTTGAAAAGAAGGTTATCCAGTGCACCTATGCTCACACTGCCTTGTAGTGGAGAAAGGTTTGTGATCTACAGTGATGCATCCAAGAAGGGATTGGGGTGTGTTCTTATGAAAAATGATATGGTGATAGCTTATGCCTCACGACAGTTGAAAATACATGAGAAAAATTACCCAACTCATGATTTGGAGTTAGCTGCGGTAATCTTTGCATTGAATATTTAGAGGCATTATCTTTATGGAGAAAGGTGTGACAATTATACTGATCATAAAAGTTTAAAGTATATTTTCACACAAAAGGAGCTGAATATGCACCAAAGAAGATGGTTGGAGCTGATTAAGGATTACGACTGCTCAATCCATTACCACCCTGGGAAAGCAAACAAGGTGGCAGATGCATTAAGTCGACAAGACTATGCTAGTTTTTCCATAATGAGGATCACAAAAGATCCAATATTTATGGATTTACAAAGGATGGATCTTGGAATTATAATGGAAGGGGGAAAATCGTATCTTTCTCAAATGAATGTTCAACCATCTATACATGTGAAGATTAAATAGGCACAGAAAGAAGATGTCGAGTTACAAAAGAAGGCGATAAATGTTCCTGAATTCAACCTTGATTGTGATGGGATAATAAAGTTCATGAATCGGGTTTGTGTTCCTCCCATCCCTGAATTAAAGAAGGAGCTGCTGGATGAGGCTCATAGTTCTTCATTCTCTATTCATCCTGGAAGCACGAAGATGTATAGGGACCTGAAAGAGTAATTTTGGTGGGATGTAATGAAAAGAGATGTTGCGGAATATGTCTCTCGATGCTTGGTTTGTAAATAAGTTAAAGCTGAGAGACAGAAGACTAAGGGGATGTTACAACCATTACCCATACCCGAATGGAAATGGGAAAACATCACTATGAACTTTGTCACAGGACTTCCTAAAACATACAAAGGTAATAATGCTATCTGGGTCATAGTTGATCGTCTTATAAAGTCTACACACTTCATTGCTATTAGAGAGGATTTCTCTCTGGATCAGCTTGCTAGGATATATGGAAAGGAAGTGGTAAGATTGCATGGAGTACCACTTTCTATTTATCTGATCGGGATCCAAGATTTACCTGAAAGTTCTGGCGAAGTCTTCAACATACTATGGATACAGAGTTGAGTTTCAGCACTGCTTATCATCCTCAGACAGATGGTCAGTCTGAGAGAACAATTCAAACCCTAGAAGATATGTTGAGAGCTTGCTCTATGGATTTCAAAGGTGGTTTGGATGAACACCTACCATTGGTGGAATTTTCTTATAATAATAGCTTTCACTCCAGTATTCAGATGGCTCCTTATTAAGCTCTCTATGGAAAGAAATGCAGAACTCCAACTTTCTGGGATGAAGTTGGGGAAAGAAAGCTATTAGGACCTGATCTCGTTGATGAAATGGTAGAAAAGGTCAGATATATTCAACAACACATAAGAGCAGCTCAGAGTCGACAGAAAAGTTATGCCGACAACCGAAGAAAAGACCTAGAGTTTGAAGTGGGTGATAAAGTGTTCTTATGAATATCTCCTTGGAAGAGGGTCATGAGATTTGGAAAGAAGGGGAAGTTGATCCCTAGATATATTGGTCCTTTCGAAATACTGGATCGTGTTGGGAAGGTAGCTTACCGATTGGCACTTCCAACAAATCTCTCTCAAGTTCACGATGTGTTCCATGTATCTCTCCTGAAAAAGTACATACCTTATCCTTCACATGTACTTAGCTCAGAAGTTGTACTGCTGGAGCAAGATCTTTCTTATGAAGAATAGCCGATAGAGATTATGGATCGTAGTGAAAAAGTCCTACAAAACAAGACCACTCGATTGGTGAAAGTTTTATGGAGGAACCACCAATTATAAGAAGCTACATGGGAGCTTGAGGATATGATGAGGGAGAGGTATCCTTATCTATTTGTTACAAAGTGACGAATTTTGAGGGAGAAATTCATTTTATGGGGGGTAGAATGTAACTCCTGAGAATTTTATAAGAAATATATTGTTTTTATCAAAAGAATCTTTCACTAACATTGTCTTGGATTGATTTACACGCAACTGCGACCTTCCTCGATAGCTTGCGTCGTACGCAATACCGAGTTTCACTAAACAACGATATGCTATTGAAATATTATTAAAACTAGCCGTTATGAATATTAATAACCACTTTTTGAAATTTTAGAAATTTTATTTTTCAAAATGGACTTCATTTTTGGATTCGGAATATCGAAATTATCCTAGGGTGAAATTTTGGTATTTTTCTGAAAACTTTCAATTTTTGATGAATAGTGAAACCACTAAATGGTAGTTAAAAAAACTGAATTTTTCATAAAACATAATTTTACCGCTTCTGTGAGTGGAATTTCGAAAATACGAGAGACACAATTAATATCAAGGACTAAAATTTGTTTAAGTGAGATGAAAATAATTTTTGGTGAATATTAACTTTTTACTTTTTTTTACCACGGTTAAAAGTAAATAGGGTAATTAAGGGTAAAAATGATATTATTATTACCCTAACACATGTCCTAATTCTATTGTACAAGTGTAATTCGACCAAAAACAAACTTAGGAATAAAATATGACCATTTAGGCCCACTTGGATTAGATTAGGACATTTATTATTAATTTATTTAAAGAAGGGTTAAAATAGTTAAAATCAACGTTTAATAACTAAATCATTTTTAATATGGGGTTATACATAAGATAAATTCGACTATAAATATTCATTAGAAAGATAAAAATATTTCCTATATAATGGTATTTTATTTGTAATTTTTAGACATTAAATAATTTAATTTATTTATGACACAACGATGATGCAGTAATTATCTTATTAATGAAATATTGAGATAATTGATGTTATAAATACCCAAATAAATATAATTTGAGACTTTTTATAAATTAAACTAATTTTATAGGTTAATATGACATGTTAGTATTTATTTAATTAACTTTATTCGAACTATCATTCTGTTATGATTTTCACAAAAATCAATTACTAAATAGTGTCAAAATTGACATAAAATAGTTTTTAAAACAAATATTATATTATTAATTGTTATTTTATTCCTAAAAATAAAATGTTAGGCTAAATGACTTAGATACGGTTATATATATTAATAATAAACAACTTGGGGTTCGTTTGGCTTGATATGGTAATTTTATTAACCTTATAGTATAAGAACACAAGAAGACACAGTAAAATAAAATTATTTAACTTAATGTTAAATCTACATGATAAGGTTAAAATAGGAACCTAAACTTGTCTAAATTCTATTGTATGAGAGGATTTCGACCCATCCCCACCTTATCCTCAAAATAAATCAATTTGGAGCTATTTAAAACCGAACTTGACTTTATAATAAAATAATATCTTTAGTTATTCTAAAGGTTCCCCTCTCCTCCCTTATAAAAGGGAACCTCTTCCCCCTCTTCCTCACACCACATTGAGCCTCAAGATCGGCCAAACCAGGAAAATTTATCCTCCCCACTTCCATACAAACATCCTAGAGGTTCTGGTCTTCTTCAAAGACCTATTTTAGTTCCCTAGAAGGAGGTCTCAAAGAAGCACTTCAAAGAAGAGGTAATGTCCGTTACCGATTCTTTCATCTTTATTTCTTCTTCCACTTATTCTTATTTAGTTGTTTCATTATGAAGTAATAAAATCAGTATCACTAATATACTTTTATGTTATTATATGTATAAAACAACCCTAGTTTACCATCTATCCATCCCACAGAAAATGAAATCACCGCCCGTGCGTACATACGGAATACCGTCTCCACGTCGTGGTGTAATCTATTTTCCACCACCACCTTACTTGGATGGGTATAATGGTATAAATAATGACTATATATGACTATTATAAAGTGATATTGATTCTGAAATAGTATACATAATCTCCAATACAATACCACGATCATAGGAACGATATCATCACTCGTGTGTACGTACAGAATACTGTCTCCACAATGTGATGTGACTCGTTCTACATGATCTTCATTGCATAATAATTATATAAATGAATTGAATGAATTAATATGATATATATTACACTAATACCATTATTTAAATGAGGTATCTATAACCTAAAGAGAAGAATAATAATTTATTCGACAAAACACGCATAAGAACAAATATTTATAAACACCCGAATTACAAGTAGGAATGAAATATTACTACTAAGAAGCTAAGAATATGACCATATATGATATCATAAAAATAAGTATGATTCTAGAATAAGTCTATAACATTATTTAAATCATTATACAGGAGGTTCAGACATGTACAAAGCATATCGGACCTAAGGTAAGGGAAATATCACAATCTCATTTTTATCCGAGATTGTTTATACTTTGGTATTTACTGGGGTGTATTTTATCATCCACATCCATGTTTCCTCAATATGTAATATTATTTCCATCCACCTAAAATTTTTTAAAACCAATTTTACCCTTTTCTGAGTTTTTAGTAAAAGATATGAAAGGAATCTTTTGTCATTTTTCGTATGAGGTACCTTTTGACTTTTTCGACAAAAGTACGAGAAGAATGTTTTTTTAACTTATACGGCATGAATGGATTTTTAAAACATTATTTCCAAGAAGCTTACTTTAAAAGTTTTCAATTTTATTTTTAATCAAATTCTTTTAGTTTAGAATTTTATGAAATGTTAAGAAAGGAAAAGTGTTTTTGAAGTAGAAAGGATATTTTCCTCAAGAATGGAGTTCAAGTGTTTTATCAAAATTATTTTCCATCTAAGATAATAAAGGGTTCTGTTTCTATCCCTATTATTACATTTATTTGATTATGTTGTGATGGAATTATTTTTATGAATTCCTTTATCTTATATGAATTGTTTTATGATGTCGTGTTGTTTAAGAATCCCATTTTTATTACATGGGTTATGCTATGATGTATGGTTTATGATTTTGTGGCACACATAAGAATGGTATCATTATGAGATTGGTGGGACCTATATCTCCCTCCAATGCATTGGGTAAAGATTTTATATCTCATGAGATAGACATGGCTGAAATGGTAGGTTATACCGGTTCAGTGAAACAGGACTGAAACGAGGAGTTAACTCAGTTCAGAAATGGACTTTGTCCACTAAGATAGTCTTGGAAATGAGTCTTGACTAATAAGAAATGATTCTCTATGATTATGTGTGTATGACACAAAGTTTCATGTTTTATGTTATGATTATTGGGATTAAATTTCACTACTATAATTTATCCCATGTTATGAAATTATGATCTCTTTTGCAGGTTAAGATTTCCAAAAGTTATGTGCTTATGTATATGATGTGATTGATATTTCTTTTGTTTACCCTTACTAAGCATTTGAGCTCACCCTTTTGTATGTTTTATTTCCCCAGGTCAGGAAGAAGGTTATTAGGTAGAATATTCCAGAAAGGGACTCTAGATATGATGAAATAAATGGGAGGCAAAGTAGATGCTTTATGAACCAGTTGTTTATGTTTCCCAGTTTCTAAAGACACTATACCTATAGGGTCATTTCTTGGTTTTGTTATATGTTGTAATAAGTGTGCTTCAATTCTGAAGTAATAACAATGTATGTAAAGTATGGGTCATTATAATCTCCTTATTCAAATATGGTGTGGATGGATCACATAAATGGTTCATTAACCTTATCATTACATCATGGTCAAGGTAAAAATCTAGAACATTTCTATCATTATTCTCTAGCTCTGCATCTTCCTTTTGTACCTTTTTAATATTCACATGGATATGGGGTTTTGAATTTAATGGAGAAAAATAATATTTTTCCTCTTTCTTCAACATTTCTAGATCCATACTTTTCAAATCCAGAAATATTGGATCTTTTGTGATCCTTATCATGGATAATGTTTCATGATCCATTTGACTAAATTAATTGGCCATCACGTTCTATTTCACAAGGTGGTAATGTATTTGGTAGTCACAATAATTTATTAACTCAAACCATATTCTCTAGAACATGTTCAACTCCTTATGTGTGAATATATATATCATACTATTATGATCACTATATATATTACAATTTTCCCTATAAACATAATGCATACATATCTTTAAGGAAAAAGTGACAACAGCTAACTCCAAAATCATGATTTTTGTAATTTTTCTCATGAACCTTCAATTTTTGTGAGTCATAGGCTATAGCCGTGTTATTTTGTACGATAAAAAATCCCAATCCTTTATTGGATGCATCACTATTGATTACAAACAATTCTCCACCACTGGGTAATTTAAGAATTGGTGTGCTGACTAATCTTAGCTTCAGTTCATTGGAATTTTCCACAAATTCATCTATCTAGAGGAACTTGGCACCCTTACAAGTTAACATTATCAAAGGATAAGATAGTCATGAGATATTATTCACAAACTATTGATAATATTTTTCTAAACCAAGAAACCAATTGATCTTAGTCACCATGTTTGGTCTACAACAACATCCAATAGACTCAATCATCGATGGATATACTGTTATACCCTCTCTTGAGATTATATGACACAAAAATAAACCACTGCATCAAAAATTAACACTTTTAAAAATTTTCATAAAGTTCCTCCTTCCTTAGGGTATTCATTACAATTATAAAGTGGTCTTCATTCTCTTCCTTGCTCATTTAATATATAAGAATATAATCTATAAAGAATACCATAAACTAACCAAGGTTATCTCTAAAGAATCTATTCATCAAATCCAGGAAGATAGGATGGGAATAATATTAGAAAAGGGAATAACTATATATTAATAATTTTCATACCTTATATGGAATGTATTCTTGGTTATATCTTCCTTCTTAACCCTTAATTGATTATATACAGAATGAAGTTAAATCATAGTAAAGTATGTATCTCCATGTAATTCATGAAACAAGTCATCAATACATGGAATATGATAGTTGTTTTTTATCAAGATCTTGTTTAACTATAGATAATCAATGTAGAGTCACATTGATCAATCATTCTTTTTTTTCAAAAAGAAGAGGTGCACTCCAAGTTGACACACATGGATTAATGAATCCCTTTGCATGGTTTTCTTAGAGTTGGTTTTTTAATTATTCCAACTCAATTAAGTCAATTCTCTAGGGAGTCATTGAAATTGGTGTGGAACTAGGTATAATCTCAATCAATAACTTGAGTTCAAGTTTTGGTGGAAGGCTAGGAAAATATTTTAGAAAAACATCCACAAACTCCAGAATAATAGAAAAATAATCGTTGTCGATTATATCCCCAACCATTTGAGATAAATAGACCTTTTGAATTGAAATTAAAACCCATACCCAATATGTTATCTCCGTTGGGATTTCATACTTTTCATCACATTGATATATGATCATAGTATGGTTTGAAATATAAAATGTAACTTCCGTTCTTCATTAATTGATGTGGGGTTTATGTAGAGAAAACCAATCATTTCCAATGATGACATAAAATTGAACCAGTGGAAAAATGACAACATTTATAGCAAGCATGTTCCTGCAAATATCATCCATAGAGGAATCATACACTTGAGATTCAATCATTTTACCATTATGGGTTTTCACTAAAAATTACACACCTAATAGTTTTTTTTGAATATTAATACCCTTAATGAATTTTTTAGATATGAAAGAGTGGGTAGATCTAGAATCAAATAATACATCTGTAGTTATAAAGTGAATAGTAACTATACCTTTCACCACATCATTATCACACCCCTCATCATAAATAGTAATCACATTATATTTTCCCTTCTCCCTCATCTTAAGAGGTTTTTGGTTTCGATCATTATCATTAACATTATGGTTTGGGTATTTTTTGTCATAATTCTCATTCTATTTACACATATAGCATTGAAGTCGGTGGGGGTTCATTCTATGTATCTTTCTCTCTATTAAAATTATTAGCTAACTTCTTCCCATCACTTTAGTAATCAAATTACAGATGACCTTTCCTTCCACATTTAATACATTTTTAGACCCCTTAAGACAATTTTCTCCATGGTTCTTGCCACACTTAGAGAATAAATTTTAGTTCATCTTCTTATCTTCATGGTGTTTATATTTTCTTTTGAACTCCATATTCCTATTCTTATCAAAACTATGATATTGATATGTCACTCCAACCTCTATTTCAACTTAGATTTCACAATTCACAATCGCTTCATAGCTAATAATGTATCCTTTGGAGAACTCCCTTATAAGATGATTATTTAGTTGATTGAAGATCCTATCAACATTACTTTGGGTTTGGATAATAATACTAGAATTGTACCTTACATGTCTTGTGAAATTAGCCTCATAGGTACCAAAAGATTCATCATACCATTGCTTTGACTTGAAAAAATATTTCCCCATATTCCAATGAAGAATAAAAGGAAAGTACATATTGAAAATACGTTCTTAAACTCATCCCAATCCATGGATTCAATTTCAGCATGCTACCATATATTCTTGATTAGTTTCCACCACTGGTCTACTGCACTCTCTAATTGATAAATTACTAAAATAACTTTCTCATGTTCAAAAAACTAGATAATAGAGAAAAAAATTTAGTGGTGCTGATCCGTTTTTCAGTAACAAGTGGATAAGAATACGTTTTGATGGATGATTTATGTTTCCTCATGAAGGACTAAATAGATTTTTTTTAGTTTATTTGTTCATTTGGATGTATATTATCATTCATAGGTTGAGAAACCATTATAAGTAGAGTAAAATGATTTTTTCATTCCATATCCCATATCATTGGAATTTCCAAGAGAAAAATAATTTCATTTCCCATCGCATTCTGGATTGATGTGATTACTTTTGGTTCTAGTCACAATCTAAAACCAATAAAAAAAGTCAGAAACAATAATCATTTTCTGGAAACACATAATCATGAAAAACCATGTATAGGATATCTAAATTATTACACCTTCATTAATCTATGAAACCTTAGTTTTATCCTTTTTATTCATATTCAACTTATATTTAAATCCATCATTATGAATCATGTAGATTTTTTGAATTCCCAAATCATATCCTTTGGGAGTGTCATACCCAGTGTGTAGAAAGGCCCATTTTTTTGCACCAGATCCCGATCAAGTCTAGCTCAATACAGTGTTCTTAGTTTTGTTACAACCACGTACAACTATTTAGAATACATGGCCAATTGCAGTATCTATACTGGGATGTATTTTTTGGAAACCAGTAACCCTATACATTAATAATTTTCCAATACATTTTAAAATACTTTTAATAATTTTTAGAATTATCCTTAGACATGTACTTAGGGTTATCACTAGGGTTTTCTAATCTAATATTGCAATGGTTAACTAAAATTTTTCTCTAATACCAAAAATAGTGACCCTATCTTTTAATAAATTAACTTTTCAACATTTTTTCAGAATACATAATATATTACAGAAGTATATTCTCAAAGACTCTATAACTTTAGTGCCTTTGGAAACATGGAAAAATAAACACTAGTACATTAGTGAGGTATGTTTTATACAGCTAGGATATTCATGACTAGAACCTTTCTTAGAAACATCATTCATAATAAAAATGTTCCTAACCTGGGGAAAGGAAACAAAAAAAGATGTGAGATCATATGCTCAGTAATGGTAATCAAAGGATATATTTAAGCATAATCCTAAGCATAAGTGTATAAGAACATGATCATAACATTAGAAGATCATACCCTACATATCATAGATCAAAATCATGATTCATGGAATAATGATTGGCAGTTAATAAGACATTAAACATAATAAAGACATACGAATATTCCACGAAATCATAACATAGGAATATGACAAGTAATTGTGGAAAACACATAAGTATATAAAATTATTCCCATATTATTAAAGTCATTTCTTCCAACGCCATCATATTAGTATGGGTTCACTCTCCATACAACCTTGGTAGTCATGGTTCACTCCTATTACTATCTTTATAGTATAGGTTCACTCCGAAGACCAACACAGCTGACAAAATCCTTTACTGAACCAAGTCACTCCTAGTTCCTACCATTTTCATTGGAGGGATGTATAAGTACCAACCATATCATAATGAATTCATACAAACATGTGCCACAAGATCATAAAAATAATCATATAATGACCCATGAAATGAAATGGGTATCATACAAAATTAGTAATATCATAACCTTGGAAAATATACAGGTCTCATAATTATTTTATAAAAGCACAACATTATAAAATAAGTATTTTTCATAAGCATAGAACATGTGAATGATTAATGGGTTTCATAAACATCATGTCATTAAAACATAAACCATTTATAAAAAGAATATGAATAAACCCTTAGATATTTTCTCAATAAAATAATGAGTAACACCAATTTATGTCATCTTGTGTGGAAAATAATTTTGAAATATCTTTTAAACACAATTCTTAAGGAAAATATTTTTTGTGCATTGAAAAACACTTTTTGAAACATAAATCATTTTTTGAAAACATTTTTCTTTAAAATTTGTTTTGAAAAATTATAAAGAAAGATTTGAAAAAAACTAAACATTTTTAAAATAATTTTTACTGGAAAATGAGCTCAAAATAATTTTAAAAACATTTTTTAAATACATTTTTGGAAATATTTATTTTGAATAAAACAAATTTATGAACGAATAGAAAAATGAGGTCAGATTTCTTATAAAAACATTTCTCCATTAGTAAAGTACCATAGAGTGGTAAAATGAATATAATGAATGAATATATAATGAATAACCCTATCAGAATAATATTCTTGATTTTTCTTGAAATATGGATCATTATATTTCATTAATGAAGGAATAGTCATAAACAATCCTGACAAACCCTGAGATTCTTGCAAAAAACTCTTACCGCTTGGTAACTTAGAATCATACATTGCATGTAATGAAATTATATTAAATGAATCATAAAATATCATGAAAATAATTAGATTAATGAAATAACAAGTTTTAACACCCGAAGCTTCCATGGTACACTTCTCTTTGAATAATTCAATAGTGTGTGTTGTACGCAACATCGAGTTCAAGCGCACCAAAACCTAACAAGCTAGCCATTCTGAAAGAGATTATGAATAGTAAAAACCATGTTTTGAATTATATATATATCTCATATAATTTTATCATTAATATTTTTTGTTTCTTAGATATAATATAAGGAAAATTTTAATTTTTTAGATAAAAGAAGTATTTTTCAAAAAATACAGTTTTCAGCCTTTTAAAGGAGAACCATTTCTAAATCCAATATTTGAAACTTTTATATATTCAATTTAATGAAATTAAATTATTATTTAGAATCAAGACATAAAAAATTTAGTTTAGATAAATTTTTGTGTTTTTTCTGATAACTTTCAAATTTTGATGAATAGTAAAAGATACTAAATTTTAATTGAAAACAACATTTTTATTCAAAATAATTTATAGTGTTAAATTATACATTTTAATGGTTTTGAAGAATAATTAGATTATTTTTTTATCATTTACTCCAATGTTGTTCATTGGAAGTAATTTCACTTTTAAACCAGACGTAAACACATATTATTCTTTTGATTGTTTTTACTTCTCAAAAACCCGCTTTCTGGTTTTGACAACGAGAATTAATTTTAAATTAATTATTTCAAATTATATGTTTTAAATTTGATAAAATAGATATCATTTTTGGATTCAGAATATCAAAATAACATTAGGGTGAATTTTTGGAATTTTTCTAAAAACATTCAATTTTTGATGAATAGTAAAACACACTACGTTATTGTTTAAAAAACGACTTTTTATTTAAATAATTATTTATTTTATTTAAATTTATATTAAATAAAAATAAAAACATAATAACTATGTTTTTTGAATTTAATTCATTGTATTCATTTTATAATAAAAATAGATTTATAGAATTTTATTGAATTGTTTAACGTCATGTGCCCACCTTCTAGGCACGTTAGAACATTTGCATAAAACATAATTTTACCACTTTTGTGAATTGAATTTCAAAAATCTTAGATACATGGTTGACATCATAAATTCAAATTTTGTTCAATAAGTTGAAAATAATTTTCAGTGAATAAGAACTTTTGAATTTTATTTACCACGATTAAAAGTAAATAGTGTATTTAAAGGTAAAAATGTTATTATAATTACCCTAACACTTGTCATAATTATATTAGATTAGTGTATTCAGACCAAAATAAACCATAGGAACAAAATATGATCATTTTGGACCACTTGGTTTAGATTAGGACAGTTATTATTATTTTATTTAAAGAAGAGTTAAAAGTATTAAATTCATATTTTAATAACTAAATTTTTTTATTATAGGGTTATACATAAGATAATTTTGAATATAAGTATTAATTAGAAATCTAAAAATATTTCCTACATCATGGAATTTTTTATAATTTTTAGACATTAAATAATTAAATTTCTTTATGACACAATGATGATGGAGTAATTACCTTATTAATGAAATATTAAAATAATAGATATTACAAATATAAAAATAAATGTAAATTGAGACTTTTGATGCATTACAAAAAATTTCTAGGTTAATATTACATTTTAGGGTTGATTAATTTTTTTTTGGAAAAATTAGATTGTTCAGAATTTGACAAAAACCAAATACTAAATAATTTCAAAATTGACTTAATTGAGTTTTTAAAACAAATATTATATTATAAAATGATATAATAGTTTTAAAAATATATAGTAAGGCCAAAATATGTATAAAATAATTTATATATCATTAATTAACCACTTAGGGTTCTCTTGGCATGTTATAGTAAGTTTATTAACCATATAATATAAAAATAAAAGGACACATTGTAAATATTAACCTATTTAACCATGTGTTAAATCTAATAAACAAGGTTAATATGGTGACATAAACCTGTCTAAAACCTATTGGATGAAATTTTTTCGAGCCAGATCCACCTTAGCCTCAAAATTAATCCTTTTTGATCCATTATAAAAAAATATGATTGTATAGTAAAATAATATTTCAAGGTTTTTCAAAAGTGACCCACACCTCACTTATAAAAGGAAACTTCCCCTTATCTCAAAATCACCTCTCCAACACCATTTGGATCATCAATCCTCTACTCAAATATCCTCCCAACTACCCTAACTTCATATTAGAGTCCTTACATTGATCAGAATACCATTCTATGGGCCATTTTGATCAAATCAAATGGAAGTACATGAAGAAGAGGTAATTATTTCAAAATCATTTTAAATGTTCATTTCTTCTTCCACTTCCTCTTTATTTGTTTTTTCCATACAAAAATAATAAATCTAGTCCATTATACATATTGTGATATTATTATAAATATGGTATAACCATATTCATTATTTTGTCCATCCTATGAATGACAAAGTCACCATACGTGCGTTCGTACGGCTTACCGTCTCCACGTTGGGGTGTAGTTTGTTATTCAACACTTAATTATTAGGATGGGTATAATAATGAGTATAATTGATATAATTAATAAATATAACATGTTAATGATTCATTATATATGATATATCATCCAATTACATATGATTTCCAGATCAATAGAATGGTATTGTTGCTCCTAGGTACGTACGAATTACCTTCACCATGAACGCGATGAGATTCCTTCTCCATCGTAACCTTTCAAGAATAAATATCATTTTATGATTAAAAAATAATTTTTTCAGAACATAATATCAATATTTAAACGAATAAAATACATCCTATCTATAAAAAACATGACCTACTTAACAAAACATATAAAGAAAAATGAATCTGTTAACACCCGAAACAATTATACTAATGAAATAGTATTATCAAAGAAACATTAAAAGATAATATATGATATCATATTAATGTATAAAGTTCTTTTATAATTTAATAACAATTATTTCCTCATTATAAAGAATTTCAACATACCTTCAACTAAGTAAAAGTACAAGGTAATGGGTTTCTTATCTCACTTTTAATTCCGTGAGATTTCCATTGTTCACCACTTATTTATTGCACGTGGTGTATTTTTTACTTCCATTTGATATATGTTATCATGATTCTATTTATATTTGTGGTATTATGTGATTAATTTGGTGTTTATTAACTTTTTGTCTTATGAATCGATTGATTACAATGTGGTAAGGGGTTTTCATCTCACTTTTTATTCTCGTGACATTCATGCTCTATTTTCCACTATGTTCTTTTGTGTGGTGTATGTACGACCCATGATTATAAAATTTTAATAATATAAATTAATTTATGGGTATTTACATCATAATTTAATGGACCTTCTTTTATGGGGTTTATGTTTCGTGAGATGCCAAATCGGTAAGGGAATTTCAAATTTCAATTTCCACTCATTCGGTTTTACGCAAACATAATTTATTATGTTACACCAAGATTATATATAAAATCACTATTTATTTACTTATGTAGTAATTTCCACTCCACTTTGTGTGGATATATTTTTGATATACATAATCAGTCCATTGATAAATTACCAATTCTTCGATATGAACTTGATAAGAGTAATTTTATCTCAATTTCTATTCATTGAGTTAAACATCCAAGTAATTGGTGTGGTTTTTACAAGAATATGTTTGAATGTACTATGATTTATTTACACTGAATATCCAATAATATTGAGTTTATTTATATTTTTTACACATAATTATGTCATTTATTTATCCATAACATAAGGATATGGTCTTTATAAGGGATTTCATCTCAACTTACATTCAATTGATACTTCTTTGTTGTTATGTACCAATTCACTTTTACATGGTGTATATACTGTAATTTGACATAATATATCAGGAATCCATTTTTTCTCATGATATTATAATGTTTTTATTACCTTAATTATTTTTATTCGAGCATCGCTGATTTGGTTAGAAACTCTAACTAAAATATCATTTTAAATGTTTTAAAATTTTATTCTTCTAAATCTTTATCATTAATGTCAATGTTTTAAAAATGGTTTTAAGGATTTATTTATATGGAAATTAATGTTTTAAAATTAAAATTCCAGTTAAAAGTTTCAATGTGGTATGGAACACATTGATTTGAATATATATTTTAAACAACTTCTTGATAAATATGGAGACTTTTAAATGTTTTTAAAAAAGGGGGATATTTCTCTCAAATTGTTTTGATGATTATTTTCAACAATCTAAATATCAATTATTATTCTCAATTATGGTTAATTTATTATAAAAAATTCTTCAATATTTTATTGAATGAGTTATTTTTTACTGTGTATGTGCTATTTTAATACCATTCATGGTTTGTGGTTAAAGTATTGACATTTAGTATGCTATTTTTAATCTGAATGTTTTGATTATGCTTCAACCTTTTCATATGAGGAATTAATTGGACTTATTAAGTGATAGGTGGTGACCTTTATAGATCTTTGATGAATTTGTAGGTCTCATGAGACAAGCTAGGGTCTTGGCACAAGCCCTTGACAAAATTTTATTTGTAGTCTTGGCACGAGGCCTTGACTATGTGGTTATGATGTCTAGCATTATGCATTCCATCATTCTGAAATTGGATATTGATATTACATGTGATTATTAACCTACTAAAATATACATGTGAATAAGTAAATGGATTTATTTGATTTATCTTTTCCATGTTATGCTAAAGTTTAAGTTTGAAGTCTTGTGTTTTAGTCTTATACATTGCCTTAAATTATTAGGCTTATTTATGAAAGTTTCCACTATATTGTTATCCTTACTAATCATCTGAGATGACCCCTTTCTATGTTTTATTTTTCCCAAGATGTGAAAAAGTATATCATGATTAACCTAAAGGAATAGGCTGAGGGAAATGAGTGTATTCAAAGGGGACACATTTTTGTTTTTCATTATTTCATGATGTAATGTAAAACCTATGTATTTATCTAGTACTTCCATGGCAACTGAACTAATTGGTCTTTTAGGAATTGATCTGTTGTTATCATTCCAATGATATGTAATAATAAATTGACTCTGGGTAACTAGGTTCAGGGCATTACAGTTGGTATCAAATAAAGCTTAGTATAAACCTTATAAAGTAAATTTATAAAAACTCTGATTAGAGAACATTACCCTAATATATACATAGGGGATTAATATATAAGAACATCCAAAAAAATTTATAATATAAATATTATGGGGGTTTTCCAAGAAATACATCCATGTCAGGATACGAGCAGGTAGAGGTGGCTCTAGCACAAATGTAACTAGGGGTAAAACCTAAAAACACCACTTTGAGCTGGGATCAAATGGAAACTGGTGCATGAAAACATACCTTAGAGCACTCTTGGTTATTAAACTCCAGGGGGGGTATGCTTAGGATAATTCACAATTTATTTACAAAATGATTTGAAGGGTTTTAATATAAGATGACAATAGACAACCTATGTTAATCCTAAGGTGTTTTAGATTGAAAATAAAGTGTCATGATATTCTCTAAATGATTTTATGACTATTGTTACTCACACAATGCTTTCCGGTTTTAGTCAATGGCAGGATTCCAAGGAAGTCATAGTAACATTGAACATGATGTACAAGGTGGGAACAGTGGAGGAAATGAGCAATGAAATTAAATGTTGATAGGACTAAAAGATATAATGTTTATTCCAAATCATTTTTCAAAAATATGATCAACAACATATATATTAACCGACTCCTAGACTCAAAAAAGAAGAGAAGGGTGGTGAATGATAAGATCTCCAGTAGTGGAGACTATGGAGAAAATAAAGCATGATTTCCATCATGCAGGAAATATTGAAGGATACACCTAGGAAAGTGTCTCAATGGAATAATAAAACACTTTATTTGTGGGAAATAAGGACATAAAGTAAATAATTGCTAAGGAAAATTAAAGAGTACCATGGAAGAAATAAAAATGATCCAAAGCATCCATTTACAATCATTTTCAATAAATTTAGGGGACTTGATAATTAACCAAGTCAAGGCCCTATTCTATAGGATGACATCTTGGTCAAGGAAAAAACGATGTCGAAATAAATGGATGGTGAAATGTTTAAAAGTATTAGTGATCTTTGATGATGGGATTACTTTGGAAGAATTTTCCCTTGTATGTGTAACCCTACAGTTTGTTATGTGAAAATGTTATTCAAGAAAGAATTATATTTTCTTTTGAGGATATAGTTATAAATAACCATTTGGGTTTATATGATCCTTGAATTTTAGGCAATTACAGGTTATTAATTTTTGGGATGAAAATACGAGGTATGAGATAAAATTTGTGGTTAAATTATATTAGGGTTATTTTGAGGAATTTATCTCATTTTGGGAATGTTATAAAATATAATTTTTGAAAAATGAAAATATGCAGACCGTGTGAAAATCCATCACGTTGGACAAAGCTATGAGAATCAAACCCTCAACCAAAGTGGGACTAGGATTTATTGCCAACCACTGGACTACGTGAACTCCCTGGTTAGTGTGACTAATTCTTTTTAGTTAAATGGTTTTATTAATCAGTAATAAATTGATTTTAGGTCTTATTTTTTATCAAATTTATATCATTGGTGTAGGAAAATGATTGGTGATTAAATGATAAATGTTATTTTGTAAGAAGTTTTCTCTGTTGGGAACACTATATGCCCAAGGAAAATATAATACTATGGGATCTCATTTGAGGAGTAATGGTGGATTTTTCATCTATGTTTTTATTATTAATTTATCATGATTTGGGTTATTTATGGAAATTATTAACCTATCATAGAGAATATGTGATTAGATTAATTACTTTTAAGTATGTGACTTTATTATCAATCGATGTTATTTAGAGAAGCAATTTAATATGGAATACTACGCAATCAAATTCTTCTGAGTTTTGGGTTTCAATATTAGTTTAGATTATATTGAACGAATTTAAAGACAATTTTTTATTGAAAGGTATTTATTGAACTTTTAGTATTGTGGGTTTAATTTTAAAAATTATGATTAGTATTTCTTTCTCAAAAGGATTATACGTTTTGGAAATCATCTGATCTTGTACTAACCATTTTTGTTTTGGTGAATCTCTAATGAAAAGGGAAATATATAGTTCATCCCTTGTGGATTATTTGATTCCTTATAAGTTGATTCTAGCGCTTCAGGTGTGACCAAGTCATCTTGAATACTTATCATTTAGAGTGAAAGATGAGTTTGTGGTAGAAATTAGTTAAAGGATGGAACTATACATATCAAGTATTTTTTTCTCATTCTATATATAAATTAATTCATAAACCTTATTTAAAGGATCTTAAACCGATAAATATATTATCCTAATACCTTACATTATTCATCAAAGATTTATGGCTTTGAGGCCCTCAATTTTAAATTCCCTTGTTTTTGATTTATAAACTCAATCACTCCCAAAAAATATTTATGTTTTCCTCCAATTATAATTTCCACTAATGTTCTCCTATTCGAAATCCTAGTTTGGTTGTGACTTTTTCATTTATCTTTCCCTTTTATTAAGACTAAATTTTATTAACCCTATTCACAATGGGGGTTTTCCATAAAGGAATTTTCTATTTTTAAAAAACATTTGTTTCTGAATAAAAATTTCAAATTTCGAGGACACGGTTTATTTAATTAGGGAACAATGTTACACCACAAGCTTCCATGGTATGCTTCTCTTTGATTAATACAATTGCCTGCATTGTACGCAACACTGAGTTCAAGCGTATGACGACCTATCAAACTAGCCATTTAGAAAGTGGTTATGAATAGTATTAACAACATTTTGAATTATATATATATCTCATATAATTTTAACCTTAATATTTTGTATTTCTTAGACCAAACATTAGCGAAAATTCAATTTTTCAAACAAAAGAAGTATTTTTCAAAAAATATAGCTTTTACACCTTTTAACGGTGAACCCCTTCTAAATACAATATTCGACACTTTTATATATTCACATTGATTAAATTAAATTATTCTTTACAAGAGGCACATAAAAATTTAGTTTAGATAATTTTTTTTATGATAACTTTCATATTTTGATGAATAATGAAGGATACTAAATTTTAATTGAAAACAAATTTTTTAATCAAAATAATTTATAGTGTTAAATTATAAATTTTAATGGTTTTGAAATATAATTAGATTATTTTTTATCATTTAATCAAATGTTGGTCATTGGAAGTAATTTCACTTCTAAACCGAACATAAACACATATCAATATTTTGATCATTTTCACTTGTCAAAAACCCGCTTTCTGGTTTTGACAATGGGAATTAATTTTAAATTATGTAATCCAATTTATATGTTTTTAATTTTGTAAATAATAAATTATTTTTGGATTCATAATATCAAAATTATCATTGGGTGATTTTTGGTATTTTTTTAAAAACAATTAATTTTGGATGAATAGTAAAAACACTACGTTATTGTTTAAAAACCGAATTTTTAATTAAATAATTATTTATTTTATTAAAATTTATTATATGTCAAAATATATACATAATACCTATATTTGTTCAATTTAATTCATTGGAGTCATTTTATAATAAAAATAGATGTATAAATTTTTATTGAATTTTTTAATATCTTTTACCCACCTTCTAGGAACGTTAACAAATTTTCATAAAACGTAATTTTACAACTTCTGTGAATTGAATTTCCAAAATCTAAGAGACATGGTTGACATCAGAAAGTAAAATGTTGTTCAATAAGATGAAAATAATTTTTTGGTGAATAGTAACTTTTGATTTTTATTTACCACGGTTAAAAGTAAATAGGGTAATTAAAGTTAAAAATGTTATTATAATTACCTTAACACAGGTCATAATTCTATTCTATTAGTGTATTTAGACCAAAATAAACCTTAGGAATAAAATATGATCATTTTGGTCCACTTGGTTTAGATTAGGATAGTTATTATTATTTTATTTAAAGAAGAGTTAAAAGTGTTAAATTAAAATTTTAATAACTAAAACATTTTTAGTATAGGGTTATACATAAGATAATTTAGAATATAAATATTAATTAGAAATATAAATAATTTATTACATCATGGTATTTTATTTATAATTTTTGGACATTATATAATTAAATTTATTTATGACACAATGATGATGTAGTAATTAACTTATTAATGAAAGATTAAAATAATTGATATTATAAATATTAATGTGAAAGCAAATTTGAGACTTTTGATGAATTAAAAAAAACTCGGTTAATATTACATGTTAGGGTTGATTTAATTTATTTTTGTAAGCAATAAGATTTTTAAGACTTTCAAAAAAACCAAATACTAAATAATGTCAAAATTGACATAAATGAGGTTTAAAAAAAATACTATATTATTAAATGATATAATAATCCTAAAAATCTATGGTTCATCCAAAGGAATTATATAGAAATATATATTTCATTAATGAACCACTTGGGTTTTTTTGTCATTTTATAGTATGTTTATTAACCATATAATATAAAAAAGCAATGAGATATGGTAAATGTTAAACTATTTAACCAAGAGTTAAATCTGAAAGATAAGTTTAATATGGTGACTTAAACCTATATAAAACATATTGGTTGAAAGGTTTTAGACCCATACCTGCCTTAGCTACAAAAAAATACTTTTGGAGACATTATGAACGGAATATGATTGAATAATAAAATAATATTTCAAGGTTTTCCTAAAGTGGCCCTCACCTCTCTTATAAAAGGGTATTTCATCTTCTCTCAAAATCACACCTCCAAATCCATTTGGCTCGGCCAAAACCTACTCAAATATTCAACCAACTACCCTAAATTCATCCTATAAGCATTAATTTTATCATAAATACAACCTAAGGAGCCCTTTTTATCAAATCAAAAGGAAGCACCTGAAGAAGAGGTAATTATTTCATAACCTCTTTCAATGTTCTTTTCTTCTTCCACTTCCAATTTATTTTTTTGTTTACATACGATAATAATAAATCCAGAACCTTATACATAATGTGATATTATTATAAATATGTTACTACCATATTCATTATTCAATCCATCCTATGAATGACAAAGTCACCATACGCGCATATGTACAGCTTACCGTCTCCACGTCGTGGTGTAGTTTTTATTTAAAACATAATTATTTGGATGGGTATAATAATGAGTATAATTGTTGTAATTAATAAATATAACAGGTTAATATTTCTTTATATATATATTATAAAATCCAATTACGTATTATTTAACCATCAATATAATTGTATTTTCGCTTAGGTGTACGTACGGATTACCGTTTCCACGAACATGATGAGATTCATTCCCATCATAACCTTTCAAGAATAAATATCAGTTTAGGATTGAAAAATAATTTTTAAGAACATAATATCATTTTGTATATGAATCAAATACATCCTATCCATAAAAAACATGATCTACTTAATAAAACAAATAAAAAATGAATCAGTTAACACCCGAAACAATGATACTACTGAAATATTATTAAAAAAGCAATATTAAAAAATCATATATGATATAATATTTATGTATATGATTCTATTATAATTTAATAACATATTTTTCAACACAAAACTGGGAATTTATGGTTCCACCCTTTATCAGCACTAACGAAAAATCATTGATAAAGGGGGGAACCTTTATCAGCGCTAAAAAAAGTGCTAATAAACATACCCCTTTATTAGTGCTTTTTTTAGCGCTGATAAAGGTACCCCCTTTAACAGCGCTTTTTTTAGCGTTGTTAAAGGGTACCCTTTTATCAATGCTTTTTTTTGTAGCACTGATAAAGGTTCTAATTCCCAAAAAATCATTAAAAATATATATTAATATTTAAATATATAGATATAATTATATTGATATAAATATAAATTATATTTTTTTAAATATTTTTTTAGATAAATATAAATATACAGTTACACATAATAAATATGATATTTAGTGAAACTGGCTTATAAAAAAATTAAAAAAATATTTTTAATTAATATTTTTCTAATTATTATAGAGTAATAGTCATTTAATAACAATTTGAAAACTAAAAAATTTAAAAAACAATTAAAAAAAG
Source organism: Viscum album (assembly GCA_963277665.1). NCBI lineage: Eukaryota > Viridiplantae > Streptophyta > Magnoliopsida > Santalales > Viscaceae > Viscum > Viscum album. The sequence continues at coordinate 746,189,013 of OY728143.1, forward strand.
ATCCAAAATATGTTGAAAACGCAACTCGAACTTCAAACGGCCATAACTTTTGATATGGGTGTCCGTTTGAGCTCTACCACATATTAAATTGAAGCCTACGATGATCTCTACGTCGCTATATCTAGGGGATACCCCACTAAAGGATTTTAAAGGCCAAAAAATGCCCATAAGTTCTCCAAAACTGAGTTTGTAGTCGAGGTATCCCGATTTGTTTTCACATTTTGTAGATTTTTAGCCACGTTTATGGGGGTATTATTGGATTTTTTTTGGTGGGGACTGAATTTATTATAAGTTATTCCACTCATAATGATATTATTTCTTTGAAATTTTATCATTTTTTATAATTCACTACTATTTATAATCAAATATATAACTATATGTACATATTTTTTATATATTCACACCTACAAATTTAATTATAAATATAAATAATAAAATATATTTATATATAAAAAATATTAGCTTTATCTAAATAATAAATAATATCCATTTTATTTAAAATACAAATATATTAATATTTATATACCTATATATTATTCTAATTATATATATATATATATATTAATATAACTACACATATATATTGATATAACTATAAATATATATATTAATATCACTAAATATATATATATATATATATATTAATATAACTATATATTTATATTCATATAGGTGTATATTAGTATAAGAATAAATATAACTTAATATATATATAAATAAATAGATATATCACAAATAGGAGAACAAATTAATATAGGGGAGTGGCAAAGGCTTCAGGCGCGCAAGGGGGAGGTCTCGAGATCAAATCCGGGTGGAGGCAGGGACGCGCACACATGGGTGATTCTAGGGCTAGCGTAGATAAATAGTGGAGGGGTTCGTGTGAGGCACTGGATGGGGGAAAAAATCGCTGTAATAGGGGGGCTCAAGCGCTATAAACCCCCCCTGATTGGCAGATTTTTTTTTATTTTTTTGTATTTTTTATTTTTTTAACTTTTATGAGCGCTTTTAAAAAAGCGCTGATAAACTGGGTCTTTTATTAGTGCTAAAAAGAAAGTGCTGATAAAATACCCCTTTATTAGTGCTTTGTTTTAGCTCTGATAAAAGACCCATATTATCAGCGCTTTTTTTAGCGCTGATAAAAGGAGTCTTTATCAGCGCTTTTTGGAGCACTGATAAAGGGGACCCCCTATCTTCGCTGGAATTTATAGAACTTTTATAACACTGTTAAATGCCATTTTTACCATTGATAAAAGCCATATTTGTAGTAGTGTACTAGGTAAGGGGTTTCGTATCTCACTTTTAATTTCTTGAGATTTTAATTGTTCCCCACTTATTTATTCCATGTGGTGTATTGTGTACTTAAATTTGATATATATTTTCATGATTCTATTTATATTCATGGTATTATCTGATTCATTTTTTCGTTATTAACTTTTGGTATTACGACTCGACTGATTACAATGTGGTAAGGGGTTTTGATCTCACTTTTTATTCCCATGACATTCATGTTATATTTTCCACTATTTCCTTTTTTGTGGTGTATGTACTACTCATAATTTTACACTTTGTGTAATATAATTTAATTCATGTGTATTTAAATCATCATTGTATTATCCTTCTTTCATGGGGTTTATGTTTTGTAAGTTCCCAAATCAGTAAGGGAATTTCAAATTTCAAGTTCCACCCATTCAGTTTTACACAAACTTCATTGATTATTTTACTCCAAGATTATGTTTGAAATCACTATTTATTTACTGATGTAGTAATTTACACTCCCATTTTTGTGGATATACTTTTGATACACATATTAAGTCCATTGATAAATTCTCAAGTCATCGATATGAACTTGATAAGAGTAATTTTAACACCATTTCTATTCATTGAGTTAAGCATCCAAGTCATTGGTGTTGTTTTTACAAGAATATGTGTGAATGTACTCTAATAGGTTTATAATAAATATCCAATCATATTGATTGTATTTATATTTTTCATATATAACTATGTCATTGATTTATCCGTAACCTAAGGATACGATCTTTAGAAGGGATTTCATCTCAACTTACATTCTATTGAGACTTCTTTCTTGTTATGTGCCAATTCACTTTTATATGGTATATATACTATAATTTTACATAGTATATCATGAATACCTTTATTATCATGATATTATAAAGTTTTCATTACCTTAAATATTTTTATTCAATTGTCTCTCATTTGGTTAGGAACTCTAACTAAAATATCATTTTTAATGTCTTAAAATTTTATTCTTCTAAATCTTTCTCATTAATGTCCATGTTTTAAAAATGGTTTTATATATTTATTTATATGGGAATTAATTTTTTAAAAATAAAATTAATTTTAAAAGTTTCAAAGTGGTATGGTACACTTTGATTCAAAAATCTTTTTTAAACAGCTTCTTGATATATAGTGACACTTTTTTATGTTTTCTAGAAAATGGGGGATATTTCTCTCAAATAGTTTTAATGATTAATTTCATCTATGTAAATATACATAATTATTATAAATTGAGGTTAATTTATTATAATTCAATCTTCCATATTTTATTAAATGAGTTATGTTCGATTGTGTATTTAATATTCTTCTTACTATTCATTGTTTGGGGTTAAAGTATTGAAATTTTTTATGCTAGTTTTAATATGAATGTTTAGATTATGTTTCATCCTTTTTATATGATGAATGAGTTGGATTTAGTAACTGACAAGTGGAGACCAATATGGATCCTCGATGCATAATTAGGTCTCATGAAACAAAATAGTGTCTTGGCATAAGGTATTGAAAAAATAATATTTTTAGTCTTGGAACGAGGCCTTGACTATGTGGTTATGATGTCTCGTATTATGCATTCCATCATTATAAAATTGGATATTGATATTACTTGTGATTATTCGACTAGTAGAATATCCATGTGAATATGTAAATAGAATTATTTTATTTATCTTTTCCATATTATGCGGATGTTTATGTTTAAAAAGATTATGTTTTAGTCTTATATATTTCCATAAATTTTTATGCTTATTTAGGAAAGTTTCTGCTATATTGTTATCCTTACTGGGCATCTAAGTTCACCACTTTCTATATTTTATTTTTTTCCAGGATTTGAAGAAGTATATCATTATTAACCTACAAAAATTGGATAAGGTATATGAGTGTATTAAAAGTTGACACAATTTTGTTTTTCATTATTTCATGATGTATTGTAAAACTTATGTATGTATCTTGCACTTCCATGGATACTAAACTAATATGTCTTTCGGGACATTATCTCTTGTGATCATTCCAATGATATGTAATAATGATCCGACTCTGGATAAATAGGGTCAGGGAATTACATGTGTCAAGGTTAGTTTACACACCTCATAAAATGATATAGGTTCATAAAAAAATTTGTCTCAAAAAAAGCAAATTGAGACAAAACAACCTTGTAGATTTGGTAACCTTTGAATCGTAAAACCCCATAAAATAGAGATCATAAAATGGGTTTGGGAATACCAATAAATTTATGAATAGATATCATATAATACATTCATGGGATGTATATACACCACAAAATGAGTAGTGAATAAGTCATAAGTGTCACAGAAATAAAAGTGACATTAGGAAACCCCTTACCTTAGGTCTTGACTCACTTCGTATTCATTCAAAACTACTATATAGTAAATGTAATTTTATTATAAATCTTAAAAAGATACATATTTTTATATATAATACCATATATTATTTTATTATAACATTTTCTTGAATTTTTATTAAAAATTTCATGTTATTGTTATGTTTCGGGTAATATCGGCTTTGTTTTTCATATATGTTTTTCAATATTATTCTAGATAACCTTTGATAGATCATGATTTACTTATTTAAAGAATATAAAAAATCATATAAATTTCATATATATTCATTATATAAATATTTATAATAATATAAAATATTTAGAAAAAGAAAATGAAAGACACCATTCAGTTATACGGTAGGTCTTACGTACGCATGAATGTTGTTTCCTTTTTATTGTATTTTTGAATGAAAGAAGTTAAATGATATATATATATATATATATATTAGAATTATTATTTCATATTTATCATATAATTTTATTAAACTCATACTTAATGCATTCCATTTAAAGTGTGAACGAATCACATCTGTTTGAGGAGGCAACAACCCATACATCTACAAATGAAGTTATCGTATTTACAAAAAATGGAAAGCATAAAGATATGTGTAATATAATAATTATAGAAGAATAAATACATAATAAATATCATATATAACATCTAAAATCATTATTTAAATCATAATTCTTAACAATGATATTTGGTAATGAAAAAATGAATGACATCATTTCTTGAGGTAGGAGTTCGTCGTACACACGAATGGTAAGTTTGTTACCCATTTTATTGAGGTGTGTGTTGGTATAGGTTGAAACCATATAACAAAAACATTTTATATTATTTTGGATAATTATTTTATTATTTATGTCTAGAATAATATTATTTTAGGTGGTGGAGAATGAAAATGAATTAATAGAGATTTTCGAAGGATGTTAACTCTTCTTTGGTTAACTACTCTTGGTTTTCACCAAATGGCTTAATTGGTTGGATTTATGCACAAATTGAGGATTCTATGATGAATATAGGTAAAAGTGGACTATATTTTAGATTATTTCAGATGATTTAAATGTCTCTATAAGTGTGAAGAGTTAAGGGGGTGAGTTCCCTTTATATTGGAAGAGGAGGGGAATTCATGTTGCTTTAAAAAGGAAAAATCTATTGAGAGGTATCCCTTATAGCATGCGCATCCAATAATTTTCCATTTCCAATAAATGAGAGTAATTGGTCAAAAATTTACATCCAATTAATTTTGGGCGTGGGACTAGGTTATTTTCTCACTTAAGTTAATGTTTAACCACCATGTAATCTTGTTTTTACCTAAATTACTATAATCAAGCTTAATTAATTTCAAAAATATTTTTCATAAAAAAGTATGTTCACCTTATTAGAAATTATAAATAATTATAATTCCAAAAAGTTGATCCATTTTAAAAAAATTTAATAAAAAATAGGCATAAATTAATTTTAAATTAATCCCACATACGTTTCTTAAAAGCGGGGATTTTAAGAGAAAATGTTTCAAGGTTTGAATTTTTTTTATCCAATTTTAATGTGAAATCAGTTAAAATGACTTAAATTGGAATAATTTATTTAAAATTGATCTATTCATACATTAAAATAAAATTAAAATATAAATTCACAATATAAATAAAATAGACGAAAAATCAGTTTTGAATTAAAATTTAGTATTATTCACTATTCATCCAAAAATGATGTTTTTCAAAACAAATCCCTGAAATTCCACCCTAATATAATTTTGAAATTATAAATTAAAATATTAGGTTTATTTTATTAATGTATTTTTTTAAATTGTCTGAAGTTTATAAAATTTTTATTTTTAGAATGATATAAAAAGTTGTTCATTTGAGAAAATAGTATTTCCAAACATATAATGACTTTAAAAAAAAATTTATGTTTTATTACAAATATGATTTGTTTATATAAATAATTATAAATAATATTTTATAATTAGTTATTATTTTTTTGTCACTAATTTTAATGTATATTTATTAACTATCTCATTTAGAAAATCTTATTAACAAAATATTTTTTCGTAGAAACTCAGTGTTGCATATGATGCAAGACAAGTCGGTTTTTCATGTAGCACAAATTTATCATGGTGTGTCATGTAAAATATCTTTACATGGTGTATAATAATATTTAATAAATCAATGAAAATTAATTTATTTGAAAAAACTATATTCATAAAATCATGGGGTTTTACATTCTTCCCCCCTTAAAATGTTATTTCCCTAAAAATTCATCATTCTGATACAAAAAATGAGTATACTTATACTTACTAATATACTCACGTTCCCATGTAGATTCCACAAATAGGTAATTTCCCCCCAAAACTTTGACCAGGTGAGTGGTCTTGATTCATTGATCTTTCTCTGTATGATCAAGAATTTCAATTGGTTGTTCCTTGTAAGAAAGATCTTGCTCAAGCGGTATGACCTCTATGTTTAGTAAATATGAAGGTTCAAGTATGTAAATCCTTAAGACATATACATAGATTATAGAATGTAATTTAGGGGTATATGTAGGAACTTCTAAGCATTATTCTACAGTCTCAATATGATGATGAATTTTTTAGGGACTGAAATACCTATGGATTTTCTTCCCTTTTTTCCCAAATTTCAAAACCTTATTCCATGGTGATAATTTTAGAAAACACTCCTTAAAAACATCAAATTCTAGATCGCATTGACTGTTATCAGCATAAATTTTATACTGACTCTGAGCTTCCTAGATATTCTTCTAAATGATTCTAACTATCTCGATAATTTCTTCAGCGATCACATGTCCTAATAAATTTCTTTCTCCAACTTCATTCCAGTACATTGGAGAAATGCATTTCATCCTATATAGATCTTCATAAAGATCCATCTAAATCATTAAGTAAAAGATAGGATTGTAAGAAAACTCTGCTAGAGGTAGGTTTTGGTCCCAACAACCTTTGAAATCCAACGAACAATATCTCAACATATCCTCTAGGGTTTGAATTATTCTTTCATACTGACCGTCCATCTAAGGGTGATAAGTTATGGATAAAATAAATTAAATATCATGTTCCACCTAAAAATTTGTTAAGAACTTATAGGTAATCCTTAGATACTGAGTATATAAAATGGAATATGGTATCCATGCAACCTTATCACTTTCTTAATTTATATCATAGAAAGATGATATAGATATATGTCTTCTCTGATGAAAATGAAGTGTGTTGAATTAGTAAGGCCATAGAATACCACCAATATAGAATTAAACCCTTTAGAGGTTTTGGGTATTCCAATAAAAAAATCTATAGTGATATTCTCCCAATTATTCTCTGGTATGGGTAATATATGAAACTTCTCCTTTGAATTTTTTCTTTCATCCTTAACATTCTATAATACCAAGTACTGAGATACAATCTCTTTGATATCCCTATTCATGAAAACCCATTGTAAGTATTCTTTAAATTCTTTATACATCTCAATACTTCCATAAAGAATTAAGAATGATGAACTATGAGATTCTTATAATATAATCTTCCTCAAATTTGGTATGGATGGAACACATACACGGTTCTTGAACCTTATCATTCCATCCCAATCATGTTTTAACTATTGAATATTTTTAACCTTCTTTTTCAGATCAACATATTTCTTGTACAACTCTTTAATCTTTACTTGAATAGAGGTTTGAATATTCAATTCATTAAGATAATATTTTGCCCTTCCTTCAATATTTCTATATCTATCCCTTTTAAAATCCATAGTTATTGGATCTTTTTTTATCCTTATCATTAATAATCTAGAATTATCCTTTCGACTCAAATGATCTGGCACCTAGTTTTCTTTCCCATGGTGGTAATGTAATAGGAAATCATAATATTTTATTAGATCGAACCATATTCCCTAGAATGTCAACTCCTTATGTGTGAATACATATTTCAGAATTTTATGATCGGTTTATATATCTTAGTTATCTCTATAAAGATAATTCCTCCATATCATTAATTAAAAAATTACCATAGATAATTCCAATTCATGAGTTGGGTAATATTGATCATGAATATTAAATTGTCTGAGGAATACTATATAACCATGTTTTTATTCATTATAACACATCCCAATACCTTCTTTGATTCATCACTATAGATTACAAACCCTTCTCCACTATAGGGTAATGTAAGAACAATTGAACTGACTAACATTTGCTTCAATTACTTGAAATATACCTCACATTCATCTATCCAAATCAACATACCACCCTTCGGAGTTAACGTGATCATAGGATTAGGTAGCATTGATAAATATTCCACAAACCATTAATAATATCCAGCTAAACCAAGAAAATAATGGATCTCAATCACTGTGGTTAGTCTAGGACAACCTTTAATAGCCTCCATTTTCAATGAATCTATTGATATATCTTCTCTTAAGAATATATGACCCAAAAAAGAAACCATTTGTAGACAAAATTCACTCATTGTAAATTTATCATATGGTTTCTACTTTTGTAGTGCCTTCAGTACAATTCTCATGTGGTCTTCATGATATTATTTTATCATACAATATATAAGAATACCATCTATAAGGACTACCACAAACTGATCGATGTAATCTCTAAAGACTTTGTTCATAAAATCCATGAAGATAGCAGGGAAATTAATAAGGCCAAAGGAATCAATGTATATTCATAGTATCGATAAATTATAAAAAATGTTTTCATGGGTATGTACCCATTCTGGACCCTCAGTTGATGATTTATTGAATGAAGGTAAATCTTGGAAAATTATTGATATATGGGAAGCTGATCAAACAAGTCATTAATATGGAGAAGAGGATAATTGTTCTTGATTGTGATATTGTTCAACTCCCAGTAATAAATTCATATTTGCATTGATCCATCTTTATTTTTTATAAAAGGAATAGGTGTATGCCAAGGTGACACACTTGGCTGAATTAATCCCTTATAAGGGTTTTCTTTCAGTTGCTTCTTCAATTCTAGAAACTCAATTGGGGCCATTGAAATTGGTGTGGAACCAGGTATGAGTTCTATTGATAAATAAACATCACATTTTGGTGGAAGGCTATGAAACTGTTTTAAGAATACATCTGATAACTCCCAGACAACAGGCATATCGTTGATATAGATTTTATCCCAATCCATTTGAGATGAACATTCCTTCAAAATGGTAAATAAGACTCTTACAAGTGATGTAATCTCCATATGACTTTCATACATATCATCGAATTGATAGATGATCATAGGTTGGTTTGAAATATCAAATGTAACTTCCCTTCCTCAAAAATTGATATGGTATTTATGTAGATAAATTGAATCCATTCTTAAGATGAAATAATTTTTAACTAAATAAGGAATAAAAACAGTTTTAGGAAGTATCTTCCCACAAATTTCAACCCGAGAGGAATCATGCACTTGATGTGAAATCATTATACCATTAAGGGTCTTCACTGCTAATTTAATATCTAATTGTTTTGGTGGAATTTTAATACCCTTATAAAATTATTTATATATGAAAGAGTGGGTATATCCAAAATCAAATGATACATTAATAGTTCTAGAGTTTATGGTATTTATACCTTTCACCATGTTATTATCACACTTCTTATTCAAAATAGTGATTGCATGAGATTTATCCTTTTCCCATGGCTTAAGTGGTTTTCTAATGTTTATCATTATCAATAAACATTTGGTATTATAATGGGTTAGAAAATTTACCATTATTTTTACTCTTGTGGAATTAAAGTAGGGTAGGTTCATTCTATGAAGCTTCCTCACCATTAACATTATTATCTAACTTATTCCTATTACATCAGTAATTAAATTCATGATGACTTCCCATTATAAACTTAAAAAATTTATTATAACCCTTAATACAATTTCCTTCATTAGTATTTCCACACTTAGAGCATAAAGGAAATATAATATTCTTCACCTTATGGTTTTTATATTTTCTTTTGAACTCCATCTACCATTTCTTGTTAAAACCCTGAGATTGATAAGTAACTCCAACCTCAATTTGAAACTTCATTTCACAATTCACATTCTCTTCATAGAAACTAAAGTATCTTTAGAAAAATTACCATAAAATACTTGGATTTAAGCTACTAAATAACATATACACTTTACTTTTGGGTTAGATTATAAATCCACAAGAGAACCTTTCAAATATTGTGAAATTTTCCCCATAGGTTCCAATAGATTCATCATCCCTTCTCTTTAACTTGATAACATTTTTCTCCATTATCATAGTAATAATATGAGGAATGTAATTTTTGAAAAATAAGTTATTGAACTCACCCCGATCCATGGATTTAGTTACACTTTGCTTCATCATATTCTTGATTAGATTCCATGAACAGTGTGCTTCACCTTTTAATCAATAGACTACCAGAATGACATTCTCATATTTTGTACACTGGAGAATGGAGAATATATTTTCAGTGGTACTAATCCATTGTTTCTAAAAAATTGTATTAAAATACCCATTGAATAAAATTTGGCATTTCCTCATGAAGAAATCAATAGAAACGTGTTCCCTCCTTTGCTAATTTTGAAGTCCATCTTGATTAATAGCTTGATAAAGCGACGTGATCATAGTAATGAGGTTTTTTATTCCATATACCATAGAATTTGGATGCTCTGGACAACAATAATTAAATTTCCTTTCACATTCAACATTTACGTGGTTCTCTCAAGTTCCATCCTTTAAATTAAACCAAAAATAATAGATTAAGAAACAATTATCATATTTGGGAACCATATAATTATGAAAAACCATATATAGGATGTATAAATTATGAAACATTCATTAATTAAGGTCAATTTATTTATATCCTTGTTTATTCATAGAAAAACTATATTTTAATCCTTCATGATAGTTTGTGAAGATACTTTTAATTCCCAATGAATATCCCCGAGGATTGTCAAACCAATTGTGCATAAAGGCCAATTTTTATACACCATTTCCTTATCGAGTCTAGCTAAATATAGATTTTTCGAGGTTATTATCCCCTATGTATATCAGTTATTGATCCATATCCACTTTTAGTATCTAGATAAGCATTTATTTTTTGAAAACCACTCCCCCTATCCTTTTAAAAAATTCTAGGACATTTTCTTATACTTTTCCTCATTATTTTACTTATCCTTTGACATTTCCTTAAGGCTATATCTACGATTTTCTACTCCCATTTTCAAAAGGTTAGCTAAATTTATTCTCTGATACCAACTATAGTGACCATTGCTTTTCATTCATGGACATTTCATCATTTTTTAGGAATACTTAATACATTATACAAATAAATTCCGGAAGTCTGTTTTAGTTTAGTGCCTTTGGAGACATGGAAATATAAAAATTGGTACCAAATTAAGCTACATTATCTCCCACTGGGTTCTTCATTACTATCATCCTTATGAGACACATCATACATAATACAAATCTTTATAACATGGTAAAATTAAACTCAAAAATAGGAGATCTCAGATGCTTAGTAAGGGTAAAAAGGGAGAGATTTTAGAATAATCATGATAATGGGGGTACAATAACATGGCCATAACTATAGAATATCATACCATGAATATAAAATATTATAAATATGAACCATGGAATAATTATTGGTAGTTTATAATGCATGAATCATAAGGAATATAGGAGAAAAATCCATAAATCATCACATAGGAATAAGACATGGAATTTTGGTAGGAACATAAGAATATAAAGTGATTTCCATTGTAGTAAAGTCATTACTTCCAAGGTCATCTTAGTAGTATATGTTCACTCCCCATACTATCTTGTTTGTCATGGTTCACTCCCGTGACCATCTTAGTAGTCATGATTCACTCCTAAGACCAACAGTGCATACAAAGTCCTTTACTAAACCTAGTTAACTCCCAATTCTAGCCCTGTATATCTCATGATATATAAATATTTACCCAATTAATTAAAGGGACATATAGGCCCCACACATCTCATAATGAATTCATACATATGTGTGCCACAAGATCGTAAACAATTATCATAACATAACCCATGAAATTAAATGGGTATCATAAACACGAAATCATATCATACCATATAGAAAATGATAGATTTAAAAATAATTTCATCAAATAATAGGCTATTAAAATAAGATATATTTTCAATCATATAACCTATGAAATAGAAAAGGGTTTCATAAACATCATTCCATGAAAACATAAACTATTTAAAGAAGTAATATGAATGGAACCTTTTCATCATTTCCCTATAAAGTAATGATTAACACCAATAGATTTCATCATGGATTGTAAATAATTTTTAAATATATTTTAAAAAAATTTCTTAATTAAAATATCCTTTCTTCTTTGAAAAGATTATTTTTAAAACACAAAAAATGTAAAACTTTTTCGTTAAAAATAGATTTTAAAACATATAATGGAAGATTTTAAACCCATAAAACATTTTAAAAATCCTTTTTAATTGAAAATGGTCTGAAAATAACTTTTTTAAAAAATGAAATCATTTTTTAAATCATGGTTTTTGAATAATACAGGTTTTTTTCTGAAGAGTGAAATGAGGTGAGATTATTTAACAAGAATTTTTTAATGTATTTTGGGTTCCAATGGGTGGAAAATGGTACTAATACATGAAGATATCATGACTAAACAAAAGATAAGTAGATTCATTATTGTTCTTGAAATATGGATCGTAATATTTCATCAATTAATGAGTAATTATAAACAATCTTGATAAATGATGAGATTATTGTAACAAAATATTACCAATAAGTAACTTTGAATAATATATCCCATGTAAGATAATGATATTACATGATTATTAAAATATCATTAAAATAAAACTATTCATGATATAAAATGTAAATGGTAGTGTATACACCTTGTAAAAGGGTATAGGTACATAATAAAACATGTGTCTCAAAAAATGAAAATTGAGACAAACCTACCTTATTGATTTTGTAACTATTCAATCGTCAAACCCCATGAAATAGAGATCATAAAATGGGAAAGTAAATACCATAAATTTAAGGATAATAATCATATAATACATTCATGCATAGTATATATACAACATAAAATAAAACAATGGTGAATATATTATAAGTCTCATAGAAAAAAATGAGTCTAGAAATTCTATTACCTTATGTCTTGACTCTCTTCATATTCATTCAATCCTACTAAATAATTAATATATGTTTATTATAAATCTTCTATAGAACCATATTCATATATCTAATATCATATATGATTTTATTAGGACATTATATTACCTATCTATTAACAATTCCATGTTAATGTTACATCTTAGGTAATATCTACTTTGTTTTTTGTATATGTTTTGACTTGTTATCCTGGATCCTCTTACATAGATCATGATTTAATTATTTAAAGAATTTAAAAAAATGATATATATATATATATATATTTATATATCATATATATTTATTATATAAATATTTATAATAATCTATAAAATTTACAAATAAAAAATGAAATACATAATTCATGGAGACGGTAGGTCTTACGTACGCATGATGGTTGTTTCAGTTTAATTTTCATTTGGAAAGAAATAAAGTAAATGAAATATGTATGTGTATATATATATAAACATACATTTTTTTATAATTATTTCATATTTATCATATAATTTTACTAAATACATCCTCAATAAATTTCATTTAAAGTATTAATGAATCACGTCGCCTTGAAGAGGTGGTAGTCCACAAATCCACAAAAAAATTATTGTATTTAACCATAATAGAAATAATGAAGTTATATGTTGTATAATAATTTAACAATCATAATTACATAATAAATATCATATATAAAATCTAAAAAATTATTTCCATAATAATTCCCAACCATCAGAGGTGGTAAAGTTAAAACAAACAGCATCGTTTCGCGATGATGTAGTTTATCATACACCTGAACAGAATGATTGTTACCAATTTGATGGATTTGTGTGTAGGTGTGGGTGAAAAAATTATAATAAAAACATCTTAAAATATTGATTATACTGAGGTTATTATATAGTCTTGGAGTAAGAATATTTTAGGGGTTGGAGAATGAAGAATGAAACAAAAGAGCTTGTGGAAAGATGTGTCTCCTTCTTTGGGTAAATACTCTTGGTTTCCACCAAAGGGCTTCCGTTTTTGTATTTATACCCAAATATATTCTTATATGACTATGGTAGGTAATTTGGTATGATATTTGGGTAGATTTTTTCTGATCCAGAGGGCTTGATAGGTGTGAATAAGTGAAGGGGTGAGTGCCTTTTTATTGTGGAGGAGTGGAATTTCTTAAAATATTAAAAAGAAAACAATATTGAGAGGTGTCTGTTATATCATGTATAACACCCCGAGATTTTATGGTTTGTATATTATTAAAAAATTAGTTTTTTCGTACACAACAATGAGGTTGAATGAATAGTAATATACTATTAAACAGTAACATGACCTTTGGAATAGTAATGTAAACTTTAATAATAGTAATTCGACCAATAGAATAGTAAACTCACTTATAAAAGTATAAATAAAATATTTTTTTATTATAAATGAAAGGGTTATATAATTATATCATAGTATAAGTGAAATAATATTATGAAAATGATAAATTAAATATTCCTATTTTTATAAAACAAAAATATTTATTAAAAATTTTATAATTAATATTATTATTTAAAAGAAAAAATATTTTCTTAAATTAAATAATAAATTATTATTTTTTTGGTATTATGTTTATATGATAATTTTATGAGGCCTTAATTATTTTTTTAAAGTGTTATAAAATAAGTTATAATTTTCAAATTGCTTTTTTTGGAGTATATGATGATTTTAGTTAAAAATTAAATATATCATATTTAAAAATTTAATTTTAAAAAAGGAGGTAAATTTTAAAATTATAAACATTGAAAAAAATTTAGGGTGAGTTGTTTCAATTTTTCTAAAATAGTTAACTTTTTGTGAATAGTGAAATTTAGTAAACTATATTATAAGTAAATAAATGAATTATTGAGTCATGGATGGTGTATGGATTATATAAGAACCCATTGGTTCAAACTCACATGCATTAGTTACTATATTGTTTCATAATATTAATAATTATTACTTTTATTGAGATAAAATAATAAAGTAATGAATAAAATAATCAAATAACACCCTCTCCTCCGCTATAAATACAACCCCTCTCCACCTCTTCTCCTAACACTTCTTAATCCTTGAATCATGTCCAATTTCTACCCAATAATATTTCTAAGACTCTTCCACACATCCAATAGGTTATGTTCTCAACTAAATTCCACATCCAATTTACCTAATGAGGTTCTCAAGGAAAATAAATCAAGAGGTAAAATCCTCTTTCGATTTCCTTATTTTATTTTCACTTTTCTTATTTTTTATATACTCTACTCACCTACATTGTAAAAAATGAATAATAACTAAAGTATAATGTATATACTATAATTTTATTATTTAAATATAAATTACACCATCAATTCTCTCCTTCTTTACCTTTTATTCTAAAAATTAAAACATCATTTGTGAGGTGACGATTTACTGCCATCATGGAAACATGTTTTTGTTTTTCAATTCCAACATCAAGGCTGGTCATAAAACCATTTTTATGGTTAAAATATATTATCATTATTTATTATAGCTTATTTAATGTTCGTTAATAATTATATATACATAATATTAACTAATAAAAAAATATTTCATCATGATCGGAAAGATGCCAAAATAATATAAATGATTATATCTAGTCCTTTATCAAATGATTCATCATCATACCATAAAACTGAATAAATTATATAAAAATTTAATATTATTAAATGTTATTATTATAAAATAATTTCAAATCTAGAAAAATATTCTTATTGTACATAATTATTTCATACATGTATACAGGTAAACTGATCATGGAAATCAAGGAAACAAATGCTTCCAAATGATAAACATTTATCCTATAACTCATCAAAAAGAAAATAAACGAACATAATATAATTGTAATAAATAAAATAAATTTATAAAATTTTATGAATTAATTAAATAAGGTATTTAATCTTATTATATCATACATTGAGATCAAGTGAAAAAAACATTCAGACAAAAGGTAATGTATTCTCCATGAAACTCAATTTATCATTTAGGTTATGTTTTTTCTCTCTTTACACCAATGTAATTATTAATTATTCTCATGCAATACTCCTAAATGTTTTGTTATTCTTCAAAAATTATGTACCTATATCAATTATTCTTTCATTAATTGGGATATACATGTTTTATAAGGTTCTGTTTTCAATTCCTCCAAATAAGAAAGCCCGATTTAAAAGAACATTCCAATTTCGTACCAGATTTCAAGTATAAACCGAAATCTATTTTAAGCCACCAATATTTTTTAAAGTAACTTTTATTATCATGAGAAACTTTATTTGTTCATTTTTTGTATTATTATTACAATATTTCCTTTTCCCATTTAAAAAAAATCTTTCATATTCTTCATTTAATCACACGAAAGAGGCTATTTTCTAAAGTTTCATAAAAACACTTTTTACTTATTTTCACTTTAGTTGGAAATAATTTATCATCATATATGACTATTTTACCTTATAAAGGTTCATGTATGATTTTAATCTATACATTTGTGGATACCATTAGGATATTTCCTTTGGTTATGTATATTCACCACTTATTCCTTATGTGTGGTTTATGTATACTTCCATTCATAAAATCATTAAATATGCTTATTCAAGTATCACAAATAAGATTATTGTCTTATCTGTATATAATTTCTATATATAGAGTTTTATTTGAATTTTTTTGTTGAATTGAATCTATGTATGATGAATTATTTGGACTTACAGTGTTGGGTGGGTACTCGTTATAGATATCCCCTCAATCCATCAATAGGCATCATGAGGCACATAAGTTGGTGAAAATCCCTTCATGTTTTTTTCCAAACATAATCATAAAAGATTATACCCATATTTTTAATATGTATTGATTTTATTATGGTTCATCTTCCATATACATAAAGTGCAATAAAAAATAATTTTCTTCTTTTAAAAATCTGTTATTATTATCCATAGGATTTTAACTCTGAAAAAATATGTGGATGGATATTAATTCTCAGATTATTGATTGGAATGTTTTTTTAGTTATTTATTATTACTATTTTAAATATAATTATGGATTACAGTTACCTTCCAATGTACCTAACCCTTACCGAGCATTTGATATTCACCTTTTATTTGTTTTCCTTCCCCGGGTTTTGAAGAATAGATCATTTAATGAGTTTTCAAGGATGTGTTTGTTCGATTTTGTTATGTATTATATTTAATTTTATTTACAATGTAAACAGGGTTCTATAAATGTATCAAGTTTCTTCAATTCTACTAAACTGATAAATCCTTGGTGATGTGATCTCTTATATCTATGTCATTGTAATAAAACAACCACTGACTGTCTGCTACTTGGGTCAGGGTTTTTATAGTTGGTATCATAGAAAATTTAGTAGAAACCTTGAAAACTGGATTAGGGAACATAACCATATGATATACTTTGAGGATAATCATATAAAAACATTCTATAATTTTTATATGGCAGAGATTATACAGGTATTCCTATTAATAAATACACGTCTATACACTACAAGTGAACGTTGTCCTAGAATAGATGTACCTATGGGTAACAAATCTGACAGGGTGTGTCGTGCCAGACCTAGAATTACTTGGTACCCAAAAAATGGGCCTTACTGTGCATTGTTTTGAACACTTTTAGGGTATATTGTTAGGATAACTCACATTCTCTTTAAAAACCATTATAAATGATTTAAAAGTAAATAATTCCCTATAGAAACCATTTTTAAGAGGTTAGTTATTTAGAAAATATCAATTTATGTTAACTATTTTTTTCAATTTCAAAATTATTCATTATGATTCATAAGATAATTTAGTGTATTTCATTGTATATAAATGGTGCCTAATGTATGGAAAAGAATCAATACTCATGGACAATGTAGGGATTTCCTTTTAGATAAATCCAACATAGTTAGTGTTAGAGCTGACTAGGTTATGAACATAATAGGAGAGCTTACTCAGGTTGTGATGAATAACCATAATACACCTATATTGGATCATTTCACATAGTAAAAGAAAACATATTTTAGTGGTATTACTAATCTAATAGTATTTGAGTAGTGGATCAAGTACCTTGAAAAGATATTTCTAGCATTGGGATATAATGAAAATGAAAAGGTTGTACTGGTAGTATATTGCCTTAAGGGAGATGTTGATCAATGGTGGTATTTTATCTAGAATACTAAGGAGGAATAAAAAATAGAATACAAGGAATTTTAAACTTTTAAGGAAAAATTATTTGAAAAATACATCCCTCAAGATTAGTGAACTGAAATGAAGGGTAAATTCCTAATATTAAATAAAAGGGATAAATAGAGTGTTAAGAAGTGTGATGTAACATTCCTAAAACCATCCATGTATGCTATAGATTACCTACATGATTCATAATACAATATTGATCATTTATATTAATGTCTTAAAACATGTATCTGAAGGGAACTAGATTCTCAAACATTTTCATCATATGATGAAACAATATTAAGTTCCATTAAAATGGAGAAGGAATTTTCTAGATCATATTTTTTCAAGGTAAATTAGGATAAGAAGATGTATAATGATAACCATGGAAAGGTGAATAATAAAATAAGAATACGGGAGTGAATAAATTTCAATTGTGTGAAAATTTTGGAAGGAATCATCCTGGTAAATTCTTAAAAGGAATGGGATTTTGCTATATGTTTAGAGAAAATATTCATTAATCTAATGAATGAAAGGGGAAGAAACAAATCATTGATGTTAAATTTTTCAACTATAATGAAAAGGGTAATTATTAACATCAATGTACCAAGTATCATTGGAATCTAATATAGAATATCCCAATGGGATATTAACATGATTATGTGATCAGTACAGATGAAGTAGAATTACCCAATGATGTGGTTCCAAGTACAATAATCCTATATTCAAATATATTCAATTATTTACTTCATTATTGATCATTTCACTGTATTATATCTATTGAGTTTTTGAGGAAAATAAGACATTTTACTTTTGATTTAATGAGGGTGTTATTAGACAAAACGCTTAAGGTAAGTATCATTGCCGCAAAAATATGTCGGTATGTCCCCTTTATGACAAATAAACATGCTCTAGGTGTGGGCCTTATCATCATACCCATGGTTAAATTTTATATAATCTTTTTTAAGTATTTTATTTAAAAATATGATTCATCAATTTATTATAAGAAGAAGAAAATTATTATTTGTGAGGAATATATAGAATCCCTTTTCTTTAAATCAGAAACTTCATCATATGATTCTTATCTAGATCCACCCATAGTAGCTCTATTGAATGAAATTATAGGGAAGGAAAAGAAAATAATAACTCGTCATAAGGAATGTAATCTTCAAATTTAGGATATACCAATTTTTCAGGAACACATTGATGCATTTGCCTATGAATTACATGGTCATCCTCTGAGTGTCAATTTGAATTTACCATTTATCTAATCTCTGATACAAGACTAATATCAAAGACACCTTATTTAATGAAACTATATAATTATTGGATCTGAACAAACAATTTGAGTATTTGAGTAATAAGGTAATTATTTTCCATAGTGTTTCTCCAAAGGGAGCCCCTATTCTCTTTTTTATGATGAAAGATGTATCCTTGAGGCTGTTCATTGACAATAGATAAATAAATGTTTTTACAATAATTTAAAAGTACCATATACCATTGACTGATGATTTATTTGTTCAAATCCATGGAGATCAATATTTTTAAAATATTGACCTTCATTCTGGATATCATCAATTGCATGTTAAGAAGGAATATATCCTAAAGACAGTATTTTAAACTATGTATGGACATTATGAGATTATAGTTACTCCATTTGGACTGACTAGTGAACTCTCTATTTTCATGGATCTATTGAATATAGTATTCACATAATTTCTTAATAATTTATTTGAGTTATTTATTAATGATATCATTGTGTACTCCAAAAGTTAAAAGGAAAATGAGAACCACTTGTTCATTTTTATAATGACTCTTAGAAGAAATGAGTCTTATGGTATGTATAGAAAGTTTGAATTCTTGCTTCAAACAATTTATTTACTTGTCCATATTGTCTCTATGGATGGAATCTCAGTCGATCTTGAAAATATAAATGCATTCCAATAATGGCCTATTCTAATGAACATAACTGAGGTTTGTAGCTTCATTGGTTTAGAATGTTACTTTCATCATATCATTTAGAATTTTTGTAAATTGGATAAACCATTAACCAAGATCACATGTAAAGGGGTTATGTTTGTATGTACAAAAGAATGTACAAAATGTTTTGAAAAAATGAATAGAATATTGGTTAGTGCTCCAATTTTGACTCTTTAATCCGGAAATGATGGGTTTGTGATATACAATTATATAATAAATAATGGAGTGGTTTAAGTCCTTATGCAAAACGATAATGTTATGACATAATAGTCAAGGATGTTAAAGAATCCGTAAAAAATATCAATCTCATGATATTGAGTTAGAAGTTGTAATATTTTCTCTGAAGATATGAAGAAACTATCTCTATGGTAAAATATTAAGATATATATGGATCACAAGAGTCTGAAATACATATTTACATAGAATGAACTCAACATGAGGAAAAAGAGAGGGCTCGAGTTACTCAATGAGTATAATTTCTCCATAAACTACCATCTAAGAAAGGAAAATAAGGTATAAGATGCATTAACCAGGAAAGATCATGGACCTCTGACCCATATGGGGATTGAGAAATATCATATATTCATGAGTTTAATAAAAATTTATATGGTAATTTTTATGTAAATAGAAAAATCAAACCTTTATCAAATGATTTTGATACAATATTTACTGGAAAAGATAAAAAATCTCAATCTGGTGATGAGAATTTTCTAAAGAAAATTATAGCTATTAAGGTTGGAAAATTGGAAGACTTCATGTATGATGATGAAATTCAGAAATTTGTAAAGAAGTTATGTATCCCATCAATAATGAAGATAAAAAAGGAAATATTAGAAGATTTTCATAGATCAAACATCTCTCTACACCCTTACTGTATAATGATTTATAGAGATCTTAAAGAATATTTTAGGTGGGATAACATGAAGTAGGAAATTGATGACTATGTGTCACTATGAGAAATTTAGGCTATAGATGAGGTTGGGATCCATGGACATAATCCCAAAAACAGTCGAAATATGTTTTTTCCATGGTTTAATGAACCTTGGCTCGTATTGGTATGACTATATGGAAAGTCCTATAGCCACGATTTGAAACCGTCACTAAATCCCTATATTCACGGTTCAAACCACTGCTAAATACCTATAGCCATTGTTTGAACCATGGTAGAAGATTAAGATACACATGGTTTATATCCATGTTTTGATACCATAGCTATAGGAATTCCCATTTCATAAAAAACACCCCCACCCTCCCCCTATACAGCACCCCCCCCCCCCCACTCCCCTTGCAGTAGCCCACCCCTATAAAGCCAACCACCACCCACCCACAACCCCACCCCCAACATTCACCATGAAACCCCCTTCCACCTATAAATACCCCCTACTCCCCCCATGTACAACCACCTAGGACATACCCCCTACTTTCTGGAAAGAACCCCCCTCCCATTAGGAACATACACCCCTCCTTCTGGCATAGACCCCCCTCCTTAGATGGACCCCGCCCCTTGGACAGACCCCCCTGCCTTCTTAGACAGACCCCATCCTTCCAGTATAACCCCCCTCTCCCACTCCCCTGGCAGTAGCCCACCCTTCCAAAGAACCCCCCCCCCCCACAACCCACCCCCCCAACATTCCCCATGCAAACCGCCTTCCTCCAACAAAGCCCCACATCCCTCCATCATGGATAGACACCCCTCCTTCCTAGATAGACCCCCCTCCTTAGATAGAGTCCACCCCTTGGATTGACCCCCCCCCCCCCACCCCTACCTTCCTAGAAATACCCCCCCCCCTTCTTCCCTGATAACCCCCCATCCGAGACAGACCCCCCCACCTCCAGGATATCCCCCCTCCTTCCTAGACAGACACTCTCCCCCACCCCAGACAAACCCCACCCCCTCCCTAGACAGGCCCCCAAGTAGACCCCCACCCCTACACACACCCTCCCACTTGCACACACCCCTACACCCCCCTGAACACCCCCACCCCCTACAGAACCCTCTTGCACCCCTCCCCCTTCACACCCCCTTACACCCCCCCCCCCCGACCCTCCTTCCTAGATAGACCCCCCCCATCCTGGATAGACTCCCTTCCTCCTGGACAGCCCCCCTCCCTACTAGACAACCCCCCCCCCCTCTTGGACACCCCTACTGAATAGCCCCTCACTCATGGACCCCCCCCCCCCCTCCTCTTAGACACCCCTCCCTCCTACACCCCCCATCCTAGACCCCCCTCCCCCCTCCTAGACACCCCCCCACAGACACACCCTCCCTATGGAACACTCCATGGACACCCCCTCCCACCTAGACATTCCCCCTGAACACCCCCTTCCTCCTGAACACCCCCATCCTGGGGAACCAACCTCCCCTTATACACCCCTCTCCCTCCTGGACCCCCTCCATATGGGACACCCATGTCCCTATGCAAAGCCTCCCCCCACCCACACCCCCACCCCCCCTCCATCCTGGATTGACCCTCCTACCTCCTAGACAGGCCCCTCTCTACTGGACACGCCCCTCGTGGTCACCCCACACCTCCCTCCTGGGCACCCCCTACTGAACAACCCCTCATTCTCAGACACCCCCCATCTTAGACACCCCTCCCTCTTAGACCCCCCCCCCCCCTCATGGACAACCTTCTATCCTGAACACGCCCTGGACAACTCCTCCCACCTGGACACCCCCTCCATCCTTAACACCCCCATCCTGGACAACCACCCTCCCCCTGGACTCCCCTCTCCCTCCTAGATCCCCCTCCCTCTAGGACACACATTTCCCTCTAAAAATACTCCCCCATCTCGCACACAGACACACACAAACCTGCACCTGTCCTAGACACCCCCTCCCTCTGCAAAACCCCCTTCCACCCCCTTGACACCCTAAGCACTATGAACAGAAAAAAATGTTTTGAATTGAATAAACAACACCGGAACATGCAAAAAAACTGAATCATTTCAGCATTGTAATAAGTAGGGTTAATTAAGGAAAAAATACAAAATTATAGTTTTAGTAGTATTAATAACTAATAAATTATAACATGACTAAATAATTCAAAATATTCATGGAAAAAACATTAGATAGTGTTAAGAGATGGGATTTACACATTCATAAAACACTTGAAATTTGAGTTATAAGATACTGATAAAGTACACAATTTTTTTAATGTTAACTAACCCAACAATTGAAACATAAATAAAAAATTTTCAAAAATTTTATCTCTAAACATCACTAGTTAATGTAGGATAATCCACATAATTCCATGATGGAATGTGATAAATTATGTATGGCAGACCAATCCAGTGTAATTAATTTTTTTTAGAAATGTATAAAACTGTTAAAAAGTATATCAAACCATAAAATAACCAATTTACTTGTTGTATGCACACTAATATTTTGATCTCCCCAAAGGTTTTTATAGTATAATCCTCTACCATAAGTGCATCATTTGAAATATCACACTAAAAAATTTGCAGTAATACAAATCATCATAATTATAACATGCAATCTAATATGTTTTTTAAGCATCTGATGCTTTTTAAAATGAATTTACATATACTATAAAGGTTTATAAAAATTCCAACACATATATTAGTTTATAAAAACTATTAAATATGATATTTTAACAGTTGAAAAAATAAATTAAAAATGTAAAACAATTTCATATACAAATATTTTAAATTTAGTTCAAAATTTATATAAATTG
Source organism: Viscum album (assembly GCA_963277665.1). NCBI lineage: Eukaryota > Viridiplantae > Streptophyta > Magnoliopsida > Santalales > Viscaceae > Viscum > Viscum album. Next base: position 746,212,643 of record OY728143.1, read on the forward strand.
TTGATGTTTATTTTTGTAAAACTATCTCCTATATTCCTCATTACCTACCTTTTTTTAAAGAATATTGATTTTATAAAATTAGATTCTCAAGGCTTCTTATAAAGACAACATTGTAGAAATTTATTGCACCAGATGTTAAAAAAATTAAAATATTTTTGGATATATTATTCTCTATTGTAGGATTTCTTTAACAAAACCCAACCCGAGGGATGTCTAATAATATTCACACAAACAACTGGTAAATAAAATAAATTCCCATAACTTTTGGGAAGTGTTTTTGTCACAAGAACTAGGTTGCGACAAATCACATGCAATAGGCAATACCTCAATCAGAAGATTCACATAAATAAAATGCCATAAATTATCAAATTGTAATCATAATCCCATGTAAAAGTATGTGTGCATGTAGGGGGATAAGTGAAACCTAAAAAAGAGTATTCTGGTAATTAGAATTATCATAATTTTTGTCACTCTAAATGTATTAACAAACCTTGTTAGGGTCAGCTATGAATATTCTTTCAATTAGAAGCCAGCATCCCGGTGATACATGAACATATTCATGAATAGAATACTGGACATTTAAAATTCCCTATAAGTGAAATTCAATATCTTCGAGTAATTAGACTTGATATGGAATAAGAAATTATATTAATGTGATTTAAAAAACTTACACTTATTATTTTCCAAAATTTCCTTGTATCTTATGGGTCCTTGATAGAGAAAGAGTAAATTATGTAGAGAAAATCAAGGATGATTGGGTTGAGAAGCTTACTAAGAAGGGTAAACTAAAAGATAGTTTGGATAATGAGGTCGTGTGTGGAAGGTATAATAATTATAATAATTTTTAAATAATTTTATACCAATTAATCATCATAGAGGGAAATAAAAAATAGAAAGTGGGAAACACCATTAACTCATCATGTTAAAATTTATAGAGAATATATTTTTCTTATAGTACCTGCTACCCACTTATTCTACACTAAACACCCCCTTGCACCCCTCCCCCTAACCCATCCTACCTTCCCTGGACACCCTTTTCCCCTCCCCGTTGCACCCCCCGTTCCAGAACCACCCCCTCCCCCTAACACCCCACTTGCACCCTCCCATGCCTGTTGCACTCCTACCCCTGTACCTCCTCCCTACACACCCACTAGACCCATACCCCCTCCCTTCCCCTCTATAACACCTAACCCCCTACATGCCCCTATCCCCCTTCCCCACCACCCCCCTCCCACACCAGAACCCCCCTGCCCCACCCTCCCCCACCCTCACCCACCTTTGTACCCCACATATACCCCCACCCTTCCCCCTCCCCTTCCCGCTCCCCCCAGCACCCTCCCCCCTCCCCCTGAAGACCTCCATTCAACCTACCCCCTTGAACCCCACTTGCAACCTCCCCCCTTCCCCTACATACCCACTTCCCTTTCCCCTACAGACACCCTGCACCCCCTCCCTACCACCCTTCACCAGAACCCCCTGCCCCTACAGACCCCCGTTCACCCCCCCCCCTGTAGACCCCATTCCCCTGCTCCCTACTCCCTTAGAACCACCCCCCCCCCCCCTTCACCCTCCCCCTCCCACTTGGACCCTCATGGAAACCCAAGGCCTCTTGTAAATACTTTTGTCTTAGAATCAAAATAAATATTTTCTATATATTTTAGTTTCCACTATCATGGAAATAAGTAACATGGTAATTAAATTATTTTAATAAACCGCACTACTAATTATGAATGACATAATTGAATGTGAGATGATAAGTAACCCATGTGGCATATTTTTTGGTCCTGGTAAAATGTTATCCCTTAAACCCATGCAATATTTCTGGGTGGGGGGTGGATGATCTCTCCATTACTAAGGGTAGTCATACATAAACAAAAAAGTATGATCACATCCCAAAGAAAAAAACCAAAATATTTTACTTATGACCTCACATACATACATTAAAATGACTCTAAACCCTTAAAAACATCACGAATCACATCACAACACCCATAAAATAGATAAAAAATAACATAATCAACTTATTAAACGGAATCAAAAAGGGAAACACCAACAAATAAATCACAAAACACATCATAAGTTCCAACCAAGACATTAACTTATGACATAGATTCTTTACATTATGATATCACATTGTAAAACCATATAAATCCAAAGATAAACCTAAGGAAAATCACAATGAACAATATAAATGACCACAAAACTCAATAATTCCTCATTTGATTTCGAAATCAAAAACCCATAATTTTTTAAATAAATAATTTAATATTAATCTCACTCCTTTCATAAAGAGAACCTACTTCAAATACCTTTTTAAAAAAAATATTTAAATACAATTTGAAAATAAATACCTATATCTAATCCCTAATTTTGAATGTGACTATGGTTCATCCCACACCTTTAAACAATATTGAAATCTTATTAGAACAAAAAAGATTTTTCAAACCCATTTGAATCGATGATAAAATATTTTAAAATGATTTTAATATTTTAAATGTTCCACATAATATATTTTTCAAAAACATGGTATACAACCAAGGCCTATTCAAAGAAATATAAACCAATCCATATTAATATCAATAATAAAAAATTATATAATAGGTTTCTAAATTCAGAAGAAATAATTTTAAACCATCAAATAAATTTATATAATTTCAAACAAGGGGATCCATAGAAACACATACCTCCATTGGTGACAGGCAACCCAAAATAGTTTGAAATGTATAGCCTTGAGAAGAAGTTATTGAGACATGCTCAAAGATAACTCGAGAGGCCCATAAAATTCCATATCAATTAATAAATATGAAAATGTGTAAGATAATTGACATATGTTTCATTTGAATAAGTAGGGGAGATGAGAGGGAGAAACACTAGAATAAGGGATAATGGGTGAGGTGGAGACTTGAGTTTGAGGTGTTAAACAACAATCCAAAATGAATCTTAGAGAAATGGAAAGAAGATGGGAGATCGAGAGAGGGGAGGTGTATGGCATGGATATAGGTAGGGGATGGTCATGCGACAAGGGATAGGAAAAGAAGGGGGAATAGATAAATAAAATATGGAATGTTAAATAGAAAAAATTAATCTTAAATTTTAACACCCTGAACAAGGCGCATGGTTTAAGTATATATCTTATTTAACTATACATTAACCATGTTTCTCTAATTGGAAAAGTATAATGTGACCACATATTTACCCCTAGTAAAGGTGCATGGTTGATCTGACTATGATCAAACTGTGTGAATCATCTCTTTGAAGGATATACTCCTCATGCATGGTCAGTGCATGGTTACTCTTTTTAATGAACAAACTGTGCATAGAACCTACTACCTTACAAATTTTAATGTTTCCACCTATAATTATCTATACATCAAAATGGATGAAAATTAATTTAATTATTTAATTAATTAACAAATACATGATTTATAATGTTTCATAATCACTCCACTATACCACTTTCTTTTCCTATAAAATCTTCAATCCGAATTAGAGGTCAAATATTAACAAACTTCAAGAGAAATATCTAAGAAAAACAATATCCTAAAACATAACAAGATAAAAAAAATCAATGGAATGATATAAAGAGATAGATACTGATCATTGTTCTCTCGACCACTTAGGAATAAACTAAAATGTTGGTACAATTGAGAAATTCCTACCAAAAATTGAGAATATTTAATTGTAAAACTAGATTTTAGAAATAATTAAATGAAATAACAAACCATTATTAACTAAGAAAAACCAATCCAAAAACCCAAGGAGAGAATTACCCAAAGAAAATCCCAAGGGATAATAAAATGGGGATCATCGGAACTCAATGTTTCTAAAAACAACATAGTACAATAATAGGTGACCTTCCTTGTTAAGAAATAGCTGAGATATAACATAAGGGAAACATCTTCCATACGAGGGTGTTTAGATAAGATTAATTGGAATACCATCCCATGGTAAATAGAAAGGAAAGAAAAAACCAATGAAATACATAAACTAACTAAAATTATAAAAATACCCTATGTATCTGTACATTCACTCTAGGTTATTCCCCTATCCATAAAAAAAGTTCAATAATTTCCAAAAAAGGATCTAGACCACAGTTTACACCATAGAAGGATATCCACAAACATATCAAGAAATGAGGAATAAAAATCACCAAATGTAACACCACATATAATTAAAAATCAATGAATAAACCAAAAAACTAATCCAAATCCTCCACAAGACAACCATGCTCACAAATCCCAAAACAATTTGTCATTTAATAGATAAACAACCCAATAACCGAAGAAAACACTAAATGACGACCAATAAACCATCAAACCAAAAATTCATCCAAAAATAAATAATAATACCTCTAAAACTGGGGATCAAATTAGATATTTAGAAATAAAACTAACCCTAACTAATCCATCCATCAACAAAAACTTCATGTAAATAAACCACTAGATCTAAAAAAACTTAAAATGAGCTTCTAAAGAAACACATCTCTAAAAATACAAGTCACCTCACTCTGAGACAAATGTGGCTCATTCCACTCCCTTAGGAGGATAGGTAGTATTGTATAAATGAAGAAGTACCCCTAAAACAAATACTAAACATTTACACAAGACCATTATAGTGGTTAGAGGTCCACATCAAAAAAATCAATGACCTAGACCCTTTCACGACCATGCCCCCAAAATCACACCAAACATTCCCAAAAAACATAATGGAAAAAATAAAAAATAAGATTTACTATAACAAGAATGGATTTTTCAAAATTACAAAATTAAAAAATATAGTACCAATAAAATTAGTCCTTATTTATTTAAAAACAAAAGATAAAAAAAATTTAGAATTCAAACCCATCATGTCCTAACCTAACTTTGTAAAATTTTAAATGTTTCCAAAAATGATTAAAAAATAAAAAAACCCATTTTTTAAACCCAAAATATCATTCTTATTTTTAAAATGGACCAAAAACATTACATTTGAAATAGTTTGTAAATAAATTACCCTTTTAAATTACAAACACTGAGATTAAAATCAAAATTTGAAAAATACTTGTTTCACTTAAAATAGGAAACACATATTTTAAAAACTCTTGCACTTGATTAGAAATACCAATCACATATATTTTCTTTCCAAATTTCAATAAAAAAACTATTCAAAAACATTTTATGAATCGAATATCATTTTAAAAAAAAATCAATAAGACCTTTTTTTAATGAAAATACATTTTTCTTGTGAAATCTATTCTTCACTAACACAAATTAATTTCAAATAACATGAAAAAAGAGAATAATAAAAGTCATAACATGTGCCTCAAAATAAATCAAATTATGACAACATATCACATGATTGACCATGAACCTTATCCTGTTTCCCTCACACACACTAGAAAATCAAATGTTCAATAAGTATAAATAGAAAAATAAACTAATATAAGAAACTATTTTTGAATTATCCATATGATTAACACCCACATTCCAATCATACAATGGTTCCTAAAGCATGTCCCAGATCTATAATTGTTTGTCTCATTATTTTTTAGTCTATACAAACCAAAATAATGTCTCTACTTAGTTATTTTTGTCTATCCAAATATATCACATACAACCCCATATGAAACTCAATCCATAATGAATAGGGTCAAAAAATGACCATTACATTCAAACCATTATCCTAATATTTGGTTGAATACCAAACTCAAATATCTTTACATTGTGATTATCATCTGTAATATAATCTAGAAAAAAAACTGAACAAAATGATCACAACATAATTAGGTTATACCCATGTCAGAGGAGGAGGAGGATCCCAATGAGGTAGGTAGACGAGTCGAAGGTGCGTAGGAGGAGGAGGTGGGGAAACTGACTTAGAGCAGCATCGGCGGGGTGGCCACATTGGGTGGTAGTGTCGAGGGAGGACGTTCATGGAGAGGAGACCTAGCGCGGGTAATGGAAAACCACTTCAGAGGCATGTAAGAGGAGGAGGTGGGTAGTCCGTCGTGAATAGTAATGTCTAAAGGAGTAGGAGGGAACATAGAGGTCCATCAGTCAGAGGAGGAGGAGTCTTCCATGAACAGCATTGGCTGGAGGAGGAGGAGGGCACGAAGAGGGGTGGTGGTGTTCGACAGTGAGGAGGGTGCAGAGAGGTCGAGGGAGGAGGAGGGTCACAGATAGGGGGAGGGAGGAGAAACCCGACAGATATGAAAAAAAATTTCCACATTTTTTTAATTAAACCATGTATATAAATAGGCTATAGCTATGGACCTATAAAACCATGGTTATAGATCCGTGGCTATGACCTAAATTTCTTTTAGTGTGTAAATGTGCCCAGTTTTTCAACCAGTTAAGGCTAAAAGAAAACATCCAAGAGGATTCATGAAATCTCTACATATTCATATGTGGAAGTGGTATTATATTATGACGGTCTTTTATATAGGACTACAAAGGACACCTAGAAGGAATGATTAAATATGGTTTATTGTCATGCGTATTACAAAATCAACCAATTTTCTTATTATAAGAAAATATTTTCTTCTTGATAACCTAGAAAGACTCTATATTAATGAAATTGAACCACTTCTTGGTGCACCTCTATCAATTATGTCTGATCAAGACCCCTATTTTATGTAAAAATTTTGGAAGATCCTTCATAAGGCTGTGGATACAAAGCTCCATTTGAGTATTTCTTATAACCCTCCAACCGACGGACAATATGAAAGGAATATTCAAACTTTTTAAGGCATGTTGTGAAAAATTTCACATGATTTTCAAGGTTTTTGGGATCATTATTTACCTTTTGGGGAATTTGAATAAAAAGTAGTTTCGTTTATAGTATTTAAATGGATCCATCTGAAGAATTATATGGAAGGAGATGTCAAACTCCAACTTTTTAGGTAGAGGTTGGTGAGAGGAAAATTATTGGCCCAAAAATTATTGAAGAGACAATGAAAAAGGTATATACTATTCAAAATCATATCAAAGTAGATCAAAGTAGAAAAATAATTATACTAACAACTGGAGAAAGGATTTGTAATTTCAAGTGGTAGATCATTTCTTTCTCAAATTATCTCTATAGAACGGTGTCTTAAGGATCAGTAAGTAATGGAAATATATCCTCAGGTACATTGGACCATTTGAAATTATGGAAAGAATTAGAGTTGTAGAATACCAATTAGAAAATCATCTAAGTCTCCCCAAAGTTCATGATTTATTCCACATTTCATTGTTAAATAAGTACATGTTATACAGAACACATGTAGTAACCTATGATTAAATAGAAATGGAACCTGATTTGTCTTACTATGAAGTGAAAATCTAGATTCTTGACACAATAGTGAAATTATTGAGAAATCAGAAGACTCAAATGGTAAAGGTTCTTGGGATAAAGCATAAAATAGAGGAAGCAAGGTGGGAACCTAAAGAAGATATGAAGAAGATCCACCCTCATCAATTTAGAAGGTAATATTCTTGAAAAAAATTGAGGAAGGAATTTCCAACGTAGGGAAAAATATAACCCCCAAGATTTTATTATATATATCTTCTAAAATAAATATATTATGTTACACACAGCACCATGCTTAAATGGATAGTAATATACTATTAAATAGTAACTTGACCATTAGAATAGTAATACAACCCATATGAATAGTAATTCGGCCAATAGAATTGTAACCTTAGATATGAAAGTGTAAATAAAATTTATTCATCTTATAAATGAAAAAATGATTTAATTATATCATAGTATAAGTAAATTATTATTTTGATGATGATAAATTATGTGTTGGTATTTTCACAAAACAAAACGGATTATTTACAATATTATAATTAATTTAAAATTTTAAAAGAAAATTTATTTTCATAAAATAGATCATAAATTAATATTTTCTTGTCTTATTATTATAATTTACTTTTATGTGACCTTAATTAAATTTTCAAAGTGTTATAAAATCAATTATAATTTTAAAAATTGATATTTTTTAGTAAATGAAGAATTTAATTAAAAATTCAATTTAGTGTATCTAAAATAATATTTTAAAAAAATGGAGTTTTTTTTTAATTTTACACGTTGAAAAATGGTTGGGGTGAATTTTTCAAATTTTTCTAAAATAGTTTAATTTTTGGCGAATAGTGAACTATAGTAATTTATGATATAAGTAAATGAATTATTGAGTCATGGATGATACATGGATGAGTTAACCACCCATTGGTTTGAAATCACATGAATTATTTTCATTATTTATTCATAAAATTCACCACTATTTAGTTTCTTATGAAAAAATACCAAACTAATAGATACAATAATAAAAAAAGACCCTCTCCTCCACTATAAATACCACCCCTCGCCATCTCTTATCCTCAAAACTCTTCATTCATTAAGCATGCCTAATTTCAACCCAATACTCCTCCTAATCCTCTTCCAAAAATCTAGGAGTTTTTGGTCTCAACTAAAGTCCCAAACCAATTTCCCTAAGGAGGCTCTAAAGGAGATGAATTTAAGAGGTAAAATCTCCTTTCGATTTTATTATTTTCTTTTCAATATCATTTCATTATTATATACTTTACTCACCACCTCTATCCAAAAATACATGATAAATCCAATATATTATATATACCAGAATGTTATTATTTCAATGTAAAATACTCTATCATGTTTCTTCTTTTCTATATTTTATTATAAAAATGAAAACATAATCCATGAGGTGCCAATTTACCACCATTATGGATGACGTGTTTTTGTTTTTCAATTACTCCTTCAAGGATTTCATAATACCATTTTTATTATTAAAAAAGATTATAATAGAGGTATTATATCTTATTTAATATTTATTAACTAGTCTATATACATAACATTAATTAATAAATCAAAACTATTTCATGATGATTAGAAAGACACCAAAATAATATAACCAGTTGTCACAAATGTTTTATGTAATGATGCATCCATATACTGTAAAAATGAATGAAATATACAGACATTTAATATTATTTAATTTCATTAAAAAACACAATTTTAATTTTGGACAACTATTCTCATTTTACATAATATTTCCATACATGTATATAAGTAAACCAAACATGGAAACCAAGGAAATGAACACCCCCAAACAATAAAATTGTATCTCATAACTCATTAAAATGGATTTAAATGAAGTAAATAAAATTATAAAAAATAAAATAAATGTAGAAAATTTTGATAATTAATTAATTTTTTTATTTAATCTGATTATATAGTACATTAAGATCAAGTTAATAACACATTCACACATACGGTAAGGGATGCTCCCCGAACCTCCATTTTTCATTCAGGTTATGCTTTCTCTCTCTTTACCCTAATGTAATTATCAATTATTATTATTTAATACTCATAAATTACGTTTTTATGTTACAAAAAATTACCTAGATTAATTATTCCTAAATTCTTGGGGAAATACATGCTTTATAAGGTCCTTTTTTAATTCCACCTGATAAGCAAGACCGATTAAATGGAACTTTCCTCTTTCTTACCCATTTTCAAGTATACATCATAATCTATTTTAAGAAACCAATATATTTCTAAAATAAATTATATCATCATTAAAAATTATCTTTGTTAATTTTTGGTTTTGTTCTATTAATTAAACCTAAGACCTATTTAAAGAATCTTTTATATTCTTTCTTTAATCTCACTAAAGATTCTCTTTTCTAAAGTTTCTTGAAAATTATTTTTATTTATTTTCATTTAAGTTGGAAATAATTTATCATTATATATTCATATTTTACCTTATTAATTTAAAACTATTATTTTAATCCATTCAACCATGGATTCCCTTATGATATTCCTTTTGGTTATCCTTATTCACCACTTATTTCTTGTATGTGGTGTGTGTATTCTTCCCTTTTTTATCATAATTAAATATCCATATTTATAGTATCATTGTTATGATTATTTTCATGGTTATATACCATTTCTAAATAAGGTTTTTTATTTAATTCTTTTATTTAATTGAATCTATGTATGAAGAATACTTTGGACTTGTAGAGACCTAAAGCTTGACATAAATGGACATTACATTACATTTACAGAATACTTAATACATAATAAAAACAAACACACAAGGACCATAATATTTTAGTGTCTTTGGAAACTTGGAAAGTAATCTTCTAATCGTGGTGAAAGATCTTCAACATCTCCCATAAAGATCTTCTCCTTTTTTTCTTACCTAAAACCTTTATTTATATCCTGGGGAAAAGAAAACATAAAAAGGGTGATCTCAAATGCTCAGTAAGGGTAAGCATGGATAAAATAAAACATACCATATAAATTTGAACTTAAAAACATGAACATACTGTTTAAACATCAAAATCTTGAGCAATGACATAAACCATGGAAGTACGTAAGGCATAGATCATAAAGAAACATTAAGCATGATAAAATAGCATGGGAGTAAAACATGTAATTTTGGCAACCATTCGGCATATGTCATGATTTCCATAGTAGCCAAGGCATTTCTTCCAAGACCATCTTAGTGGACAAAGTCCCTTTTCTGAATCTATTTCACTCCTCATTTAAATCCTATAACACTGAACCAGATTAAAATACCATTCTAGACATGTCTATCTCCTGAGATATAAATCTTTACCCAATGCATTGGAGGGAGATATAGGTCCCACCCATCTCATAATGAAATCATTCTTACTTGTGCCACAACATAAACATAAATCATTCATCATAACCCAATGAATAAAAATGGGTTTCATAAACATCATACCCTCATAACATAATCCATATAAAAAAATGTATATCATTTAATCATAAGAAAAGTTAAACCATGTAAATAATAGAGTCATTATACTTGATACATACACATTTGTAATAATTTCATCTTATATGGAATAATGGTTTTGATAAAACATTTGAAATGAATTCTTGAGGAAAATATCCTTTTTTCTTCAAAATCATTTTCTTTTCCCAAAATTCCATGAAGTTTTAAAATAAAAGGATTTTGTTGAAAATAATCATGAAATATTTTTGAGGAATCTTCATGAAAATAATTCTTTATAAAAATGTAAAAATCTATTCGTGTCGTATAAGTTAAAAAAACATTCTTCTCGTACTTTTGCCGGAAAAGTCAATAAAGTACCTCGTAATGTAAACAAAAGAAAGATTACTCACATACCATGTAGTAAAAGTAAAAAATGGGCAAAAAGGACTTTAAACATATATGAAAACACTTTTATAAAACATGGACATGGATGATAGAAATAACCCCAGTAAATACTTACGAATAAGCAATCTCGGATAAAAATGAGATTTGAAAATTATCCCTTACCTTATGTCTGATATGCTTTGTATGTATCCAAACCTCCTTTATAATTATTTAAATAATGTCATTGACTTATTACATAATCATATTCATTATTATGATATCATATATGGTTCACTTATGACTTATATATTACCCATTCTTTTGTAAATTCCATGTTAAAGAGTGTTTTGGGTTAAATTGTTTCATTTGTCGTCGGTTTTTGGATTGTAATTATTAATATGATTACTTAGACCATGATTACATAATTCCAGACTATAAAACATGATTTATATATAATATATATTCAGAATATACATATATATAATAGATTTATAAATGGAAAGAAATACACTGTTCATGGAGACGGTAGGCCGTACGTACGCATGAATGCTGTTTTCGTTTCCTTATTAAGTTGAATGGAATTAAGTAGATGACATACCTATATATATATAAATAAATCCAGTAGCTTTATAATGTCATATATTTCATTATTATTGCTCATATAAACTTTATAATCATTATTAAATGGTTAACATGGAGAATGAATCTCATCACGTCGTGGAGACGGTAGTCCGTACGTACGCACGAGCGATGATATCATTTCCATAATTATGGAATTGAATTGGATTGGATGATAAAATATATCAGTATGATGATAAAATAACTATTTATAGTTATTCTTTACACCATTATACCCATCCATGTAAGGTGTTGGTGGAAAAACAGATTACACCATGGCGTGGAGACGGTATTTTGTACGTACGTACACGCGGTGATTTTGTTTTCCGTAGGATGGATAGCAGGTGAAATGAGGTTGTTTCATATTTATAATGACATATAAGTATATTAGTGATACTGATGTTATTACTTTATAATTAAACAACTAAAGAAGAATAAGTGGAGGAAGAAATAAAGTTGAAAGAATCGGTAACGGACATTACCTCTTCTTTAAAGCGCCTCTTTGAGACCTCCTCTTAGGGAACTAAAATTGGTCTTTGAAGAATACCATGACCTCTAGGATGTTTCTAGGGAAGTGGAGAAAAGAATTTGGCGGGGGTTGTCTGAGCTGGAATGCTCAATGTGGTGTGAGGAAGAGAGGGAGGAGGTTCCCTTTTATAAGGGAGGAGAGGGGCACCTTTGGAATCCTCAAAAATATTAGTTTAATATAAATTCAAACCCCACATGAAAACCTCCAAAAATGACTCAGATCAATTATTAGATGCGATAGGGTTGTAATCTCATCAACCAATAAAATTTAGACTTGTTAGGAATTTATTTTAAACATTATCAACTTGATTTATCCTTATTTAATCAATTTAATTTTATTTATGGTAATAATATTATAAATTTTAAATTATTATAATCAATTACATATGTGTTTTGAATTTTCCTTAATTTGACCCTTTATGGAATTTAAGAACATATAAATTTTAATTTATAAATTTTAAATATTTTTGTGATTTTTAAACAATTTTATACTATGTTATTTTTATAGAATAACAATAGTGTCAATTTTGACACTATTCATTTGTTTGAATTTAAATAAACAATATACATAATATATGTTCGAACTAAAAGATTAAATAGATTCACAACATGTAATATTTGTCTAAAAAATTAGTGGATCACCTTAAATAGTTCATATAATATTTATATTAATATTTTTAAAACCATTTATTTGATATTTCTCTTAAAAAATAATTTCAACATCACTATTATCTCACCTTTAATGATAATTATTTAATCCCTAAAAATTCTAAATTAATTTATATGATGTAGATAATTTTATTATCTTTCTGGAGACTATTCATGTTCTAAGTTTCATTAAGTTTATCACTAAATTTAAAATTATTATACTTATGAGATTTAAGAAAGTGACATGTTGTCACTTTCTTTGGTTTTAATAATAATTAAATTATTTTCGTGGAAAAAAGTCCATTAAATGATTCTAATGTGACCCTTAGGTGATATGGGTCTACTTTTAGTCGTCCAATAGGATTTTGTCAGGTGTTAGGTTAATTTTATATTATTATATTTACCCTTAATTACCCGATTTTCCTTTAACTATGGTATATAAAATTTACCGTAGTTACTATTCATAAAGCCCAAAAATAAAAAGTAGCTTATTATCATAATTTAGACCAACTAATTCAAAATATGGAATCCATTTTTACAAATTCAATACAAAAAAGTTGTAGAAATTAAATTAAAATTAATCCCGTTGTCGAAAGAAAATGGGTTTTTGTTTAAAACATTGCAAAAGATTGAATTGATTTAACCTACGAACTCAAGGTAAAATCAATGATAATGACATAAATTATATTAAATGTTAAAAATATATTCAATTTATACTTTAAAACTATTCAATATTATAATTTAACCACATAAATTATTACGATGAAAAAAGTTGTTTTTAATTAAAATATAGCGTGTTTTTACTATTCATTAAAATATGAAAGTTATCAGAATAATATGAAAAATTTATCCAAGGTAAAATTTTATATACTTATTGAAAAGAATAATTTTTTTTTTGTAAAATTGAACTTATAAACATGTCAAAAACTAGATTAAATGTGGGTGCTCCATCAAAAGGTGACAAAACTTTATTTTTTGAAAAATACTTATTTTACCCAAAAAATTTATTTTGTTCACATAAAATGTTTTAGAAAATTTATAAGATGAATAATAATGTTATAAAATTCAAAATTTAGTTGATACTATTCATAACGGCTAGTTTATAATAATATTATAACCATATATCGTTATTTAGTGAAACCTGGTATTGCGTACAACACACGCTATCGAGGAAGGTCGCGATTGTGTGTAATGCAAGCCAAGTAAGGGTTGCGTGTTGTAAAAGACTCCTCTGTTGTTTCATATAATATAATCCAACCATATTTCATTTTTACATTTAATATATATATATATATACACACACACTCAATGTTTCGTAGAATAACTACTATCAAAATTGTGTGTAACATGATCCAAGAATAGTGTTGCGTATACTGCAAGCTAATACGGTGTTGCGTATAGTACAAGCTAATCCTGGTGTAGTGTATAATAGAACACATAAAAGAAATTAGAAATAACATATATCATAAAATCTTGGGTTGTTACATTCTACCCCCATTAAAATGAATTTCTCCCTCGAAATTCATCGGGGTTATAAATGGTTTCCTACTTGAAAGTTTCTTTCATAGAAACTCACATCATAAAAAGGAATACAAAAACTGAACATTAAAAACTAAATTATGAAACATAACGGTTACCCAAATTAACAAATCACTGGGTTTCCACATAGAAAAACATAGGTGAAAATATGTATATGGAAGAGAAATCTTACCATTAAATTCTGATGGAGAGTGGTAGAGAACATGGTATGAAAATGCCAACAATCACAAAGCCATAAATTTGTGACGATCTAAGGTACCATCTGATTCATCAGATATGAGGGCACTAGGACAACATTTTTTGGTTTTCAAGGTCATTTCCCTAAATTTGATGAATTAAAAGAAATACTTACATGATTTTGGTTCCATATCACTGTAGTTCGTGCCTTGAACAATTTCCACTTCATCTCTTAAATAAAAGAAGTTGAATTTGTTATTCGTGAAGTGTTAGCAGATCATGTGATAGAATGATGGGTAATTCCATCTATTTCAAACAAAAGGTTAACAAAAGTTATCAAACATACATAAGTCCATCTATAGTGGGGTTAATCGTATATGTTTCCAAAAATCAACTTATACTTCATATATCATACCGCTTAATAAAATAAAACCAGTTTCTACTAACCAGGGACTTCCTATAGGCCAGTGGTAGGTGATAAAGGATAGTTGCACTTCGGTTGTGGGTTCAATTCCCACATCCTTGTCTGACGTGATGGTTTGTCGACCATCCTACAGGTTTTCCTTTTTTCTAAAACTACATTATTATAACATTCCATAAATAATATCGGAAAAATTTCTAGACTTAGATAATTCTATCAGATGTCCAACTTAATCCATTCCAACCTTTAAGCTTATAAAAAATACTTCTGTCCAATTATATAGTATAAAGAAAACGATTACTAGAAATATCATCAACCAAGCAGGTGAATACCATCATTTATCCCCCATATAAAATATATCTTGTTGGTCACATTCCAAACATGTGAATACCTTAATCATGTATTCTCTTGAAAAATGAATACCAATTGAACCTTAGTAAAAACATGAATGCTGTAAAAAGTTAACTCTTTCCACATACCAAAATCCCAAAAATTTTATATACTCAAACCATGATATCAAATTGTCCTTATATTAGTCATGAGCTCATGAATACTATCAAACATTTCATTTTCTCCTTATCCCTTCATTATGCGCATATCATCTTCTTTCCAAAAATATCTCAATCACTTTCCATGGTTACCGATGCCATATTCTTTTGGAAAACCACAATGGACCAATATATAGGTATTCCAATATACCATAAAAGTACCTCAACAACATAATGGTTAAAGAACATATTGTTTATGTGGTTGGAGAATTTATGCCTCACGAAACAATGATTGTTCAATCTTCTTTTAACACCTCTCATGGTGGAAATTAAGATGTCACAATATTTATATATGATATATATTATGTTTTTGTTTTCCTTATGCTTTTGTATTTCTCATTAATGGCATACCTTTATGATTTCCATTTTGGGTAAACGCGATAATTTCATTTTAGGAAGTGCGGACTACCGCCCCCTCAAAGTGATTTTAATCATTAATTCCATATGTGGGATGTATAAAGGATGGAGTAAATGGTATTATACAATATATTATACTGGAATACATTTATATAATTATGATTCCATTTCATTAAATACAAAATATAAATGAAAGTATCATTCATGCGTACGTACGGCTTACCTTCTCCATAAACGGTGCATTTCATTTCTTACATCTAAATGTTATGTAATATTATAAATTCATGTATATACTGGATATATATGATATATATGATATCTAAATCATGAATATAATTATGGATATAATGTAAATTTTACCACATGAACAACTTGTAATTAAAAGAAGTTTATTTTTGACTTAAGTACCAAAGATCGACAAAACGACCGTTATTAACTTAAATAATTACATAATGTTCATAACATGGTAACAAGTGATATAAATAGAATAATGAACTTGAAAAAGGTTCTTAGGAAATTATAAATTATCTCTAGTTTATTATTCAGGAGGTTAAAGAATGGTCTAATCAAGTCGGACATGAGGTAAGGGAACTTCTTAACCCAATTTTTGTTCTTTGGGTTAATCTCCTACTTTCACATTATGTCAGGATATTATTATTCCATATCTTGTATTTTTACTTTCATTATGTGTAAATATAATTAATACACTTAATATATCTATTTTATTTTAAAAAAATGATCTTTGTAAGGGCTTCTTCTCAATTTTCTTTTCATTGAGGCATATTTTATTTTATACACAACTTTCTTTTATACAGTGTGTAAACCCCTTTGAATTTTACGTTTATTCAAAAGGAATATTTTTATACGAAGTGTTTTTACTAAATGACAAAAGTAATGTTTTGTCTTATGTATGCGGCGACAACGACTTCTCTGTCGTCGTGACTATTATTTGTGTTTCGACTTCCTCTACAAGATATAACTTTTTTAAATGAAAAATAAATACCATGTTTTACTTTTCATTTATTTTGGTATTGAAAATGATTTTGATAATGTTTTATTATATCAATGTGTTTTATTGATATCTTGTGATTGAAATGTGGAAATTTTATGTTTCCTTTATGCATGTTTTATGTGATGCGATTATGTTATGGTTTACAATATGTTTAAACCTATTCATATGAGGAATGCATTGGACTTAATAAGTGATGGGTGGAGCCCGCTATAGCTCCTTGATGCATCGGCAGGTCTCATGAGACAAACTAGTGTCTTGTCATGAGGCCTTGACCAAATCTTATTTTTAGTTTTGGCATGAGGTCTTGGAAACGTGGTTATGATAGTCTGGCATTAGGCATTCCATCATTATAAAAGTGGTTATTGATATTTCATGTGATTATTCGACCAGTAGAATATCCATGTGAATAAGTAAATGGCATTATCTCATTTTACTTTTTCCATGTTATGTTGAAGTTCAAGTTTAAAAGGCTTTTTTTTAGTCATACATTGCCTTAAATGTTTATTTTTATTTATGAAAGTGTTCACTATATTGTTATCCTTACTGAGCATCTGAGCTCACCCCTTTCAATGTTTGGTTTTTCCCAGGATGTGAAGAAATATTTTATGACTGACCTACAGGGATAGTCTGAAGGGGATAGAAGTATGGACTATGGAGACTATGTTATTGTGATTTTTTACTTTATTATGTAATGTAATATTTATGAATGTATATAGTGTTTTCAAGGATACTAAACTAATCAGTCTTTCGAGACTTGATCTTTTGTGATCATGAAAATGTTATGCAATAACGCACCGACTCTGGGTAACTGGGATCGGGGTGTTACATCTGATATATTCAAAAAGTTTCTAGGAGCATGAGGATCATCTAATGGTTATTTTTCAAACTCTATAGAAGGATAGGCTTTTTGTGAAGTTCAAAAAATTTGAATTCCAGTTACAAAAAGTTTCCTTCTTGGGGAACATTGTTTCCAATGAAGGAATAATAGTTGACCCTGCAAAGATCGAAGTTGAAGAGGGGTGGGCTTATCCTATAATAATAAATGAGATTCGTAGTTTCCTTGGATTAGTGGGATATTATAGAAGTTTATTGAATAACTTATCACATATTTCTAATCCATTAACCTAGTTAACTCGAGAAGGGGTCAATTTCATTTGAAAAAATGAGTGTGAGGAAAGTTTCCAAGAGCTAAAGAAGTGATTGGTTACTGCACCTATGTTAACTCTGCCTTCAAGTAGAGAAGGATTTTTTATTTTCAGCGATGCATCTCTGAAAGATCTTGGGTGCATCCTCATGAAAAATGAAAAAGTCATTACTTATGAATCTCTAAAGTTGAAGACTCATGAGAAGAACTATCCTACACATGATCTAGAGCTAGCTACAGTTGTTTTTGACTTGAAGATATGGCGGAACTGTCTTTACGGGGATAAATTTGATATATACATAGACCATCAAATTTTGAAGAATATTTTCACAGAAAAGTAATTGAACATGAGGCAAAGGAGATGGTTGGAACTTCTCCAAGACTATGATTGTTCAATTCATTATCATCCTTGAAGATAAATCAAAGACAATGATGCATTAAGTAGAAAATACACTATTGTTCTTTCCATGATGAGGATTTAAAGAGATCTTTTAATCAATGACCTAGTAAAGCTGGATATAAGAATTATAAGGGAAAGGACATCATCAACCCTAACCCAAATGATATCTCAATCGTTATTACTAGAGAATATCATGCGAAAATAGAAAGAAGATCCTTTGTTACAGAAGAATTTTGAGGCTGTGAAGGATAGGAATTTTCCTAAGTTCAATATTAAAAAGAACGTGTACTGAAATATTGTACAAAACTATGTGTTACATATATTTTGGAAATAAAGGAACTGATGGATGAAGCTCATAGCTCTACTTTCTCTATACATTATAGAAGCACAAAAATGTATAGGGACCTTCGTGGTCATTATTGGTGGGATAATATGAAAAGGGATATTACTGAATACACTTCAAGGTTCCTAGTATGTTAGCAAGTGAAGGAAGAGTGACAAATTCCTAATGTGGTATTGCATCCACTACCCATACCAGGATGGAAGTGGTACAATATCACTATGGACTTTGTCACTGGTCTCCCAAGAAATTCCAAAGGAAACAATGTGATATGTGTTACTGTGGATTGTCTTGCCAAGGCTGCCAATTTTATCTCTATTCGATAAGATTTCTCTCTTGATCAACTTGCCAAGATTTACATGAAGGAAGTGGTAATGCTGTATGGAGTTCCACTTTCTATCATATCTGATCGTGATCCAAGGATCACATCAAAATTCTGAAGAAGTATTCAACATTCTCTATGCAATTAATTGAATTTAGGTATGGCTTATCACCCCCAAACTGATGGAAAATCTAAAAGGACTATTCAAACACTCGTGGATATGTTGAGAACTTGTTCAATGGAATTTAGAGGTGGATGGGATCAACATATTTCTTTAGTTGAGTTCTCTTACAGCAACAGATTCCACTAAAGCATTCAAATGGTACCCTATGAAGCACTATATGGTAAGAGATGTAGAAATCCTACTTATTGGCATAAATATAGTCATAGAAACCTTCTTGATCCTGATCTTGTGCAAGAGATGACAAAAAAGGTCCATGCCATCAAGAAACAGATAAAGGCTGCTCAGAGTTGGCTAAAGAGCTATGCTGACAACCATCGAAGGGACATGGTGTTTGATGTTGGTGACAAGGTCTTTCTTCAAATTTCACCTTATAAGAGAGTCATGAGTTTTGGGAAGAAAGGAATGCTCATCCCTAGGTACATTTCCCCTATGAAATCCTTGATTGCATTGGAGTAGTGGCCTATCGGATTTCACTTCCTACAAATCTTGCACCAGTTCATGAGGTATTCTAGGTATCCATCTTGAGAAAGTACATAACTGAACCTTCACATATACTAAATCCAGAGGTTTTACAACTAGAACATGACCTCTCTTATGATGATTAGCCAGTGGAGATCTTGGATCGTAGAGACAAGGTTCTACACAAAATGACTACCCACATTGTTATGGTGTTTTGGAGGAACCACAGATGTGAAGAATCCACATGGGAACTAGATGAGTCTATGAGGAAAACGTACCCACACCTTTTTTCTTCTTTGGGTACATATTAAAATTTAGAGGATTAAATTTATTAAAGGGGGAAGAATATAATAACCTGAACTTTTGAATAATATTTTGTTCCTAAATTTTTTTGTTATTTCATTTTATACTCCACAAAACTATTTCTTTAATTAATGAAGTGATTTCATTGGGTTTCAAATGTTATATGACCGTTGGTCAATATTTCCATTGTAAACTAAACTCTTAATGTTACAGTTATTGTTAATAAATACAAGTGATC
Source organism: Viscum album (assembly GCA_963277665.1). NCBI lineage: Eukaryota > Viridiplantae > Streptophyta > Magnoliopsida > Santalales > Viscaceae > Viscum > Viscum album. Next base: position 746,232,994 of record OY728143.1, read on the forward strand.
TTGGTTTATTAGTATAGAAAGAATATTCGATGGCCTCATCCAGTAGTCTCGGGCCATTGGAAGTCCATATGTCAAAACTTGGGAAGGAGGTAGCATCTCTAGGCTTTTCTCTTGACCAAGCCCAAGCTAAGATTCAACATGTGAAGCTGGAATGGAATCTCCTAAGGGAGAAGTTCAATTTGATAGAAATCACCACTCGAGAAATGTTGTCTGACCCACCCCAACATTCTATCACCATAGCACACCTTACACTTAGGTCCTATGTAGGTGTTATAAGGGGCTTCGTAACGAGGCCTCAGATACTTGTAATACGTTCAAATAAATAAAATGGTTATATTTTTTTATTGTAAATTTTGTGATTTTTAAATGTCCGGATAAATATAGGATGAATATTATTGATGAATTTTTTAAAAAGGGTATTTTAAAATACTTATGTAAACTTTAAATAATTAATAATGTGAAATGAATTTCAAAAAATGATCTTCTAAAGTTGTGAACAGTAAGAAATTCAGAGTCTAATAATATCACCTTGATTTTTAGTAAATAGTAATGTATGAATAGTAACATACCTTGTAAAAAGTAAAGAAAAATAAATTGGCCAAAAAAAATAGAAACTTCGTTCATGAATGTATAAATACAATTTAGATATCTTAAAAATGAAAAAATGATCATAGTATAAGTGTTGTTATTTTTTATGTCATAAATACTTTAATTACAATTTTATAATTAATTTAAAAATTTAAACTGGAAATTTATTTTCATAACACGTAATTATAAATTTTTACTTTATTGTCTTATGGTTATATGACAATTTTATGGGGCCTTGATTACTTTTTCAAAGTATTGCAAAATAAGTTATAGTTTTAGAGTTTTTTTGAATAAATAATGATTTTATTTAAAAATCAAATTAAAAATATTTAGAAAATTATTTTAATAAAATGGATTTCATTTTTTAATTCATATAATTGATATTAGGTTAAGGTGAATTTATGAGATTTCTATAAAATGTTTTGTTTTTCAGTGAAACGTGAAAATATAGTTTTGAGTTTCGAGTGTTTAATGACATCATTAATGATGTAATTTTGATGTAATAATGATGTAATAATTCTAGTAGAATTTTGAATAGTAAGATATTCTATGAGGTGCCTAGGGTGGCCAATACCATAGGAAAATACCATGGGCATGCCCATGGTTTTTCCAATACCACCAATGAGGTGTCCCTTGGAAATTAATTAAATATTCCCTCATTTTTCCTATAAATACCAAGACATTATCTCATTCATTTATTCCAAAATCCTCCTCAACGAATTTATAGTCCATTTATTTCCCATGTAGTTCTCACAGGGTGCCCTCAAGACCCCCAAGGTCATAACTTTCAAGCTATCGATGTTACTCTTCTATGTAAGGGAACATTTTACCCTCCTCTTTTAAGTCATGAATTCCTCTAGGTTATGTCATCTAGTTTCCATTTAATTATTAGGGGGTATGTTCTTATATATATTTATTACTATCCATTTCATTACCAATTGATGAGAGAAGCTTTCTTCTCTCATCAACTTATTTTTCTGAATTATAAGCGATGTCATTAGGTAGCTGAATTTTCGTAAAAGAAATCGTATTTTATCTTTTCATTCATGTTTCCTTTTAATACAGTGTGTCATTCCATACCATGATATTATTTATTTTTATTTTGTTCCTCTACTATAAATTATTCATTTATTTATGGGTGACCCACATCCTCTCTCTTTTTATTGTTTTCTAAAACTATGTTATATAGCCGTTATGCTGCAGAAATTTTGTCTCAAAATATCTCACTCTTTTTCTCAAGATATTATCTTGTTTTATTTATCATAATTCCAAAATATATTTTCATTTCTATAGGTATTCATAAATACCTAAAATCGATCTATTTAATTCTGGAATTGACATATATGAAACCCTCTTTCCTTTTTCAAGGGTTATGAAAGACATAACGATCATGTTTCTAAGAACTTTTAAAACATCCCGATTTTGAAGTGAAATCCATTAAATTTACTCTCTGTTGGTTATTTATGAAATGTTTGATTATGTTCTATGTGTATCACATGAATATAAAAACAAATTAAGGGTGTTCCCTGATATCTCTCCAATGCATTGGGTAAATAATTAAATCTTTGTAGATGATAAGTTTCATGATACCTTGGTGAATAACCACGGTAATTTTTATGACACCTTTGGGTTGAACCTTGGTGATATGTTCATGAATGTATAAATTAAATGTTGTAGACACATATTCTTGAGATGGTTCATGTTATTTTCATTATGAAATTCCTCTACTTCCATTTCTCATGCCTTTATGATTTTTATCAAGTTCTTATTGATATCACAAGTAAACTGATTCCCTTGCTTTCATTACTGAGCTTTCTGCTCACCCTTTCCTTTGATATATCTCTCCAGGTTAGGAGATGCAGTAGTTGCACATAGAAGTAACTTTTAAAGAGACTTTTCAAGGGGATTTAGAAGATTGTTTTATGTTTTCATGTATTTTTTCCCTGATTTCAAAGACACTAGACTTTAAAGGTCCTGTGTTTGTAAAATGTTATGAAATGTTATGTTAAAAAGGCGGGATGCTTTAGTGAGTAATGGTATATAAGTTGAATCTACACATAATCAACATATTTTTGTTAGAGTGTCCATTAGTTTTTATCCATGAAAAAAATATACATATCAATTAATTTAGTTTCATTTTCAGAAAATGTGGTTGTGTTTTTTAGATTGATAATTATGAAGTGATCTATGTAAATATGAAGAATGAACAATTGAATATCATATGAGAAAAATTTATACACCCTAATTCACCCCCCTTAGGGTGTGTTTGGGACACCATGGTTAAAATAATATACAATATGGATATGATTTAGTGCCATGTGTACTCTATATTAGTAAGAAACTATATGTTTTGAAATATATAATTTTCTATAACACTAAATATATTAATGGAAAACATTTATTATTAAAAAATATCTAATTTAATTGTATATTTATTCCTTATAAGTTTTAACTCATTTATTAAAAATTTTAAATAAAATTTAATATTATTTTTTGGATTTACATATATATATATAAATTATAGTATTGATTCTATTTCTTAATCAATATCTAATAAAGTATGTTGTAACAAGTAATAAATACTAGATAAAAATAATATTGACTATCACACACACTAAAGGGGGAAAACTGATTTATTACTTAACTCAAATGATCATTATGTGGCTTAAAAGACAATAAAAATTCTATTTTATCAACTATTTTTTGTGAGTCATTATCATAAGGATGATTTAATTCTATAATTGAATATATATTTAATTGATTACAAGTCATCAATGGTGTTGTGACTAAAAATGTAATGATTGAAATGCCATATTAGTGAATAAAAACAATGGATAATTTACATGGACATATTTATTTTAACTATTATATATTTCTATTTATCAAAATAATACACATGATGGAAATTCCAAAAATGATTCATAAACATAGTAATATATGACATAAATGTTTGATCATTGATGAGTATTCTGGTAGTTGACACATAAATTATTCATTTCCTTCTCTATTTAATAATAATTTTCTAGAAAAATATTACCTTGTATAAAAATATTTTTACACAAATTAGATATTTTTTTAAAAAAAATTTGGTCATCCCATTTGATGATTCAATATCCAATAATATTTGAATGAACAATAAGTGAACCAAATTTAATTCAACATAAAAAAGATATCTTAAATAATTTAAATATTTTATAAAATTTATTTGGTTCAAACTAAAATCTATCATTTTCACTATATGCAAATAATTATTATTGAATAGATGGACCAGAAACCTTATCAACTGAATTTTGAAATCCTAAAGAACCATCAACAAAAATAATTTAGATTTTTCTCCCCATAAATTTCAACTAGTGGATAAAATAAAATATAATCATTCAAAATAATAGATCAAAATAAATATGTTGTAATGATATTCAATATAAGTAATCGAACATAAACATTACATAATCCTATTTTTTATTCAAGAAATTAATTTCTATCAAACTGATGATATTTTTAGGTTTATAGTTTTAGAGTGTTAGGAAATAACTCATACATAACAAACCCATAAAATAAAACACACACACTCCTAATTAGTATACATTTTTCTAGAATATAAATCTTATAAAATAAGCATGATCTAATTTCATATAAAATCTACATGAATTTTAACATAACATCTTACTTTACCTTATTTAAACTTAAATCCTATAAAAACATTTTTAAAAGAATGGGATGAAGAAAAAATTTCAAAAAGTTATATAAAAGGAAATGAAACTATAAATTTAGTAAAAACATGAAAACCCATTAAAACCCATAATCTTTAAAACAAAAATTTTTACAATTAAAGGTAAATATCATTCCATTTAGGTGATCATTTATTTTACCATTTAAAAAAAATCAATGAAAACTCATTATCAAGAATATAAATTCATGTAGGTTCCTTGGTAGATCATCTCATCTAACCCTTATAGAACCCTTATAGAACAAAATAACCACACAGTCAACATCAAATATAATTATTTATTGAAAATAATTATGACCCAATGAATTGGAGCTCAATCCTAGTGCACCAACTGCTTATGCTATAAATGGCTAACCTGATTATATGATCCCATGTTTTTTTGAGGTAAAGATTCTTTTTTTTTGGGTTGAACTCTTCCTTAAATTATTTTTGGATTAGACGATAAGATGGGTTGTGGGACAGTTGGGTATTTATTGTGAAGGAAGAGGTGGGTAGGCTATATATTGGCTATAGTCCATTTACATGTTTTGTAATTGGGTTTCACGATGTGTATCAATTAAAGAATGTGTAATGGTGAGTAAAGGATCTTTCACATCGTGTAAAGGGTTATTCGTAGAGGAAGACCCTAAGATTTCCATGATGTGTAAGGTATTTACATGATGTATAAATTCCTGAGATTTTTTTTAAAAAAAATAGGATGGGGCCTCTAATTTTGGATAGAAGCCCTAACCCTCCATTTTCAAGTATAGGAGAACTCCAGAAATCCAAGAGGTAGGATTTGATCCTGTTTGTGGATTTGGACTCTACTATATTCACCATTAGTCTGGTTAGATATGCACCAGTAAGATCTCGATTCATTTTTAGTTCTTATTATTTCTTCTTAGTATTGGATTCCCTATTTATGGTAAATCTCATTTTCACTATTTTAGGATCTTCACTCATTCATTAATTTTCACTTGACTTGAGACAAATTGGATTCTGATAATGGATGAGCACTCTACTATCAAGATATGATAGGTGGTCTATAATTTTCCCAATTTCTGGCACTTTATAGACATATCTTACAATGTGCTTCCCGCCATACATTATTGTACGGCCTTTAAATTTATTTGATAAATATAACTAAGTGAATTGGATGATTTAAAGATTCCCTTAGGTTTCTTTGATAAGAGTTGGAGGTTTTTTCCCCAACCAAGTCCACCCATGGGGTGTTCCCTTTTCTTTTATCAAATTATATACCACCCAAGGGGTGTGTTTTTAAATTTACTAGTTAGAGGAATCTTGTATAACAATGAATTTAATTTAATTTTTTAGTTAAAAGACAGATTTCCACTATTTCACATCAATGATTTTGACCAAATGGATTATATGTTATTTTAATTTATTAAATTTTTTAAATATGAATTATATTATTGAGTTGGTAAAATCCTGAAATGTTTTTGATTTCCTTGAATGTGAATTGTAGAATATAAGGGGGTATACTCATGGTATGAAATGGTAATGGGATTTATTGAATAAAGGTATGAGATGTATTTGAAATTGTAGTGGATTCCTAGGTTGGTATTCCAAGGGTATTGATTCCATTTATATGCCTTTGATGTTATGCCTCGAATCTTGACATGGTTTTTGGAAACCTTGGATAGATTATTCTCCTTGGGTCTTGATTTCATGGGATGACTTGGCCCTTTTTACCCCTTGGATATGGATTGTCTTGGGCTCACAATGGACATGGTTGGTAGACATGTTTCTTCGACCCCATCTCAAGTCTAACCGAGTTTCCATAGAGATGGTCTAGAGACTTGATGAGGATGTATTTGTATTCTACACCTTGGATCTATCCCTTCATGGTATAACACTTTTTAATATAGAATAGTCATGGAATTTGTGTTATTATTGGTTGAACAACTCAATCATGGATGATATAGATCTTTGGAATATGGGGAATGGAAGTTGTTATATAACATGTTTGGATGAATAGAAAGGTCGTATTGGTTATTTATTCATTGTTTGTAGCTTTTTTTTAAGATAATATTGACCATATTTTGTAGGGAGCTATGAGAGACTACTTCAGAGTTACTTTTTTATTAGTAGATATCACATGGGAATTGTATAGTTATTTACTACTTACCTATTTACATTCAAATGATTTAGCTTATTACACTGTACAACCCAGATTTGTATAGATCTTTGGGTGGTTACCTACTAGTATTGTATCTCACACGCTTTTCGGGCTAGTAATGAGTACCCAAATAGAATATTTGTATTCAGGTAATGAAAGGGGAAGTCACCCTTAGTGTGATTCCTGAATTTGGTTCACGCTTAGGAGTAGGGGATCACAGGACCAAGTTGAGGTTTGTGATGTTATTCAGATATCACTTTTTGATATGATTGGTTTTGGGATACGTGTATTGTATTTTACTATTATGTACCAATTTTTTCTACTTTTTAGTGACATGTATCATAATATTTGTTATTGAGACACTTCTTTCATGATCATATGTTCATGCCTTGTTTATTTATCAGTTGTCTTCTTATTATATCTACATCCACTATTGGATGTTGTTGTTATTCTATTGTGTTACACTCTAGTAATGTGGGAATAATCTCCCTATGTACACAGCATAGGACCTCAATGATATTTGGAAACATCTAACATTCAAGGAGATGCTCTTGACGCCATGTGACCAACCGGGTTGGGGGCACTGTTGAGTGGTGTCTCAATCTGGGATGTTACAAAGTGGTGTAAGATGAATTTTATTTTCTATTTTTTTTATTTGAGGAAAATATAATTGGGATAGGAATGAAATGTATTTTGGTAGTGATTTGTGACTAGGAATACCAACGCCGCATACTGGGAAATTCCAAATTACCTCGATTTAAATTTTTATTTCCCCAATGTTAATTATTATAGTTGATTTTATTCCACCATTGGGTGATGCACTTGTATTGTTATATTATTATTGATATTACTATGGGTTCTATTGTGTTAAAACATGATGAGATGAGGTTATTCAATCTCATGCATCATATATGAACTTGTCTGATTTTATATTCCATGCATTATGTTATGCCATTTAGGAGGCATTACTTGTTGAATACTATTGTGATAGGTGTTGTGATATATAAACCTGCTATTGTGATAGGATTTATGGAATGTTTTATAGTATGATTTATGGGGATTCCATTCTTTGATTCATGATCATTATGGTCCCTCATGGGTAGAAATATGGTGATCCATTTGGTTATCCTTGGAATTAAATTATAATATAATGTAAATTAATATTAAATTAAATTAAATGGATAATTTTACATAGAAATAGAGACTTGTTGTAGACCTAGATTTTGAGTGGGCAATAGGTCGTGTCTCTAGTGAATTTTTACTATTTATTTTTACAGTCATGTATCTAGGAGAAGACTGTGTGGTATGACCTATTTTAGGATGGTTTTGACATGTCCTCTGATTTTTAGCTTTGAACATTGATGATTTTATTTTCTAAGTCAAGTGTTTGGAATTATATAGTCATGTCACCATGTTGACCTCCAATCATGAAATAGGAGGGTTTAAATGACCATGCATTTAATGTAATGGATCATGTCCTACCAATGGATCCTCTTTTAGTGCTAGCTAAAATACCAACTACTATTCCAATTGTAGGTGTTTAGGCATAGTTCCACAAGGTATTCTTTCACTTCATGCAGATGTTTCTGGGGGAACTTTAGTTTGCCTTGTCTATGGATGAGCTAACATCGGTGTTCTATCAAAAACATCCACCGAAATTTTTGGGGGATGGTAGTCCATAGGATTATGAGTTATGGTGTGATACTATGCTTTTAATCTTCAACCATATAGAGATACCTCTTGAGAGGAGAGTGAAGCCCATGACTTACATGATTCATGGGACAGAAAATCACCATTGGATTGTTCTGAACCAGGCTGGAAAGCTGTGAGATATGATTTGGGATGATTTTCAAACTTAGTTCTATAATTATTTCCCACCTGATACTCTACGGAAGAGAAATCTAGTGAGTTCATGTGTCTGGATAAGGGATATATAATGGTTTTCCAGTAATCTACATGCATTGTAGTTATGTAGTGTTATTTCACAGATGTACTTTATTGATGATTTATCGAGGGTGAGATGATTTGAGAAAGGTATCTAACATTCCATTAAATCACATTTCAACATGTATGCATTGACCTCTATTAATGGAATTTTGAATCATGTGGTAATTATAGAGAATAACCTCCAAAAATATGTGTGGTTTGAGTAGAGTAGTACAATCTATCAACCGAGTAGCTCAACTTCCAATAGTAGGAAGTGATGTTTTGAGGCTTCCTGTGAGATGAGTACCATTCAGCCTTTGAGTATAGGTAGCTCATTTTTCTATCATCAATGTGGCATATAGGTCCATATAAAGAATTAGTGAGACCATGACCCAGTCAATTACAGAGATTGCAGTAGGATGGATCACGTGTAGCATTTCTTCAAGACCTTCCCCCAGAAGGGATTAGTATGGGGTCAACTCTAAAACTAGTTTCTACAGTATATTTATCCACTATTTTCTAGGAAGGGATATGGAGAAGTTCATTCAAATTGGGTTAAGGAAGTGGTGGTCAGGGATAAGGCATCCCGACACCAGTTAAATTGAGCCATCAGAGTGGGCCTACTCTAGGTAATGAGGTCTTTTCACAGGGTTGTGGTTCAAACCAAATCTATTCTGTATAGCCTAACCCTGAGGATCAGGGTGTCAGACCATCTATGGTAAGAGGTATGATCTTAGTAGCCTCAACTATTTCATATTCACTTTATAATATAGGTTCATTGCATAGTTTTATATCTATACATATAGAGAAAAAACTTGCGCACGTAATACTATATTGTGAAAGCATAATGATACTTGACACTCCATTGGGAATTAGAATTGATGATGTACACCAGTGTAGGGAGTGCCCCTTGAGGTTGGTGGGTGTCACTTCTTCTGGAATAATTATTTCCTTGGGATAATAGGGTTTGAATCCATACTTGGGAGTGAATGGATAGTAGCTTATCAAGATCACATTGATTGTTATTGCCGGAGGGTGACATTCACATCACCCAAGGGAGATGTTCATACTCAAAAGTGTGAATGGTATGTCCGGGTGAGCTAAGATAGTCTTGTACATCGTGGGGTGGGGGGATGAAAACCCAGATTGATAGTTTATATCTAAATGATCAAGGAGTGTTTCAATCATACTTTCCATCAGTGGTTTATTGATTCAAGGATGTGTTCCCAGGTTACTTATACAATTTACCTCCTGAGAGAGAGGTGTATTTATCCATCTAGCTAGTTCTAGGAGTTGTTCTGGTATCCATTCCTCCTTTAAATATGGCTATGTTGGAGTTGCAAGATCTCAAGATGCTACTAGATGAATCAGAGTCAAAGGGGTTTATTCGACCAAGTACTTCTCCATGGGGTTCACCAGTCCTTTTTTGAAAAAAAAGGATGATGGTACCTTTAGGATATTCATTGATTAACAGAAGTTGAACCAGCAGATGGTTATGAACTCTTATCCCCTTCCATGGATATATAACTAGTTTTATTATCTTTGAGGAGATCTGGTGTTCTTGATGTTCATGTTATCACCAGGTACTTGTTCAACCTATAGAAATACCTTGTAAAATATTTGATATTAATTATGGTCAATATGAGTATCTGGTAATGTCGTTCGGTCTTATGAACATGCCAGTTTTCTCATGACATTGATTAACTGAGTATTTAATTCTTATTAAGATTAGTTTGTAGTGGTTTACATATGATATCTTGGTATATTCTCACAATCCACATGGACATTATAAACATCTAGAGATAATTCTCAATAAACTTTGAGAGAATAAGTCATTTTCTAACCTCAAAAAGTGTCACTTATGAGTGGATAAAATTTACTTCCTAGTTCACATTATCTAAGAGACATGAGTATCAGTACACCCAAAGAAGGTGAGAGATGTAGTTTCCTAGGTAAATCCCAAGAACATATTTTACATATAGAGTTTCTTAGGGATATCATGTTACTATAGGCATTTCATACAAGTCATCTCATTCTTAGAAGAATTGTTGAGTGGATTGACTAAGAAGGGTGTGATGTTTGTATGGTCAGACATCTGAGAGATAGTATTCTAGGTGCTAAAATCGAGATTGAATTTAGTGGTGGCCTGAGCAGGGAAGGATACATACTATATATTATGATTCATTAAGTATCAATCTTGTAGGAGTGTTGATATAAGGGGACAGAGTCATGGAATATAGGTCACAGTAGTTGAATCCACACAGGAGGAACTACCTGATGCACGATCTCAAGTTAGCTCTTATCATACATGATTTACACTGTTGAAAAATGTATTTACTGGGTTATAATTTTGTGTGGTACACATACCAAAAAAGCATCAAGTATATTTTTACATAGTGTGATCTAAATCTGGTGAAGGGAAGGTGGGTGGATTACCTACAATCTTTTGAAATCGAGCTTTCCTACACCCCTGGGAAAGGAAATGCAGTGGTCAATGCACTGATCAAGAGGAATTAGATATAGGAAGTTTAACATGCGATTAACGAGGGGAAAGTTATGGATTTATTCTTTGAAATTAACTTGTAGGTGTAGGATAGTCAGGGGTAGACTTTTATATCATCCTTAATTGTGAAATCTACCCTACTGGATTGAGTGAGGATGAGATGACTATCAAATTCAGAGGGCCTAGTCCTATAGGAGAGTGTGGAATGTGTGGACCAACCTCTTGGTTGGACTAGAAGAGAGGATGAGATTTTTAATATTCATGGTCACATTTGGGTTCGAACAGACATACACAAGAAGTTGATGTGTGAGTTTCATGTCTTATCTTGGGTAGTGCATCCTGGAATCACCCAGATTTATTGTGATTTCTGCGTTCAATAATGGTGTCCGAGTATGAAATGCGAGGAAGCTGGTTTTGTATCAAGGTGTTCCGCAAGTCATCAAGTAAAGGAATAAAATAAGAGACAAGCTGTAATTTTATAGTAGTTACCTATTATCGAGAGGAAATTGGATGATTTCATGATGGATTTTGGGATCAGTTTACTGAGGTCGCCTCAAGGTAACGATGTTGCATGGGTTATTGTTGATAGTCTCAAAATGTTTTCTCATTTCATGCTGATAAAGGAAAACCTTATTGGGGATGATCTTAGGATGTTTTATATCTATGAGATAGTATAACTTCAAGGTGTATTTTTCACTATAGTTTTAGATAGGGATTCCTAATTTACATATCATTTAAATTATATTTTTATTAGGTAACCAGGTACACAGGTTCTTCTAAACACAGTACACCACTCTCAAACTGATCTCTAGTCTGAGCATATGATGCAACTTCTAGAAGACATGGTTTTGGCATTCATACTAGATTTTGGGGGCTCCTGGGAGAGGAATATACCCCTAGTTGAGTTTTCCTGCAATAATAGATATCAAAAGAATATACAAATGACACCTTTTGAGGATTTTTATGGTAGGCCATGCCGATCACCCCTATGATAGTTAGAGGTTGGTGAGGCAGATTTATTGGGACCACATATCTTGAATTAGACTTATGAGAAAGACTTTTTGATTCATAAGTGGATGGTCACTACATAATCTTGACATAAATATTGTGTCGATTGATAAAGATGACCGATAGAGTTTTATGTAAGGCATCCGGTTTTTGTATGTGTTTCACCAATGCTAGGACATAGGAGAATAAAGAGATGAGGTAATATTTCCCCATGATATGTCATTCCATTAGAGATTCTAGAGATATTTGGGTTGGTAGCCTATCGGTTGATGTAACCTCAAAGGTATTGATCCATGCATTATGCCTTCCACATACCTCATCTACTTTTCTATCATTCAGATTTATCTCATGCCTTTCAACCTAAGGAGGTTGAGTTACAATTTGATTTGTCCTTTGAGGATCATCCAATTCATACTGTTGATTAGAGCATGAACATCCTCTGAGATCAGTTAGTTCCTAAATTACAAGTTATATGGATGTATGGTTGTTTATAGGACTAAACATGGGAGCGGTAGGTTAAAGTATGTGCCTAGTGGTCATATTTTTTCTTAGTTGAATCTTTACCACCCTTTAGATGGAAATTCCAGGAAGAATTTCTTTAAGGCAGGTAGAATGTAAGATCCAAAATTTTTATTGAGGTAAAGATTATTTTGTTTCCAATTGAACTCTTCCTTAAATTAATATTGTCTTAGACCCTATGTCATGATATTTTCTAGTATAGTAGTTATTTGGAAGGAAAAGTATGGTGGGTTTTATATTGGTTACAGGCTAATTACACATCATGTAATTGGGATACACGATGTGTAATGGTGTGGTCCATATCTTTCACATCTTGTAAAGTGTTTCTCTAGAGAGGAAAACCATGAGATTTTCAAGATGTGTAAGGTATTTACACATCGTGTAAAATACCCTAGAACATATTAAAAAAAAAGTGGGTTGGTCCTCTATTTTTTGGACTGAATCCCTCAGCCTCCCTTTTAATGTCGAATTACATCCATGAAATCCAAGAGATAGGCTTTTCTACAATTTAAATATTAGGAATCTATTTCTTTTTTCCATCCATCGCATTAGATCCTCATCCCTAAGATCTTTATTCCTTTTTAGCCATTATTTGTTTTTTTTGTATCATCTATGCAATTTAGGATCAAGATCATTTTCCCAATTTTCCGGATCTGTTCTTATTTATCATTTTTCTTCTAGATATGAGTCAAATAGAAAGTTGATAATGGATGATCACTCTACTACCAAACTATGGATAGTGGTCTATAATTTTCTCATTGGTTTTGGTTCTTTATTGACCTAACTATCATTGCAACTCACATCAGACATTCCAGTTCAGACATAATATTGTGTTGATAAATTGAATAAAGTTAATTGGAACTATTAGGGATTCCCTTAGGATACATTAAAATGAGTATGAGGTTGTTTCCCAAAACCAAGGCCACCCATAAAGTGTTCCCTTTTCCTCTTTCAAATGATAAACCACTGAAGGGGTGTGTTTTGAACTTTCTTTGTTAGAGGAATCCCATATAACAATGAATTTAATTTAATTTCTTTTTTAGGATATGGATTCCCTGCATTGAATGTTAATGATTTTGATTAAAAGGATTATGTGGAATTTTAATTTTTCAAATGGTTAATTTTGTAATTGCGTAAACAATTGGTTAAACTCATTAAATGTGTTTTATTTCCTTGAATGCGAAATTTATAATTTTAGTGTGTATACTCATGGAATGAAATGTTAATGGGATTGATTTAATATTTTTATGAGATGTATTTAAAATGGTGGTGGAATCCTGGGTTGGTATACCAAGGGTCTTGATTCCATTTAGATGTTGTTGAAATTACTCCTTGGATCTTGACCAGATAGTGGACACCTTAGATAGTGTATTCTCCTAGGTTCTTGATTCTATTGGATGCCTTGGGACTTACTACCCCTTGGATCTAGTTTGTCTTTGGCTTGTAAAAGAAATGGTTAGTAGACATGTTATTTGGACCCCATCTCAAGCCTAACCAATTTTCCATCAATATGCTCAAGGGACACAATGAGGATGCCTTGGTATTCTACATCTCGGATCTATTAAATCATGGCCAAACACTTGGAATATATAGGAAAACCATGGATTTTTTTGATATTCATGGTTGAACGGATCATCTATGGTTGATATGTCACTTTGGGATATACAGAAAAGTCATGGTTGTGTGACATGTTTCAAAGAACGACAAGGTATTATTGGTTATTTAAGATTTTTTTATATCTTCCTTCGTATAGGAGATCGATTATCTTTTATAGGGAGACTTGAGAGGAACTTTCAGAGTTACTTGTTAAGAAGTAGATATGACTTGGGTACTATAAATGTATTTAGTGCTTTCAAATTTATGTTAACATTGTTTAAATTATTATATTACACAGCATATATTTGAATAGATATTTGGGTGGTTAACTACTAGGATTGTATCTCATACCCTTTTTGGGCCACCATTGAGTACCTGAATTGGCGATTTGGATGCAGGTACAGATAGGGGAAATCACCCATAGTTTGATGCTTGATTTTGAGTCATGCTTAGAAGTAGGGGAGAACGGGATTAGGTTGAGGCCCATGATGCTATTCGGAAATAGAACATTCTGTTATTTTTATTATTTTGGATACATGTATTGTATTATACTATTATGTACCTATTTTGGATAATTAATAGATACATGTATCATCATCTTTATTTATGAGACACTTCTTGACATGTCATATATTATTTTATTGTTTATTTATTTGTTGTATTTTTGTTATATCAACTTATGTTATTGATTATTATTACTATTTCATTTTGTTACACTCTAGTAATATGGTCATAGTATCTTTATAGACACACCCTGGGACCTAACTACTATTTTTCATCCTCTAGAATTTTGGGAGATGTGCTTATGTTCATGTGACCAACCGGTCTTGGGGAATCGTTGAGTGGCATCTCGATCTGGGATGTTACATGTTTCATTATGGGCACACCCATCATTTATATTATAAAGGAACCACATCATGAATAAAATATTTCATCATTCAAAAAAATTCTTTTTATCTTGAATGAATATTAAATTTAAATAATAAAATACCATTTTATTTAAAAATATCATTTTAAATACAAAATATAATTTTCTTTTTAAAAACAATTTGTAATACCAAAATTCACAAAAAAATAAATTGGGTTTTTTATTTAATAAAACATGTAATCTTACAAATAGAACAAATCAATGAAATTATAGTCAATGTAGTAGGAAAATTCATTATCATCGTTCCTTTTAAAACACATAAAAAGATTCTTTTAAAAACATTTGAGGTAAAGTAAAAGAGAAAAAAATTATAAATCCTTTATTCATATATGAAAAAATTTAAAATACCATTTTAAAATAATGTACATGGAAGAGAAATATATTTTTAAGGAAATCCTTAAAAGTATTTTTATTCAAAGAAAATCCCCTTATTACTTGGTAAATACATCAATTGTAAACCCCATTAAATAATGGATTTAATGAAAACATTAAATACCCTAATAAAAGATAAATAATTGATATATAATTTAAAATGGGATAGATATATATATATATACCTTATGAAAGATTAATGGTTCATAATATGAATAATTTATTCAATGAAAAGAAATTAAGGTAAGGTCCCTTACCTTGAGTCTGATTTGTCATGTGTGTCTTTATCTTCCTGAATAATAAACAGATGTTAATTATTTAATTGATTGAAAACCTTTTTAATTTATATTATTACTTTTGTCTGACCTATTTATACGTTATAAACAATTACTCAATCAATTAATTTTAAGTTGGTTGTTTTGACAATATTCAGTTTAAGTTTCAAAAACGGATTTTGTTGGTTGACTATGGTCAAAGGGGTCATTATTTAAAAAAAATAGAGAATAATAATCATGAAATAATGATCATATTTATAAATTAATTATAATATTGAAATAAATCCTGAAAATGGACATGAAAAATGAACCAGTGTTACGATCATGGAGATAATAGGTCAAACGTATGCATGAGTAACGTTCTCATTTTCATATGATCATTATGGAATGTGGTTTTGAAATATTTTATATTAAAATAATTATAATAAAATTATAAATAAAATAAAATATAACTATATATAATTATATATATGATTCTAGTTCTATAAAATAAATCATCTCATTTTGAGGAGGCAGTAGTGCACACTTGAAAAAACGACATTTCTAATATTTTAGTGTGTGAAATGGTTAGAATAAAATTTTATATAATATTAAAAAACTAATTATGTTATTAATAGAATATTTATTTCATTTATGTCACATATATTCATTATATTTACCCATATTTTCTTCCATGCAACACATTCATAAAAAAACGTTTCACCTCACATCGCAAGGCGGTAGTGCTACGTACACACGAGCAATATTATTATATCTCTTACTATATGAAATTAAAAAAGGTGTATGTTATATAACGACTCAAGAGGTATAATTATGTTATAAATATCATAACTATCATATATAAATAGTTTTTCACCATTATATCCAACTATTATAGGTGGTAATTGAAAAATGAATCACATCATTTTGCATGGTGGTAGTCCACTGTACACACGAATGCCGATTTTTTAAGCCATTTGATGTAAGTTTGTGAGGGTGTAGGTCGTACCCCTAACACTGAAAAATCCCAATATATTTATTATAATAATATTATTATATAATATTGGTATAAAAAATTTAATGGGGTTGACAAATAAATTGAAAAAATGCATGTTGTTTAATGTTACCACTTTTTTAGGTAACTTCTTTGGGTTTTCACCAAAGGACTTACTTGGTTGGATTTCTTCCTTGGATTTCAGCCATAGATATAGATCCAAAGTTAGTCTTCTAGGTTTAGAGTTGGCATGTGTATATTTTATGTGGGAAGGTATTGTTTGAGATAAATGTTTTTATAATTTTAGAGATAGGATGATAGGGGGAGGAATTTTATAAGGGACAGGAGTGGAAAACTTGTATATTTTTTAAGAGAGAATTTGACCCACATTTTTTCCATTTAAAGTGGATAAAATAATGAGAAAAACTATAAAATAAAATTTATATGGTCCAAATATGTCTATAAAATATGTTATTTATAATGTTTTAGGCTATTTGGCCCCTTATGTTTAAAATTCAACGACTAAGTAAACTCATTTTTACCTTAATCACTATAATTAATTTAAATTAAATTCGCTAATATTTTTTGTCAAAACCTATGTCGATATTAATAGACATCATAAATAATTCTAATTCAAAATATGGAATCCATTCATTGAAATTCAATTCACATAAGTGGAAAATTTTAATTTAATATTAATCTCGTAGATGCGGTGAGACAACGAGTTATTAAGAAGAGTATTTTCTTAGAAAATGATGATTTTATATTTACTTTTTGACTAATAATGATAATTTTATTAATCCAAATAAAAATTTAATTATATATATTTAATAAATTTCATTTAAAACATTTCCTATTAGTTATTGTTTTGATTAATTAAAAAGGTGAAACATTGTGCATTTTAAAATAGTAATTAGTAAAACCCATCTTTAAACCCTAAAAACAAACTTATATTAAAAATCAATATAAAGTTGACTCAAATGTAAGTAATTATATTAAATATAATTAAATATTGCTTATATTAATTAGAAATGTATTTAAAAAAAATGGATACTTTTAAATTACTTAATTTATTATAATAATTAATTTATTACAAAAAATGGTATTTTTGACTATTCACTGAAAAATAAATATTATCCAAAGAATTCCAAAATTTATCCCAATGTATGTTTTTTTATGATGATTTAAAAAAATGATATTAATTTTATCAAATTAAAATTCAAAAATATATAAATAAATATTTTAAATAAAACCTTATAAGAAAAGTGATTAATTAAAAAGAAATCTTTTTTGATTAAAAATTACATAATATTTTATAACTAATAAAAAAATATAATTCATATTAAAAATATGAAAAAAAAATTATTTTATGATTACCTTGGTTGTTTCATCCTTCTCCCCTTTTATAAATTGTGTCCTCGCAATTTTGTTGACTTATTGAAAAAGTGGGGATATCTTTGCCACATAACATTTTTAGATTCTGATGTTGCATATTCAACCATATGGTATTTCTATAAAACAAAAACCAGGGGAACCACCTTATTCATATATACTTTCTCTATATAGTAAATAATATGAACTGGTTATTCCTCATATGAAATATTTTCATCTAATTGAACTAATTCAGGGCTCAGAAGATGGTATGAATCTTACACATATTTCCTTAATCTTCAAACATGAAATACATTGTGTATCTAAGATAAACTTAGAGGCATATCCACTTGGTAGAAAACTCATAAACATTTATCTATGATTTTAGACAGTCTAATTAACCATGGACTCAGATCCCACTTCTTACTAAAATGAATCACACTTTTCTGTGGAGAAACTTTGAGAAATACATGATCAAAAACCTCTAATGAAAGAGCTATCCACCGGTTATCCGTATAAGTTTTCTACTTTCTCTGAGAAATCCTCATGTGTTTCTAAATCAACTAAAATTCTTTTAGATATTACTATACCAAATCTGGTCCCATAAACATCATTTATCTTACATCATTCCAAAATTATATTGTCTAGAACTTTTTTCCATATAATGCCTTAAATACTTTCATTTGTATACTCAATTAAAAACTGTTATTCTAAGAAAACTCAACCAAAGAAAGATATTAATCCCAAATTCCATAGTAATACATTGAATAATAATGATATATATCTTCTATGGTTTTAATTGTCTTCTCAATCTCTCCATAATATTTAGGATTCAAAGTCATAGAGAAATTTAATTCAGTACCCAACAACTTCTGAATCCCTTTCAAAAAAATAATGTGAGCCTAGGATTATGGTCTGAAATAAAAAAGATAATCACCCCATATAACATGAAAATATCCTTTATATATAGTTGGTAAATATGATATAAGAAATTTTTTTCTCGAATAGGAAGAAAATTTGAAAATATAGTTAATCAATAAATAATAAATCTAATCTAATTATTACATTGAGAAGTTTTTGATATTCTTGCCATGAAATCCATTGATATATTCTCTCATTTCCACTCTAGAACTAGAATTGGTTAAAGAATCCCCTTTAGTAACTATCATTCTTATTTAACCTACTAACATGTTGAACACTTCATGGTAAATTTATCTATTTTTATTTTCTTTTCATCCCACCAGTAATACTCATGAAGGTATCTATACATCTTAGTGATTCATGGATAAATGGTAAAAGTAGAACTATAATATTTAGTCAAAAACAATTTCCTCAACCCGGAATCATAAGGAAAACATAATCTTTTTACAATTCATAAAACATCTTCTTCATCAATATAAAATTTGAAACTTAACATTATTAAAATATTTTACCATTTACTTTATAGATTTATCCTCCTTCTAAAATCTCTTAATTATTTATGATAGAGTGGAATATACTGAAACCTAAAACAAAAGATAGGATGTCCCTAAATCAATGACTTCTAGACCAACATTAATGAAATCTTAAAATTAAGGGTCATGTTCTAAATATAACATGGTTAATATAGGATTACATTTTAGGCTCAAGGCATCGACAACTTCGTTTTTTTTTCCAAATAGTAATTAATCATACAATGATAATCCTTGATTAGTTCACTCCATATTCCCTATCTCATGTTCAATTATTTTTTATTGAATACATAATTAAATATTTTATGATCGGTTTATATTTCACACTTTATTCCATATAAATTATTCCCCCAATTTTTTTAAGAAAAACCCACAACAGCTAATTCCAAATCATGTGAATGGAAATATAACTCATAGGGTTTCAATTATCATGAAGCATAACCAATTACCTGATCATTCTTAATTAGTACACAACAAAGTCCTTTCAAAAAAGAGTAACTATAGATAAAAAGTCACCATCAATGGAAGGTAGGGAAAAACATTGACCATTCACCAATCTTCTTTTTAGTTCATAAACACAATCATCACATTATTATATCTAGATGAATTAAAATCCTTTTAATTAAATTATTTAGTGGGATAGATAAATGAGAAATATTTTCCATAAATCACCAATAATAAGCTAATAATCCAAAAAGAATAGGAATCTTTTTGATATTTTTGTGTCTTTTTCATTCTTAAACGACCTTTATTTTAGTAGTTTCAATGTTTATTCAATATTTATAAATAATATGACCACATAATTAAATTTTTTTGAACCAAAATCTACACATTCTAAAGTTCACATAGAGTTTATTTTCTTTTAAGTTTTAAAAAACAACCCTGAGGTGTCTTTCATGTTCCTATTAACTTTTTGAATATACCAACATTTCATTAATAAACACAACATCAAACATATCAAAGAACTCTTGAAAAAATATATTCATAAGGTCCCAAAATATAGAATATTCATTATATAACCAAAATGGTATAAATAAAAGTTCATATTTCCCATATATAGTCTGAAACAAAATATTTGGTATGTCTAATTCATTCACATTCAACTGACGGTACCTTGACCACAAGTTAACCTTTGAAAAATATTTTTCTCTTTATAGGTGATCAAAAAAATAATCAATATGAGTAAAAGGATAATTTTACTTAAAATTCATTTTATTCAAGGATCTATAAACAATGTAAAGTCTCATTTAACCATATTTCTTTTAACAAATAATACAGGAAAATATCATGGTTGTTTTCTTTTCAAATGAATTCTTTTTTAATAACTCTTGTAATTTATTTTTCAATTGTTAAAGTTATACTTGAGACATTGGATAAGGGAGTTTAGAAATTGATTTACCATCAGGTACAAAGTCAAAATAAAACTCATATTCTCGATTTGGAATAACGTAAATAAAATCATCTAGAAAAACAATCATGTATTCAGTTACTAATATCACATCACAAATTTGAAATTTTTTGTTATTTTCAACAATGTGATCTGGGTAGATTTCACTGTCATTTCTAATCAATTTATATGATTCCTGGTAAATAATTAAAGGCATTAAATCATTGAACATGATTGTATTATCACAAAAATATATCTTATCTTGATAAAATAAAATCCAATCTAAACTAAGAATAATATATATCTATTCTATGCCTAGTTCAACAAGATTTTTAGGAAACACCATCCCACAGATAACAATAGGAAGATTTCAATAAATCATGGTTTCTTTAACATTTCCACTAATATTTTTTACCAAAATTTATATCTTAATTTCATAAGGGAATATTCCCAATTTAAATGAAATTTTATTATAAATAAAGGAATGAAAATATCCAAAGTCAAATAGGGTATTAGAATAATTCTAATAAATAAGTATCATACCTTTCACCACTTCATTTGGAATCCCAACATCAACTATAGTAATAGAAAATGACCACACTACACCCTTCTGTTTCCAATCATGAATATTTCCTTTTCAACTAACTTTAGATGCACATAATAATAATGACATAGCTTATTGAAAAAAAACATATTACCATTAGAAGGATATCAGGTACCCTATTTCTTGATTCTTTGGGATTATTTTCCTTTCATTAATGTGCCATGTGGCCAAAATTTTCTTATCTGTTAAACTTCCCTAACATTATAAGACATTATCCTTGGTTCTTTTTACCACACTTACCAAAATATGATAAATTAAATTTCTTACCTCTATATTTCATTGATGTATGTTTCCACTTCCCATTCCATACCAACATCTTCATAATTTAGTCATCATGAGGCACATAAGAGTAAGAAAGCTCCATCTCAACATTTTCATCACAACAAATAACTTTCTCATAGAGTTAAAATTCCCATACAGATAAATCTATTCATAT
Source organism: Viscum album (assembly GCA_963277665.1). Classification (NCBI taxonomy): domain Eukaryota; kingdom Viridiplantae; phylum Streptophyta; class Magnoliopsida; order Santalales; family Viscaceae; genus Viscum; species Viscum album. The sequence goes on from OY728143.1 coordinate 746,254,777, forward strand.
AATTAGATTAAATCCTGATTAAATCCTATTAATTAGGGAATCAATGTCATGAATAAAATTTGTCGCATACTTGGAAAATATTGTGAAGTTTTCTTCAAATGCATGAAAATACTCTTTATCTTTAATCTTTTGTTATAGGAAATTTTTTCCATTCAGATTCAAACAACTATAGGTAAATATTTTTCAAGGAAAAAGTCCTTGAATGATTCTCATTCCATTGAATTAAGATCCTATTTGTCTCTACTATTCTTAACCAAATACCATTTTTTACTGGCATCACCATCAAAATGATAAATGTAAATGGTTATCTTTTGACATTATGAATATCCAATGACCCCAAATAACTTTTCCAAATCATTAATCCATCATTTATCTATCATAGGGTCAAATGATCCATTGAATGATGTGGGATGTTGCCTCATAAAATTATTCACAATCAACATGTTCTATCATGGTAGATCTAGTTCCTCTCTATAATGGATACCACCACCATTAATAACATTTTTCAACTGATCCATCACTGCAAAGATCTCGAGATATTGATTTAGAATGATGTCTTTCTATCGGGTCCATAACACTCAAGATTCTCTTTTTCCTCTATAGAAAACCATTCTGAATATCCAAAGTTTAGATGAAGCAACATGGTAATCTTAAAATTTAATATCATTTTAAATTATCCATAAGGTAAAACCTTTCAGTGACATGATTTTATCATTATTTTACCCTCTAAAGTTATATATAGTGACCATGGATACCAAATATATGGTTTAGGCCATAAACATTACATAATCTTGAGTTTTAGTTAAGAAATTACTTTCTTTCACATTAATGATCTCTTCAGGTTTGGAGTTTTAAAAAATTGTTCCATAACTCATACATAAAAAACCATAAAATACGAAGTGGGTACTTTGATTTTTGTCTATTTTTTTCATGATATAAAACTTTTAATAGAAGCATTATCACTTTTCATTAAAACTATTCACAACATTCAACTTGACCAATTCCTCTTCCTTTCCCATCCTTAAACCCTATAAAAACATTTTTAAAAACATAGGATGAGAATAGAATCTCCTTAAGGAATATAAAAGGAAAGGAAAATATTAGTTCATTAAAAACATGACAGCCCATGAAAACTTATTTTCTTGAAAACATAACAATTTACCAAAAAGGGAAATTTCATTCCTTTTAAAAGATAATTTATTTTACCTTTTGACAATAAATTATTTCCATGAAAACTGATAATCAGGAAAATAAATTCATATATGTATATTGGGAAATCATCTCATAGAACCCTTATAAACCCATAAATTTTAGAATAACCACATGACCACCTTCAAATATAATTATATGGAGACTATAATCATTACCCGATGCATTGGAGCTCTATCTAGGTGCACCCATAATATAATCTATAAAAGGCTCACCTAGTTCTATCTGGGTGCACCTATCATTTTTAATTCCCAAGAACCACATCATGAATAAAACATTTTACCATTTTAAATACTCTTTTAACCTCATTTGAAAATTAATTTCAGGTATTAAAATATTATTTTGTTTAAAAATCACATTTTCAATAAAAAATAAAATTTTATTTTTAAAAACCATTTTCAAAACCAATATATTCCAAAAAAAGGAAATATGGTTTTTTATTTATGAAAACATGAAATCTTGAAAAGGATGTATAAATGAAATAACAGTCTTGATGGCATGAAATGACGTGGTCATCATTCCAATTAAAATAAGCAAAAATATTCCTTCAGAAAACCTTTTATGAAACATAAAAGGGAAAAAATTAACATTATCAATATTGTATTCCGATATGAAAAAATCTCAAATATAATTTTAAATAATATTACATTGACGAGAAAGAGAGTTTAAATGAATGCCATAAAATGACTTTTTCAAAGAAACAAGCACTATCATGTGAGAAACACTTTAATTGTAAACCCCATTAAATAAAGAAATTAAAAAATCATTAAGTAAAATTATAATATATAAATTATTTATATATAATTTTGAAGGTTTTTATATAAAATTTTTGAATGTGTAAATGTTCATAACATCATGTATCACCTCAATGAAAGGAAATTGAGATGAAGTCCCTTTCCTTGAGTCTGACCTGACACATGTTTCTTTGTATTATTGAATAAGGAACTTATATTAGTTATTTACATTCCTGGGAGAGTTTTTAAATTTTATTGTTTCTTTTATTTACCAATTAAAAGGTTATATATAATTACTTAATCAATTAAGTTTCATTCGGATGTTTTGACCAAGTTTGGTTTATGGGTCAAAAAAATATTTGGTAGGTGGACTATACTTTAGGGTCCCAAAAATTCAGAAAAGGAAAGGTAAATACTCCCAAAAGTTTGTCAAAGAATAAAGATGGATCTTTTATTGAAAATTTGAGGAGAAAAATGAATAAATAAAATTTTCCAAATGAATTTGGCCATGCCGCATACATATTTCTGGGAAAGGTTTGCAGAAGGCATAAATTGTGAACCACTAGTATGCAGATGGACTATAAGGCACTGGCCTGCGAGGCATTGTCCAGAGAATGAAGTTGTTTGTGGTGAATTTCCACTAGTGAAATGAATATTCCATGAACAGTTTTTACTGGAGAAAATATGACGGAGGTAGGTCCAACACACCATCCCCACGAACGATGTAGTTCTTTGATGAGTATAATCCATCAGCCTCCCACACCTCCTCAAATTATTGTTGACTATGTCATCTAAGAGCCAATTTTCCTCTATGGGCTTCCGCAAAAGGTGTCACATGAATCACATATACAAATTCCCTGACACTTTATAAAATCACCACTAGGGGAAATGAAAGACGAGTGAAAGAGGATGAAGGGAGAGATCTAGGATGGGAGAAAAAGGGTAAAAATAATATAGTGGGTGTGGGGGAATTTATCCCTCACCCAAATAAATTCTCAATACTCCATCCCACATCTAATAGAGTTTATGGAATCCATCCAATGAACCGTATGCAGAAAGAATTTTATGGAAGTCCTCCCTGCGAACCGTATTCGGAAGACCCTCTATAGCCAACTAGTAAACCAATAAAAAATATAACTAAAATGGTTCTTGGATGACCATATACGGAAGATAGTATATGTAATCCCTTTGTGGAACATAGTTCGTGGAAAGATCCTCCTCATACCATCATATGTGGTCGACTCTTCTGCATACCATCTAAAGTGGCCATCTCCTATGTGGCCAGCCTTATTAACACAACCCTATGTAGAAAACCATTTTCACCCACTAATAAATAACTTAGGGGTTACAACCCCACACCCCTTCTCAGGATCGGTGTCGATCTATAGTCCAAACACTCTGGGTCAGTATGTTCGCTAATTTCACTGACCCCCATAAAAATAGAGAGTTTCATCATGAACTTTTTGGGCCGAGTCGATGACATTTTTCGTTGTTACTATTTTTTTTTCCTAGTATTTGTCCCATAAATACCAGGAGAAAAGGAATTCCCCATGCACCTCCCAAAACCCCTATCATCTGCCTTCTATTTCAGATTGACTAATAACTCCATCGAAAATCATATGCTGAATGTTTCTTAAATTCCCAAACACAACCTTTACATCCATCAAACTCTATGTCTCTAGTTATTCTAGATCCTCATAAACCTTTATGGCTATCAGAAGTGGAATTCCAGTGTCCTACAAACACCTTTTTTTGACTATATACTTCATGCCTTGGTGGCTCTGCATATGTTGCCTATAAAACGGTTGTCAACCAAAGGAAAATTCATCATTAATAAAGTCCTTTCATAACTTTTTACGCCTTAATAGATTACATGCCCCATATCATTTCTCTTGATCCGAGAATCCCTATAGTCATGGTTTACACTTTCTTTCTCTCTCATGTCAAAGGTGTATCCAAAAATTCTATCCATATTATCCTAAAATTAATCATGGATTTGATAACAAATGGTCCAAAATATATGGCCCTAAACTATGAGTCATCAATCTAACCACATGACATTAAATTGAACGGTATTATTCCATGCAACATGACATTAAACTTTAATTACATCATACAAGCTATATGACTTTAAACTATAGTATACCATGTGATTTTAGATATTCATAGACCTCCCTAGACATTAGAAGAGGAAGTCCAGTGCCCTGAGGAAGCCTCTTCTTGACTATGCACATCATGCCCCGGTGGCTCTGCATATGTTGCCCACAAAAACAGCCACCAACAAAAGGAAAATTCGCCCTCAAGAAATTCATTTCCAACCTCTTTACACCTCAATGGATTTTATGTCTCATATCATTTATCCTGATACAATATCCTCCAAAATCATGGTTTGAACTTTCCTTCCAACTCATACTCAAGGCATGTCAGAACATCCTAACAAGATTATCCTCCAGTTAATCATCATCTGAGATATATGACTTCAAACTATATTATACCCCATATGACATTCGAGGGGAACTTCCATTGATGTAAGTCCCCAATATTTTGAAGGTTGAGCCACGCGACCTTTAATGTTATCTCACATTAAAGGGTTTACCACTCCGCACTCTCTCGCCCATGGTCACCCTGGCGTCTTCTGCCAAAGGCTCTCCCTTTTCCACAAGTATGATAGGAAGCATGTGGTTGGTTGGATCTCTCACATCCTCTTGGTTTCTCTCACCAATCATAAAATACATGAGCTTAGATATTTTTGACGATTAAAAAATCTACACAATCTGAACTATGAGAACTCTGATTCATGATCCAACCAAGATACGTAGCATGCATTCATGAAGGCTCGATATCAAAAGGGTTCCCATTCAAATAGTTTCACCCAACCATGCCCCCTCAAATGGGAATCTTCCACGTGTATGCCCAACGTAATTCCGAACTATGTGGGTTCTGATTCCTCTACCTATGATATGTTGGAAACCCATCTTATGGGTCTGGTCCCAACATCAAGTCACCTTTTATCCCCCTGGATGTCAAAAAACTCTATTCCATCTTATTATATAGCTCAAGTTAGCATTACCTCTATAGAATCAAATATATGTATGCCAAAGACGATCCTACCAACAAGGGGTAGCCCGTGGACACATGCTTAGAGAATGAACCAAGGATTAAAGAAAATATGAACACAACTTAAATCTATAAGAGAGTCCTAGAACAGGGAATAATCCTCCCCCAAAAGGGTGTAGTGAGCCTAACTGCCCATCCTCTCAACCAATGGAGTCCTTAAGTTTCGTTCGCCAAATCATCATCCAATGAATTTCTACCTCTGGAAAGCATGTCCATGAATAATGGATACAAGGGTCGTTGGGTGTTTCTGGCTCCACGAATAATCACATTGGAGAAGATATAAGGAATTTATATCCTAGGAGGACAGATTACACCAGTACTTGACCCCATGCAATCACATGTGGGGACCATTTGACTATGGTGTCTCCCTCAAAATACAGAGGGGACAAATTTCCAAATACCCACAGGGTTAATCCAACCATCCCTAAAAGACTAATGACATAGAATAGGTCAAAATAAAAGAAATGATGAATTTAACAAGGAACCGTCACTGAAAAAATAGATGGGTGATGATTCTCATCGGGCCATTTCCTTATCACCCAAAATGCGCCACCTCGGAGGCGGAACATATTCTCAAATGGGTCATTATTTAAACATATATAGGATAATGATCATGAAATAATTATTATATTTATAAATAAATTATAATCTTAAAATCGATTGTAAAATATGGTTATTAAAAATGAACTAACTTTACGATCATGGAGACGATAGGTTGTACGTACTCATGGTTAATGTTCCCATTTTTTATTGATCTTCATGTAAAATGGGTATTAATATTTTGTCTTCTAATAATGATAATTTTATCTTAAATACCATAAAATTTAATTATTTATTCTTATATATATCATTTTTTTGATATAAAATGAATCACATTTCTTCGAGGAGGCGGTAGTCCACGCATTCATGAATGACATTATCACTTTTTCAGTGTGTGAAAAGGTAAGGAGAAATTTATATATTATTTTTATAGATAATATTTATGTAATTAATATCATAATGATTTCATGTATATCATATATATTCCTTATAGTTACACTTATTTCCTTACATGTAACATGTTAGTGAAAAATGCTTCACATCGCTTCGCGAGGATGTACTCCGTCGTACACATGAGTGATGTTATCATGTCTCGTATAGTATGAAATTTAAAAAGGGTGTATATAATATAATAAATCAATAAGAATATTTATTTTATATATTTCATAAGTAAAGTATATAGATATTATGTATATCAATACTCTTAACTATTATATGTGGTAATGAAAAAATGAACCCTACTACAAAATATGCCTTTAACAGTGCTCTAATAGGCCTTTATCAGCAGTAAAAAAAGAACTGACTACTTTAGTATGGCTAAAAGGTCAAATATTTTATCAAATCTAAAAAATTAATATAAATAGTACATTTATTAGTGAAAATAAAAACACTAATAAATCGTACTTTTATCAATGATTTTAAAAGAGATGATAAAAGACACCATTTATCATCACTTTTATTCAACACTGATAAAGAGATACCTTATCAGCGCTCATAAAAGTGCTGATAAATGATTTATTTATTAGTGAATTTATTAGATTTGATAAATTATATCTTTATCATCACATTATTGACACTGATAAAGGTCAACACTGTAGTCAGAACACTACAACACCTAAAAGAAGTGCAGTGTGTCATAACAACACACTACATCACTATAAATGGCAACAGAAATTACCAAAATACTAAATATTAATGAAATAAAATTTCTAACATAAATAAAATGTAAAAACTCTTATAGAGTATGTCAAATATTTTTTTTATCTAAAATTAATATAAATATTTAATAAAAAGGTCCACTTTCAGTTATCCTAGTCACACCATGAGTCGAATTGAGGTGTGATTGATTCGACACATAATAAATTATTTATAGATAATTTTACTAAAGTTACAAATAAATATTAATGCTTTTGATAGATTTTTATTATGTCAATTTTGAATAAAAATGTGCTTTTGGATTCATACAAGTCACATCATGCGTCATATTGAGGAGAGACTAATTCCAACTTGTCAAAAATGAATTATGGGTCATTAACCTAAAGTAACAAATTAATATGAATATAAAACCTATTGTTATTTTTTATTAAGAGTTTATTATGTTTCTTATGAAAAGGGTATAAACCTAGAAAATATCTCTAAACCAAACAATAAACCTTCACACAAGGCACAAAGAGTGATTTACACAAAAAATAGACACCTCCAAACAGGCATGAAAGAATGAGGGGAACTAATTCATGAAAGGCTGACCATTTAAAGTTTCACATTTAGAAAACAAAACATTTTTAACTATGAAAGGATGATTTCATTATACTTTTATAATGAAATACGATCTTACAATAGACACACACACAAATGTGTAAACTTCGAATGTCTTCACCCCAACATGGGAGAAAAAAACTGAGACAATGTGTTATATGATTCTTTTGCAACAACTTATCCAAAAAATCTTCCTCCACCTACTTCTCATTATACTACCGGTTTCTCATTTAGATGTTTTAGTGTGAATTATTCCTTGTTTTGGTCCCAGTTGATGTGAGTATGATTTTAAAATGATTTTTTTAAAATTAATATGTTTTATTTCTAATGGTATCATATTGTAAAAAAAGGTGTTTTAAAAAAAGTTTTGAATTGAAAATTTGTTAAATATTTGGGTTTGGTGATAAATTGGTAAGTGTGCCCCTAAATATTCCTTATGTGTGTTTTCATATGTGTGGGAATGTGAAGAAATGACCTGATTTTATGAATTCTGTGTTATTCATAATATGTCGCCTATAAAGGTCCCCAATGTTTCTACTGGGTCTCACCCTATTTCTGGTTATCCTTAATTTTTGCCCATTATCCATGACAATCAAGATTCATTACAAGTAGTGAAGTTTATTGAGGAAGTTAAGAATGTATTCAAAGTGTTGGGAACTCCCAAGGATGTTAGAGTTCATGTTATTCTGGGTCTTACTAGGGGTCAAAATTTGGAAGAATGGGAGTTGTTTTCCCTGCCAATGAAGTAAGTTGGGATGACTTGGGAAGTTTTCAAGTCTGTCTTTGTCTGATGGTTTTTACCTAAGGATTTAAAGTTGATGAAAAGGGAATATTTAATTAGTTTCTAGAAAGTTCAGTATATGGTGGAGGCTTTTGGTGAACACTTCAAAGATCTAGTTTCCTTTTCTCTAGAGGCGGTTTCATAGGATCTGTTGAAATATTGTTTTTTTCATTAGGGGTATTGATCTAGGTATCAAGGAGTGTGTCCTCTTCTCCAAGGATCTCTATTTTTAGAAGTTTATGGAGGAAGATTTTTTGGATAAGTTGTTGCAAAAGAATCATATAACATATTGGCTCAGTTGTTGTCTCTTATGTTGGGGTGAAGACATTCGAAGTTTACACATTTTTGTGTGTGTTTATTGTAAGATCGTATTTCATTATAAAGTTATAATGAAATCATCCTTTAATAGTTAAAAATGTTTTTTTTTCTTAATGTGAACCTTTAAATGGTCAGACTTTCATGAATTAGTTTTCCTCATTCATTCATGCCTGTTTGGAGGTGTCTATTTTTGCGTAAATCACTCTTTGTGCCTTGTGTGAAGGTTTATTGTTCGGTTTCAAGATCTTTTCTAGGTTTATCCCCTTTTCATAAGAAACATAATAAAATCTTAATAAAAAATAACAATAGGTTTCATATTCATATTAATTGGGTCTTTAGGTTAATGATCCATAATTCATTTTTGACAAGTAGGAATTAGTCGCTCCTCAATCTGACGCATGATGTGACTTGTATGAATCCAAAAGCATCTTTTTATTCAAATTTGACATAATAAAAATATATCAAAAGCATTAATATTTATTTGTAACTTTAGGAAAATTATCTATAATTAATTTATGATGTGTAGAATCAATCACACCTCAATTCGACTCACGGTGTGACTAGGATAACTGAAAGTGAACCTTTTTATTAAATATTTACATTAATTTTAGATAAAAAAATATTTGACATACTCTATAAGAGTTTTTACATTTTATTTCTGTTAGAAATTTTATTTCATTTATATTTGATATTTTGGTAATTTATGTTTCCTTTTATAGTGATGTAGTGTGTTGTTAGGACACACTGCACTTCTTTTAGGTGTTGTAGTGTGTTGACTATAGTGTTGACCTTTATCAGTGTCAATAATGGGATGATAAAGATAGAATTTATCATATCTAATAAATTCACTAATAAATAAATCATTTATCAGCACTTTTATGAGCGCTGATAGGGTATCTCTTTATCAGTGTTGAATAAAAGTGATGATAAATGGTGTCTTTTATCATCTCTTTTAAAAGCATAGATAAAAGTACGATTTATTAGTGTTTTTATTTTCACTAATGAGAATAAGATACTAACATTAAAGGGTATTACATGGTTATATTTTATGGGGCCTTTATAAACTCCACGGGCTCAGGAATTTTGTACTCAATAACATTCAACTAGATTCTTGAGGGAAAAGATTCAACCATTAGGTTTTTATATGTGTAAGGATAGCTGTTAAGAAATTTCATAGACTTTTCCCTAAATTTTAAAAGGATTGATGTATTTCGAGGTTAATCTCCTCTTATTTATAATCCATTAGTGAAAAAATCTCAAAGAAACATAAATATACACATGATCATTAACATTAAATTACAACAGTCACCTCTAATGGTTATTGTATGATATTAGTTGACATTGAGTAGTTTAAAAATGTTTTTGAATTACCATCACTTGGTCTATTATTCATAGACAAGACAAGGTCTATTCATAAGAAATTATTCTATCTTTATCCAACATAAAAGAGATTGAAAATGTATTTAATATAATTCCCCATATGTCTCTATATGGATAACTGAATGATAACTATTTTTATAAGATAATTCCACCCAAGAAAATTAATCCTTCCAGGAGCCACTGAAATCATTAATTAAGGCGCAAAGAATATCATCCAATATCAAGATATTCTGATTTGAGTGGTCACTAGTCTGTGGAATAATGGAAGTATAAAATTTCACCCATAACCTCATTGAAAATTAATTTCCTTTTCATAACCAAGATAAAAATATCATATCCCCATCAGATATTGCACTATATAGGACACCTAGAAGCATTATTATCTCTTTTACATACAATTAATCGAGTTCATCAACTGTTGAAGCCTCCTTAATATCTAATAAATTGTTGTTCTTAGTTAGGTGATACACTATAACCAACACTACATATTTCTATTCAGTTTATTTTGAAAAATTGGTCAATAAATCTATCATGATTTCATCCAATTTCCTAATAATAAATGAAATTATTGAGAGTACTTATTGGTTTTTTTTGTATTTTTCCTTCATTAAATAATTGGTAAACAATTTAGCGAGGAATAATACAATTCATTTTAACATTGGAGGCCACAAAAACATGTGACTAATATCATGGTACATCATTATGATCCTTACATGAACCTAGAAGAGTCGCAATGGTAGTGGTGAGGAGAAGAGATGTACGGTTCTGCATGGTTAAGAAAAGCGCAAAAACGCAAAACACGTAACCCCAAAGATCAAACAATGATAAAGGAATTATAGAAAATATCATACATTGGATTTTAGTATTGATTCATCTAAGGGAATGTAGAGAAGTCACGCCAGCAGTAGAGGGGTTCTATGAGAGCATGAGAATCACAACTAATAGAGTTCCAGAAAGGGTTTTTTAAATAGATCAAGAACACTTTTAATAGAACTTTGAGAAAAGTGATGATAAAAGGGAGATTTATGAGTGCTAATATTTTAGCACTAATAAAGATTATTTATAACAATACTTCTTTAGTCCTGATAAAGATCGATCTCTATCAGCGCTAAAAATTTAGCACTGATAATGGATTTATTTAGAAAAAATTTATTTTAATTTTATAATAATTTATTTATAATTATATAAATACTTATTTAAAAAATAGTAATTATATATTTATAATAATTATAAATTTATAAATTTATAAATATATTAAATATACATTTATAAATAAATTGATCTATAAGTATTTATTTACAAATATTTATTTACAAGTATATTTCTAACATTATTAGTGGATATATAATCTTAAATACATGCATTTTAAAAGTGATTGAAATTGAATAATTCAAAATTAGTACATTTTAAAAATATTAAAAAATATAAATGTTTTATTAATTAATATGAACTATTAAATAAATTTGGATACATGTATATATATATATATATATTGAATTAAAAGTGATTACATATTGAAAATACCAAAACATATAAAATAAATATATATAAATAAATAATAGAAAATGATCAAATTCAAAAATAAAATAAAAAATAAAAAATATTAAAAATCAATGCCCAAACTATAATAGTATTAATAATAAATAAATACAATTGACAATTAAAAACATAATATATTAAATGTATCATGTTATAATGATGTTTTAAAATATACAAAATTTTCAATAAAGTATATAAATATTATGTGTATGTGTTTTTATATATTACATAAATATATTTGTGTCTGTGTGTTTGTATATAAAACTACATTAATTACATATATATATATATATATATCTGTATGTGAGTGTATACCTGAAATCAATTTAACACGTGACGTTTGATATATGTTAAATTGAAAAATCAAACAACATTAAAAATGAATAAGAATTAATATATTTTTAATTAAAATTTTATTCATTTTATGTAAATTTAAATTTAATATATATCATTTATTACTGTTTATAATTAATATATATTATTTATTACTATTTATAATTAATATATATATATATATTAGTTATTCATTTTTATTAATAATTTTTTGATTAATAATTTGTTAAATATTTTTTTTAATTTATTCATTTTTAAAAAATTGATTAATTATATATTCATTTATATAACTATATTTAATAAATAATTTTTATCAATATTTATAATCTATATATATGTATATTAAATTTATTTATTTTTATAAATAATTATTTAATTAATAAAATGTTTAATGTTTTTCTTAATTTGCTCATTTTAAATTTTTACTTGTTCAATTATTTAATTTTATTAATTTTACAAATCTATATTTAAAATATATAGTGTTTATTAATTTTTAAAATTTATATGTCTGTATATTTAATTTATTCATTTTTAACAAAAAATATATAATTAAGGAAATTGTTAATTTTTTTAGTTTTATTTACATAATTATTTCATTTTATTGTGGAACTTTATCAGTGCTAATAAATCACTGATAAAGGTTACCGTTTATCACCACTTTATTTTTAGGGCTGATAAAGGGTACTTTTTATCGCTGCAAAAACTAAAGCGCTAATAAAGGGTCACCTTTATCAATACTAAAATAAAGAACTAATAAATGTACCACATTATCAGTGATTATTTTAGCACTGATAATGATGGACTTTCTCAGCATAGTTTTCTAGAGATGATAAATGTCATCGCTGTTAAAAGCTTGTTTTGTAGTAGTGGAACAACATCGTTTCGTGAGGCGGTAGTCAGTCATACAGGTGAATGATGATTTTGTAACCCATTTGAAGGAAGTTTGTAAAGGTGTGGGTCATGGACTTAACATAAAAAAATATCAAAATATTTAGGATACATATGTTATTATATAATCATTGTATAATAATAATTCGTGTTTTGGAGATAGAAATAAAATAAAATGAGCATTGATGAACGTTACCTCTTTTTCAGGTAACTCCTTTTGGTTTGCAGTAAAATAAATCCTTGGTTGGATTAATATAAAAAGTAAGGCTCACTATATAAGAGGAGGGAAGTGGATAATATATTTTAGTAGGACTTTTCAGATACAAAGGGATTTAAAGCTATTAATAGAGGAGGATAGCAGGTGACCTTTTATAAGGGAGGTAAGTGACAAACTAGTAAATTTTTTAAATGGATAATTTCACTATTGTTGTTTTCCATGTGACGAGGCTCTAATAATTTACAAAAATATAAAATATAAGGCATATTCAAGAAATATTTCCATCAAATAGGTTCTTCATAAGTTTCTAGGTTATTTGGCCCCTTAATTGTAAAGTTTAACCACTAAGTAAACTCCTTTTTTCCTTAATCACTCTAATTAATTTTAATTTCATTCACTAATATTTTTGGTAAAAAATAAGTTTACCTTACTAAAAATTGTAAATTATCCTAATTCAAAATATTGAATCCATATTTTTAAATTAAATTCACATTATTGGTAAATTTAAATTTAATATTAATCTTGTATATATGGTGAGACAATGGGTTTGATGAAGAGTGTTTTTTAGAAAAATATTATTCTATATTAACTTTATGACTAATAATAATAATGGTATGAAAATAAATTAATAATTATTGATATATATTATATAAATTTAATTTAAAACATTCCCCATTAGTTTTTATTTTAATTAATTAAAAAGGGTAAACATTGATCATTTTAAATCAAATTTCAAAAAAACAAAATCTTGTCCTCAAACCCAAAAAAAACATATATTATAAACTAATATAAATTAGATTAAAAAATAAATTAAACGAATTAAATATAACTAATTAATAATTAACATAATTTAAAACATACTAAAAACATATTTAAACTTTTAAATTACTCAATTTATTAAAATAAATTATTTTTTACAACAATTGGTGGTTTTCACTATTAATTGAAAATCAATATTTCCCAAAAAGAAATCCCAAAATTTTACTCAAAGTGAATTTTAATATAATGATTGAAAAATAAATATTAATTTTATCAAATTAAAATTCTAAAATATTGAAATTAATATTTTATATAAAACCATATAAGAAAAATGTTTAATAAAAATTAATTCCTTTTTGATTAAAAATTACTTAATATTTTTATAACTAATATAACTAAGTAATTAATATTAAAAATTTATGAAATTGATTTATTCTATCATTGCCTTGGTTTTTACATTCAAATATTCATATTTTATGATATAAATTCTATAAATGAGTTTATTTTAATTTTAATTTAAAAAAATTAAATGGGTTTAGTTAAATTTTATTTATCAATATGGGTTATGAGTTTCATGAAAAAAAATTAACTTACCCCTTAATTAAGATTCATGATTCATGAGAAAATATGTCTTTATAACTATCTATCTGAATGATTTCTTTAATGAACCCCATTCACATTAAATGAATAATCATTATTAGTTGGATGAATAAGAAAGAAACACTTCCCAATTAAAAACATTGTTGTGGTGTTTTCAAACATATCCTGGTTCACACTTGTACAAATCACATCGTAATATTGGTTAGTGTGTTATGGTTTTGTTCATGGAAATAATTGAATTACATAATAAAGAAAATTTATTTCTTATTTATCCCATTATAATATTATTGATTAAAGCATCTTATGGAGATTCGTAAGGATTTTCAATAATTCATATAAATTTTTTAGACGTTAAATGATTAATAGTAATATTTAACCCTACATAGAAAATATTTATAACATTTAAAATGATTATTGAATTTTTATAAAACATATAAGAGGAAAAGTAGTTTCCTTGAAGAATATATAAAGTGGTTCAATAATATTGGATGATTATTCACATGAGTTTTTGTAAAAAAATCAATAAAACCATAAAATTGAAAGATATGTTTTCTTCCTACCTTTAATAATGTTTTTTAATATATTTTTTATTAAAATATATCATTATAAATCATTGGTAGATTCATATATCACATATATTCCACTTTATGTATGGAAACCATTATCTCTTGATTATATTTTTCTATATTGTATGAATAAGGAGGAAAGTCTTCGATAAAGACAAGTGTATGTTCTTTATATTTGTTTGATTTAATTAAAATTAATGGATATATATTATTTGATGATACCTTCATGAATTTTTTTCTTCAATATTTATGTATTGTTTTACCCTTCTAAAACTCAATAGTGGCAAGAGTTCCTCTTCGATTACATTTTGATTAAAGTTTTAATAGACAAGGAAAAGATAAAAATTAATTTCTATTGAATCATAAAATTTTTATAAAAAAATTTTACGATTTAGGATAATTATCAAACTGACATCATGGTTTATGAACTATATCATGGTTGATATTTTAAAAAAAAATTATATCATTATTTAAGAAAACATTTCATAGAAATAGTTTCTGAAAGATATGGAATTTTAAAAATTTGATTTTTACATAATGTTTTTCGGAAAAAATTTCCATGGATTGTATGCAAATTTTTATTTTAATATGAGAACCAAAATAAATCTTAAAAACCCATTTTTTTTAAATTATTTATTTTTAAGTCTCTACCCAAAAATGATACACCGAAGAAACATCATTATAGTTCATTTGGAAATGGCCATCACTTGGAAAGAACCACTTTCTGGTTTATAGTAAAACATGAAATTATTTGGTGTTTATAAATAATAAAATGTATTTATATTGTCAAAAACATTCATTTTAAAGTGGATACCAATTCCACACTAAATTTAGTGGTGGATGTAGACTGTAAAAAAAACAAATTTGGTAGATGGGATCATTATATAAAGCCTTGAATTTATATTTTTAATTAGTTTATAGTGTTTATCAATTTCAAAATAATGTGAATTTTTTAAGAATTTATATTAATATTTGTGATTTTTATAAATAGTATTATGAAATTTTCATATTAAATTTCATATTTATAACTATATGTAAATAATTCCAAAAAAATATTTGTTGGATTTTAATAATTCTTCATATAAAATAAAATATATTTAATTTAAATAATGTAAACTTTTTACCTAAAATATGAAATATTTATGTGAAATAAAATGGATTGTATTTTAAAAAATATAATATGTTTTAAATTTGAAGCAGTTTATATTCAATACCATGTAAAATATTAATATAAATGAGTTAAATTAATATAAAAATCAAATGACCATGTTTATTTCTTTATTTAGTTCCCAAATGTATTATATAATTATAATGTTTTCTGTAATTTATATATTTACAAAAATCTCATAAATGTTTATCTAATGTATAAATTTTTGAATTATTCATTTATTTACATTATTCCATACTTTATTTAATTGATGAATTTGTATTTTGAGTGAGTTTATAAATTAGTTTATAGTGTTAAACTAATTATTATAAATTTTATACCATTAACAGAATAAGTTACATGATTCATAAGACATAATATTTAATTTCTCTTAAAAATTTATGTGATATTTTTATGGTTCATGAACTTTGTGGAAAAGTTTTTTTTTGATATACACATATTAGTTTTTAGGATTTTATTGAATTATAGTTTATCTTGTGTGTTAATAAATGGTTAGTGGGATTTTTGGTTGGATTTATTATATGCTTGGATAATTAGGCTATGTCAAGAAAAGTAAGAGTTTGCTACATATCCCACCATACGTTCCATTATAGATATTTCAGATCAATATGATTTTAAAAATTTATATTAAATGGTTTTATGTGCTTTGCACATGAGATGAATTCAGATATTTGGGAATATAGTTGGACCTTTTTTTGGGCTTACATAGATCTTGAGTTGTATAAAGTGGTACATCATTAGGTCTTGCAAGTATTATTTTGGTAAAAGGTATAATATTCAAAACTAAATCGTTAAAATAATTCATTTATAAAATGAATACAGGAGATAATATCATTATAAAACAAAATTATTTTAAAAACTAAGTGTTAAATTTATTCCAAAAAATGACTTATAAATATTAAACTCATCTAAATTAGTTGTTCATGCTACAGTGGGGTGCCCATATATTTTTTGTAATATTTATGTTTTTTAGATTATTTAATGACATGTAAATTTTTTTTTAATTTTTTTTATTTTGATTTGGATGGAAAAATATTTATTAGGTTTTAATTTATAATTATTACTATCTTTTTATGTGATTTATGGGAGTTAAGATATTAATTACACCTTGAGAATTAAATTTTAGAATAAATTAGGGGATTCGTGGTTGTTATGTTTGACTTTGAAATTATTGTAGAAAACTATATTAAATTAGACGAGTAGAGAGATATTAACGGGTGGTGTTCGAGCACATACTTTATCAATGGTAATATGTAATGACGCAAACCTTTATAAATAAAATTCCATTTTTTGAATGAAAAAATGTGTTATTAAGTAATGTAATTATAAAAAATGTGTGCACTAGTTTGGTGATTTTGGACTGCTATATAGTTTATCATATTAAAAAAACCATTAAGAATCATAGTCATTGATAATATATCTATTGTCCAATGTCCATTAAGATTAGTATATTAAGGGTTATGGTAAAGTCCAATTAACACATATGGAAGAAGTGATGATCTCTACTAGTAGGATCATACCCTATGAATCCCATTTATCAAAGATTCCAAGGGATATGGAAAAACATTGATTTTACCTTGACCAATCCCATGCATACATTTAATTACTAAATCATGAGTGAAACTATTTGTGGTCGAATTTTTATACTTATTAGGATCGTGGACCAAACCATGTTCTTCAAACCACCCTAGGAAATCTCCAACACCGCACACCTTACTCTTAGGGAGTACACTAACTTAATAAGGGGTTGTGTATCTAAAACCAAATATCATGTATTTGTTAATTTTTATATTGATTATATTTATCCTTTTTATTATATATTTATAAAATATTAAATAATTATTTTTATAAAAATTAGATTTTGATAAGATGAAATACCAATTGTACTTTAAGGAAATATATGGTTTCGATCAAGAATTTTTTTTGATGAATTTCAAATTTTTTAAAATAAATTTTAGTTTAATAAAAAAAATTAAAATTTTTTTTAAATAAAAATGATAACAGAATTTTATGAAGTCAAATTTAATTTTTATAAGGGTTGTAAAATTTATATTGTTAAAAACCAAATATTTTTCAATAAAAGTAGATTTTTATATAAAAGTATAAATTATATACGTTATAGAATTATTTGGATAAAATAAATCTTAATTTTTAAATTATCAAATTAAAATTATCCTATGGGAAATTTTTCATAATTTTAAGAGATAGTGGATTTTGTTTGTCAAAATTAAATATGGTATAAATATAAGAAATTTATTATGAAATCCTAAAATCATAAAAGTGATTTAATAACTACTATAATTAGTATTCAAGACCCAACATATTCTTCCCCTTTAAACAAATCTTTTTTCTAGGATGTTTGATAAATTTTATAGTCCCTAATGAATAATCAAAAGCCTATATTATATTGTATGGTTCTAAAATCAATTATTTATAAACATTACTCACTTCCACATCACTAAGGGTATTATTTTAATTAGTTTAGTTGTTGGTATTATTAAAAAATTAAATCAACCCCTATGTAGTTGAATCCATGTTCAAAAATGATCAGATGGTTTTGTTTAGGATTAATTTATTATATAGATTCTGAAACCTAAGATTAGAAATTAATAAAGAATTCCCTTCTCTTTTTCTATATAAACTCGCCCAAAATACCATTATTCCTTGATAAAAAAAATCCTTGGATAATAAATTCACTCTTCCTTTCCTTCTATAAATCCCTTCTATGTTTCCCACAAGCTCTTAATAAGCTCCTCGTAAGCTTTTAAAAGAACCCACTCAAGGTAAGGGATCCTCTCCACTTCATTATTCAAGAGACTTCTTTATATAATTCCTTATTATTTTTAATCTTTAAAATTGGTAGAGGTTTCAAAAATATCCATATTAATTCATTCATTATTTAAAATTCTTGAGTGATCACTTTATCTCTCATTTTACCCTTACATGAATCTTTATGTTCCATCATTATGGTACCAAAATTATCTAATGATTTCTTATACCACACATTTGTGTAGTGAATACTCATCACTATTTACACTCAATGGTATTCACATATATATAAATATCCTTAATTTATTGGGTAATTACATGTATGTAATCTTCAATCCTTAATCAGGTGGTTAAAAGTGATGAAAGGTGTTCTTTTATTGTATAATCTATGTTGCACACTTATGCATTTACATGATATGAATGTGTTAGGTGGTATCTAAATTATATATCCCTTTAATGAATTGGGTAATATTTTTAACTCATGAGATAACATTCATGGTACATTTGAGTTTATCCTAATAACATTATTTTAGGCTTTCTTGGCAGTTATCCTCAACATATTTTTATGATGTCATGTTTTATATTGTTTCCACATTCCTATGTTTCCATCATGTTACCATCATAAATCATTCTCTTCTGTTCATGCTTATTATTCTCCCCACTTTTATGTATATTTTATATTACTATTGAAACATAAGTATTTTTTTCATCATGTTATTCCTTGATTATTCCCTTAATGGGATTTATAGCTCACCCATTTCTTATGTACGTCCCCAGGTTATCTCGGTCTATTTTAGAATATCCATGGAATATAATAGAATGTTTCAAAGTTTTTATGTAATAATTTTTTCCCAGGTTTTAAGTTATTATTTAATGTAACTAATTTCCCAAAGACCCTAGGTGTCACAATATTTGTGGATTGTATTCCATGTAACATTATGTAATAAACCTTTAATTAAAAAATATTAATGATATGGGTTGTCATAGTTGCTATTAGAGGATAGTCTAGTTATTTTTCCTAATTAGAATTAAAAAATACTAGTGAAATCATTAGGGATAAGACTAAAAATAGGAAAACATCCCTAAATTTTGGTAAAGTATATAGTATGTGGTTTCTATGAAAATAAAACTTGATCCATATACTACAAGTGGATGTGTATATAGCACAGTTGTACCTAGGGATAATAACCCTGAAAAGGGTGCATTGATCATGAATCAATAATCACACGATGCATGATAAAAAGGCCTTATTTCCCTCATAGTTGAAACTCCCATGGGATATGCTATCAAAAATTCAGAATCACTTTATGAACCACTACTAAGGGATCAATAATGCCCAGAAAATTTTATGTTAGGAAATAAAGCATCGATAACTTAGATTGAAACATAGAAATTCATTGGTTATGGAATATATGTCAGACCCTTCAATGTTCATACATTCCATTTTATTTGTTTAATAGTATAAATTTTAATCACTAATTTTCCCTTTATTTTAGTTAATTGATGAAAATTTCATGAATTGAGTCAATAACCAATGTGATGGTCAATTCCAAAAAGATATACCCAACCTAATGATGGTTGAAGTCAATAAATTCATGAAAATACTTTCTCAATTAACTCAAGTTATGAACAAAAACATGAATCAGGGGTAAAACCCACATTCCTCTAAGAAATATAATGTTTAAATTGATACCTTTATAGGACCAATCCTTCCATCTTTCAATAGATCTTTTTATACCATAATAAAAAAACAATGGATTAACTCCATTGAAAATATCATCTTTATTCTTTAATTCTCTAGTCAAGATAAGGTTTCTCTTGTTGGTTGGGAGGAGCTGATCAATGGAATATGTTGATAAAAAATAAAAAGTATGTGGAAGCGATCCAACTGGTAGAGTAAAAAGAATTTAAAAAAAATTGTTAAATATTATCCTCTCATGCTCTGACTGAAAATAGAGATTGATTTACTTAACCTCAAGACGAAGGATATGAATCTATCAGGTCATATGAAGAAAAAAATTTAAGACCTTCAAGATATGCCTTTGTATTTTTCATTACCCCCATAAGTAAAAGTTTCCATTTTCTTAGTGAGATAATGTTGAGTATAAGAAAATACATATCCATTATTGAATTTGAAATTTATGAGGAAATTGTCCAATGTTCCCTAAAGTCAAAATGGAGAGAACATAATCTCAAGTGTATCATGGGTATGGATAAAAACATTAAAGAAAACTTTTTAATTCTGGTTGTGTGAGGGAGAAACCTCATGTGGGTGGGGAATTCCAAAACCTCACTTGTCAAAAGTGTGGGAACTAGTATCCCAAGAATTACCCAAAGGGTATAAAGAAATTTTGTTTTGGAAGGAAGGTAACCTATATATTAAATTATAATAGGATAAACCAACTAATGTGATGTAATAAAATAATTGTCCAGTCAAGCATTAGCTTATTTTCCAATGTTTCTAGTGAAAATAATTAGGTAACTACATGAATCAATAAATTGATCCAATGGTTGGTGATTATAACTGATTCCAATAAATTATAAGTCTTAGAGAGAAAGTAATATCTTTATCCATCAAAACTATTGAGGTGGATCCAGATAAAGAATTATTTATAATAACTCTTGTTATTCATTAAATAATAGCAACGATACTTTTTTATTTTGGTTCTATGCATTATTTTATATCATGTCAGTTTAGTAGAACTATTCAAACACCACCTCAAAACATGGAGGCTTAGTTATTGGTGAAGATATATAATGTGTTAATTATTTCATATCAATTATATAACTCATCCCTTAGCCTTATTTTCAGGTTGAACATCCTGTATATCCATATGGTACTATCTTTAGTGGGATTTGATGAAATTATGGGTATGGATTAGCATTCCTTATATAGAGAAAACATAAATGGACAAGAGAAGAAAATCAACATATGTATTGTAAATCATCCTCCAGTTCTATACAAGTATAACAAGGAGAGAAAATCTCATTTGGTAACATTATCTAAAGAGAGTATATTATTTCTTTATGGGCAAGAATATCTAGATCAAATGATTGAGACTGGGGAAAATATCATCCTTGATTATATTGACATTGTATGGGAAATCACGGATGTGTTTCCCATGGAATTTAAAAGTATTCCTCCTAGATGAAAGGTTTTATTTTCATTCAAGATTATACCCAAAGATTAACCAATATCCAAGACTCCATATATAATTTCTAATATTGAACCTGGGGTGTTGATGAATCAGCTAAAGGATAATCTTGATAAGGGTTTTATATGCATGTGTTCTTTATAATGGGGTGTTCCATTCCATCCTGAACATGTATGGGTTAATATGTATCTACATTTGTTATCATGATCTCAATGAGAAAATGACAAAGAATAAATATCATCTATCATGAATTGGTTCCTTTTTTGATTAACTGCATGGATCCCATTACTTATCTAAGGTGGATCTTCCTTTGGGATATTATCAAGTAAAGGTAAATAATGAGGATATCCATAACACTATAAATAATATAAAGTGTGGGAACTAAATGTTCATTGTGATTCCATTTAGAATCACTAATTCTACATCTGTCCTAATAGACATAATTATTATAATCTTTAGGGAATACCTTGAAAAAAATTGGTAGTCTTTATAGATTGTATTCTTTTATACTCCAAAGTAATGAGGATCATGAGGAGAATTTGAATGTTTTACTAAAGACATGGAGAAAGAATAAATTAATTAGTGAAGTATAGTAAATGTGATTTTTTGGATAGAGAAATTATCATTATTTGGGAATATTATAAATAGAAAATGTGGATATTTGGATCATTAAAAAATAGGAAATTTAAGGATGGACAAAACAAATATTTGTGATCAAAATCCACAGTTTCCTTGGATTTGTTGGGTAATACTAAATATTTTTGAGATAATTTAAAAGTTTTTCAAGTCCATAAACCAAGATAAATTGGAAGGGATTCACGTATTTGTAGAATTTTGAATATGATTAAAGCCTTAATAAGTTAAATAAGAGGGTAATAAATTCACTTATTCTCACATTACCCACCAGTGATGAAGGATTTGTGATCTATAATGATGATTTCATAAATGGATTGGTTTGTGTAGTAATGAAAGATGAAAAGGTGATGGCCTGTGTCCCCTACCAATTAATGATTGACAAGCATAAACACCCAATAAATGATATATAATTGGAATCAGTGATATACAAAATGAAAATATGGTGAAATTCTCTCTATGTGTAGAAGGGTGGAATTAATAAAAATAATAAAATCTATATGTATATATTCACAAAAAAGGATATCAATATGAACCAATAGTGGTAGTTATAACTAATTAATGATTATGATTCTTCAATCCATTAATATCCTTGTAAGGTGAAGAAAGTGTTATATTCTCTGACTAGAAGGAATCTCACAACCATATCCATGAAGATAATTAAAAAGGATCCAATCATCTTGGACATGAAAAGGATGGTAATAATATAAGGATCTTAATCATACCATTCTCAAATAATTTCTCGACAATTCCTTCACTACTACAAAAACGGGAAAGGGAAGTGCCACATTATATCAGTGCTAAGAAAAAACCAATGATAAAGCAACCCTTTATCAGTGCTAAAATTTTAGCGTTGCTACAGGAAGGAATTATCATCTCTTTTTTAGCGTTGATAAAGAGGACCATTATCAGTTCTTTTTTTAGCGATGATAAAACCGTAGTCCATTTTTTTATAAATTCGGTCGCACAGTGCCCTTTTTTCATCGCAACCTAAACCTCTCGCTGTATTGGAACCCTGTGAATCCCCTCTGATGCCCACTGAGCTTCACGTTTCCAGACCTCCGCCGCCCTCTAGCTTCTCATTGCCGGACCTCCGCCACCCGCTGAGCTTCATGTTACCGTACCTCTGCCGCCCTTGATCATCGCTTTTCCGGACCTCTGCTGCCCGCTGAGCTTCATGTTTTTGGACCTCCACCTCCCTTGAGCTTCGCATTTCCAGTCCTTCACCGCCCACTAAGCTTCGTGTGCCAGACCTCCGCCACCCTTCGATCTTCACTTTCCATAGTCTGAAAAATAAATGAACCCCCTTGTAGTGGCTTATCATAGGATTAATGGTTTATTTTTCCCAATGACATGATTTTCCCTAATAATTATCCAACCATGAACACCCCCACAAAACCACCAAAATTTCTCAAAATTCACTCAAAACATCTTTAGATAATCTCTAAATATAAGGATACCCAAACAAGGTTCTAGATATACATGAAATAAGTTAATGATATGTTTAAGGAATGTTTTCCAAATCATTTTTTGATTTTGGGATTTTAATATTGATGATTGTGATGAATACATTTCTTTATGTTTAGTAGTTGGTACATGGGAGGCATTAGATTTGTGAGTAATCAAATGGGTTCTACTCTAGTTAGCCTTTAGTTGATCACTTGAGTCTATTTTTTATGCCCCAGGAGGCCTCGTTTATATTGATTTTCTGGTCACATAACCAGGGGGTGTTCCGTGAGTGATTCAATTTCCATTAGAACATATAGGTCAGATATTATCCTATGTTTCTCCAATTAAAATTAGTTTCCTTCCCATAATTAATTTAATGGATGATTTTGTGATTATGAGTTACTCCCATTGATTTCCTTTATTATTTACTTTTTCTACAATTTAGTTTTTATCTAATTTTGATTATTTATTTTTTCATTTATCATTAATCCATTATTCTAGGATTTTCTATTAGTATAGTTTTTTTACTATAAATCAAAATGTGGAATCTTTGGGGAAGGTTTGACATGGGTTGATTTTAATTAAATGTTACATTTTAATATGTATGTTGTTATTTTTAAAAAAGTAGATTAAGTTAGGAAAATAGAATTCCTTGTGAATTTTTTCATTAATAAAAAATGAAATATATATTTTAAAAAATAGTTGACCACAATTTCTTGTTTTTTTAATAGATTGAATGTAATTTTTTAATAGATGGAGTGCATCCGTGAGTGAGAGAAAAACTTGTTTTCATTGATGGAAGTGTTGAGGTAGTTCAATGAGTGAGCTGAGCCAATGATATATAATTTTTCAGTCTCTTGATATCCCATGATATTAAATGGGAATCAATCCTTATTTAGTTCTTCAACATGGGGCGGTAAGTGATCGGGATCAGAAAGAGGGTTCCCTCTCGGTTGAAGGATAAATTCATTTCAAAGTTTTATATAATACAATAGGGACATGAACCATGTTTTTTAACTTCAGGAAATGAGAAAATTGGACACACATTTTAATATCTTGTGATTAGGATTATGATAATGTATTTTAAGGTTGAATATATTTTAGCAAAATGTCACACGGTTTCATATCATGAAACTAGAACATATAGTGCGGGTGATGTGAATTTTCCATCCATAGAGTCCCTAAACCATGTGAAATATGGGTAGAGGATGAAAAAGGTTTAATTTCATGATTCATGGACCAAAGGGGGTGTGTACCATAATTTTTGGCGTGTTATGTAAGAATAATGACCTGATGTGAGAAGGGGCTTGTGGCAGCTCAACACCACACAAAACAACATATAACTAAGATGTTGGATTTTTAGTTTAAATCCATATATCTTAGAATAAAGGGATGATTTATTCATGTAAAATATCTCTTGAGAAACCTATTATTGGAGGAATTATTGATATGCTCATCATCAATGGTGATCAATGAGTTTACACTATCAGAGTGGAGTTTATGAAAAAGTTAAGGTCCTTCACACTTGGATTCCAGTTTCACTAGATTCCTCCTAGGTATCATCGATTCCCTTAGATCCAGCACCATTTCACCAAAAAGTAAGGAATGATGGATAACCTTTTTCTTTAAGGACAACACCACCCGGTTCTGAAGAATTTGTAGGTCATCCAATGCTTGAACCCTATTTTCTTCGAGGGGTTCCCCCCTTCTTTCTTTCTTTCTATCTAAGTGACTTTGTCTGGCAGTGCACTTGTAAGGCATGATGCCCAGACCACCAAGATTTCATTAACCATACATCCCCTGCTCCTTTAGATCTTCATCTCCTAATCATATGAATCTTACCAACCAGAAGGGATTATGAACATTTTCAAAATAAAGGGACCTCAATGAGAGATCATCCTCCTACTTCAATAAGGCTACTATCTCTAGATCCAATGCCAGAGCCCTGTCCCACCCATCATTATTATCTTCATATGAAATGCTCATGGTCTTACTACCCATGTTAAATCGAACTTCCTCACTATAGAAATCAAAAAGCATAATGTCATTGTTGTTGTTGTCAAATAACACAAAAAACCCTATAATAATCATAGAATTCTCCTGGAAGATTAAGTTGCTTGGATTTCTACACTCTGACCCCTATAACAGACACAAATGGTTATTTTAGCACAATAAATATGTTGTTGAGTTTTTTCAAGATTGAAATCAATTCATCACTACCAAGGTTTCCAATGGTGACACCTCCTTCCTTATGACTTTTATTTTTGGAATTTATGACCCTCTTAAAAGGGAATCTCTATGGAGTGAACAAAATACCTTCGATCCCAGCCACCATCCATTGTTTGTTGGGGGTTACTTTATTATCATTTCCAACCCAAAGGAAAGAAATGTTAGAAGCCTATTCCAGAGGAAGGCCATCATGGAGTTTGTTCAGTTCATGGCTGGGAAGGTCCTCAATTATCCCAACTTCTCAGGTGACAGTTTCACCTTGTGCAACAACAATAGGGGCCATCACCACTTGTGGAGTCTATTGGATAGGTGTCCAACCAACATGAAATCCACTAACCTATTCTCAAATACCATGTTTTTTCTATCTTGCTTGTTGTATTTTGATTCACTCCCCCCTCTTGGATTCCATTTCTTCTTGGCATGATCATCCAGAATGGTTTCACTATCACATATGGGCTCCTTCAGAGTATTCTGATAGATGGAATGATACATAGGGTTTATTGTATTATTAACACCTGTTTGAGATTTATGTATGACTATATACTTATTATATTTTCTTATTATTTCTTACACACCACCACTTGAGTCGAGTAACCTGATTGAAATCTATATTGGTACTTTGGTTCTGATGTGGATATGGTTTTTTATGTGTTTTTGACATGTGTATGTGTGGATATTTGGGTATTTAGGCATGATGATATTGAATGTAGGGTAGTGACCTAGGATTGGTAGATGTATCATTCTTAATTATTCTTGTGTTTG
This sequence comes from Viscum album, assembly GCA_963277665.1. NCBI lineage: Eukaryota > Viridiplantae > Streptophyta > Magnoliopsida > Santalales > Viscaceae > Viscum > Viscum album. Next base: position 746,281,678 of record OY728143.1, read on the forward strand.
GTCTGGGGTGATTTGTGGAAACTATAATGAATATAAAGTAATTATATTTAATGAAGATCAATAAATACTAATGGTTAGGCTCTATTAATCTATATTTTTATAAGGAATTGGTTCTCTTCTGTTGTATTTGGAAGTCTTGTTTTGTATACTTGAACCATAAATACTAATATTTGAGATTAAAATAGGATGAAGATGAATAACGATTGGATGGAAGCTAATCGTTTGTCAATAGAGTACGAGAACAGAGTGAAAGAGTTCATCTTGTTTTCAAAGGATCAAGAAAAATATCCTTATCAAATCCTTTGTTCATGATTACCTTGTTGTTATTCTAGACTACTTACTCCAGAGGAGTTGGAAGAACATTTGATATGTCATGGAATAGATCAGAGTTATAAATGTTGGAATAAACATGGAGAAAAATGGAATGTAGCTACTGGCTGGGATAAAATGTATTTTATGGATCATCATATATGAATACAAATATGGATAATAAAGAAGACCGTATGGAGGATGTGATTATAGATGTCAATGATGATGAATATCATATTGAGGAAATGACAAAGACAATTGAAGATAAACTCCATGATTTCCCAAAATTGATTGACAAGTTAAATAGTTGTGAAAAGACTCCATTATATGTTGGTTGCACTAAGTATACAACATTTTCAGCTGTACTGAAGTTGTATAAATTGAAAGCAGGAAACAGATGGAGTGATGTCAGTTTTACGGAACTACATGCTATCTTGAATGAAATGCTCCCAGAAGATAATGAGCTCCCAAGATGGAAACATGAAGTTAGATGAATTATACGCTCGATGGGTATGATTTTTGAAAGAATACATGCCTGCCCGAAAGACTGTATATTGTTTCTAAAGGAGAAAAAATCACTTCAAGAATGCCCAAAGTGTGGTGCTTCTCGATACAAGAAAGATAAATACAATCATATGAAAGTTTTATGGTACTTTCCAATCATTATAAGGCTTAAGCTTCTATATGGAAGTGAAGAAACTGCAATACAATTGTCATGGCATGCAGATAAAATAAATACAGATGGGAATTACGTCATCCGACCGACTCTCCTCAATGGAAGAAAATTGATCATGAGTATCCTGAATTTGTAAAAGATCCAAGAAATATTCATCTTGCGTTATCTGTAGATGGAGTGAATCCTTTTGGTTTTCAAACCAGCACTCATAGTACATGGCCTGTTATGTTGGTAAATTATAAATTGCCACCCTGGTTATGCATGAAGTGGAAATTCATCATGTTATCTATGATTATATTAGGACCAAAACAACCGGGTAATGATTTTGATGTTTATCTGGCTCCTTTGATCAGATATTTGAAGTTATTGTGGGATTCAGTTGTTATGTTGTATGATTCTTATAAAAGTGAATACTTTACATTGAGAGTGATTTTATATGGGACAATAAATGATTTCCCTGCTTATGGAAATTTTTCAGGCTGTAGTATTAAAGGAACTCAAGGGTTTCCCATGTGCGAAGAAGATACAGAATCAATTATGTTGAAACATTCATCGAAATCTGTATTTCAAGGACATTGTAAATTTCTACCTCATCAGCATAAGTACCGATCTTGGATGACATCATTAAATGGATGTTCAGAACAACACGCAACACCATCTCCACTAATAGGTGATCAGCTGTTTGAGAAAGTAAAGGATCTAAACACTGTTTTTGGTAAACCATTTTTGAAAAACCTTTCGAAAATAGGTTGGAAAAAAGATCGGTTTTTTTAATTACCATACTGGAATTGTTTGTACGTCAGACATTTTCTTGATGTGATGCATGTGGAAAAAAATGTATGTGATAGTGTTATCGTAATGTTACTAAATTCCCCGGTCAAAATAAAAGATGGAATTAAGGAAAGTTTGGACATGGTTGACATGGGAATACAAGAAGAGTTGTCTCTTGTGAAGGGTGAAAATCGAATGTTTCTTCCTCCATCTCCTTATACTCTTTCTAGGGAGGAGATATATCAGTTTTACAACTTCTTCAATGATGTAAAGGTTCCAGAGGGGTATTCATCAAATATAAAAAAAATTGTGTCAATGAATGATTTGAAGTTAGAAGTCATTAAATCACATGATTCCCATGTTTTGATGCAATATCTAATTCCTATAGCTTTACATTGAATTTTTTCCACGAATATTCATCATACATTTATTAAACTCTGTTTCTTTTTCAAATATATATGTAACAAAGTTTTAGACCCGGCGAAATTGCCAGCTATGGAGAAAAAATGTCATCATATTATGTGAATTAGAAATGTTCATCCTTCCAACATTCTTTGATATGATGGTTCATTCGATGATTCACTTAGTGAGAGAGATTGGAATTTGTGGTCCTGTTCACTATAGATGGATGTATCCTGTTGAACGGTATATGAAGATTTTGAAAGGGTATGTAAAAAATCAAAGTTGGCCAGAGGGTTGTTTAGTGGAGTGATATATTGTTGAGGAAGCCATTGAATTTTGTACCGAATACCTATCTGATGTGGAAAGCATTGGTCTCCCGAAATCTCATCACAGTGGACGCATTGAGGGTGAGGGAATTTCTTGAAGAGAAGTTGTGACAATCAGTATTAGAGATCGGGAGCAGGCCTATATTTATGATTTTCATAATAGTTGGGAGGTTGCTCTATATATTGAAACACACAAAGATATTCTTAGGTAGTTGAATCCATCAAGGGATGAAAATTGGTTATCAAATACACATAATCCTCAGTTTATAGGATGGTTTCAGGACAATATTTTAAAGCAGTTGGATGAAAATACGAATTCAATTTCAGAACGACTTCGATGGCTTGCCACTGGACCAAGTGTGTATGTATTATCTTATAGTGGTTATGTAATTAATGGTTATACATTCTATAGAGATGAACATGATTAAGATAGTACCATGAAAAATACTGGAGTTATACTTGTGGCTGAAGTGATTCTTGTTTCTGGTAGTAAGGACAGAAATCCAATTTATGAAAATATGTCATACTTTGGCATTATCAAACTAATATGGGAGTTGGATTATATGACATTCCAATTGCCTATTTTTCAATGCAGATGGGTTGATAACAACGGTGGTGTTAAAATTGATGAATGGGGATTTGTGAAAGTTGATTTTAGTAAATATGTGTATAACGATGAATAGTTTATAATGGAATCACAAGCGGTACAAGTTTTTTATGTTCCAGATCCCACAAACAGAATGCGGTCGATTGTTCTATTATCCTCCAAAACTATTAAAGGATCCGATGAAAATTCAGTTGAGGACGATTCTTTCAGTGGTATGTCGCAATCATTTCGGAGCAGTCCCAATGTAGATAATTTTTTTTGTTATAGGAGACCACAATGAAGGGATTTGGATAATCGATAGAGTTGTCAAATCCATTCAACCTTTGAAAAAAGAAAGGGAGTTTAATAAACAGGTTATATTTTGTTTGTAATATAGATCTTGTTATCTCATGTTATTATCTTATCATTACTGAATTTATGTAATCTAAATTAACTGTTCAACCACTTTTGTAGATAATGACTTCTGCACATTCTGGTGCTCTTAACCTTGAGGCTGAACAAGTCTCTCAAGCTGCTGCTCTTGCGGTTGCTACTTCTCCTGCTACTCCTGTAGCTGATGCTGCTCCCACTACGGCTCATGTTCCTCCTGTTGCTCCTCCTGATATGGCTCCTGCCACTCCTACTATAGCTACTGCTACTCCTGCTTCTCCTAGTATTGAGGTCCAACAACCATCAACAAATGCTGTTGATACCATTTCAGATGAACATATAGATGATGTTGATATCGATGAAATGGTCAGGAATGAAGGACCGACGTCACAGAAAACATAAGTGTGTCGTAGTTTGATGGTGTTAGCCAAAGTTCTTAAGGCAAAAAGAAAAGGCACAAAATTTGAAGTCAGAAGGAATGCACGAAGCCAACATGTGAATCCCAACAAGGCTATGTTTAACAGCTACATTGGAGTTGTCACTCGGCAATGTGTGCCGATTAACAAAGATTCATGGCACCATGTTGTGTTCGGGCTGAATGTTGTGATCTAGGAAGAAATTACAGTAACATTATGAATTTATTTCTTTAATTTACTAGTAAATAAAATGATTAAACAATGTCTTACTCTTCTCAATCTCTTATAGAGTACATTTATAGTAGACGATTCACACAAGGATTACGTACTAAGGCATGCAGAAAGGATTCATCAAGGTTTTCGTAATATTTTAACCAGATTTCACCTGAAAGATTCCAAAGGTAAAATAAACCCGCACCCACCCATTGTCTAGGCTCACCTGATATCCCAAGAAGCATGGGATGCATTTATTGTTTGTCGTGGGGATGAGAAGTTTCAGGTACATTGTGGGTGATAATACATTGTTTGAGGATACATGTATTCATCACTTTGATTGTCAATATTTCATTTATGAAACAGATACTTTGTACTGAAAATAAGGAACATGCATCAAAATCAACATACCCCCATCATAAATAAAGGATGGGGTGCACTTCATTAGAAAAGAAAATGGTACGTATTTTAAAATAACAGTAATATTTTTAGGTGCCAATAAACAACATCATAATTATCTTTCTATGTTTATATGTAGATTGATGATTCTAAAACCAAATACACTTCCATCCCACATCATGTGCTATGGAAGGAGGAACGTGTGAATAAGGAAGGGAAGTTAGTAGATGAGAATGCACAAAAAGTTTGGGAAATATGTGTAAGTATGACATGACGATAAAAAGATATGTTTTAAATTGTTATCACATAAATATAATTAGTTATTTTCCTATATCCGACAGTGACAGGAATCATCTACTCTGGTAGCGGATATAGACCTATTATCAACAGCTTTGAAGCAGCCAGAAAAAATCGATCATGTCAGAGGTGCTGGGTTTGAGGTGACACCCTGAGTATATTTTGAGAAGAAGAAAAAAACGGATGATACAGATGAAAAATTGGAACAAATGAGCAAAAAATAGCAACCCTTGAAGAATGATTGCAATGGCAGGGAGAGTTGCTAGAAACTTTTATTAGTGGGAAGTAAAGGGAAGACACAACTCAGGAACAACTAGCGCGTGAACATCCAGCCTTACCCCCACCAGCTTTGAGGAGAGCCATTGTACTCAAAGAAATGTCTTAGCCGAGGTAATCAATATTCTAATAATTTTTCCCATGAAATATGAATCAGAAAAACACTGATAATTTTTCTATACTGATCTTCTACAGGGTGATAATGATTGTGATTTATATCTGTCAACAACCACCTATCACCTTATAGCGAGGTCTATAGTGTTCAATATCCTAGATGTCACACTACATAATAGACCATTTCTGAAAGATCATATAAAATTGACTATTATTGTAGCTCATGATCCAAATGCAGAGCTACCATTTTCACTTGATGAAGATGATATTCATACGGTTGAAAAGGCTATTGGGACATTCATTTCATGGTTGTCACAACATGTAAGTGTACATGTAGACAAAGAGGTATTTATTTCCTTTTTTCTCAAGAAAAACCTTTAACAATTATTGAAAAAATGGTCTGAACCAATGATTGTTGTTATAGATGGATAAAGGGAAGGGGGTGACAAACGTCGGCTCAAACCCATCTAAAGGATCGACCAACTGATCCCAATGAGCTACTGAAAGTACAATAACACCACATGTTCTCTATCCACATTTACTAGAATTGAAGACTCATGTGGATACGAAGATAAAAGATGGTAATAGTCATATAGTGGTTTTCGAAGAGAATATATACAGAGAGGAATGTTAAGATTTCATTTCTGCTGAAAATGTAAATGAGATCCTTGAAAACGGTTGGCTATGAGTCATATTTGTAAATGTATATATGAGGTACGTTTCCATGAATTGATTTTCTAAAAGCTGATCTAATGTGAAAATTGTGACTAAATGCATTTATATTGTTAACAGACACATTTATGAAGAACAGTTGAAGGAATTTTCCCATGAGCCATGATTTGGACTCGTTAGTCCTCATAGCACATCGACACTCCTAACAAAATTAGAGCCATAAAAAAGGGATGCAATAGTGAATGGCTTGCTGAAAACATTTGAAAGAAAGACTACAGATAAAAGACTCTTCCTGATACCAACCCTGTAGGGGTAAAACACTACGATTAAACCATATCAATTATATTTTCACTTATTTTATTACTTATTCCTTTTTTTAGGGAACATTGGTTGCTAATTGCGGTGAACTTGGATACACCAAAGATTTATTTTCTGGATTCAAAGCAAGGGTATCCATCAAACCGACCACACATGATGGAGTTTGTGAATCTGTAAGACACTACATCTTAAGTTTTAGGTCTAAACATCAACTAATATAATTTATATTATCTTTTATTGAGGATTCCGTTATGATAAGGTAGTGTATCATTATCATCTAAAAAAGGAATGAGGACAGGGGATAAGCATAAGGAGGCGAGCAAGTACTACGTTTGGACAAATATGAGGGTATATATAATAAAATTTCACTATCTAAATACATCTCAACACTAGTTACTTATTCTCCTAATGATCAATTTTTTTTAAGTGTCCGAAACAAACAAATGATAATGATTGTGGTTATTATGTTTGTAAATTTATGAAAGAAATCATTTTTCATCAACAAACATGCATCCCTAAAGTGGTATTTTCAAAAACAACTACTAGTTCATTTAATTTATTTATTAATTCTTTATTTTTATATTTTGCAGTACTACTCTGACTGCCGAAAGGAATCATACTCACAAGAAAATATATATGTATTCAGAAACGATTGGGTCACATACCTGATGGAATATTGTACACAAATGAAATGAAGATCTGACTTGGGAACATGTACAATTGGTGGTCATTTTTGAGAGGGGTTAAGGGGATCAAAAGATGAAACATTGTTGTATGTAAATGTTCATATGAAAGTTGTACTTTTTATTAAATAAAATATCCTTTATCCAATGATTCATTTTCCCATTTCAATAGATGATATGCACCAGCAACATGCAAGAATGTTGAACCACTCAAAGGGTCTCTCTTTGGTTTAAAATAGACACAATTTTAAGTGAAAAAAATAACTGACCTACGAAAATCCGACCAAACACATTCAGATTGTGTTGATCCTTTAAGAGAACAATACAAGGGTCCTTTTTGATTTGTACGAGTCATCCTCTCCTCAATCCGAGGCACGGCGTGGCCGCTATCACTCAAATGGTCTCTTTTTGGTTTAAAATGGACACAATTTTAAGTGAAAACAACAACTGACGTACTAAAATATGACCAAACGCATTCAGATTGTGTTGGTCCTTTATTAGAATGATCCAAGGGTCCTTTTTGAAGTGTAAAAGTCTTCTCCGCCTCAATCTGAGGCACGGTGTGTCCACTACCACTCAAAGGGTCTCTCTTTTGTTTAAAATGGACACAATTCTAAGTGAAAAAAACAACTGACCTACGGAAATCTGACCAAACGCATTCGGATTGTGTTGATCCTATAGTAAAACAATCCAAGGGTCCTTTTTGATGTGTACAAGTCATACCCGCATTAATATGAGGCACGGTGTGTCCAGTACCACTCAAAGGGTCTCTCTATTGTTTAAAATGGACACAATTTTAAGTGAAAACAACAACTGACCTACGGAAATCTGACCAAACGCATTAGGATTGGGTTAATCCATTAATATATTGATCCACGGGTCCTTTGTAACATGTATGAGTCATCCTAGCCTCAATATGAGTCACGGTTTGACCGCTATCACTCAAAGGGTCTCTCTTTGGTTTAAAATGGACACAATTTTAAGTGAAAACAACAAATGACCTACGAAAATCCAACCAAACGCATTAAGAATGTCTTGATATTTTATATGAACGATCCATGGGTCCATTTTGACATGTTGAAGTCAACCCCGCCTCATTATGAGTCACGGTGTGGCCGATACCACTCAAAGGGTCACTCTTTTGTTTAAAATGGACACAATTTTAAGTGAAAACAACAACTGACCTACGAATATCTGACCAAACACATTTTGATTGTATTAATCCTTTAGTAGAACAATCCAAGAGTCCATTTTGACATGAAAGTGTCATCCCCACCTCAATATGAGGCACGGTGTGGCTGGTAGCACTCAAAGGGTCTCTCTTTGGTTTAAAATGGACACAATTTTAAGTGAAAAAAACAACTGACCTACAAAAATCTGACCAAATGCATTCGAATTGTCTTCATATTTTATAATAATGATCCACAGGTCCTTTGTAACATGTAAGAGTCATCCACTCCTTAATCCAAGGCACGGTGTGTCCAGTACCACTCAAAGGGTCTCTCTTTTGTTTAAAATGGACAGAATTTTAAGTGAAAACAACAATTGACCTATAGAAATCCAACCAAAATCATTCTTATTGTCTTGATCTTCTCTAAGAAATATCCACATGTCCTTTTTGACATATATGAGTCATATTAATCTCAATATGAGGAATGGTGTGGCTGGTATCACCCAAAGGGTCTCTCTTTGGATTAAAATGAACAAAATTTTAAGTGAAAACAACAACTAACCTACGGAAATCCAACCAAACGCATTCTGATTATCTTGATATTTTATAAGAACAATAAATGGGTCCTTTTTGATGTGTTAGAGGCATCCCCACCTCAATTAGAGGCAAAGTGTGTCCGGTACCACTAAAAGGGTCTCTCTTTTGTTTAAAATGGACATAATTTTAAGTGAAAACAACAACTGACCTACGTAAATTAGACCAAACATATTCTAATTGTGTTGATCCTTTAGGAGAATTATCCAAGGGTCATTTTTGATGTGTAAAAGTCATCTCCACCACAATATGAGGCACGTTGTGGCTAGTAGCACTCAAAGGGTCTCTCTTTGGTTTAAAATGGACACAATTTTAAGTGAAAACTATAATAGACCTATGAAAATCCAACCAAAAGCATTTGGATTGAATTTATATTTTGTAATAAGGATCCATGGGTCCTTTTTGAAATCTTTGAGTCAAACCTGCCTCAATCTGAGGCACAGTGTGGTCGGTACCACTCAAAGGGTCTCTCTTTTGTTTAAAATGGACACAATTTTAAGTGATAACAACAACTGACCTACCTAAATCCTACCAGACACATTCAGATTGTATTGATACTTTAGTATAATGATACACATGTCTTTTTCGATGTGTAAAAGTCATCCCCGCATCAATATTAGGCACGGTGGGGCCAGTAGCACTCAAAGGGTCTCTCTTTCGTTTAAAATGGACACAATTTTAAGTGAAAATGACAACTGACCTACTGAAATCTGACCAAACCCATTAGGATTATGTTGATCCTTTAGTAGAAGGATCCAAGGGTTATTTTTGACATGTACGAGTCATCCCCGACCCAATATAAGGAACATTGTGTCTGGTAGCACTCAAAGGATCTCTCTTTTGTTTAAAATGGACAAAATTTTAATTGGAAACAACAAATGACCTATGAAAATCCAACCAAACGCATTCTGATTGCCTTAATATTTTATAAGAATGATTCAAATGTCCTTGGTGACGTGTACGAGTCAACCCTGCCTCAATCCGAGGCACGGTGTGGCCATTATCACTCAAAGGGTCTCTATTTTGTTTAAAATGGAAAGAATTTTAATTGAAATCAATAACTGACCTATAGAAATCTGACCAAACACATTCGGATTGTGTTGATCCTTTATGATAATGATCCAAAGGTCCTTTTTGATGTGTGTGAGTCATAAATTCCTCAATCAGAGGCACGGTGTGGCCAGTATCACTCAAAGGGTCTCTATTTTGTTTAAAATGGACACAATTTTAAGTGAAAACAACTACTGACCTACGAAAATCCAAAAAAACACATTCATATTGTGTTTATCCATTATTAGAACTATCCACAGATCCTTATAAATGTGTATGAGTCATCCCCACCTCAATCCTAGGCACGGTGCGGTTCTATCACTCAAAAGGTCTCTCTTTTGTTTAAAATGGACACAATTTTAAGTGAAAACAACTACTGACCTTCATAAATCTGACCAAAAGCATTCAGATTATGTTTATCCTTTAGTATAACAATAAAAGGGACCTTTGGGACGTGTACAAGTCATCCCCACCTTAATACAAGGTATGGTGTGGCTGGTACCACTCAAAGGGTCTCTCTTTTGTTTAAAATGGACACAACTTTATGTGAAAACAAAAACTGACTTACGGAAATTTAACCAAACGAATTATGATTGTGTTTATCCTTTAGGAGAATGTTCCATGGGTCCATTTTGATGTGTACGAGTCATCCTTTCCTCAATCTGAGGCATGGTGTGATCGCTATCACTCAAAAGGTCTGTCTTTTGTTTAAAATGGACACAATTTTAATTGAAAACAACAACTGACCTATGAAAATCTGACCAAACACATTCTAATTGTCTTGATATTTTATAATAACGATCCATGGGTCCTTTTTGATGTGTAAGATTCATCCTCTCCTCAATCCGAGGTACGGTGTGGCCAGTACCACTCAATGGTTCTCTCTTTTGTTTAAAATGCACACAATTTTAAGTGAAAACAATAACTGACCTGCGGAAATCCAACCAAATGCATTCAGATTGTGTTGATCATTTATGAGAATTATCTATGGGTACTTTTGGATGTGTACGAGTCATATCCACCTCAATATAAGGCATGGTGTGGCTGGTAGAACTCAAAGGGTCTCTCTTTGGTTTAAAATGGACATAATTTTAAGTGAAAACAACAACTGACCTACAGAAATCTGACCAAACACATTCGGATTGTCTTGATATTTTATAATAACGATCCATGGGTCCTTTTATATGTGTTCAAGTCAACCTTGCCTCAATATGAGGCATGATGTGGCCGGTACCACTCAAAGCGTCTCTCTTTTGTTTAAAATGGACACAATTTTAAGTGAAAACAACAACTGACCTACGTAAATCCAACCAAACACATTTGGATTGTATTAATCCTTTAGGAGAACAATCCAAGGGTCCTTTGTGACGTTTATGAGTCATCCCCTCCTCAATATGAGGCACGGTGTGGCTGGTAGCACTCAAAGGGTCTCTTTTTGGTTTAAAATGGACACAATTTTAAGTGAAAACAACAACTGACGTACGGAAATCCATCCAAACACATTTTGATTGTCTTGATATTTTATAAAAATTATCCATGGGTCATTTTTTACATGAAAGAGTAAACCCCACCTCAATTAGAGGCACAGTGCGTCCAATACCACTCAAAGGGTCTCTCTTTTGATTAAAATGAACACAATTTTAAGTGAAAACAACAACTCACCTACGGAATTCTGACCAAACACATTCGGATTGTATTGATCCTTTAGTAGAATGATCCATGGGTCCTTTATAATGTGTATGAGTCATCCCCTCCTCAATCTGAGGAACAGTGTGGCCTGTAGCACTCAAAGGGTCTCTCTTTGGTTTAAAATGGAGACAATTTTAAGTAAAAAAAACAACTGACCTACGGAAATCCAACCAAACACATTCATATTGTGTTGATATTTTATAAGAACGATCCATGGGTCCTTTGTGACATGTATGAGTCAACCCCACCAACCCCCTAGACCACCCCCACCCCTCCTGGGCACCAACCCACAGCCTGGACACCCCCCACCACTCTGGACACCCCCACCACCTGTAAAGCCCCCCCGACACCCTAGACACCATCCCACCCCTTGGAAAGACCCCCACACAGAGACCCAATCCCCCCGGTCACCCCCTACACCCCCTTGGATAGACACCCCAAACCATTGAACAGCGCCCAACCCCCTTAATTCTAAATTGAATTATTTATGTTCTTAATTAACTTATGAATTATGTGTTAATGGTGTACGAGTATACTTGTTGTATGGGTATACTTGGTATATTTATCTTATTATTTATGTGTCGATTTAGTATGGGTATACTTGATCTAATTAGCTTATTGAGATGCTGATTTTTATTGTAGGTGTTTGGGTGTGCTGCTGCAGATTTTTTCGTAGCAGCAGACAGGGAATTTTTCAGCACTTTTTTAGTGCTGATAAATGGAGCTTTTATCAGCACTAAAAAAGCGCTGATAAACTACAACTTTATCAGCGCTAAAGAAGTGCTGATAAAGTATCATTTTATCAGTGCTAAAGGAGAACAGATAAAACACGCATTTATCAGCGCATTTTTAGCACTGATAAAGTACCCCTTTATTCGTGCTCATTAAGCGCTGATAAAGATTACCCCCCTTTATCATCACCGAGCTTTACAGTGCTTTTTTAGCACTGATAAAGCCTATTTTGAGCGCTGATAAAGACTGTTTTTTAGTAGTGCTTATTGATAGGATCAAGGTGGCCTAGAAAGATTATGAGGTGGTATAGAAATAAGTGGTGAATATTCTAGAGTTCTACTTTCATAAATATGGATTTATATGGTTTGGAACCTAGATATGTGTCACATCAGAACCAAATCTTGAGTAGGAAATTCTAGATGATTTATATAGATCATCCTTCTCTATTCATCTAGAAACCAATAAGATATAAAAATATTGAAACAAAAAATATGTTGGGATAACATAAATTGGGATATTGTAGAGTTTATATAATGATGATTGGTATGAAAACAAGTCAAGTTCTAATCATAGATATCTATGTCTATGATTCAACAATATCTCATAGTAGGGTAAAAATGGGAAAACATAACCATGAATTTAATCATAGGGATCCTAAGGATATATAAAGGTAATAACGCCATCTAATTGGTAGTTAATAAACAATAAAAGTAAACACACTTTATTGTTATCAATGAGGATTTATCTCTCAACAAAATCACTAATATATACATAATATAAGTGGTATTACATAATATATTGATACTTTAGATTATAACTAGATTTAAATTTAAAGTTTGCCTCAAGGTTCTGGAGAATCCATCCGCAAGAATTTGATATGGAGATAAGTTTGAGAAATTATTATCAACTTCATATAGGTGTTTAGTAATAATAAACTATTAAAAATATAGAGGGTATATTGAGATCATGTTCAGTGGATATAAATTGATGTTGGGATCAGTAACTTCCTCTAGTAGATTTTTCATACAATAATAGATTCCATTATAGCATTCAAACAACAACTTTTGGGGATTTTCATGGGAAGAGGTGTTGGACTCCAACATGTTGGGATGATGTAAGAGATAATAAGCTTATAGGAACTAATCTTATCCAAGATATTTTGGATAAGTTACAAATCATTCAGTTTCATAAGAAATTTTTGAAAATTTAAAAGCAAATCTATGTAGACAATCATCAGAGGGACCTAGAGTTTGAGGTTGAAGAAAAGGTGTTGCTTTATATATCACAATGGAATAAATTCTTGAGGATTGGGAATAAGGGAATAATTTATACTACATAAATTAGACCCTTTTATATCTGTGATCATATCGGAGTGGTGGCCTATCAAATAGCACTCCCACTTAACCTATCTCAAGTAAATTATGTGTTTCATGTATCCCTCCTCATGAAGTATACACTAAACACCTCACATGTATTGAATATATTTTTGGTTCCATTGGAGAATTATCTTCTATAAAAGGAGTATCTACTGATGATATTAGATTGTAATGAAAAAGTTCAAAGAAACAAGACAAATCAACTGGTTGAAGAGTTATGGTGAAATCACAAGTCTGAGGTACAGATATAGGCACTAGAAGAGGTAATGAAACATAAGTACCCTTATATGTTTTAGTGTATGAAATGAAAATTTCAAAGGAAAATTTTTTGAATGGCGAAGAATGTAACTACCAAGAAATTTATAAATGATATTCCATTTTTGAATTAATAAATGAATTTTTAATAAATGTAACATCTTATTACTCTTTTTAGGTACTCTTAAATCCCTCTTTTGGTCATTCATTGGTAGGGTCTCATTTAGGGTTTCTTTGGGGAGAAATTTTTGAAATTTTTAGAAATTTTATAATTTATTTGAATTTTTTGCATTATGCACAGTTATTACATGATTTTACAAAACTATACACCCACCTATTAAAACTTGTGCACCCCCACTAGTAGGGTTACATGGTTAGGGAACATAATTTCTAAAATTGTGTCACATCATTTAATTATTATGAAAATTATTTAAAAATCCCATGAACCCTTACATAGGCCCCTAATCAACCCTAATATAGGGTTAGAGGATTTCCTATGTATATGGAGTTACCAATAACAAGTTTTGGCTCCTCCAAACCCTCTACAAACTGGATTGAAGATAGGTGATCATTGTTTTATCTCTCCTTGATAAGATTTATTATCTTATTCCGTCATCCCTCTCTCTTCCTCTCTCCTCCTTAGGGTTTGATAGATCTCTATGTCATTGGAGGATCTAATAACCATTATTTATATCTTGAATCTAAGATTGACTCTTGGATATCTATGTCCAATTTTTTTGTTTTGATATTCCTAATGGAGATATTATGAGAAGTGACCTCTTTTTTTGATAGGTGGTTCCGTTTAAGATTGGCCAATAGATTTACCCACCAAAATTTCTGGATTTAAATTAAATTTCATTCAATGACATTTTGGAAATCATATTGGTTGTGGATTGTGATTTGGATTTTCTATGGAAGGAAAATTTGGGAAAACCCCCAATTCTAGTTCTTTGGATTTTAATTGTGGAATTTGATGAAAAGTTATGAAAATAAATTGTTAAATTGCATTGTTAAATTGACTTTGGATTTGTATTTAAGAAAAGTTGTGTAAATAGTTTGGATAAGGAACCATTTTGTTTTATCCTAGAAAAAGTTATAAATCGATTAAGAACCTACATTTGGTTTTTAAATGGAAATTATCATATTGAAATGTGAAATGGGATAGTTTTATATTAAATAGTTTTAAAATAAATTGTCCATTATTTTTTTAGAACATGAAAACCTTTGTATTTAGTGAGTTATTTGGGATAAAAACACTAGGTAATAATTTCCCTAGAATTTGATTAATGATTTAAAACTATAAAATAAAATTATTGTAAGATCTTATACCCAGTGGGATGTGGGTTAGTCTTATTTCACCAGTGTTGGAGGGATGTGTGTGCACATTTCCATTACCACTATACGAGTGCGTGAGGATCCCATAACCTGGAAATATCATAGCTCTTGGAAGATTACCATGTTTTTCATTTGTGATTATTTTGATAAATATATTCCATTATTTGTAAAAATTTTACATATTACTTGTGAATTTATTTAAACTATTACATATAAAATGTTTATTAATCCATTTGTCGAAATACATCCATTAATTCAAATGTAAAGAATGATTAATTTTAAAAATTATTTTGTATTTACATGCCTATTTAGTTAAAATTGAAATACTTATCTATTTAATTAATTTGTATTCTTATTATGGAATCCTTGTTAATACCCTATTGGGGTTTTATCTCAAACCCTACCAGTTCCTTCAGGGGTTTTTAAATTATCTTCTTTCAGTTTTGAGTAATGGTAAAGCGATAATTAGAGGTGGTTCTTGTTGTTGATCCATGGGACTTGGAGAGATGTTTCAATTGGGGATTGGGTTGATTATCCATTTTTTGTAATTTTATGTTTTTTCATGACCCGACCTTACTCGGGCTCGAGCCGCAACTACCCCAAGCCCGCCTCCATAGGCCCGGGGCTGGCGATAAGCACCGAAGGCTAAACAACTCAGGGCGGACTTTTCCTAAGTACCTGTACACACACACGCAACCCACTCAATGCAATAGTGCAGAGTAAAAGGTAAAGTAAAACATAGTAAGGTGAAACTGCTATATATATAAACCACAAAAGTGCATAGACCTCTAACAGTACAAAGAAAGTGCTGAAGGTAAACTGAAATTAAAATGGGAAAAACACACACCCAACCAGAAAAGTGCCACAACCCGGCAACAGGTAAACAAAAGCAAACACCTGGGAGAGTCCCACACCTAGAACCTGACTATGACCAACGTACGTGGTCTAAGCTCTCGAACTCCTAAGCTCCGCTGAAGTCATGACCAACCTCTCTGTCATCTTCAAAGGCACACCAAGTGCGGGAAAATCCCAAGCAGGGGTGAGTATAAAAATAATCAGTAAGATACCCCGAAGGCTCGAGGGAGAAACAAAAGAGGTAATGAAGGGTGAGCAATAGATCGAACAGGGAATAGTAAAGGAGTACAACAAGGAGTGCAGTAGAGTAACAGTAGAGAGTCCAGATCAACCCAACAAGATAAAGGAGGTAGACTCATCCAGACAGAAGGAGCTGGAAATTGTGAGAAGATGAACTTCTCGTCGAGTATTCACCACCTATAGCAGGAGAGTATACTTTTCCAACCACGAGAAGCTAGACACCGAAAGCACGTGGCATACCCGGAGCATCTTCGCCTCTCCTGGAGTGAGAGTAACCAAGCCCAAGAAGTGGGTACTGGAACAAGGTATATACATATCCATATGCTCAACAAAGAAGCCCGAACAAGGTCGTAAGGGGATCTCTATCCCATAGCTCAGCCCAAAAATTTAGTATCCAACAGTCCCAAAAGTAAACACCGTCAATGTAAAGCATCCCACACATCTGCCCCGAACTGCAAGCCAAATGGCTCAAATCACCGCACCTCGACAATATCCGCTTTTGGTAGCACTAACTAGCCCGCATGGCTTTAGGTCGTGTCACAAGGACGTGTCTCGGTGGGGAAAGAACCACTTGAACTTAAGAGTTCCTGGTTAAGTCAAACCACACCTCTTCACTGTCACAGAGTCAAGAGGTCTGCTCAAAGTAAAAGATGTCACATCACAGACCCATATAAACAAGGGTCTCGCTCCGGTAGTCACGGAGTAAAGCCACAGACTATCCTAGTAGAAAGGACTGATTCTGAAATTCCAATGGGTGACCCACTGCCCTGCCCTGCTGGAGGGTAAATCATAATAAGATATCGGGCGAACCACTGCCCAGCCCTGCTGGAGGGTAAATCATAATAAGATATCGGGTGACCCACTGCCCAGCCCTGCTGGAGGGTAAATCATAATAAGATATCTGGTGACCCACTACCCAGCCCTGCTGGAGGGTAAATCATAATAATATATCGGGTGACCCACTACCCATCCCTACTGGAGGGTAGACCTGGAATAAGTCGATTGGCGACCCACTGCCCAACCTTGCTAGAGGGTAAACCCGGAACTGCTCTGGTCATCCTGATTGGATCGTACAACTCTGGTCAGTAGAACGGGAAGTGGGTATCATACGACCACCCAACTCCAGAACAATTCACCTAATAGAGGTTCAGCACCTGTGCCATCACTGAGTGTCACTAGCACCGCTACCGTGTGTTGGATTGGAGTACGTCCAAAGAAGCCTTCGACCGACGCCCTTTCATATTTCCACATCTAATAAGATCACGTAAGAGGCTCCGCTCACCTAAACGGATTACATCGTTGTAATCCTCATGGTAAAACACGCGAGAGAGACTACTTACTTGCCCAAAATGGTCAACTGGTGAATATGGTACTATTCACTATAGCCAGCCCGTGTGGGGCCTAAACCAAGATCCCAAAACTGAACAAACGGATCGCACTATAGTGATCCCCTCGGAAAAACACACAGGATTGACTACTCAATCGCCCAAAATGGACACCCGGTGGAAAAGGTACTATTCACCATAGACAGGTCGGGTGGGACCCACACCAAGATCCCGAAAAAGGTTGGGCGATCTGTGCCATCACGATGATCTTGGAAAAAAACATCAAATCGACTATTCGTACACCCCAAACGGATGCCTGATGAAAAAGTCACAGTATGCTACACTTAGCTCAAAAGACGGCATGTGGGGCTCATGCCTCAACTCCGACTTCACCACCTGAAACCTCCCCGGACTACATTGTCTCGATTCCAGGGTCACAACGCCGCTGACGTCGTCTAAAACAGACTCCTAATGCAGAATCTGCAACTCCCCGCGTTATACGCAAACGGGGCCCTATGGGGCCCACACCTCGAGCCCGAATTTATGCGGGCAGATTGCATCCTTGCAATACCCTCGTAAAAACACTCAAAAATGAGTTCTCATTCACCCTAAATGGATGTCGGGTGAAAAATGACGTTTCACCGTAAAACGTGCGAACTAGGCCATGTGGGGCCCGCACCATGTCTCCAACCCCAATGCTTCAGAACGCATCTCAAAAAGTCCGCACGAGGACTGGGGTCACACTGCCGCTGACGGTACGTCAATCAGACTTCCCAAACTGGAGTTAGGTCCGACGCAACAATAATTAATTAATTAATTAAATAATTGTTCGTATAAATCATTTCGTGCCACCGAGCAATGAAACCAAACCGCAATGGCTCCAAACCAACATTGGAAGGACCATCACAGCTCCGAGGCCACCGCGCCTCTGACGGCACGTCAAACGGATATCCGGCATGCGATCCACGTCCGTCGCAACATTAATAATAAATTTATTATTATTAAATTAACATGTTTCGGTCACCCGCCTTCAGGCACGGAACCCAAAAACCCAGTAACCCACTTCAAACAGACCGCCTCGCCGATATTAACTCACGGCCACAAAGGGCGTGTCAAACGGACGCACCGTTTGGAAATTACGGCCCCCCGAATGCAAGGGGGGCCTAACCGGGCCGGTTCACCTCGACCGGCCCGGTCCGAACCGCCAGCCCGCGGCCCAGCCGCGGGTACAGCCCATTATGCCGCGGCCCGCTGTCCGCGGAACACGTCAAAACACCGGACCTGAGCGGGTCTGGTTCTCCTCAACTGACCAGCCTTTCGGTCGGTCTCCGTCACCCACCAGGTCCCGCAAAAGGCATGTCCTGGTTTCCTTCCGTAGCCCCCAAGGTCGCCGCCTCAGATCCTCCCCACCGACCGTGACAGGCCGCAGGTCCTCCTGCACCACCGTTCGACACCACGCCCCACCACTCGCCTGACCGCCTTCCTCCTTTGCTCGACCGCTGTCACCCTCATCCCGTCGTGCCGCTCGACCGCGAGCCCCGACCACCCCCGCTGGCACGCCCTCGAGGAAGCTGGCCCGCCAATGCCTGAGGACCGCCGCGCTACATTCCCTAGACTTTCGAGCTGGCATGCAAAGCTGTCGGACAGCCGCTACGCTGGGCCGCCGCCGCTCGGATGGATGGAATGTCGCTGAAACCACCTAAAAACTCGCTAACCTCGAATTGCAACTACGGACGCCTCGGTACTCCAAATTTAATTCTGAGGGGTGCATTGGGAAGCTCAGAATGTGTACTACTCATTTATGGGATTTGATTGAAGATCAACAACAAATAGACGCCATAATTCAACTTGAAACAAGGTTTCGAAGATTAAAACCTTAAACGGAAAACTCTTACCACTTTGGGCGTATCCCGGAGCTTCGCCGCACATTTCACGCCTTACCGTCGCCGTTCCCATCTTGATTGGAGGAGGAGGAGGAGGTTGAGGGTACGAGGGATTCACCAGGGGGTGCCAAAATGAAGGAGAGGGGAGGGTGGGTTATGTTTAAATAATGGAGAATTAATTAATTAATTAGTTAGTTTAAACCTGCAATTTAACCCACATCCGAAACTCTTTACGGGGTCGATGTTAAGCCTCCTCTAGGGTAAACACCACCTCCTGAGCACAATTGTAGTCTCGGAATTTT
Organism: Viscum album; assembly: GCA_963277665.1. NCBI lineage: Eukaryota > Viridiplantae > Streptophyta > Magnoliopsida > Santalales > Viscaceae > Viscum > Viscum album. The sequence continues at coordinate 746,301,333 of OY728143.1, forward strand.
AATCCAAGGCCTTATTTGAATGTTATAAAACATAAAGTCTGAGGCCGCTAAATTATGAAAATGCCCCTGGAGGCATCTTTCACAGAAGGCCCGTGCCCGCGAAAGTTACACCCCTCCTAGGGTAAACGACGTGCTCTAGAATAAACAGTGCCCTCAGTTTTCCGATCCAAGCCACCGTTTAAGAGATACTTGAGTTTAACCATTAAACGAATAAATTAATTATTTTATTTATCAGTTTGACATTCCGGTAACGGGCGAGGGGTCCCAATGTCCTACACTGACATGTTTTATGTCATTCCTAGGGTAAACACCACATTCCTGACCCATCTGTACTCTTGGTTTTTTGATCTGAACTACGGTTTAGGACTTATCTCATTTATTTGGCGTGCCCAGTATGAACACACTGAAAATTTAATTCTGGCCACACCGGGGCTCGTAATCGCACGTCGTCTGAAGGCACTGCTCTGGAATAATATCAAGAATATTCCAAAGTATTTTATAGCCAAAAACCAGGTTCTTACATGATTCCCTACTTTAATATTTTCGTCCCCAAAAAGCAAAACCAAGGAACAACATAGGGTACTAAGCCCGCACTTGGCTCTCCCGTACCCAGAAGAACTTTTGCACAGTCTCGCGTCACTGCACACAGACTAAAGAATTTGATCTGTTCATGCGAGTTCTACCCTTTCCGATGACGTGCATAAGAGTACGCACACATATCCTCAGGTAAGCCACGCGGGTGACGTCGTGCACCCACTCCATACATTGGGGTTAAAGCAAGGCGGTAGGGAACCTCGTCATCCCTTCGCACAATCTCAAATGGCCCGAAGGCTCTCAGGGGTAGCTCACCTTCCCGACCGAACCCCTACGTCGCATACCGCGACTGGAATCACTGCCCGCACCTGGAACAAGGCACTGTGATTCCCTCCTTCAGAAATATCCATATGGTGGAACACCCAAGGATATCTAGTCATGCATGGTCTTATAGTAGATGTCCCATATCCCCGACTCTCTTACACGCTTAGAGAGCGAAGGAGTCGACACCATTGACTAAATAAAAGGTTCCACATCTTATATTCTACTAACACAGGGTTACACCGACACCCCACGTCACCCTGGTAACAACTCAAGCAAGGAGCAGGGAGAAAGAGAATTCCACACACAGATTCTAATAATTCTACTGAAAAAAGTAGAAGAACCGTAGAACGTACACCTCATGCTCTGCAGGATCGTAGACATCCAAAGCTCACATCTATCCGAGGTCCCAACTTTCAGCTCCCGGAGCCTGACATAGACTGCCTAGTGGTGATGGAAAGGACTTGTGATGTCGTTCTCCACTTCCAGCTCCTCCCGCTCCTCTGCTAGCACCACATCTCAGGGTGCTACTCCGATCACTGCGCTGCCTCTACCACGGTGGTGCACCTGCTTCCTGCCCGATATTCTCAGCGTGCCTAGTCGGGCAGTCCCGCACCAGGTGACCTCGCCCATCGCAAGCATAGCATCGTCTATCTCTGGGCTGCATTGGTTCCCTCCAGTTCCACTGTGCTGTACGACCATGCCCCTGAGTCTGGTTTTTAGAAAGCCACATGCGTCGAGGTTCTTCTTGCCGACGTCCGCTAGTTGCGGCAGACGTCTCGGCTCCATCGTGCCTGTTGCCACCACCAACTGTAGAATGTGACAGGAAGCTCTCTGTCACCAGTGCCTGCTCTAGCACCCTGACATATGTGGAAATGACCAAGGGTACTATAACAGGACGAATCTCTCTGTCGAGACCCTGTTCGAACTTCTGCACTCGGAAGTTGTCGTCATGGACCAAGTCCAGGTAAAATCGTTCACGGTCTGCGAAACTAGCCATGTACTCGGCCACCGACATCCCTCTCTACTGAAACTGCATGAGCTTCTGAATCCGAATGGAGCATAAGCAGGAGGGGAAAAACACATCATGAAACAACAACAGAAAGTCGCCCCACGAAAGCGATGACTCGTCAAGAAACTGTGTCACCAGACTCCACCAACGCCAAGATGCTCCGCAGAAAAGGATGGCCGACAAAGCCACCATAAGATCTGTCGGCGTCTGCACAAGCCTGAAAAGGCAAACCACTATCTCCAGCCAAAGCTCTGCTGCCTGAGGGTCTAGCTCACCACCGAAACTTAGTGGTCTCTATCGCTGGAACTCACGGTGCACGCTCAACCTGCGCTCAATCCCCATCTTCTCTGCTAAAGGTCTCTGCTGCTCACTAGGTGGGGGTGCTACTACCATCCCACCCGGAGAAAGGGGCTCACATGATGGGTCCTAGACTGAGGCCTCATAGCTCACATGGTCATCGTCCTGAACCAATGCTGGTATACTGGATGGCTGTCTTCGTGGAAACATTCTGAATATTATCAAGGAGTGTTGCAATTAGATGAGCATATATGTATATAACAGTAACAACAATGGGGAGCTGACTTAAGAAGGAAAGTCAAAGACTCAATCCTATGTGATGCACAAACCAATTTTTCCTTGCAATAAGTGTCTCAGCATGACGAGTCGACAAGAGGGTTGTCAAGGTCCTGGTGAATGGATACGTCGGTCGCTGCACCATCACTGCACTCCTTGGCCTGAGAGCCATTCTCGAGACATGTTAACACAGTTGCCCTAAATCCAAACCAATTCCTTTTTAGGGACGTCCGAACAGTGTCCCAAGGAACGAACTTCCTTTGATAAAACTTTTCATGACCCGAACCCACTCGGTCTCAAGCCGCAACTACCCCAATCCTGCCTCCATAGGCCAGGGGCTGGCGACAAGCACCGAAGGCAAAAAAACTCGGGGATGCCTTTTCCTAAGTACCTGTACACACACACGCAACCCACTCAATGCAATATTTCAGAGTAAGAGAGAAAGTAAAACATAGTAAGGTGAAAATGCTATATATATAAACCAAAAAAGTGAATAGACCTCTAACAGTACAAAGAATGTGTTGATGGTAAACTGAAAAGAAAAGTGGAAAAACACACACCCAACCAGAAAAGTGCCACAACCCGGCAATAGGTAAAAAAAGAAAACACCTGGGAGAGTCCCACACCTGGAACCCGACTACGACCACCGAACGTGGTCCAAGCTCCTAAACTCCTAAGCTCCGCTGAAGTCACAACCAACTTGTCTGTCGTCTGTAAGGGCACACCAAGTGCGGGGCAAAACCCAAGCAGGGGTGAGTATAAAAATACTCAGTAGGATACCCCGAAGTCTCGAGGGAGCAAAAAAGGAGGTACCAAAGGGTGAGCAGTAGATCAAATAGGGAATAATAATAGAGTACAACAAGGAGTGGAATAGAGTAATAGTAGAGAGTCCAACTCAACCCAAAAAGAGAATGGAGGATGACTCATCCAGACACAAGGAGATGGAAATGGTGAGAAGATGAACTTCTCATCGAGTCTTTTCTACCTATAGCAGGAGTGTAGACTTGTCTAACCACGAGAAGCTAGTCCTGAAAAGCACGTGGCATACCTCGCGCGTCTTCACCTCTCTTGGAGGGAGTGTAACCAAGACAAAGAAGTCGGTACTGGAACAAGGTACATACATATCCATATGCTCAACAAGAAGCCTGAAAAATGTTGTAAGGGGATCTCCATCCCGTAGCTCAGCCCAAGAAAGTGAGTAGCCAACAGTCCAAGAAGTAAACACCATCGATGTACAACATCCCACACGTCTGCCCCGAACTATGAGCCAAGGGGCTCAGATCACCGCACCTCGACACTGTCCACTTTGGGCGGCACTGACTCGCCCTCACGGTTTTAGGTCGCATCACAAGGACACGTCTCGGTGGGGAAAGAACCCCTCAAACTTGAGAGTTCCGAGTTAAGTCAAACCACACCTCGTCACTATCACACAATCGAGAGGTATGCTCAAAGTCAAAGCTTTCACATCACTGAACTGTATATACAAGGGTCTCACTCTGGTAGACCTAGAGTAAATCCACAGACTAGCCTAGTAGAAAGGACTGGGTCTAAAATGCCAACGAGTGACCCACTGCCCAGCCCTACTAGAGGGTAAATCATAATAAGATATCTGGTGACCCACTTCCCAACCCTGCTGGAGGGTAAATCATAATAAGATATCGGGTGACCCACTGCCCAACCCTGATGTAGGGTAAATCATAATAAGATATCGGGTGACCCACTACCCAGCCCTGGTGGAGGGTAGACCTAGAATAATTCGATAGGTTACCCACTGCCCAACCCTACTGGAGGGTAAACCCGGAACTGCTCTGGTCATCCCAACTAGATGGTATGACTCTGGTCAACAGAATGAGAAGTGGGTATCGCGCGGCCACCCAACACTAGAACAATTAACCTAAACGGTCAGCTGGTGAAAATGGTACTATTCACTATAGCCAGCCTGTGTGGGGCCTACACCAACATCCCAAAACTGAACAAACGGATCGCACCACTGTGATCCTCTCAGAAATACACACGGGATTGACTACTCAATCGCCCAAAATGGACACTCGGTATAAAAGGTACTATTCACCATAGACAGGTCGGGTGGGACCCACACCACGATCCTGAAAAAGGGCGGGTGAACTATTCCATCACGATTCTCTCATAAAAACACATCAAATCGATTATTCATACACTCCAAACAGACGCCTGATAAAAAAGTGAAAGTACGCTGCACTTAGCTCAAAAGATGGCTCGTGGGGCCCATGCCTCAACTCCGGCTTCACTGCCTAAAACCTCCCCAGACTACATTGTCTCGATGGCAGGGTCACAACGCCACTGAAGACACCTAAAATGGACTCCGGTGCAGAATCTACAACTCCCTACGTTATATGCAAACGGGGCCCTGTGGGGCCCACACCTCGAGCCCAAATTTAGGCCGACGAATTGCGCCTTTGCAATACCCTTGTAAAAAACACTCAAAAATTAGTGCTCACTCACCCTAAATGGATGGTGGGTGAAAAAGTGACGTTTCACCGTAAAACGTGTGAACTAGGCCATATAGGTCACACACCATGTCTCTAACCCAAATGCTTCGGAAAGCATCTCAAAAAGTCCGCACAAGGACTGGGGTCACGCTACCACTGACGGCGCGTCAATCGGACTTCCCAAACATTAGTTAGGTCCAATGGAACAATAGTTAATTATTTATTTAATTAATTGTTCGTATAAAGCGTTTCGTGCCACCGAGCAATGAAACCAAACTGCAAGGGCTCCGAACCAACTTTGGAAGGACTGTCACAGCTCCGAGGCCACTGCGCCTCTGACGGCCAGTTAAGTGAACGTTCGGCATGCGAGCCATGTCTGTCGCAACATTAATAATAAATTTATTATTAATAAATTAACGTGTTTCAGTCACCTGCCTTTGGGCATGAAACCCAAAAACCCAAAAACCCACTTCAAACAGACCGCCTCACCGATACGAACTCACGGCCGCAAACGACACGTCAAACAGATGCACCCTTTGGAAATTACGGCCCCCCAAATGCAAAGGGGCATAACCCAGCCGGTTCACCCCGGCCGGCCCAGTCAGAACCGCCTACCCATGGCCCAGCCGCGGGTCCGGCCCGTCACGCCACGGCCCGCTAGCTGCGACCCGTCTCAAACCACCGGACTCGAGTGGGTCCGGTTCTCCTCAACCGACCGTCCTTTCGGCAGGTTTCTGTCGCCCAACAGGACCCGCAAAAGGTGGGTCATGGTTTCATTCTGAAGCCCCTAAGGTCGCCGCCTCAGATCCTCCCCACCGACTGTGACAGGCTGTGGGTCCTCCTGCTCCGCCGCTCGACACCGCGTCCCACTGCTCGCCCGACCGCCTTCCCCCTTCGCTCAACCGACGTCGCCCTCAGCCCGTCGTGCCGCTCGACCGCGAGCCCCGGCCGCCCCGCTCGCACACCCTCAACGAAGCTGGTGCGCCACTGCCTGAAGACCATTGTGCCACACGCCCTGGACTATTGGGCTGGCGCGCGAAGCCGCTGGATCGCCTCTACCCTGGGCCGCCGCGGCCTGGATGGCCGGAACGTCGCCAAAAACCACCTATAAACCCTCTAACTTCGAATTGCAGCCTCAGATGCCTCGAGACTTGAAAATTAAGTCCGAGGGGTGCGTTGGAAAGATCAGAATGTATACTACTCATTTATGGGTTTTTTTCGAAGATCAACATCAAATAAACGCCATAATTCAACTTTAAACATGGGTTCGGATATTAAGACATAAAACGGAAAACTCCGACCTCTTTGGGCGTAGCCCGGAGATTCGCCGCACGTTCCGCGTCTTGTCACCGCCACTCCCATATTGATCGGAGAAGGAGGAGGAGGTTGAGGGTGAGAGGGATTCACCAGGGGGTGCCTAAATGTAGGAGAGGGTAGGGTTGGTTATGTTTAAATAAAGGAAAATTAATTAATTAATTAATTAGTTTAAACCTCCAATTTAACCCGCATCCGAAACTCTTGGCAGGGTCAAGTTTAAGCCTCCCCTAGGGTAAACACCACCTCTCTAGCACAATGGAGGTCTCGGAATTTTAATTCGAGGCCTCGTTCAAATGTTATAAAACATAACGTCTGAGGCCGCTAAATTACTAAAATGCCCTTGACGGCATCTTTCACAGAAGGCATGCGCCCACGAAAGTTACACCCCTCATAGGGTAAATGGCATGCTCTGGACTCAACGGTGCCCTCAGTTTTCCAATCCGAGCCACTATTTAAGAGATACTTGAGTTTAACCATTAAATAAATAAATTATTTATTTTATTTATCCGTTTAATGCTCGGTAACGGGCGAGGGGTCCCAACGTCCCGCGCAGACATGTTTTATGTCGTTCCTTGGGTAAAAACCCCATTCTAGACCCAACAATACTCTCGGTTTTATGATCTGAACTATAGTTTAGAATTTATCCCATTTATTTGGCGTGCCCAGTGTGAACGCACTAAAAATTTAATTCCGGCCACACCGGGGCTCGAAATCGCACGCCGTCTGAAGGCACTAATCTGGAATAATATCAAGAATATTCCAAAGTCTTTTATAGCCAAAAACCAAGTTCTTACATTTTTACTTTGGGTTTATATACCTGTTTCACTTCTGGTCATGTTCTTTTTGTGGAGTTTTCTTTTCAGAATACTAACTTGTTTCCACTTCTTCAATTTTTTTGTAGGAAAATTATTCCCACCTTTATCTTGTGTGATTACAGATGAATTTCACCAATATGGGGGGATTGGGAATTCCCTTTGGTCCATGTCATGGTCATCTTGGGTATCTTAGTACTAGGGTATCCGGGCATGTTTGAGAAAAAGTAGTGTCAAAGGTGTGGGTTAAGCATCTTGCATTGATGTCAGTATGTAGTTGTGAAATCTTGTCAGGACATAGGAGGTAGTTAAGATTGAGTGCCTAGACATATCTCATCATAATGAGCCTTAAGTCAATAGGGGTGATTTGGGAAAGTAATATTTAGGACTAGTTCTTGTCCTATCATTTTTTGTGGATATGTTCAAATCCAAATATTCTATTCTTATCTGTTGGGATTATTTTTTCCTATAGCACTGCTTGAGTGTTAATATAACATATTTAATGTTTTCTGCTAATTCTATATAGAAACATTCCTCTGAGAAGATGTGTAAATCAAATCAAGGAGGAATCTATTGATGAACCAGAATAGAAATTTCCTACTGTGGACAAGTATTTGGTTGAGGTTATCGTGCACATTATGAAAGCTCTAGGACAGGGACCTACACCCGCTCACATTTAGGCTCCAACTGTCTATTTAACGCCCTGACCCCATAATCTTGGACTCGGTACATCATTTTAATACATTGGCATGATTATAAAAAATAAAATTTTAAAGGATTAAATAGTTTATCATTTTTTGGAAATCCGTATTACATAAATGAATTTTAATTTCAATTCACAACATAAAATAAAACATTGATAATGCTTTGAGAATTCCATTATTCTCCTACATTAAACTTGTATATAAAAAATAATAAACAAATTAGAATATTTTGAAAATAAAACATAACAAATGGGTGATATCGTATTCTCACTAAGGGTAAACAAAACAGTGGAAGCTTTCATAAATAAGCATAAACCTTTTATGCAAGGTATAAAACTGAAACGCATGCCCTTTAAACATGATCTTTGGAATAATATGTAATGAATTAATAACATAATTCCATTTAAACATCCACAAGGATATTCTACTATTCAAATAATCACATGTAATACTAATAACTAATCTCAAAATAAGTGAATGCATACTTATGTACATCTAAAACATACCATCAAGGCCTTGTCCAATACATATGAAAATAAATGGTTATGTCCTTGTACAAGTCCATATTAAAAATAAATGGGAAAGACCTCAACAAAGTACATATCTAGTTTGTCTCATCAGACATATTGATGCATTGAGGGACTATAGCTATCCCCACCCATCACTTACTAAGTTCAGTGCATTCCTCATATTAAAAGGGTGAATCATAACCAACATATAAATTCATATTAAAACTAGTATATATAAAATGATAATACATTATCCACAAACAATGAATGGAGTCAAAATAGCACATCCATGATCAAACTTATCCTAAACCCTTCCATAAAATTTGTTAGATTGTATCATAATAAGTGAACCCCAATAAATAATAAAATCAAATGAATTATGTTGATATAGATGAAAATAATATAATAAAATGATTGAAATTTTTTTGAGAGAAATTACCCTTTCTAAATTTAAAATCATTAAAAAGATATGATATTATAAAACAAAACATTTCCTTTAAAGATAAACTTTTAAGCATGTTAGGGAAGCATAAAAATTTTAAGGTGTGCCGATGGAGTAAAAATGTGCTCACACCGCATAAGTTAAAATATTATTCATTTCATCAAAAAAGTTGTAAAGTACCTCATTTGGAAAATGAAAAAATATTCCATTCAAACCATTTTATAAAAAGTCAAACCCCAGTAACAATTAATTTAAACAATTATAGATGAATAATAAGTACTTTTTGAAATAAATTTTTAAAAAACATGGACATGGATGATAAATATTTCCATGTACATACTTACATATAATCAATCTCAAATAAAAATTAGATTGTGAAATTAACCCTTACCTCGTAGTTTCATTTAGTTGGATGTCATTTATCCTCCTGTATAATGGTTTAAAATTTTTATTAATTTACACTAGAACCATATCCATTATTTATGATATCATATATGGTTCATTTAAGACTTTATATTTCTATTTTATTAACAATTACAAGTTAAAGCATCATTTTGTGTAATAACCGTTTTGTTAATCATATGTGTTTCAATTTGTTATTCTTCATCATGATACTTAGACCATGATTTAATTACTTATAGAATGTTAAAAATTATATATACATCACATATATTTAGTATATAAATATATATATATATATAATATATGAAATGGAATACACCGTTCATGGAGATGGTGGGTCGTACGCACGCATGAATATTGTTTCCATTTTCATATCGTATTAAATGGAAGAAAGTAAATGAAATATATGTATATATATATATTACTATTATAGTAGCATTATTATCTACTCAATTTCATATTTGTTCTTTATATATTTTTATAATCATTCTTGAATGGGTAAAATGGAAGATGAATCTCATCGCGTCGTGGATACCGTAGGACGTATATATACACTAGCGACAATATCATTCCCTTAATGATAAAAGGGTAAGAAAATGGATGGTATGTTACTTATACAGAATAAATATCCTATAATATTTATTATTTATATCCATTATATTCCTCATTATACCTATCCAAATAAATTGGTAATGAAAAACAAATTAAACCACAATGTGGAGATGGTAAGTCGTACATACGCACACATGGTGATATTATTATTCATAGGATGGATAAATGGAGGAATATGGTTTTCCTAGAATAATAATAACATATTAGAGTATATATGATACTCTATTTATTACTTTAGTATGGAAATAACATAGTAAGTGGAATTATAATAAATAAGAAAATTTAATTAAATTGGTATAATAATGACCTCTTCTTCGAGTATCTTCTTTTTTATTTTCACAAAAGGACTCCTAAGGTTGGATTTATGAACAAATTATGGAAAATAGGATGAATTGAGGTATGTTAAGAGAAATGGTGTTGTTTTTATGAGAAAAATGGTTTTATAGTTTATAATAATTGAGAATGAGAGGTTCCCTTTTATAAGATAGGGGAGTAGAACTTTAATAAACTCTTAAAATAGTGAATTAATATAATTTAAATTTCAATTAAAAATGGATCCAATGTGAAATTTTTAAAATCTAAAATTGGTATGGATCTAAATCCTATGAACCGGTAGATTTTATACAAATTTGGATCACAAAATTAACCTTCTTTTTTTATTTAGCCTTTGTTAACCCCTTTAACTTGTACCATGTTAACTTGGATTTTTCTCTTTAGGGTTAATATACTTACAATAAAATGAAAAAATAACCAACATTGAAATATTTATGACACATTTACTGTTATCCTGGTTATTTTTTAAATTATATATTTTTATTAACTTTATATCATTCAATAAAATATTATTTTATTTAATCTCATTTATGTCAATTTTGACACTATTTAATACATGTCTTTTTAAAAAAGCATACCAACTTAATTCCTTTGAAAAACTAAATTAACACATATATGACATGTCAAAGTCAACCAAAACATTCGTTTATGGAATCAAATATCTAAAATTATATTTATTTTAATATTATTAATATCATTTGATAATTATTCCTTTAATAAATCAATTACTGCAACATCATTATGTCGCCATTTTATTTAATTATTTATTTTAAAAATTTATAAATAAATTTACATGATTTAGATAAAAAAATTATCTTTCTAAATAATGTTTAGATTCAACCATATAACTCATATATCCTCCTATTAGTAATTAAATATTTATTAAAATTTGAGTATTACATTTTTAAGTCTTCTATAAATAAAATATTATAGATGTTATAATCTAGAACAATTGGATAAAAAAGGATAATAATTTCAAAAAAAGGGTTGATTTTAATATAAACACACTTATCCAATCAAACTAGGAAAAGTTTTAGGGTAATTTTATGTTATTATAATATTAATTTTACCTTTAATTACCCAATTTACCATTAACCATTGTAAATAAATAAAAATTTATAAAATTTACTATTCACCAAAAAATTATTTTGATCCAATGAGACTATATATATCATAATTATTACAACCATGTGTTTCTTGTTTTTCAAAATTCAACCCACATAAGTTGCTAAATTAACTTTAAACTTCATGTGGTGAGAAGGCAGGTAAAAGAGGCTTAAAAGTTCAGTAAGTTTTTATTTATTATTTTAATATAAAATGTTTCCAATGACCTAAATTGAATTAATATAAACATTATTAATATATTTTTTCTTTAAAATAAATTTAATTTATAATAATTATTTAAACAGACAATTTACTTTTTAACTATAACGTTGTATTTTCACTATTTATAAAAAATGAAACATTTCAGAAAAAAAAATCATCCCTAGATAATCTTGATATTTAAAATTCAAAAATGAAATCAATTTTGAAAAAAAAATTATAAATTTTATAATGTGGTCAATATTATTCATTATTTTTATAAACAAGTAGTTTGGTCGATTAAAGTCCAGTCGAACTCGGTGTTGTGTGCAGCGCAATCTATTGAATTTAAATAAATAGAAACATAGCAGGAAATGTTGCACTGTTAAATTACCACGTAAATTAACAAATTTAATCCTAGAAATTTTCAAATCTTTGTTTTGTAACTATGGTTTTTTATTTAAGATTCCTTTATTGAAATCCCACACCGAAATAAGGGTCGATAAAACATCCACTTTAAAATAATTCAAGGGAAGTATAAAGGTTACCTGAGATAACTTATTAAAGGGTAAAATGTAGGAAAACATGGATATGAAAGAAAAGTATAACCAATATTTTCTAATGGAGAGTGATAGAGAACATTATTAGGAGAAATTTCACAATCACAAAGCTACAAATATGCAATGATCTAAGGGACCATTTGATTCATTGTAAAAAGTAATAGGATAGAATTTTTTGGTTTCAAGTTACTTTCCCTAGATTTGAAGAATTAATTTACATCATATAAAAGTAAAATAAGGAAACATAATTATTTTAGTTGCATATATTCATCCTTTAACCAATTTCTACCATAAACTCAAATTTCTCTCCAAAAAATAAAAAAAATCCAATATATTCTATTTATCTTAATCATATAGGTTTCCAAAAATGAACTTGTAATTAATTTTTTATAATTTATAAATTAAGATAACTATTTTATATTAACTAAGACATATCATAGGCTAGTGGTAGGTGATGTACTCTTTTCTCCTTTCGGGTGGGGGTTCAAGTGTCACAACCTTACCGGATGTGATGGGTTGTCGCCCGACATGTGTGTTTTCGTTTTTATAAACCTATATTATTGTAACATTACAAAAATAAACATAAGAAATGTTTTAACATTAAATAACAATATTAAATGTTGAAATTATTCAATTCCATCCATTAGGCTTATCCAAAATACTTCTATCCAACATAACAGTCAAAAAAGGTCTCTAAATTTCAAAAATCAATCTTAACCTCATATTTTACTCAAACAACATAATTCTTATCTTATTGTCACATACCAAATATATGAATACATTGATCATATAAAACCCTTAATTAAAATATTAATACTTACAAATCCATAAAAAGAAGTACTTCAGTACAATCATTATATATAACATGATTCTTATAACCGTAATATAAAAACATATTTTTCCACTTAAATTATAGTTATAGCATAAGATTGACCTTTATCTCTTTTGTTATTCTAATATATGTTTCCTTGATTCTTTGGAATTTTTTTTTATTAATTTCACATCTCTTTACAATTATATCATTTCACATTTACAGCTTCTTTATTTCCCTTACAATCACTAGATTGGTAAAATTTCACTCCACACATGATCGAAAATCCCATTCCTTTCAGGAAAGTACTAGAGTGTTTCTTCATAAAATTATCACCTACGGGGAAATCCACCTTTACCTTTTTCCCATTATCTATATATTTCTCCACCATTATCTTCTTCTCTTTCTTTCCCTTAAAGTGTAAGACATAGAATATTCTTTCTCTATCTTGATAACACATGAGACTATATCTTCATATGATAAGAAAGTGTGGGAGACCAATTCCTTTTGGATAAATGGATTTAACCCATTAAAGAAATGATAAATCATACTCCTTGGGTTATGTATATAGACTGTAGAATATCTTTATAATCTTGTGAATTTGGATTCATATTTAGAAACATTCATATCCTCTTTTTGTCTCAGATTCAACAATTGCCTCTCCATATCCACTCTCAGTTCACGAGGGAAATACATTCCCAAGAAAATTTCTTTAAAATCCTTCAATTCCATAATTTAAATTTCATCCTCATATTTTGTGTTTTGAATCAGTGACCACTATCTATCCACATCTCTGGAGAGATGATAAACTGCCTTGACAACAATCTCTCATTCGTTGCTTCTTAAAGTAAGAAATATCTTCTACAAAGAACTTATCAATTGTTAATATATAAATGGATATTTATCCCCATTGAATGTTATAGGCTATTGTATCATGAATAAATATTTAATTGTTCCGCCATGTTGTGTGTAACACCCCAAGATTTCATAGTGTGTTATTTCTTCAAAATAATTCAATAACTTTCACTACATGCAACACCATGTTCAAGCACACCATGACTTACCAAACAAGCCGTTCAAAAGAGGTTATGAATAGTATTAGATAAATTTTAATGTTTATATAATCCTTATAATTTTAGAATCCATATTATGAGTTTCTTAGATATAATGCAAGAACAAATTCATTTTCAGTATTGCACTTTTATCAACTTTAATAGTGAACCCTTTTTAAATACTATATTTTAAACTTTTTGACTAAATGGGGACATCAAAAATTTAAAATGAAACATCCCAAGCTTCCACGGTACGCTTTCTTTGAATAATACAGTAGCGTGTGTTGTACGCAACCTTGAGTTTTAACACACACCACAACCAATCAAACTAGCCGTTATGAATAGTAATACCTAATTTTTGAAATTATATATATTTTATATTTAAAAATGTACTTCATTTTTGGATTCGGAATATCGAAATTATCCTAGGGTGAAATTTTGGTACTTTTCGGATAACTTTTATATTTTGATGAATAGTGAAAATTACTAAATTTTAATTAAAAACAACTTTTTTAATCAAAATAATTAATAGTGATAAATTATGAATTTGAGTGGTTTTAAAGTATATTTAGAATATATTTTTACCATTTAATATAATGTTGGTCATTGGACATAATTTTACAATTAAACCGAACATAAACGAGTGTCAATCTTTTGATAGTTATTATCTCTTAAAAACACGCTTTTTGTTTTGACAGCGGGATTTAATTTTAAATTAATTTCTGCCACTTCTGTGTTTTGAATTTAGGAAAATGGATTCCATATTTGGAATCAGGATGTTAAAATTGTGTAAATAGGTAACTTTTATTTTTAGACATTTTGAATAATTACTGCGGTAAATATTTTATTTACCATGGTTAAGGGTAAATCCGGTAAATAAGGGTTAAAAAAAATAATATTATAATAATACTAAATTACCCTAAAACGTGTCTTAACCCTATTGGTTGATACATGGTCGACCATGGGAATCTTTGGGTCTATTTTGGGACCCCATGGATCCACTTGTAAGTGATAATGACACTTTATTTTTATTTAGTTAAAATGAATACAAAAATGACACAAGCATATATCTTTTAGAACAACAATTGTTACATAGGGTTATATATGTTGGATTTTAGATTATAAATATTCATTAGAAAGATAAAAAGATTTTCTACATAATGATATTTTATTTATAATTTTTAGACATTAAATAATTTATTTTATTTATGACACAATGATGATGCAGTAATTACTATAATAGTGAAAAATTAAAATAATTGATATTATAAACACCCAAATAAATATAATATGAAACTTTTAATGAATTAAACTAATTTTCTAAGATAATATGATATATTAGGATTGATTTAATTTACTTTTTTCGAAGTAATCAATCTGTTATGAGTTTCACAAAAATCAACTATTGAATAGTGTCAAAATTGACATAAAAGAGTTCTTAAAAAAATATTATATTATTAATTGATATTAAATTCCTAAAAATCTAAGGTTCGTCCAAGAGACTTATATTATGATAGGTTAATCATTAATGGACCACTTGGGGGTCGCTTGGATGTATATAGTAAGTTTATTAACCATATTATATAAAAATACAAAGAGACATTGTAAAAGTGAAACTAATTAACTTAGAGTTAATACTTAAAGATAAGGTTAATATAAGTACCCAAACCTGTCTAAATTCTATTGGATGAGTTGTTTTCGACCTATCCCCACCTCATACTTTGAATAGTCAACTTTGTAACCTTTGGAAACCGAATATGAATTTATTATAAATTAATATTTCTAGCTTTTCCAAAGGTGCCCCTCACCCCTCTTATAAAAGGGCACTCCTCCTTCTCATTTCCTCACACCTCTCAAGCCACTTGGCTCGTCCAAACTCTGCCCAACTAAGCTCCCCACATCCCTCTCCTCCTCCTTGAAGCTTCCCCTTAGGCAGAAAGCATTTCAAGAAGTCCTTTGGTTCCAACCAAAGTGAGTTACCTAAATTAAAGGTAACAATTTCTCTTAAAGTATTTTCATTTATTTTGCTTCTCCAACCCCCAAAATCTTTTTATTTCCTTTATTTTATAACAACACCAGTATCCTCAATATACTAGGATGTTGTTATAAGAAGTATTCAAACTACACATTCACACAACTCCATCTAATGGATGATGAACATAATGTTTCTGTGGATGGCAAACTAACGCCTCACGAAACGATGATTGTTCAAATACATCTTACCGCCTCTCATGGTGGCCATTAGGATGGAACTGTAATTAAATATGATATTAATGATATATATTTTATATATAAGCTTCTGTAATTCCATTTTATTTCATACCATTATTCGTTTCATGTTGTATATACATACGATAATTTCATTTGAGGAAGTGCGGACTACCGCCCCCTTAAAATGATATGACTCGTTCATACCACACATGGAACGTATAAAGGATGGTGTAAATGAACTTAAGTAACATATATAAAATATTATATTATACTGGAATAGTAATATACCTATGTATAATTTGGATTCGATTCTTTTAAAATAAAAATTAAATGGAAGTAGCGTTCGTGCGTACGTACGGACTACCGTCTCCACGAACGCGATGAGATTCATTCTCCATCGTATAATTTGATGATTTAAAAATGATGTTTAAGAACTTGATACCATTCTGGATATGAATAATATACATCCCATTAATAACGAATATGTCTCACATAACAAAGAATATAAAGTAAAATGAACCCGTTAACACCCGAAATGACGATAATTCTAAAATATTATTAACAAATCAATGATAAAAGATCATATATGATATCATATTAAAGTAAATGATTCTTTTATTATTCAATAACAATTATTTCACCATTATACAGGAGGTAAACCTACCATCGACCAAGGAAAAAGTACAATGTAAGGGATTTTCTTATCTCACTTTCAATTCCGTGAGATTTCCATTGTTCGCCACTAAATTATTAAAAGTGGTGTATTGTGTACTGCCATTTGATATATATTATCATGATTATCTTTATATTCATGTTATTCTGTAAATCATTTGGTGGTTATTAACTTTTGTCCATATGACTCAGTTGATTAACGTGGTAAGGGGTTTCTTATCTCACTTTTAATTTCGTGATATTTCCATTGATCACCACTTAATTATTGCATGTGGTGTATGTGTACTGCCCATGATTGTATTAATTGTGTAATATACTTTAATTTATGGGTATTTACATCATCATGGTATGATACTTCTTTCATGGGTGTATGTTTCGTATGTTACCTAATCGGTAAGGGAATTTGAGATTTCAATTTCCACTCATTCGGCTTTACGCATATTTCATTGATTATATTACTCCAAGATTATGTGTGGAATCACTATTCATTTGATTATGTCATAATTTCCACTCCCCTTCCTGTGGATATACTTTTGATACACATAATCACTCTATTGATAATTCTCAAGTCATTAATATGAATTTGATAAGAGTAATTTTAACTCTTTCACCATTTGTTGAGTTAAACATCCAATTCGTTGGTGTTGTATCTACAAGAATATGTGTGAATATCCTTTGATTGTTTTACACTGAATATTCAATCATATTTAGTGTATTTATATTTTTCACACATAATTATGTCGTTGATTTATCCTTAACCTAAGGATACGGCCTTTATGAGAGATTTCATCTCAATTTACATTCCATTGAGACTTCTTTGTTGATATACACCAAATCACTTTTATGTGGTGTATATAATGTACTTTGACATAGTATATCATGAATCCCTTTATTATCATGATATTACAAAGTTTTGATTACCTCAATTATTTGTATTCAAGTGTCTCTTTTGGTTAGAATCTCTAACTAAAATACCATTTTTAAATGTTTTAAAGACTGATTCTTCTAAATCTTTCTCATTAATGTCCATGTTTTAAAAATGGTTTTAAGGATTTATTTATATGGACATTAAAGTTTTAAAATTAAAACTCCTTTTAAAAGTTTCAAAGTGGTATGGGACACTTTGATTCAAAAATATACTTTTAAATGGCTTCTTGACAAATAGTGTGACTTTTAAATGTTTTCCAGAAAAGGGGGATATTTCTCTCAAATAGTTTTGATGATTATTTTCATCTATGTCAACATCCTTCATTATTATTGATTGAGGTTAATGTGATACAATACAATCTTCCATATTGTATTGAATGAATTATGTTTGACTGTGGATGTGCTATTTTTATACCATTCATGGTTTGTGGTGAAAGTATTGACATTTCGTATGCTAGTTTAATACGAATGTTTACGTTATGTTTAAACCTTTTCATATGGGAATGCATTGGACTTAATAAGTGACGGGTGGAGCCCGCTATAGCTCCTCGATGCATCGGTAGGTCTCATGAGACAAACTAGTGTCTTGTCACAAGGCCTTGGCAAAATCTTATTTGTAGTCTTGGCACGAGGCCTTGGCTATGTGGTTATGATAGTCTGGCATTATGCATTCCATCATTATGAAAGTGGTTATTGATATTGCATGTGATCATTCGACTAGTAGAATATCCATGTGAGTAAGTAAATGGCATTATTTCATTTTACCTTTGCCATTTTATGCTGAAGTTCAAGTTTAAAAGGCTTTTGTTTTAGTTATAAATTGCCTTAAGTGTTTATGCTCATTTATGAAAGCTTCTGCTATAATGTTATCCTTACTGAGCATCCGAGCTCACCCCTTTCAATGTTTTATCTTTTTTTTTTCCAGGATTATGAAGAAGTAATTTATGAATGACCTGCAGGGATAGTATGAGGGGATATGAAGACAAGATGTTTTTTTTATGATGTAATGTAAAAATTTATGGATGTATCTAGTTATTCCAAGGCTACTAAACTAATCGGTCTTTCGAGACTTGATCTTTCTCGTGATCATGCCAATGTTATGTAATTAATGCACCGACTCTGGGTAGCTGGGGTCGGGGCGTTACAGTTGGTATCAGAGGAAGTTTAGTACAAACCTTGGTAGCTAGATTTAGATAAACTCTGATTAGAGCACGTAGACCTAAGATGAACTTTGAGGATTAGTATAAAAAAAAACTTCCTAGAATTTTGGTATTGTAAAGATTTTGTGAGTTTTCCGAGCAATACATCCCTGTCTGGATACGAGCAGGTAGAGGCGGCTCTGGCACAGATGTACCTAGGGATAAAACCCGAAAACACCGCTTTGAGCTAGACTCGAACGGGAACTGGTGCACGACAACGGGCCTTGCTGCACTCTTGGTTACGACACTCCCGGGGGATATGCTTAGGATAATTTACATTTTCTTTACAAACCAATTTAAGTAATATATACATAAGATGAGAGAAAATGACCTTGGTTAATCCTAATATGTTTCAAATTGAGAATATGGTGACATTTTAATCTCTAAATGATTTTACGACTACTATTACTCACACAATGCCTTCTGGTTTTAGTCAATGGCTGGATTCCAAGGAAGTCATAGTGACTTTGAGAATGATGTACAAGTTGGGAACAGTGGTGGCAATGAGCAACAAAATGGAATGTTGATAGGCGTGAAATATATCGTCTTTATGCCAAATCAGTTTTCCAAAAATATGATCAACAACATATATATTAACCAACTCCCAGACTCAACAAGGAAGAGAAAGGTGATAAATGATAAGATCTCCAGCAATGGAGACCATGGAGAAAAGAAACCTCAATTTTCATCATGCAGGAATTGTGGAAAGAGACACCCAGGAAAGTGTCTCAATGGGACAACGAAATGTTTTACGTGCGGGAAGGAAGGACATAAAGTGAAGAATTGCCGAAGAAAAATGAAGAGTACTATGGAAGAAGATAAAAATGGTCCCAAGAGTCCATTTACAGTCATTTGTCGTAAATGTAGGGGACCTGGACATTACCCGAGTGAATGTCCTATTTTATAGGATATTTTCTTGGTCAAAGAAGAAGCTATGTGGAAATAAATGGCTGGAGAAAAATTTAAAAAGTATTAGCACTCCTTGTTGATGGGTTTGCTTTGGAATAATTTTCTCTTGTATTTGTAACCCCGCAGTTTGCCATGTGAGAATGATATTTGAGGAAGAATTGTCTCTTCTCTTGTGGATATAGGTATAAATAACCATTTGGTTTTATATGATCATTGGGGTTTGAGAAAATGATAAGTTATTATAATTTGGGATGAAAATGCAAAGTATGATATAACATTTGTGGTTAAATTATGTTATTTTGAGGAATTTATCTCATTTTGGTAATATTATAAAATATAGTTTTTGAAAAAGGACAACACGTAGACCGTGTGACAACCCATCGCGTCGGACAAAGCCGTGGGAATCGAACCCACAACCAAAGTGCGATTGGGATTTATCGCCTACCACTGGACTACGTGAAGTCCCTGGTTAGTGTGACTATTTTTTTTTTGTTAAATGATTTTATTGATCAATAATAAGATGATTTGGGTTCTTATGTCTTATCAAATGAATACCCTTGGTATAGGAAAATGATTTGGTGATTAAGTGATAAATGTTATTTTGGAAGATGTTCGTTTTGTTAGGAACACTATATGCCCAAGGAAAATAGAATACAATGAGGTTTCATTTGTAGAGTAATGGTGGATTTTTATCTACATTTTTATTGTTGATTTATAGTGATTTGGGTTATTTATGGAAATGATTAACCTATAACAGAGAATATGTGATGATTACTTTTAAGTATGTGACTTTAAGAGTATTTGATGTAATTTGGAGATACAATGTAACATGGGAGACTACATAATCAAATTCTTCTATGTTTTGGGTTTCAATATTAGTTTGGATTATATTAAAGGATTTTAAGGACAATTGGTTATTGAATGGTATCTATTTATCTTTGGGGTATTGTTGGTTTAATTTTAGAAATTAAGATTAGTGCATATTTATCTCAATGAATATCCTTTTGGGGGATCATTAGATCATTCAATAACCATTTTGGTTTTGATTAATATATGGTTTATCCTGCATGGATCATGTGATTCTATAGAAGTTTATTCTAGCTCTTCCAGTGTGACCAAGTCTTCTTGAATACTCATCGTTTAAAAAAAAATTGAGTTAGTGGTGGAAATTTATTAAAGAATGAAAATCTACTTAAAATTTAAGTATATCTCATAATGTTGTTAGCCAATATCATAAATAAAATCCCCAACATTAATAAAAGAAACATAGAACAAAAATGTTGTCCTAGATGGTACCTTAAATCATCACAAATTTATGGCTTTGGGATTTTTGGCCTTTTCATAGCCATGTTCTCTACCACTCTCCATCAGATAATTGATGGTTAGATTTCTCCTCCATATCCATATTTTCCTTCATGGAACCCTAGTATGTGTTATTTTCGGTAATCTTCATACTTTCGACTCTTTATTTTAAATAGAGGCCTCATTAATTCATTTTTCGATGTGGGATTTCAACTAAGATATTTTGAAACGTCAAAAATGTGTTATCCTAATACCCTATGTTTTGTTGAACCGATGGTATTTCAAATCATCATAGATTGATGATTATAAGGACCTCAATTTTACACTTGTTTGTGATTGATGACCTCAATCACCACCTATAAATATTTATGTTTTTCCTCCAATTATATGTCTCTAGTTGCCACCAATGTTCTCCTAATCGAGATCATAATTTGGTGGTGATCCTTTGATTTCTCTTTTTCTCATATTAAGACTAAATTTTAGTAACCCAATTTCCGATGTGGGTTTTCCCACAAATATATTATCTATTTTCAACCTTTTTTTTCGAAGAACAATTTCAAATTGCGAGGACGCAATTTATTGAAGGAGGGGAGAATGTAACACCCCAAGATTTCATAGTGTGTTATTTCTTCAAAATAATTCAATAACTTTCACTACATGCAACACCATGTTCAAGCACACCATGACTTACCAAACAAGCCGTTCAAAAGAGGTTATGAATAGTATTAGATAAATTTTAATGTTTATATAATCCTTATAATTTTAGAATCCATATTATGAGTTTCTTAGATATAATGCAAGAACAAATTCATTTTCAGTATTGCACTTTTATCAACTTTAATAGTGAACCCTTTTTAAATACTATATTTTAAACTTTTTGACTAAATGGGGACATCAAAAATTTAAAATGAAACATCCCAAGCTTCCACGGTACGCTTTCTTTGAATAATACAGTAGCGTGTGTTGTACGCAACCTTGAGTTTTAACACACACCACAACCAATCAAACTAGCTGTTATGAATAGTAATACCTAATTTTTGAAATTATATATATTTTATATTTAAAAATGTACTTCATTTTTGGATTCGGAATATCGAAATTATCCTAGGGTGAAATTTTGGTACTTTTCGGATAACTTTTATATTTTGATGAATAGTGAAAATTACTAAATTTTAATTAAAAACAACTTTTTTAATCAAAATAATTAATAGTGATAAATTATGAATTTGAGTGGTTTTAAAGTATATTTAGAATATATTTTTACCATTTAATATAATTTTGGTCATTGGAAATAATTTTACAATTAAACCGAACATAAACGAGTGTCAATCTTTTGATAGTTATTATCTCTTAAAAACACGCTTTTTGTTTTGACAGCGGGATTTAATTTTAAATTAATTTCTGCCACTTCTGTGTTTTGAATTTAGGAAAATGGATTCCATATTTGGAATCAGGATGTTAAAATTGTGTAAATAGGTAACTTTTATTTTTAGACATTTTGAATAATTACTACGGTAAATATTTTATTTACCATGGTTAAGGGTAAATCCGGTAAATAAGGGTTAAAAAAAATAATATTATAATAATACTAAATTACCCTAAAACGTGTCTTAACCCTATTGGTTGATACATGGTCGACCATGGGAATCTTTGGGTCTATTTTGGGACCCCATGGATCCACTTGTAAGTGATAATGACACTTTATTTTAATTTAGTTAAAATGAATACAAAAATGACACAAGCATATATCTTTTAGAACAACAATTGTTACATAGGGTTATATATGTTGGATTTTAGATTATAAATATTCATTAGAAAGCTAAAACGATTTTCTACATAATGATATTTTATTTATAATTTTTAGACATTAAATAATTTATTTTATTTATGACACAATGATGATGCAGTAATTACTATAATAGTGAAAAATTAAAATAATTGATATTATAAACACCCAAATAAATATAATATGAAACTTTTAATGAATTAAACTAATTTTCTAAGATAATATGATATATTAGGATTGATTTAATTTACTTTTTTCTAAGTAATCAATCTGTTATGAGTTTCACAAAAATCAACTATTGAATAGTGTCAAAATTGACATAAAAGAGTTCTTAAAACAAATATTATATTATTAATTGATATTAAATTACTAAAAATCTAAGGTTCGGCCAAGAGACTTATATTATGATAGGTTAATCATTAATGGACCACTTGGGGGTCGCTTGGATGTATATAGTAAGTTTATTAACCATATTATATAAAAATACAAAGAGACATTGTAAAAGTGAAACTAATTAACTTAGAGTTAATACTTAAAGATAAGGTTAATATAAGTACCCAAACCTGTCTAAATTCTATTGGATGAGTTGTTTTCGACCTATCCCCACCTCATACTTTGAATAGTCAACTTTGGAGCCTTTGGAAACCGAATATGAATTTATTATAAATTAATATTTCTAGCTTTTCCAAAGGTGCCCCTCACCCCTCTTATAAAAGGGAACTCCTCCTTCTCATTTCCTCACACCTCTCAAGCCACTTGGCTCGTCCAAACTCTACCCAACTAAGCTCCCCACATCCCTCTCCTCCTCCTTGAAGCTTCCCCTTAGGCAGAAAGCATTTCAAGAAGTCCTTTGGTTCCAACCAAAGTGAGTTACCTAAATTAAAGGTAACAATTTCTCTTAAAGTATTTTCATTTATTTTGCTTCTCCAACCCCCAAAATCTTTTTATTTCCTTTATTTTATAACAACACTAGTATCCTCAATATACTAGGATGTTGTTATAAGAAGTATTCAAACTACACATTCACACAACTCCATCTAATGGATGATGAACATAATGTTTCTGTGGATGGCAAACTAACGCCTCACGAAACGATGATTGTTCAAATACATCTTACCGCCTCTCATGGTGGCCATTAGGATGGCACTGTAATTAAATATGATATTAATGATATATATTTTATATATAAGCTTCTGTAATTCCATTTTATTTCATACCATTATTCGTTTCATGTTGTATATACATACGATAATTTCATTTGAGGAAGTGCGGACTACCGCCCCCTTAAAATGATATGACTCGTTCATACCTCACATGGAACGTATAAAGGATGGTGTAAATGAACTTAAGTAACATATATAAAATATTATATTATACTGGAATAGTAATATACCTATGTATAATTTGGATTCGATTCTTTTAAAATAAAAATTAAATGGAAGTAGCGTTCGTGCGTACGTACGGACTACCGTCTCCACGAACGCGATGAGATTCATTCTCCATCGTATAATTTGATGATTTAAAAATGATGTTTAAGAACTTGATACCATTCTGGATATGAATAATATACATCCCATTAATAACGAATATGTCTCACATAACAAAGAATATAAAGTAAAATGAACCCGTTAACACCCGAAATGACGATAATTCTAAAATATTATTAACAAATCAATGATAAAAGATCATATATGATATCATATTAAAGTAAATGATTCTTTTATTATTCAATAACAATTATTTCACCATTATACAGGAGGTAAACCTACCATCGACCAAGGAAAAAGTACAATGTAAGGGATTTTCTTATCTCACTTTCAATTCCGTGAGATTTCCATTGTTCGCCACTAAATTATTAAAAGTGGTGTATTGT
This sequence comes from Viscum album, assembly GCA_963277665.1. Taxonomy (NCBI): domain Eukaryota; kingdom Viridiplantae; phylum Streptophyta; class Magnoliopsida; order Santalales; family Viscaceae; genus Viscum; species Viscum album. Next base: position 746,325,976 of record OY728143.1, read on the forward strand.
GTACTGCCATTTGATATATATTATCATGATTATCTTTATATTCATGTTATTCTGTAAATCATTTGGTGGTTATTAACTTTTGTCCATATGACTCAGTTGATTAACGTGGTAAGGGGTTTCTTATCTCACTTTTAATTTCGTGAGATTTCCATTGATCACCACTTAATTATTGCATGTGGTGTATGTGTACTGCCCATGATTGTATTCATTGTGTAATATACTTTAATTTATGGGTATTTACATCATCATGGTATGATACTTCTTTCATGGGTGTATGTTTCGTATGTTACCTAATCGGTAAGGGAATTTGAGATTTCAATTTCCACTCATTCGGCTTTACGCATATTTCATTGATTATATTACTCCAAGATTATGTGTGGAATCACTATTCATTTGATTATGTCATAATTTCCACTCCCCTTCCTGTGGATATACTTTTGATACACATAATCACTCTATTGATAATTCTCAAGTCATTAATATGAATTTGATAAGAGTAATTTTAACTCTTTCACCATTTGTTGAGTTAAACATCCAATTCGTTGGTGTTGTATCTACAAGAATATGTGTGAATATCCTTTGATTGTTTTACACTGAATATTCAATCATATTTAGTGTATTTATATTTTTCACACATAATTATGTCGTTGATTTATCCTTAACCTAAGGATACGGCCTTTATGAGAGATTTCATCTCAATTTACATTCCATTGAGACTTCTTTGTTGATATACACCAAATCACTTTTATGTGGTGTATATAATGTACTTTGACATAGTATATCATGAATCCCTTTATTCTCATGATATTACAAAGTTTTGATTACCTCAATTATTTGTATTCAAGTGTCTCTTTTGGTTAGAATCTCTAACTAAAATACCATTTTTAAATGTTTTAAAGACTGATTCTTCTAAATCTTTCTCATTAATGTCCATGTTTTAAAAATGGTTTTAAGGATTTATTTATATGGACATTAAAGTTTTAAAATTAAAACTCCTTTTAAAAGTTTCAAAGTGGTATGGGACACTTTGATTCAAAAATATACTTTTAAATGGCTTCTTGACAAATAGTGTGACTTTTAAATGTTTTCAAGAAAAGGGGGATATTTCTCTCAAATAGTTTTGATGATTATTTTCATCTATGTCAACATCCTTCATTATTATTGATTGAGGTTAATGTGATACAATACAATCTTCCATATTGTATCGAATGAATTATGTTTGACTGTGGATGTGCTATTTTTATACCATTCATGGTTTGTGGTGAAAGTATTGACATTTCGTATGCTAGTTTAATACGAATGTTTACGTTATGTTTAAACCTTTTCATATGGGAATGCATTGGACTTAATAAGTTACGGGTGGAGCCCGCTATAGCTCCTCGATGCATCGGTAGGTCTCATGAGACAAACTAGTGTCTTGGCACAAGGCCTTGGCAAAATCTTATTTGTAGTCTTGGCACGAGGCCTTGGCTATGTGGTTATGATAGTCTGGAATTATGCATTCCATCATTATGAAAGTGGTTATTGATATTGCATGTGATCATTCGACTAGTAGAATATCCATGTGAGTAAGTAAATGGCATTATTTCATTTTACCTTTGCCATTTTATGCTGAAGTTCAAGTTTAAAAGGCTTTTGTTTTAGTTATAAATTGCCTTAAGTGTTTATGCTCATTTATGAAAGCTTCTGCTATAATGTTATCCTTACTGAGCATCCGAGCTCACCCCTTTCAATGTTTTATCTTTTTTTTTTCCAGGATTATGAAGAAGTAATTTATAAATGACCTGCAGGGATAGTATGAGGGGATATGAAGACAAGATGTTTTTTTTATGATGTAATGTAAAAATTTATGGATGTATCTAGTTATTCCAAGGCTACTAAACTAATCGGTCTTTCGAGACTTGATCTTTCTCGTGATCATGCCAATGTTATGTAATTAATGCACCGACTCTGGGTAGCTGGGGTCGGGGCGTTACATTGTGGATCAGGTTTCTTGATATGATTAAGGTTATTATTAAAAACCTAATTCAATTATCCTAGAATAATTATAAGTTTCTCGTCACTAGTTTCAGCTCCAACTCCAACCTCATTATCTTTCATATGATGGAAATATCTGTATGGATTACATGTGTTAATAAGGTTTCCATTTCTTAAACTAGGCTCCATTTCAAAACAATGGGATACGTTAAATTATGAATCATAATGTATAATTTCAAACTATTAAAACAATTAACATAAATTGAAAAATCTATACATAGCTAATCTCAAAATCAAAAACATGGTTTCTTTGGGGACATATTTACATTTAAATACTTAAAAATTGTTTTAAAATAAAAAAAAAATTATCCAAAGAATAACCCCTAGAAGTGTCAAACTAGGTATGCAGTACGGACCCTTGTTTTGTACCAGGTTATGTTGAGTCATTATTGATGCACCTTGTCAGGGTTTTTACTCCTGGGTACATCTATGTCAGAACTATGTCCACTTGTAATATCCACAAAGAGATATATTTCTATGGATACCCACATTATCAAAACCATACTAATGTTCTATAATGTTCTTCTGCACTTATCTTCAAAGACTTACTTAGGGTTTCGTACCCTAATCTATGTTTTCTAAATCTAGTTTTTATGGTTGTTTCTAAACTTCCTATGATGCCAAATGTAGCACCCTGCCCCCATAATCCCGAATTCTATGAATTATTTTTATAAATCTAAATGATTATAAATAATAAACTCCTGAAGGATAGAAGAGTTCAGTATATGTGGAAATCCAAATTACATACATGAACATTACATTACAATTCATAACATAAAATACAACATAGATAATTCATTGAGATTTATATTATTCTCCTACCTCAGCCCTGCATATCAAATATAATACAAATCATAGAATTTTTGGAAAATAAAACATAATAAATGGGTGACCTCAGATTTTCATTAAGACTAAATAATACAATATAAGCTTTCATAAATAAGCATAAACATTCCACAAAAGGTATACAAATGAAACACAAGCCTTTTGAAAATAATCTAGACCATAATATTGAAAATATAAATCAAATAATTCCATTTTAACATCCACATAGATATTATACTAGTTTATTAATCACATGTAATATCAATAACTAATCTCATAATGAGGGAATTCATAACACTGATCATCTGAATCATACCATCAAGGCCTCATCCAATACATCTGAAAATAAATGGTCAAGGCCTTGACCAAATCTGTGTTTGAAAATAAATGGGAAAGGAATAAGACAAGGTCATATCAAGTTTCTATCATGAAACATATCGATGCATCAAGTAGCTATAGTGGTCCCCACCCATCACTTAATAAGTCTAATGAATTACTTATATGAAAAAATAGAAACAAAAACAACAAAAACATTCATATTAAAACTAGTATATAAAATGTTAATACATTAACTATAAACCATGAATGGTATCAAAATATCCCATACAAAGTCGAACATATCATAAACCCTTCAATAAAATATGGTAGATTTTATAATAATAAATAAAACTCAATTAAGAATTAAATCTAACAAATTATGTACATATAGATGAAAATAATCTAATAAAATTGTAAAAAATTATTGTGAGAAATTCCCAATTTTTACTATGAAATCATTAAAATGTTTCGCATTTATAAAAGAAAAAATTTACTTTGAAAATGACTTGGTAATAATGAAATGGAATATTAAAAATGTTAAGGTGTCAAGATGGAAAAAAAATCTTCTCACACTGTATAAGTTAAAAACCATTCCTTTCATAAAAAAAGTCTTGAAGTACATCATTTGAAAAAAGACAAAAGATTTTTTTCAAACCATTTTATAAAAATTAAAACATGGGTTAAAATGAATTTAAGAAATTTTATAGGAATACTAAAAATATTTTGAATTACATTTGTAAGAAACATGTACATGGATTATAAATATTCCCTCTTAGTTTTTTACATATAAACAATCTTGGATAAAAATGCGATTGTGAAATTAACACTTACCACGTAATTTTCATTAGTCAGACGTGTTTTAACCTTCTGTATAATGGTTTAAAATATGTTATTAATTTACACCAGAACCATATCCATTTTTTATTATTTCATATATGATTCATTTATGACTTTATATTACCCTTTTATGAACTATTCTATGTTAAAGAAAAATTTTGGGTAATAACCGCTTTGTTAATAGTACATTTTTTGACTTGTTATTCTTGATCCTATTACCTAGATCATGATTTAATTACTTTTATAATGTAAAATATGAGATATATATATATATATATTATATTTGGTATATAATTATTTATATATATAATATATAATATGTAATGGAATACATCGTTCATGGAGACGGTAGCTTGTACATACGCATGAATGTTGTTTCTATTTTATTATCGTATTGAATAGAAGAAAGTAAATGAAATATATGTATATATACATATTATTCTAGTTAAATTATTCTGTAATATATTTCATAATTACTCATTATTTATATTTTTATAATCTTCCATGAATGGTTAATGTGGAAGATGAAGCTCATCGCATCATGGAGACGGTAGGTCGAACGAACGCACGTGCGATGATATCATTCCATTAATGGTAAAGGGGTAAGAAAACAGATGGTATTTTAATTATATATAATCAATATAATGTTATATTCATTATTTATATCCATTATATTCATCATTATTACCATCATAATAATGCGGAAATGAAAAACAAATTGCACCACAACATGGAGATGGTAAGTTGTACGTACACAAGCATGGTTATATTGTTATTCATATGATGGATAAAAAGAAGACATATGGATGTCCCATAGTCATAATAATATCTCAGAATATATATTATATTGTATTCATTTCTTTATTATAGAAACAATATAGGAAAAGTAAGTAGAAGAATAAAATAAATTGATTTGAATTGGTAAAAAATTTACCTCTTCTTTGAATATATACTATTGATGTACAAAAAATGACATCTTAGGATGGATTTATGACCAAATTATGGAATATAGGGTGGATTTAGGGACATTTTAGAGTTAAATGGATAGTTTTTGTCTGATACAAGGGGTTTTAAAGGTGTTAATAGAATAGAAGGATAAATTCTGTTTTATAATAGAGGGAAGGGAAACTTTATGAAACTCTTAAAATATTAAATTAATCTAAATTAATTATCAATTAAAAATGGATAAAAAGTGAATTATTTCAAATATAAGATTATTATGGTTCAAAATAATATCAAAAAATTATTTTTAGACATGTTTGGGTAACAAATGTTACATTATCATTTGGATTTTATCCTTAGTTAAACCCTTTAACTCTTACCATGGTAAATTCGATTCTAATCTTTAGAGTTAATATAGTTACTATAAAATGTCAAAAAAACCTATTTGTATCATAAATTACATATTTCACATTATAATATTTATTTGGTTGAATTATATATTTTTATAAATATTATATCATTTAATAAAATATTAATTATTTTAAAATATTATTTTTCTCAATTTTGACAGTATTTATTACTTGACTTTTTAAAAAAACACAAAAACATGATTCCTTTGAAAAAAGTACATTAACACATCCCTAAAATTCCAAATTAATCCAAAAAATTTCTATATTTCATCGAATTTTTAAAATTATATTTATTTTAATATTATTAATATCATTTAATTGATTCTTCCTCTAATAAATCAATTACTACATCATCATTGTTTCACCATTTAATTTAATTTTTTATTTTATAATATTATAAATAAATTATAATGATATATATAAGCATTATATCATTCCAAATACTATTTATATTCCATCTCATCGCTTTTATAAGCTTATATTAAAAATTATATAGTTATTAAAATTTGAGTATGAAATTGTTAACTCTTTTTTAAATAAAATATAATTAAGTTCATAATTTAAAAAAAGTGTCTTAAAAGGATAATAATTTTGTAATAAGGTTTATTTTTGTCTCAAAACACCCATTAAATAAAATAATTAAAAGTTTTAGTGTAATTTTATAATATTATAATATTGTTTTTACCTTTAATTACCCGATTTAACCTTAAGTGTGGTAAATAAATAAAATATTTCTAAAATTACTATTCAGAAGAAAAAAAATAAGTTTTTCATATTAGACTTTAAATATCATACTTATTAGAAACATATATGTTCATTTTTCCAAATTTCACACATATAAGTGTCTAAATTTTGTTTAATGCTAATGTGGTGAGAAGGCGGGTAAAAGAGGTGTTTAAAAGTTCAATATGTTTTTATATCTAATTTTAATATATAATGTTTTCAATGACCTAGATTGAATTAATATATATATATTATTAATATTTTATGACGTAAAAAATCAATTTAATGTACAATAATTATTTAATCAAAAAATTCATTTTTAACAACAATGCAGTATTTTTCACTATTCATAAAAAATATGAAACATTTTAGAAAAAAAAATCACCCTAAGATAATTTTGATATTTTGAATTAAAAAGTGAATTCTATTTTGAAAAGTAAAATTTATAAATTTCATATTTTTGTTAATATTATTCATAACCACTTTTCAAACGGTAAGTTTGATCTATCATAGTGACCTCGAACTCAGTGTTTCATGCAGCACAAGCTATTGAATTTATTTAAAAATAAACATACCAAGAAATTTTGGGGGTTATAGGGTAACCTCATAAGGATGAATTTAATATTCAAGCTTTAGAATTCCTTCATCAGAATCCTCAAGTGTTTCAAGGATCAAATGACCAACAACTAACTAAGGATTGGTTGAGAAATAACGAGATTTTATTTGAGTTCATGGAAATGCCTGATGATATCAAGATGAAATGCGCCACCTCCATGCTAGAGGGACCCAGCAAGAGATGGTGGGACATGATGGTGATTTTTAATAATCATTAGGTATTATAGTGGTAATCCTTTAGAGTTATTTTCACTAACAAAATCTATCTAGAGTAGATGGTGTTGGCCAAGGTAATATATTTTTTAAGCTATAGCAGGATGAAAGGACTATGATTGAATATTCAAGTCTCTTTTCTAAGATTTTGTAGTTTTCAACTAATATTTTGATAAATTAGAAGATGAAGAATCAAAAGTTTAAGATTTTACATTGATCTGATATTAGTTATTAGGTTTTCCTGGTGAATATTCCTTCTTATGATGATGTATTGGATAGAGAGTTAATGGTTGAAATAGACATAGAAGGTAATTAAGGGTTGAATGGAGATCCTTTTAATCACAGTGTAATTTCATTGAGTTCCCATATAAGGAATAAGAAGTATGATGATTCTCGTGGTGGTTATCGATAGTAGAGTTTTTCTAGACCTCTTATAGTTTCCAGAAGAGGCCATTTGATTTATAACTAGTGTGGAAATAATGGTAATACTAAATGGGATTTCATTGAGGTACCTAAGATTTGTGGTTCCTATAAATGATCTGGTCACTTTCATAAGTTCTTCCATGTCTATTCTACTCCACATAGTGGCATCAGACCATTAACACTAAATAAAATGGTGGTGCACATAGATACTTCATGAACAAAGGGAATTCAGAAATAGGAATCTAGAATGAATCTTATTCAAGGAGTGGAAAATTCTTCATATGAAGAATATATGGGTCCAATGATTGTTAGAGGTACCATCGCTATTGTTTTATCTTTAGTGACTTATTTATTTGATACTTGTGCATCTTATTCTTTTATTTCAGCCCTCGTTTTCAATCTCCTAAATCCTCTTATAGATATTTTATATTATGTGATGGGTATTACTAGACCAGTTGGAAATAATATAAAATAGGGTCTCTATTTTCCTGCATGTGTTTTCTCTTTATTGGATATTGAAATTGTTTGGGATTTTTTAGTTCTCAATATGAAACCTCTTAATGTCATTTTTAGGATGGATTATCTCATTTTCAATAAATCTATAATTGATTGTTATCTTCAATGGGTATAATTTTATGAACATGATGGGGGTGTGTCATATCTTTCTAGGATAATGGGACTCAAGTTTGATTAGGGTCATTCCTTCAAATCTAGATTTGGGGAATAAAATATCAAATTTTTTATTGTTTTGGATAATGAATCCTTGAGTGGGGATCTCTCTCCAGTTTTCCTAATGTTTGCAGAAATTTTTCCTTTTGACTTTTCTAGTTTTTCACTGGTAAGTGAGGTATATTTTTTTATCGATTTACTATTTTATACTCAATTAGTTTCTCTTTTTTCATACACCATAGAATCAAATGAAATTAAATAGTTCAAGACTCAGTTGGATGATCTATTGGATAATGGATTTATATGCCCGAGTGTGTCACCTTGGCTGGCACTGATTCTCATTACTAAGAAATATGATGGGATGCTTTGAATTTGTATAAATTAACAAAAACTCAATTGATTTATGATAAATAATAAGAATTTGTTTTCATGGATTGATGATATTTTTGAAAATTTGAAGGGGTGAAGTGGTTCTCAGTGATTCATCGTCGGTCTTGTTATCTAAAGTTGAGAATACAAGAATCTAACATTAAGAAAACTGATATTATGAGTAGGTATTTCCAATATGGGTACCATTTCATACCATTTGGTCTAACCTATTCTCTTTCAATATTTATATATTTAATGATTATTGTTTTCCATGATAATCATGATATGATCTTGGTTGTATTTGTGGCTGGCATCCTTGTTTACTCAATGCCCGACGAGGATCATTTGTTCCATTTTTTTAGAATTTAATTAATTTTTGAGAAAACACTTGATTTATTCCAAGATATAAAAATTTTATTTATGGATATAGGAAGTGAAGTTCTTGGAACATGTTGTGTTAAATCATGGAACATCAGTTTATCCTAAGAAGGTGAAGGATGTTATGAAATTGGATCAACCATGAGATGTTTCTAATATATATATTTTATTGGGTTTATCTTGAAATTATCACTAATTTTTAAATTAATTCTCAAATATGTATTCTCTGATGAATTCTCTAACTCATAAGGGAGTAATGTTTCCTTAGGATGAAAAATGTTAGAATTCTTTTTCTGATCCAAAACATATTTTGAATAATATGATGGTGGTGAATATTCTATAGTCTAGTAAGGTCTATATAGTATTTTGTGATGCGTTGAGTTTATTCTTGGGTTCTGTTCTTATAAATGGTGATCATGTGGTATCCTATGTATCTTATCATCTTAGGACACATGAGAAGAATTATCGACCCATAACCTTGAACTTGCAATTGTGATGCATGTACTTAATAGTTGACAGATTTACCTTTTTGGAGAAAGGTTTACCATGTATTCTGATGATAATATCTTCAATTATAACTTTTCTTAAAAACAATAGAATCTCAGAAAAATGAATTGGGTTGAATATAATCAATATTTTGATTTTAATATTTCTTATACCCTAGGGAAAGGTAATGTATTTGCATATGCATTGAGAAAAAAATTCTGAACTATATCATGGAAGAACCATTAGAATATTATAACTTTATGGATCTATTTGCATAGTTGAATATAGTATTTATGAAATCAGTGGATGATGTTGTTTTGGATAGTGATTAGTTTACATCCAGTCTTCTCTTGATGATTCTTTGAGAATAATATATGTATGATTAATCATGTAGAATTGGAGACTCTCTTTATGATGTGGATATTTTTGTTGAGTGTTCATTCTACATTGAGGATATTCTATGTTATCATAATCCTTTTTTTGCAATGTTTTTTTATGAAATTTTTTGTGTGGGATTACCTTAATTACCATTAATAATTACACCCAAGGACCATGAATATATTTTATGACATTTAGAGATGATTTTGGTGGCAAGGTATGAGTTAGTTCATTGGTTATTTTGTCTCTCATTGTTATACATGCTAGCAGGTCGAGGATGAGCACCAAACACTTTTAGGTTTTCTTCATCCTCTACCAGTGGCAACATGGAAGTGGGATGAGATCTCTATAGACTTTGTGGCTATGTTTTCATATAACCATAGAAATAAGAATAAGATATGGGTTTTTATCAATAGGATGAATAAATCCAATCACTTATTACCTATTCATGACACAACCAGTGTTTTAGAATTAGTAAAACTCTATTTGAAATATATTTTTTATTTTTGATGAATTCCATCTTCTATAATCTCTGATATATATCCCTAGTTTACCTATCTCTTTTGGAAAGGCATTGGGAACTCAGGTTTGTTTGAGTACGGCATACAATCCATGGTCATATGGATAGATAGAAATAACCATCCATATTCTTCAGGAAATGATTCATGCCTTCATCCTTGAAATTATTGGATACTGGGATGACCATCATGGGTTGGTTAAGATTTCTTATAACAATAGTTACCAGTCTGCAATAAAAATTACTCTTTTTAAGGCCTTGTATGGTTGGACCTGTAAATATCTATCATATTGGTCAGATATTGGTGAATGATACTTGGTTAGACTAATCTTAGTTCAAGAGATAAAAAATATTCAGTTGATTCTTTTGAGAATGTGTAGTGCACGGAGATGAAATAAATCTTATGTTGATCCTCACCATAGACTGTTGAAATTTTCAGTTGGTGGTGATGTGTTCTGGAAATTTCCACCCCATTTAGGTATTCAAAATCTAGGGAAGAAATGGAAAATTTATACTCATTTTATGGGACCTTTTGAGGATTTTTAGAAGTTGTGGATATTTTATTAATTTATATGACTCCATCTATAGTTGGTGTCGATACATATCATGTTTCTTTTATGGTAGTCATGGAAGTATATTGCTAATCCATCTCATGTTCTGTGATGTATTGATCTTGAGGTTGAGCCTAGTTTATCCCTGACTAATCATTAATTCATGATAGTTTATTATGAAACCATGGTACTTTATACGAGGATGATACCTTTGTATTGAAATCTATGGCAGCACTGTTCATATACTCACGAGACCTGTGAGATAGAGGAACTAATGATATAGCAGTTGCCTTATCTTTTTGACATGGTAGATTCTTAACCTAATTTCTGAGGATAGAATGTTTCTATGGTGGGGAGTATATAACATAATGTTACTATTTTTAGGTACTCTTCAACCCCTCTTTTTATCATTCTTTGATAGAGTCTTGTTTAGGGGTTCTTCGAGTGAAATTTTGGAAAATTTTAGGTTATGCACAATTGGTGCACAGTTTTCCTAAACTGGTCACCCAACTAAGGTAAACCATAAAAACCCAAATAGTGGGGGTTTTCATGGATAGTGAATGGTTAGAAAAACAATGCCCCTACATATTTGAAATTTTTCACCCCGCCAGCATGGGCATGCAGTTAGGGTGCACTATTTGATAAACAATGCTTCCCTACCCAGCTAACCATGAATACGAAATTTAATTTTTCTAAACATTATTTTAAAATTTCTTAAAACCACAGTTATACCCCCATTTAACCCTTACTTAGGGTATGATGGTTTTCATGGTATTTCAAGCTCCCAAGAACCAATTTTGAATCCTCTAAAACCTGTATGTGGAATATTGAATCTAGGTGATCAACATTCAATATCTCCCTGGTAAAAGTTATTATCTTATTCATTCTCTCATACTCTCTTACTCTGTTATCATTAAGTTTCTATAGATCATTATTTCATTGGAGGATATAATCTCTTTATTTTAGATCATGGATCATGATTTTATTATATGATCGTTGTTTCCAGTATTCTTTATTAGAATTTCCCGTCTTGGGATTTATGAGATGTGGCCTTTTTGTTTTGGTAGGTGGTTCCATTTAGGATTGGCCAATTGATTTAACCATAAATTTCATGATTTAAGTAATATTGATTTCAATTAATTTTTTAAAAAATAAATTCACAATGGAATGTGATTTGGATTTTCTTTTGCATGAAAATTAAGGAAGACCCCCAAATCCAGTGAATTGGGGTGTGATTCTAGACTTTGATAGAAAATAATGAAATTAAAATTTTAAATTTATTGCAATTTCTTATTTGACAAAAAGGGTTAACTTTTTTAAAAAGGATCCTTTTTAGCCTATAAAAAATCAAAAATTGAATAAAACCCCATTTTTGGTTTTTAAATTGAAGTTTGCATATTGACATAAGAAATGAGATAATTGTATTTTAAACAAATTTGAAATAAATTGCACATTATTGATTGTTGTGTGAGAACATGAATGCATGTGTAATTAGGGAGTTATTTAGAAAAAAACACACTAGGTTGGTATTTCCATAGCATCAGATTAACACTATACAATTCTAACATAAACTTATTGGAATATCTTATCCATAGTGGAATATTGGTTAGTACAATTTGGCTAGTTTTAGAGGGATGTGTATGAATATTGGTGTCATCACTATATGTGTGTGTATACAATAACTAGGAACTATATTACCTATTGGAACACTACCATGTTGCTCATTTTTTAATTATTTTGATATGCTTATTCCATTTATTGTAAAAAAAATCATTTTCCTTGTTAATTTATATAAATGTTTTATTAATCCATTGTTGGAAATATATATATCAATTGAAATTTAAATCTAGATTTATTTAAAATAATATTTTCTACCGTAATGACTATTTATTTAAATTTTATCGTTATTTTTTTAATTAGTTTGAGATCTTAATATGGAATCCTTGGTGACATCCTATTTAGAATTTATCTCACACCCAACCTATTCCATTGGCTGTGTCTAGATTATCTTCTTCTAGGTTCGATAAGGGGTAAAGTTCCACTTAGAGGTGGTTCTTATTATTAATCCTTGGTTGTTATAAAGATGTGTCTATTGGGACTTGGGTTGTTTATCCTATTTTCTGGTAATTTTTAATTGTAAACTGGGTTTATATTTCTGTTGGACATTTGGTACTATTCTCCTTGTAGAGATTTATTTTAAGAATATTTAATTTTTTATATTTCTTCTACTTTTTATGTTAAAAAACTTTTCCTAGAATTATCTTATGTGATGCCAGGTACTTTTCATCAAACCATGGGGATTAGGAATGCCCTTCAAGAGATGTTAGTATCATCTTAGGTGTTAGAGTACCATGGTATCTAGGATGGTTCGGGAAAAGTAATCTAGTAATAGAAAACACATGCACTAATTTGGTTATTTTGGACCATTATGTAGTCTATTTTATTTAAAATACCATTAATAATCATAGATATTGATAATATAGATAGTCTATAGTGTCTTTTTAGAATAGTATATTAAGGGTTATGATAAAGTCCAATTGACATAGATAAAAAAATCAATGTCCTTAACTTATAGGATCATACCCTATGAAGCTCATTTATTAGACCTTCTAACGGGGGTGGAATCACAGTATTTGTCATTGACAAATCCCCAGATAAAATTCAAAAACTAAATCATGAGTAACACCATTTATGATATAAGTTGAATCTTATCAATATCAGTACACCAATAATATTTTCTAAACCACACCAAGAAAGCCTCATCTTCACACACCATACTCTTAGGGAATATGTTGGTCTAATAAGGGGTTATGTATCTAGAACCTAACAGTATAAATTTTTATATTTTTATAATGATTATATTTTTCATTTTTATTATTTCTTTATAAATTATTAAATAATGAGTTTGTTAAAAATTAAATTTTGATGTGTTGAAACACCAAATATACTTTTGGAAAATATATAGATTTTATCAAGAAATTCATTTTGATGAATTATAGAATTTTTTACTTAAATTTAATTTTAATAAAAAATTATTATTAAATCATATTTATTTAAATATAAATTATAATATAACTTTACAAAGTCAAATGTAATTTTTCTAACAGTTGGAAAACTTTTATTTTAAAAATATGAGTACTTTTCAATAAATTAGGATTTTAATTTGAAAGTTTAAATTATATTATTTTTTTTAATTTTTTTATAAAATAAATTGTAATTTTATTAAAATAAATGCTAATTTTTTAATTATCATGTTGAAATTATCTAATAGTTAATTGTTTATAATTTTATGAGACAGTCGGATTTTTTAGCCAAAGTTAAATAATATATAAATATACTGTATATATTATGACATTATAAAAGAAAAAAATTGATATAATAAATACTATAAATAGTATAAATGACCAAAATTTTGTTTAAATTAAAAATAATGTTTTTAAATTATTTTATTAATTTTATAAACTCTAAATTAATCCTCTAATACCTATATTAAATTTTAAGGTTTTAAAATCAATTTTTTATAAACATGACTAACTTCCACATCACTAAAGGTATTATTTTAATGATATATGTTCATGACCTTATAAAATAATGAAATCTAGACCTATTTAGAATAAACCATGGTAAAAACCCATGGCATGGCTTCTGGTTTGCATTAACATATTACATATATTCTAAAACCTAATATTTAAAATTTAAATAGAATTACCCTATATTTTTCTATATAAACCCACTCAACATCCCATTTTTCTTAACATAAAACCATTGGATCATGAATTTACTCAATCTTTATATCTATATATCTCATCTAAGGTTTCTCCATGCTCTTAAGAAGCCCCTCTCAAGCTTTTAGAAGTGCCCTCTCAATGTAAGGGATCATATCCTTCTCCTCATTATTCAAGAACCTTCTTTATATCAAGCCATTTAATTTCTAAATATTCATGTTGGTATATGTTTTCACACATCTTTGTAAATACCCTCATGATTTAAAAGTGATGAGAGACATCTTTCACAATCATTTAACCCTTCCATGAATCTTTATATAACCTTGTTATGTTGCCAAAATTATCATTCAATTTTTAATGCCAAACAATTGTGTTGTGAATACCCATCCTCATTTACACTCTTATGTTTTCACTTAAAAGTTCCTATAATTTATTAATAATGTTATTCCATGTATTTTACCCTTAATCCTTATTCATGGGATTAAAATTTATTAATTTCATTCTTATTTTTTATGATCTGTCTGGCACACTTGTGCATGTACTTGATATAAATGTGACAGGTGGGACCATAATTATATTACCCTATAATGCATTTGGTAATGTTTTTATATCATGAGATACCATGTATGATTCATGGTAGGTTATCATAAGTAAACTATATTATGTATTACTGGTGGTTATCCTTGAATTATGCTTATGATGTCCTATTTTATATTGTTTCCACATTCTTATTTTAGCTTTATGTTATCAATGTAAATATTGATTTTATGTTCATGTTTATGATGTATACCCCTTTTGTGTCTCAATTATGTGTATATTGACTCACATGTATTACTCTCATAAAGTTATTCTTCGATTATTCCTTTACTAGGATCTATGTTATACCCCTTCCTCTACATCAAAAGTTATCTCATGTAGTTTTAGAGGATCCAAAGAATATAATGGAATGCATTGGAGTTTTTAAAAAAATTTGTCATACCAATATTTTAATTGATTATGTCATGTACCAAACATTACAAATAAACTAGGACTAATGATCTTTTGGGAATGCATTACATGTACCTTTATGTAATAAATCATGAATTAAGGTATATTATAGATATGGGTTGTTATAAAATATAGTTCTAAACATGTGTTTATAGAAGAAAGATAGGGAGTGTTTATTTTCAATAAATTATAGGGAAGGGTAATTGAAATAATGATTCTTTAAGAGTAAATGTAATTTTAGGGGATTTTATGATATAATTTTAACACATTAATGAAAATAATATATGGTGGATTATTGATGGAATTATAGATGATGGATTATGAATAAAAGGAATGGTTTATTATATTACCTTCCATTTAGACCTATCTTATAGATTTGGGGGTAAGGGAAGTTAACCTAAACACTAGGTACAAGGTGATTTAAAGTCAATGTTCAACCAGATTATAAATTTATGTAGAATATTTTACTCTAAATAGTTTATATTAATTATTCAAAGTGTTGGTGACTTTCCAATGACTTAAATTATAATTTTTTATGTCCTCTCATTAGTAGTGTTAAAACTAATATTTATAACCTTTTTGATGGGGACATTCTAATAAGAACTAGGTTAATGTTTCTTTTTATAAATTTTCTCTATAACTATTACTTTTAATAAACCATGAAAATATGATGTTTTAGATGGTTTTTGGTAAATTTCATATAGGATAAGCCACTCGATAGAGTTAATGTACTCTTGTATAAATTATTTCATGGGGGATATTCCAAAATGAAACCAGGTTTTTTTATTTATACATATGTTGTATCAAATATCTATAAATGTATGATTATATTCTTAGGATTTGTAATTGTGATTTATGAATTATTTTAATTATAATAATTAATTATTTATCATGAAATGATTATTAAATTGAGAATATATATTGAATAATGGAAATCTTATCTAGGAATGTGGTTTTAAAAATTTATATTAGATTTTATAATAAATATATTATTTCTTTATTTATTGTGTTCAATAAATTGATTGATTTTTTAGGTTTTATAAGGAACCATGTTTTTCATTTCATATAGTAATTTTAGGAAAAATGATTTTATCAAAATACCATATGAATTTATCAGTTTTTGTAAAATTATATCTATACAAATACCTTTATTAAGGGTTGTATTTTGATCAATTATTTAATTATAGTTTATTGAAATTTCTTGAATTTTGTGTGATGGTATGTAAAAAAGTATTTTCAAAATAACTATTTTAAATAATAAATGATTCAACCATGGTAATGTAGATTCTTAGAGAGTGTGTACTAAGGCATGCAATAGTTAGGCTGAATGATGCTGAATAGAGAATCCTCACTCTAAATCATGGAAAAGATGATGGTTTGGGTTTGAAATATGAATTTATAATTACTTAGTTTAATGAATTTGATTAATTGAATGAATTTTTTTTTAATCATGCATATACTAAATCATTCAAGGCATCATGTGAACATTGACATTATTTTGATTATAATTAATAATTTCCTTAGAATGAATGGACTTTTAGGAAATTATGAGTTTCAAATGGTACTTGAGTAGATTATGAGTCTCTAGTATGGTTTGGGAAAATATATATTTTTCTATAGGAACATTAGAAAATAAGAAGTTTCCTAAAAGGTTGTTTTTAGGGGAGAAAACATGGTTTATAATTGATTTTAACTAATGGAATTTTAATTTTTTAGGGGGTTGTAATTTTTGACTAAAAATATATACATTGATTTAAAATAATTTTTTTTAATACATTTCTCATAAATATTTTTTTACCATATAAATGTATTTTATTTATCATTGTTGATTATAGTTTCATTTTTCATATTACTCATGCATGTATATTTATCAGGGTCATTGTAAAAATCAAATAGTGGTTGTAATCACCCCATACACATGCACTCTGATGTTCATGTTCACATGATTGGTCATGACACACGAATAGAGAGAAATGTATTAATAGTGAACCATAGTTTTCATAAAACAATATCACGTCTTATTAGATGATTATTCAATAAATATCATTGTGATCCATGCTTGAATCATATAAAGTGAGTTTCTTTGCAAACATAGATACATGAACAACTTATTCATAATATATCTAAACCACCTCCCACTAAGATATTAATTACTATAAACCTTATTAGGCATATCACACTTAAAAACATTTGTTATAACCTATGGAAATAAAGAATCATAAAGGGTGAGATCAGGTTCCCATTAAGGGTAAGCAAGGGAGATTTCAATGATCACTAAATTATAACATAATCATAAGGATATAAGGACATGAGAATAAAATTTCATAACTATACCTAGAATATCATACATTATAATCTTTAATCATGGAATAAATCTTGTAATTTTATAAGATATGAATAATAATGGAATCAAAGAACATGATCAATGAGAGATTAAAATTGGCATAAGACATAAGTTTTTGGTATGTGAATAAGTATAGAAAAATATTTCCTTAGTCAAAAATAACTTATAATACTATCATATTGGGTTGGTTTCACTCCCAATTTTATCGTATCCTTATTCAAGGTCCACTATTAAGAATATCATAGTGGATAGAGTCCCCTACTGAACTAGGTTTTCTCCCAATTCAGTTCCTTATTATCTCATGAGATATCTATCTCTTACCAACTAATTATAGGGAAATATAATTGTATTTCACTCATAATATTGTCTTAATCAATTCATATGTCTAACACATGATCAAAAATAATTCATCATATATCTTAACCGATGTAAAAAAATTTGTAAATAATTCAACATTTCATTATAACATATAACATGGAAAATAAATGGGTTTCATAAAAATATCATAGTTACAATAAAAATCCATCCAAATAAATAATTAGTGTCGAATCATTTGATCATATCCCTAGTAAATCATAAGTATCATAAAAGGATGTCATTTTAGATAAAAATGCCTTTAAAATATCACATGTACTTTTTCATGAGTAAAATACCATTTTCACAATGAAATAATTTCATTAAAATAAAATAAATTAAATAGTATTGTATAGAACATTTTATTTGAAAATTACCTAGAAATTTTTTAAATTAAACATTTATTGGTCATGATGGGGGGAAATTTCATTCATTCCATGTACGTTAAAATAAATATTCATTTCAAATTTTTAGTAAAAATTCATAAGTACCTCATTTAGAAAATGACAAGAAGATTACTTTCTTACCATTTTGTAAAAATTCAATAATGGGTAAAAATTAAATAAAAAATCATTGGATAATATTACAAAAATTGATTTTTTTTTATCAAACATGGATATGTAAGAAAAATGTTTTTTGACTGAATAAAGATATAAAGTTGGTTTTCCATAAAATAATTATTTTAGTCTCTTAAGCTCTTAAATAGAGGAAAACGAAATGAAAACATGTAATCTCATGAAAAAAAACATAGTATAAAGAAATTAATTGTATCCTTGAGAGATAAGTCACAAAAATTCATCCTATAAAACTTGATAACAATAATCCTGATAATACAAGAGAAAATAACATAAATCTCTTACATAAAATATGACTTAATTAGAAAGAGCTCTATAATCATGTATAATAAGTTTAAATTTTTTATATTTCTATTAAATAGTCATTCAAATACTTATAATATCATATATTATCCACTTATAACATTTTAACACCCATTTACTAATAATTCCTTATTAAAAGCTTCATTTTCAGGTGTTAGCTGTTTCATTTTTAAATGAGAATTTTAGTTCAGTAGGTATGGTACTTGTGCGTTCCTCAAGGTGAAATAATCTAAAATATTTAATAAATATATAAATATAATATATTTTCATTATATATATTTATATTCATCCATAATAGGTAGATATAGAAAAATAAATTACATCCATCATTGAGACGGTAGGTGAGACGTACTCTTGAACACTATTTTTACTTTTCGATGGATGGAATGAAAGAATGGAAAATTATAATTAAACATTAAAGAATTAATATTATATCATATATATTTTCTATATTCATTAAATATATCTTTATTATCATCCATGTAAATTGTAAATGAAAAACGAATCGCATCACTTCGTATAGGTGGTTGTCCATACATATGCATTTGCAACATTACATTTTTATATAGATTGGAATATAATAAGTTAGATATGATATTATATTTCAATAAGTATAATTATTACAAAAATAACTTATATAAACATTGAAACCATCATAATAATTTTCTATGAATTATGGTGATAGAAAATGAATTTTATCGTTATATAGAGGTCGTAGTCCAAACATACGCATGAGGAATACTTTCACTTACCATTTGATGTAATGTAGGTTGAATTAGGGTGGTTAAAAAATAATGATACCACTTTAGTGTATTTAGGATGATAAATTTATTACTTTATTATAAATACCACAGATTTAGTGGAGTTATAAGAATAAATAAGTTGAAATAGATTGGGTAAGATGATTACATATCCTTCAGTTGGCCTCCTTAATATCTTTTATTAAGGAACATTGGAATGGTATTTTAGAATAAAATCATATATAATTAATGTATAGGGAATATGGGAATAGAATTGGTTAGGGTTTGGATTATCTATATTTCTCAAAGTGGTGTAAATAAGAAAAATTAGGTGAGTCCTTTTATACATTGGGGATACAAGACACATGGAATTTATTAAAATACTAAAATATAATAACATTGTACTTAAGAAACATTATTTCAAATGGATTAAGATTCAATTTTTTGACGTTGTGAGGTGTAAATATGGATATAACATAGGATTTAGACATGTTTTAATGGAAAAGTTTTATAGTAACCCACACTTTTCATACCAAGATATTACATCTTAATAGATGAATATTCAGTACATAACAAAATTATCCATTCCATAACTCTTTAGGTCTAGTGCCGTTAGAAACTTGGAAACCAAAAAAATTGACTCATAAGTGTTCTATATCATCTCCCACTTATTTCTTCCTAACTATCACCCATATTAGACATTTAATAGACAGATCATGCTTCATAACATGGGTAAAGTATACCGAAAAAGGGAGAGCTCATATTCTCAATAAGGGTAAAAAGTGAGATATATAAACATAAAATGAGCATAAGGGTATGATAACATGATAATATAATTTTATAAACCACACACTTAATATTATAGATCAAAAACTCGATTCTTGTCATAAATTTTGGAAATTCATCGGACATGAATCATAAAGGTATCCAAGAACATGATCCATGAGAGAATAAAATTAGCATAAGACATGGAATCGTGGCATATATATAAGCATAGAAAATTATGTTCATTATAGTCAAGGATCATTTCGAAGGCTATTTTAATAGAATGGTTTCACTACTTAAACCACTATATTAGTCAAGTTTTACTCCTAATATTATCATAGTGTGCAAAGTCCCTTACTAAACTACGTCCACTCTCTATTTCGGTCGTGTTTATCTCATAAGATATCAATCTTTACACAATGCATTACAACAATATATATGTCCTACACAAAATATAATCTATTTATTTTTTCCATGAGATCATAAAAATTTATCATATTAGAACCAATAAAAATTCCATCATTACACATTTGTCATACCATAACCCATGAAAATAAACAGGTTTCATAGCATTTAATCATAGAATAACCCATGGAAAAGAAATGGGTTTCACAAAAATATTTTCATAGTAAACATAAACCATTAAAACAAATAATAAATATTTTTTCATTAGATCAATCCTTAGTAAATAATATGTAACACCAAAGGATGTCATCTTAGATGGAAAATAATTTTGAAATCTCATTGGAATATTTCTTGAGGAAATTTCCCTTTCACTTTGAAATCATTTATTTAATATCTATATATTTCTGAAATATGAAGGAAAAAACTTTACTTAAAATGAAACTTTAAATTTTGTAATTTAATCTTGAAATAATTAATTGTTCATGATAGTGGGAAATAATTTTCATTACATGTACA
Organism: Viscum album; assembly: GCA_963277665.1. Taxonomy (NCBI): domain Eukaryota; kingdom Viridiplantae; phylum Streptophyta; class Magnoliopsida; order Santalales; family Viscaceae; genus Viscum; species Viscum album. The sequence goes on from OY728143.1 coordinate 746,347,381, forward strand.
TTAAAACAAATATTTCTTTAACATTTTTGATAAAAACTAAATGGTCCATGTTTAGAAAATGACATGAATATTACTTAAAAAACACATTGAGAAAATATAAAAATTGCTAAAATTTATTTAATAAATCCTTTTTATAATGTTAAAATATTTATAAATCGTTTTTAGAAAACATAGATATGGATGAAAAAGGGTTTTCGAGAGAAAAGACAAATAAAACCAATTTTTAATAAAAAATTATTTTTAAATATTGAGTACCTAAAAGAGAAAAATGAATATATTTTTTATTATTAGTAAATAACCATATAAGAAGAAAATTCATGAAGTTCTTAAGAGTTTTATAATAATATTTAATCATCATAATAATAAACATAAACAATCCCGATAAACGATAAGATTGTATCATAAAACAAATACAACTTTTGTAACTTTTGAATCCTAAACCCCATGAAATAATATCATTAAATAAAACTCAAAATATCATTATAATAAATAAATTCATGATATTACATATCTATGAGGTTTTATATAAACCATATAAATGAATATAGGTTCATAACATAATATATGTCCCATTGAATACAAATTGAGATGAAAATAACTTACTTTGAATATAAACTTCTTTTATATAAATTTAGACTCCTTTATAATTAATATATTTTTATTATAAATATATTTTAGAAACATATTTACAAGATATATACCATATATTATTTACTTATGATCTTTTATTACTCTTTTATTAAAAAATATTTGTTAAAATCACATTTTGGGTAATAACAGCTTTTTTCATGTATGTTTTTATTGGGCATTTGAATTCATTTTACTTTTATTATGGTTACATCATATCCATAATTTTAAACATGATATAAATATAATATATAATAATTAAATTTTTATTTATATTAATCTATTAAATTTGGATATATAAAATCAATTACATTTTTCCTGGAGACAATAGGTCATATGTATGCATAAATGGTGCTTCCATTTTATTAATGGATAAAATAAAAGAAATTTGAATAATATATTACCTTTTAAAAATCCTTTCTATGTCATATATATATCACATATTTACATTAAATTTCTCTTTATTCCTTTTATGTAAATTGTAGGTGAAAAATGCATCACATCTCCTCGTGAGGTGGTAGTCCTCTATACACAGGAGATCTGTTATCATATCACTATTGAATGGAAACTAAGAAGGAATATGCGATATCATGATTCTAGAAGAATAATTATTTTTAATATGTCATATATATATATATACTTTATATCCTTTCTTACACCAATCCATGTGAAGTGGTGACATAAAATTAATTACATCAGTTCGTGAGGCAGTAGTCCACCACACACAAGGTCGATAGTTTTGTTTTCCATTTGACGAAAAAGGAGATCAACGCAAGTTTTTTAGTTAAAATAATAACAAATATGTATATGGAAAATAATTAGGTTATTATATTAGTATATTTGAAGAATATTTTAAGGAATTTGAATAAAAAATAAAATGATAATTCATGGTTAAGAGTTATTCATCTTCTTCAGAGAGCCTCCATAGGTTTATACTGAAAGCCTTTATAGAAGTGTTTCCTAATCAAAATAAGGACTTAAGGATGTGTATAAGGAAGTAAGGAAGGTTTTTGGGTAGGTATAGGATGAACCAAAAGACCATGTGGTCTGGATAGGTGAGAATATGATAGGTCCTTTTATAAGTTGGAAAAAGAACCCACTAGAAAACTACATGGAAATTTCCCAAAACAATCCCAAGTGATATAGTCATTCCCAAGAAAAAATAATCAAAATGACCCAATATCCATACTTCAAAAGTATAATATTGAAATATTTATGTCCAATAGGACTTTTATAAGCCTGGATTTAAATATTACCCATATATTTTTAATTAATCCCCAGGTAAACCGTTTTAAACCTTAACCACATTAATTAATTTTTATTATATTTACATTTCATTTAAAATAAAAATTAGGTTCAACTTATTATAAAATATTAATTATTATCATTGAAAATATGGGATTCATTTTTTCAAATCCCATTCATGGTAGTGGAAATTGTTTATTTAAAAATAAACCTACGTACGTGATAAAAATGGCTTTCCAAAGAAAAAATCATTCAAAAGTTGAAAAGGTTTTTATATCAGAATTAAATATGAAATTCATTCAAATGAACTAAACTAGATTAATAAATATATATATATACACATATATATATATATATATTAACTAATTATACTTTTAAAACCATTTTAATACAACATAGTACATGATAATTTCTTTAAATGAAAAGTTCGTTTTCAATAAAAATTAGTATTTTTTACTATTCATCAAAGTATTAATCTTTTCAGAAATATAACAAAACGTAACCCGTACATAATTGTGAAATTTTTATTAAAAATGAAGTTAATTTTTTAAAATAAATTTTATAAAATTTTCAAAATCTATTTTAATTATTTGTTCAAAATTTTAAAAAATTATTTATTTTAAAAAATGTATTTTTGAACCCGATAAATACTTTACAAATAATTAAATACTTGTTTAAAAATATATATTTTTTCTAAAACCATTATAAGTAATTTTAAAAATATGGTTACTCCTATTCATACCTCTGAGTTTAATGATTAGTTTATAATGATAATTTTAAAATAATAATATTAATATCATATCACTGTTTGTTAAACTCGTTGTTATGTGTAACTTAAGATATCAAAGAAATTAAATTTATTCAAAAAATAATTCATAAAATCTAAAAGTGTTACATTATACCCCCCCCCCAAATGAATTTCACCATCAAAATTCAATACTTTATTATAAATAATTTGGATACTTATAACTCATTATATCCTCATGTTCCCATGTAACTTCTTAAAATTAATGGTTTTGCCACAAAACTTTGACCAGGTGAGTGGTCTTGTTTCTTAGAACATTAACTATATGATCAAAAATATATACTGATTTTTCCTCACAATAATATAATTCTATTTTGGTATGAAATATGTGATTAGAACACATGATGGATTAGATATACACTTACCTGATATAGATAGCTGGAATACATCGAGGACTTAAGATTGGTTCGATTAGAGTTCCAATCGATAAGATACCATCCCAATATAATAAATAATTTCAAAGGGACCAATATAATTAGGGATTAGTTTTCCCTTTTCTAAAAATATCATAACAATATTATATGTATAAATTCATAGAAACACCTTCTCACCAACTTCAGATTCTAGATCATGTTGACGATTATCATTATACCTTTTTAATTGACTTTGTTTTGCCATTATGTTGTGCGGAATGGCTATAACCTTTTCTATCATTTCATTATCCATATATTGTCCTAATAGATTTATTTCTCCAAATTCATCTCATTATGTTGGATTTTTACACTCATTTATATAAAATTCTTCATAAGGATCTATATAAATGCTCAAGGAAAAGCTATTATTGTAATAAAACTCAACTAAAGGAAGGTGTTGAACCGAAACTCATTTGAAATACATAAAACATGATATGAGGATATATTATTGGGATTTAATTGTTCTCTAATACTTACCATATATATGAGGATGATACACAATGCTAAAACTCAAATTTTTATCAAGAGATTACATAATACTTCACAAAAACTTTGAGGTAAACCACATATCCTAATTAAATACAACTAAATGTGGTACTCCATGTAAACATATCACTTCTTTAATATATATCTTAGAAATATGATCTATATAAAAATATTCTCTAACAGTTTTGAATTATGATGAACTTTTAAGTTGATCATCTATAACCAATATAGAATTATTCCCTTTATATGTTTGGGGGAGTCTGATGAAAAAATCCATAGTGATGTTTTCTCATTTCCATTATGGTATTGGTAATCTTTATAACAACCCATTAGACTTTTATCTCTCATCATTACCTTTTTAACATAAAAATCATCAAGATAAAAATGCTAAGATATCTATTTTTATGTTTTCCCACTACAAATACTCTTCTATGTAGGCTATAATTAGGGTATTCACTCTTATCATCCTTCGGTTGTGGGTTAAAGACTTGAGACCTGTAAAGTATTTGATAGGTTTTCACCTGGTATGTGGATTATCATTTCTTAAAACTATTTTTATATAAATCCTATACCATCCCCAAATATAAATAACCATTAATTTCCTTAACATAAAAACAAGATAAACCCTAAGGGTTACCAATAACTTTAAATTTATGTACACAAATTGTAAAGGCATTCCTCCTCAAATTACCTTTTCACATATTCAAAACCCAACGATTGTATCTACATAAATGTTTCCTAAAATATACTTAATGTTGACAAACTCCCATAACAAAAAACCTTAAAATGGTTGTCTAAGACTTTGAAAAAATGATCAAAAATATACACATAAACCTATGATGGTGTCCATAACTATTAATTGAATCTTACTTGGAGAAATATATGCTTCTAAAATATTATTTTCCCTTTATTCATAAAATAATATATTTTCATTGACAAAAAATATTTCTAATGGAATCTTGGGTTAATACTTACATAAAATAAATATAAAATGTGATTTAATTATTCCCAAATCTATATATATAGATATATCTAATGATTATAATCTCATCAAATTTCACTAAAGGATGAACAATAATATCTTTAATGGGCTTATTCATATAAACTCCAACATGGAATTCCCAACTCTAGTGTATAGAATAAGTTTAACCTAAGTATCAAGATTCACTTTAACTATTGTGATTTATTATGATTTCCCATTTTCCTTTGTCTTAATGGGATATTGTGGCTTATCATCCTCATTATCCTATGTATTGGGGAATTTATTCACATAATTCCCATACTCTTTTCATTTTAAACACTAGAGTGTGGGTGGTCCATTTTGTGGATATTTATCTATATTTAATTCATTATCTAAATTATTCCAATCACATCAACAATAAATTTCTTAATTACCTTCCTTTCCAAACTTAAAATATTTACCAATGCCATTAAGAAAGATTTCCCATGTTTTATTCTTCACATTGAGCATGAGGGAAATCTCATCTTCTTTTCTCCATGGTTTTTAGAGTTTCCTATAAATTCCATCCTTATTTTTTCTTATCAAAACCATTCAATTGATTTGTCACGGAAATATCTATTTCAACCATGATAGAATAGTAAATGATTTATTCCTAGTTTCTAAAGTCCCTTATGTGCAACACCCTTTAGAGACTTGGTTTTAATCTATAGATGAATCGATCAACCTTAATTTTAGGTTTGATGATAATACTAGAAACATACCTCACAAGTCTTGTAAAATTTTCCTCATGTGTACCAATGAATTCATATTCCTTCATATTTGACTAATATAATTCTTTATTCATTTCCCTATGAAGAATAATATGAAAGTACTTATTGAAAAAAAATTCTTAAAATCATCCCATTCTATGAAGTCAATGTCATCTTTTTTACTCATATTATTGATAAGAGTCCACCATTAATCTTCTTCACCTTAGAAATGATATATGGAAAAAATTATTTATCAAGCTCCAAACAATGGTGAATGGAAAATATCCTTTCAATGGTATTGGTCCATTGCTCAGTGGCTATTGTATTAGTAGAACCACTAAAATAAGTTTGATGTTTCCTTATGAAGGATTCAACAAAACGGTGTTCCCTCCTTTGATCATTTGGAATTTTATCATGATTTGTATCATGAGAATGTTTTATGAGCATAGAAATAAATTTTTTTCATTCTAACTCCTATAAAGTTTGGCTTTTCTGGATGAAAATAATTGCATTTTCCATTTTATTTTTCCTTAACTTGATTCTTTTTGGTTTCATCCAATGTAAAAAACCTACAACCATTGTGTCAGAAATAATAATCATACTGGGGAACCATGTTATGATGAATAACATAATTATAGGATTTCTAAATCATGACACATTCTATTAATTCTATGATACCATATGTTTAACCTAGGTTATTCATTGTCATTATTTAAATTTTTTCATGTTTTTTCAAAAAGAGTTTGTGAAATTACAATGCATATCCCCTAGGAGTGTCACACCAGGTACCCTGTAAGGCCCATTTTAATGTACCAGGTAATGCATGAGTCAAGAATGATGCACCATTTTTATGGTTATTACCCATAGGTTTATAAATTTTATAACTATGAAATTGTATTATCCTGAAAAGGATTTAATTAGTCAAAAACCATTTTCTCTATCCTTATCAAAAATTACAGGATATTTTTCTACACATAGATATATCCTATGGATTCTTCACTAAAGTTTTCTCATTATAGTTTCCAAAGGTTAACTAATCCTTAATCTAATACCTACTCTACATACCCAAACATTTCATACCAATACATTAAATTTTAATAGATTAATATTCATTACATAAAAAATGATCCACTTCATAACTATTTGGTTATGGTTCCTTTTAAAACATGGAAACATAAACAACTAGCTCATAAGAGTTCTGTATTGTATCCCACTTAGTTCCTAAAAAATAGAACCCTTATTACACATATCATACATAGTCCTTTTTTCACAAAATGGGTAATTGAAATATATTAATGGATGAGGTTAGATTCTTAGTAAGGGTAAATAAGGGAGATACATAAACATAACATGAACATATGGGTATGAGAACATTAAAATATCATTTAATAAACCATAAACTGCATGTCATAGATCATAAACATGATTCATGGAATAATTATTCGCATTTCATAAGACATGTATCAAAAAATAATCTAATAAAATGATCTACGAGAGTATAACAATGGCATAAGATGGGAATTGTGATATACATATAAGTATAAAAAATAATTTCCAAAGTAATAAAGGTATATTTTAAAATATATCGTAGTGGAATGGGTTCACTCCCCAAACCATAATAGTATTAAAGGTTCACTCCCAACACTATCATATTGAAAAAAGTCTCTTACTGAACTAGGTCCACTCCCCATTCAAGTCCTATTTATCTCTTGAGATATCAATTTTTACCTAATGAAATAGAGGGAGATATAGGTCCCAATAGTCATATAATCCATAAATCTACTTTCCATAAGATCATAAAACATTCATTATATGAAAACCCATGAAAATAATTGTTCTTAATAACACATTTATCATATCTTATCCCATGAAAAGAAATGGGTTTCATAACATTTCATCATAGCTGAACCCGTGGAAAATAAATGGGTTTCATGAACATATTCTAATCATAAAAATAAACCATCCAAAAAATGAGTAAATATAGTATCATTGGATAATATCCCCATTTAATCTTAATTAAAATTAATGGATTTAATCTTATATGGAATATTATTTTTAAAGATAACTTTGAACATTTATTGAGGAAAATACATTTTTTTACATTGAAATCAATTATTTAAGTTCTAAAATTTTACCAAATATTAAGGAATTTTTTTTTTCCATTAGTAGAACCTTGAATGTTTTTAAGGTGATTTTAAAATCATTTAGGGTTAATGATAGTGTGAAATAAATTTCATGTCATGTTCATTAAAACAAATATCCCTTTCACATTTTTGGTAAAAAAATGGGAATTCTTTGAAAAAAAGACATGAATATTACTTTTAGAAAATATATAAAAAGTACAAAATAAGATAAAATATATTTAATAAATATTTTGATAATGTTAAAACTTTGTTTAATAAATTTTTATAAAATATTTATATGGAAGAAAAAAACATTTTTTGACCGAAGATAGAAATAAAGTCAGTTTTCTTTCAAAACAATTCTACTAGAATCTTGAGTACATAAATCGAGAAAAATGAAGATAAAAATGTATTATAAATAAATAACAATATTAGAATAAAATTTATAAAATTATTTATAGTTATATCATAATATTTCATCATCATAAGAACAAACATTAACAATCTCGATAAACAATTATATTGTATCATAGAACCCTTAAAACTTGGGTATGTTTTGAATTATTAGCCCCATGAAAGAATAACACTATATGAAACTCAAAATTTCGTGATAATAAATTAATTCATGATACTAAATGTAAATGGTTCTATATATACACCTAATAAAATAATATAGATGCATAGCATAATGTATGTCCCATAGAGACAAATTGAGATAAAAATCTCTTACCTTAAGTCTCAAATACCTACATACACATTTGAAACTTATATATAATAAATATATGTTTTTTAAAAATCTATTATAGAGAAAAAATATTATATATCATAAAATATCTGATTTATTTATGATCGTTTATTACCTGTTTATTAACAATTAATAATTAAAATCACATTTTGGAAAATAATTGTTTTATTTTTTCATGTATGTTTTAATTTGGAAATTTATATCCTTTTAATTTGATTATGGTTACATCATATATATAATTTTAATAGTTATATAAATATCATATATAATAATTAATTATGTATTTATATTAATATATTAAATTTATAGATATAAAATCAATTATATTGTTTATAGAGATGGTAGTTCATACGTATACATGATTGTTGTTTCCATTTTCTTGAAGGATGTAGTAAAAGAAATTTTAATTCTATATTACCTATATAGAATCATTTTTATTTCATATATATAACATATTTTTATTAAATTTATCACTATTACCTTCCACGTATAGTGTAATAGAAAAAAATTTCACATTGTTTCGTATGGAAATAGTCTACTACACACACGAGAGACTTTATAATATCCCCATGGAATGAAATGTAAGAATTCATATGCTATATAATTATGAATTATGAATAATTATTTTACAAATATCGTATATATACTTTATATCCATCATTATACCTATCCATGTTAGGTTTTGAAGGAAAATTAATTACACTGGTTCATGAGGGGGTAGTCTTCCATGCATGTGATCGATGGTTTCGTTTCCCATTTGATAAAAGAAGATAAAGAGACATGTTATGACATAAACATAATAATATCTCATTATATAGGATATAAATTATTTATTTTTTCATCATTTTTTATGAACATTTCATAGATGTGGAACAAGAAATAAAATGATAACACATTGTTAAGAGTTATACCTCTTCTTCAGAGAGCCTCCTTAGGTTTATACCAAAATCTTTCTTAGGATGATTTCCTAATCGAAATAAGTATTCTAGGAATTTTAGAGGAATGTATGAATTTTTTTTCTCTATTAATTTTACAAACCAAAATAATCATTGAGTATCAAGAGGATAGGAGAGGATAAATCCCTTTATAAGTGTGGAAAGGAATATACTTGGAAACTACTTGGAAATTTCTCAAAAGAATCCAAAGTGATAAAGTCATTCCCATATAAATGATTCAAAATGAACATGAATAAAAATATGATATTGATAATATTGAAATATTTCCATCCATTAGTATTTATACAAGTTTTAATGGTAATATTATCCGTATATTTTTAGTTTAACCCCCAGTTAAACTAGTTTTAACCTTAACAACATCAATTAATATTTACTATTTTTACTGTCAATGTTGAAAAAAAATTCATAGAACATACTATATAATATTAATTATTATGATTAAAAATATAGATACTAATATTTTGAAATTCCATTTATAAAATAGATAAATTTAATTTAAAAATAAACCCTCAAACACGGCTAAAAAATAGTTTTCCCAAGAAAAATCATACAAATTTTTTAAAAACAATTACATCAAAAATTCTACATTAAATTTATTCCAATAACATAAATTTTAATTTCAACAAAATATTTGAACTAGTTTCACTTTTAAATCCATTTTAAAACAAAATTTCACCTTATAAATTATTTAAATGAAAAGGCAGTTTTCAATAAAACACAGTGTTTTTCACTAATCATAAAAAAATTATTCTTCTCATAAAAATCCAAAAAAATTTACTCAAAAATAATATTTATTTTTTTATTCTAAAAAATAAATTAATTTCATAAAATTAATTATATAAATGTTTTAAAATTTAAATTTATACTTTTCCACAAATGTAATAAAAAACTTTTTTAAGAAAAGTGTATTTTCAAAGTATATAAAGACATTACCATAAAAATATGTACTTATTTATAAATATATTATCTATATCTAAAACCATTATACCTAATTTTCAAAATATTTTAATTTCTATTCATATTGTGAGATTTAATAGCTGGGTTATAATAGTGAAGATTAAATAATAATAGAAACAGTATATCATAGTTTGTTAAAACTCAGTGTTTAGTGTAACGCAATCTATCAAAGAAACTAAATTTATTTCAAAAATTATTTCATAAAATCTCAATGTGTTTCAAAGTTACTCTTATAATTTTTTTAACCCCCTTGGTAAACCCTTTTTAACCATTATCATTATGGAAAAAATTTATGATTTTTACAATTCATCTTGACAAAAAATGAAATTGGACTCATTAAAAAATTTCAAAATTATGATTCGAAATATGGTATCCATTTTATCCTAATAAATTCAACAATTTTTTTGAATTTTATTTAAAATTAAACCTAAAAATTTGATAAAAACTATATTTCTAAAAAAATGTTTTCTTTAGTATAAAAAGGTTTTATACCAAAATATAACATAAACTTAATTTCAATGATCTTAATTAGATTATAAATAATATAAATGAAATAATTTTACTCTAAATGAATGTAAAAATAGTTATTTTTCAATATTCTTTGAAAAAAAATCATTTTAGAAAATTATAAAAAAATTGCTTAGAGAAAATTTTAACATGATGATTTCAAAAATGAAGTTAATTTTTTTAAATACATTTTTTTAAAGTATAAAAATTATTATTTTATTATTTTCTCCTAAAAGTCAATAAAAACCTTTTTCAGGGAAAAATATTTTTGAAGCGTAAAGGACTTTACTAAAAAATAAGCATTTATTTATAAATAAATCTTCTTTATCGAAATCTTATATACATAATTTTTAATATATGATTTTTCTTATTCATAAAACCAATTTAATGGAAATTTTATAATTTTATACTATATTATAGTTTCTTGTGCTTGTGTTTTCATGTATCTCAAGCTATCAAGGGAACACAATTTTTTAGAAACAATAAATATCATAAAATCTTAGAGTGTCATATCATCCCCCCCCCCCTAAAAAATGAATTTTTTCCTCAAAATTTCATTACTCTAATAAAAACAAATATTAGTATCTCTAATTCATCACATCCTCAATTTCTCATGATGTTTAATTGAATTTTTAATTTCTTCGGAGATGTTTAACCATGTGAGTAGTTATGTTATTTAGAACTTTATATCTATGATCCAAGATTTCAACTATTTTTTATTCATAGGAAATATCATTCTCTAGTGGTGTGACCTCTGAGTTTAGTACATGTTATAGGTCAAGTATTTACTTACTCGGGATAGATACATAGATTACATCTTGAACTTGAGAGAGTTTTGGTGGAAGTGCCAAGTGATAAGCTACCATCACTACATAATCAAGAATTTGAATGCAGAAAATACACCTACGTATTAAAATTCCATTCTTTATAAATATAAAAAATTTATTCCATTGGTAAATTCTTAGTAATACCTTCTCACCAGCATAGAATTCAAGATTTCAATTATGATTTCTTGAATAATGTTTTTATCAACTTCAAGACGCATGATTTACTACTGAATTTATATGACTTTATCTTCTATTTCATTAGCTATCTTAAGTAACAATATATTTATTTCTAAAAATTCATCCCAAAATAGATTATTTTTTCAATTATTTCCATAAAAGACTTCATAAGGGTCATATGAATGCTCATGTGAAACCTATTATTGAAAGAAAACTTGACTAGATAAAGGTTTTTAAACCTAACAACTTTTAAATCCATATACAAATACCTAAAAATACTATAGGGTGTGAATAGTTATCTCAGACTGACCATATTTTTTATAATGATAAAAAGTACTAATATAATGCCATGTTTTTTGACTAGGTAATATTTTCTAATGAATTTGACCTTTACCATTTGGTGGAAGGGTCATTATTAAAACTGAGTTTCAGAATTAAATTTTGAGATTAAAAATGATCAAATGTGTTTTTTTACTTATTTTAAGACTATATAGGTTTCTCATATTCCCCATTGAGTTTCAGGAGCACTAGACCCCAAAATCAAAATTAGGAGAAAGCTGATAGGGGTGCATAGTTTGTTTGTAACTATGAAACCCTCCAGCAGAAATTGTGCTCCCTACTCCAAGGGTATTATTGTGTCCCATGGTTTGGTCAAGATTTGTTCAACAAGCTTCATGACCATGTAGGTGATGTAGACTTCTTGGTAGTGTGATTTTTCATAGGTTGTGAATGGTTAATTAAAAATTGTAGCCAGCCTATGTGAGGGGGTACCTTGGGAAAATTTTAGTTGCATTGTTCATGCACAGTTTATCCAACCATGTACCCAAACTATACACCTTATTTAAATGGTTAAAATTAACTTTTCCCCCTCCATCCATTTAAATAATTCTCCCTTATTTTATTCTCCTTCTCTATGTGGAGAAGCCCATTGTGGGATCTCCCATATTCTTTCTTTCCATGTAAATATCTCCTCTATTTGGTGTTTGTTTCAAGTCCCATAAAGTTCATTGGATATCCCTTAGTAGTTCCATGAGACCTCCTTCCTTCTTTCTTTGTTTTTCTTCACAATGTTTGTACTATTTTTTATGTGAGAAAATGTTCGCAATTTTTAGGGTGTTTTTCCATTTCATCAATTTCTCTCAAATTATACCAAATAAATCTATGATATTTGATTTGTGGACCACAATTGGAATAAAGTAGGTTTTATATATATTTTCTATTAAATTATCTTCTTGTATAAATTTATCCATTATTCTATGCGCCTATATTTCCATGAAAAACCTCTTAAATGTGTAATTAAATTTACAAAACATAATGATCTAGTTTTATTATTCCTTATAATATTAATTAGAATATTTATAGGTCATGAAACTAAATTCTTTACAACCCTTAAGGGTTTCGTCCTTGAATTATTCTAATTAATTAATTTTTTTTAATAATACTCATCATTGAAGTATGTTGTCTTCTGAAATCAAACAAGTTGATTAATTATAATGTGTGGGGTGTATTATTCCACTATAATAACTCTTATTTAATGAGACATTGCCTTAGAAATTAACACCTTTTTTGATAAATATGTTTTAATGACTCATGTTTGGTAGGCATGTTAGCATGTCCTATTTAATACGACTTTTATGTATGGTGTCATATTCTATTTTTATTCCACCTGACCTTAATAAGTTGTTTTAATGCTTAGGATTTTTTAATAATAGAGGAATCACATAATGATTCAAATTACATGTTGTGGGAATGTCCCTCTTTTAGTTTCCTCCAAATGTAATGTGGCCTACTTAATTAAATATCCTTATTATTCTAAAAATTGAAAACATAAATAGGCTTAGCCTTATTAAAGTGCATAACTGGTTATATGGAATGTTTTTGAAATGGTATTATCTCATATTAATTTAAATTATTAAACAAATTTTGATATGCCATGAGTGATACTCAGGTTCCATTTACGGAATTCCTTCGATGGGATCATAAGCTGTTATACATTACTTGTACCTTGAGTGATACATGGGTTTTGTTTTTACAAAATACCATCAATGGGATCATAGGTTACCTAATTGGTATACATGTTGGGATAGATACTTCAAATTCCTTGGATGAGATCTCCATGTGTTTCTCTACACCTTTAAGTGATACTGGTTCCCTAGGGGAGACCCATAGATGGGATCAGTGGTGAGATGGTTACACCATTCCAAAATAGATAATTTGACTCCTAAATGAGATACTAGGGATAGACTCCGAGGTTGAGGACTTCACTCCATATTAGGAGTGATACTTAGGATTCCATTTATGGATATTCTTGGATGGACTCTTATGGTATTTGGTATTTACAGTTCCCTAAGAGTGTTACATGTGATTTTATTTTTCTATCACCTAAGACTTTCTCAGGGTTCCTTTTATTAAATTTTAATTATGAATTATAATATAAAAGAAAACAATGAAAGAATAATTGTCTTCTAGGGATATTTATGAAAAGAAAAGTCACATGCTTGGGCATGGTCCATCTCATGATGATTTTTTTAAAAAGTTATTTTATTACAACTATATTTTATCTATAAGGGTTGACCCTAGTTTAGAGACATTATGTATTAGGATGATGTAGGTAAGGTCATCTAGGTATCCTTGAGGAACCTGTGCCAAACACGTTTATTTATTTATTTATTTCATGTCTAATTATTATTATAACTTCACACTTATTTACTTCATAATCATAGAATTTATTTTGATTTAGACACCATTGGTGGGGGACTACTGAGTATATATCACACCGTTATCAGGACACCATTACAATGGGGTACTCAAACAGAAATCATGGTCATAGCCTTATAGATCATTTCGTGCGTTGTGCATTATACATGGGAGATTAGGATCACAGGACTAGGTAGGAGCTCAGGATACTCGTGGAGTTTTCCCTTGTGTCTTCTTATTACTGTTATTTATTTATGATTCATATTGTACTATTTGTTATATTTTTTCATGATTATACCTTGTAATATTTTCTAGAAATGCATGCATAATTATATTTTGGGCTTGGCATTTATCTCTATTTAGTAAATTTTTTATCTTTCATTTCTCTTTCTTTTTCTTGTATTGCCTCCATTATTGGTTGATTTATTTATTATCTAATATACCATTTTGATACTATAATCATGAGGGTATAGTTTCCCCATTTTACCATCATTATACCCTCACTGCTAATCTGCGGACTTTGGCATATGGGGAGGTGTACTTGAGGCCATGTGGTGATCAGTCCAGCAAATAGTTTCATAGTCAGTCAGGTTGAGATGTTACAAAGTGGTATCAGAGAAGTTTGATTTTCCTTTATCTTACCATTTTGGGCTGGTAGATTTTATATTATGAGTATTTTGGAACATGGTAAATAGTCATTCCTAAGAGTGATCAACCCACACAAAGGGAAAATTCCATGTGGCCAGAGATGGGACTCTCATTCATGTTGTTCGATATTATAGTTGATTGTGATTTCAACTCGAGTGATTTGTGTTCTTTATGATTATTACTATTTTTTAGATTTTAGTATTTACCCTTGGCTCAGTATGGGATGGATTTATCATTACATGAATCATTATTGGCACATAAGGATTCACATCCCATGCATATTATATGCCCTATAGATTGCTTTTTCTAGGCTGTTTTGGATTTATTGATGTGCCTTGTGTATTATAATTAGTATTCCTAACTTCTTATCATGTTTAGGTGATTAATTATCATTCTTGTTTATATAATATAATGTATTATTTATTTATTATGTTCACCAATATAACCGGATTTGGTGGTTCTTGTGTATGTAATTGTTTATCGGGCATGGGTGTTTCCCTACTTATGTAGTTGGATTCCATATTTCTTTATTCATGATTATTTACTTATTATAACCATAATTCTTTTTATTAATAATTGTGATAGAATTTCTATTTATAAATT
Source organism: Viscum album (assembly GCA_963277665.1). NCBI lineage: Eukaryota > Viridiplantae > Streptophyta > Magnoliopsida > Santalales > Viscaceae > Viscum > Viscum album. The sequence continues at coordinate 746,362,907 of OY728143.1, forward strand.
TGACGAAAAAATTGTTAATAAAGTTCAATCATCAACCAAAACTATGTTTTCCCAGATAAATTTATGGTGACACCATGACTAACAAATTTGTCAGGTTTGAGCCATGCACAATTGGTCACATGGGCTGAAACATATGATATGTTATTAAATTTTATCCAATTTAAAAAATATAAAGTGTATGAGATCTTTATAAATTGGAAAACAGTGACCCATATAATTTAACCATCTTTTATTAACATAATATACCCAAATATGTTTTGTACATATAAAAGGTGTTAATTTTTTAATTTAAATAAATTTGTTGCATATGCGCCTTTTGGTTGTCCTGACCCAAGTAATTCAGCCTTTTCTTGTAGTGTATACATTTTAAACCCATTATGGTTGTTTTAAAACATTATATCATCTTGATTTGTGGGACCCCTATAGGTCACCTTTATTCTTCCTTTTTTGGGACCCTTATAGGGTTTCTTTGTTTTGATATGCCTCAACACTTTACCCCATGGGGGTATACTTACATTATATAGGTATGGTTATTTATAGTATCTAAACAAATTTATATGGTTTTACATATAAAATATGTCGGAATGTTACTAAATCAGATCCATTGAATTACAAAAGTCCTTTTATCTTCTTTTGAGTTGTACATGTATAAGGTGTTATTTAATATAAATACCAATTAAAACCTAAAGGGTGTATTACTCTATAGATTGAAATTAAATTTTTATTAAATAAGTCATTTGTGAATGATTATAAATAAATAACTAATGTTTAAAATGGATTTTCTGTGATAAAATTATTAAATATTATAGGATTTTATCTAAAAAGATAACAATTGAAAAGAATTTTGATAAAACATGCATGTGTTCTTGATGGATTTATTGAAATAAAGAACCAAATCAAATCTGTGTTTTGAATGGTATTACGGGTTTAAACTGGACCTTTAAATGTTTTAATCTCAATTGTAAATAAATGGTTCTGCTAAAAAAGGAACCTTAAAAGTGGTGACTAAATTTTTACCCTCTTGTAAGGGTAGTTTAAATTTTTCCTTGAGTTGTTTCCTTAGAGCAAGAATTTTAGTGTTTCCCATAGGACCATTCTTCATTAGATCTATGTTAAATGATATGACCTTAAGCCTAGTGACATTTATGAATGGTCTTCTTATAGGGTTGATGCCTTTTGATTCAATAAGGGGGCTATACCAAGGTAAGTAGCACCCTCAGAGACTTTATAACCACGATAAATTCTGGAGAACCTTTTTAGGTGTGCGGTATTATTTAGGTGTCATAGTCAGATGCATGACACTTAGATTCTAAAATGACAACTTTGTATGGATTGGTGATAATGAAATATTTTAACAATTTTTATATGTGTGAGAAGCATATAATGTATAGTTCATCATGTTTGAAATTCCAAAGTAATGGTATGTCACTTTGCAGTTCATGTGACCCTTCTTCTTATTCCTCTTTAGTGTTAGACGAAATGGATGGGTTTTATCCTATTTTACTATCATATGGGATGCTATTACTCTATAATGGTTATTTTTATGGGACATTAGATACTAGGATGCATGGGGATGGTAATCCTACAGATAGTATAAAGACTATAATATTTTTTGGGTGGAATTTTAGGTAGTATGCGTCGATGCATGCTGAAACCATAGAGTTTTTCAGAAGGTGTAGTGATCTGATAGAGTTTTGTAGTACTTGTTTTAACTTGAACTATTGTTTTTCATTATCAGGTCATCTCTATTGTAGAGTGAATCATGAATTAAATTAAATCTAACTCATTCCAATACTCAGAATGTTGTTCTACAGAGGATCATGAGTTTTAACATGTTGGTCTACTTGTTTCGCCTCTTATTCCAAATGTTATGGCATCAGTGTACGTTGCTCAAGAGGAGTTTAAAGAATATATCTAAATTAAATCATCTCCAGTGCACTTTTTAGGGGATAGTCTAATCCTTTTTTCATTTTAAATCTTTCTAAAGTCATGTTTTCCACATCTAGGATCTATGATTAGTGGTCAATATAGCATGTCTAGTGGGTTTATATCCCTTTCTAAGTAAAAGGTAAATAAGACACTCCTAAGGTGGGGAGAATGATGTTGAAAGTTTTTTATCATTTCCTCTATATAGAGTTTGTTTGAATATGAAAAGACCATTTCTAAATCGTATGTGCTAATTCTAAATACCCATGAGGCAGTAAGTTGGAGACCTATCGATTATTGTGAACCAGAATGATGATGGAATGGTTGGTTGTTTATGAAACCTTTGAAATACCAAAAGGTGGGTTGGACTCTAGTGTTGATGATTGAATGATCATGTGAGGCCTCAAGTATTAATGTATTTGTGTTCAATTGAAAATGATGTGTTGGTAAGTGAGGCCGATCTCTTTAAAAGGAAGTTGGCCTTAGAGGTTTGACTGACCTTTCTGCATGTAATTTTTACAGTTGGTTAGATACTATTTTAACACTTTTACTTTGTTGAAGTAGGAATTTTCTGGGTCCTTTCTATAAATATCCAAAATCCTATTAGTGTTCTTTCATCTTAATGATGATCATTACCCCTATCTTAAAATTTTCTAGATACACTGAGATATTATCAGTTATATTCTATGAAAAAAATCTTAAAATGTCCTTATGGTTTGTTAGATAGACTCCATCAGAGTTGTGCACCAGAATCATGGTTTTAATTGAGGCATGGTTAGTCTTGAATGATACTTGGGATCCAAAGTTGGAACACATTGGACATACTCAGGGACATCTAGTGTTTTCTTTGAATTTCAGTCTAGGAGAATGTTTATTTGATATCAGTCAGTGTTCTTGATGAGTGGATGTTTCAGGAATTCATAGGTGGATTTCATGTAAACATTGTCATATGGACTAACATGGATGATCTCTTTGGACTAATGTTTAAGAATCTGAGGTTACCCTGAATATCATTTGGGTTCAGATTAGATGTTTTAAGGTTGACTATCTAATTATGTGGATCAATTATACACCCTTGTCCATGATGAGGCATGATAACTCAAATGAATAAGATATGGTTCGGCCTGGAAACATCCTTGAATTTCAATTACGGGCTTCGGTAAACGTTCTTGAGGTAAAATTCAAATTCCATGGATGAAGGAATTATGGTTCAGTTTGTGTTGAAATGGCTATTTATACCAATCATTTTTTAGAATAAAAAACCATGTGTAAATTGACTTGTTTATTTTTATTCTTTTAATGATTTCATTCAAGAACTATTTCATGGGACAAAATTGGAATATGAGTGTAGTGAAAGGGTCATCCTAGACTTTCTAATATAAGTGTGTGTGACCTGGATAAATGAGGTTTATTGGGAGTTCATCATTTATTTAACCTAATGATAACTTCAAGAGCGTCGTTATAATTATATAGGTATGATGGAATATAAAATATGTAAGGTGGAGATATTGTGGATTTTATTTGATGATAAATTATATAACTAATGGTGGGGAGCTCTATAGTGAGGGTGATTAAGGAAGCGATGATGTGATCATGTCTTTAGTCTGATGGCTCATGTAAGTGTCATCTCGATGTTTTAGTTTGGGAAACAAGTATTGGATTGAATTTTAATGTTTCATACACCGTATGATTAAAGGGTTTCTTGGAAGTATGTTGGGTGTTTAGAAATGATATGCATCCATTACCTGAAACATCATGAACTGAGTAGGTTAGGTCTTGTTTTTATTTTTCTCCCCAAGGCTACTCATGGATGAAATCTTTTAAGGTGTAGAGGTTGTAACAACCCATGTTTTGGACCTAGTAAAATTTTCAAAGGAATTTTAACATTACCATCTAGTGGACGGGCCATTCTTTAAACCATCTTTAAGAATGAAATTTTGAGAGTTTAAATTCTATCATGTATTTTTTAAGACTCAGTTTTAGACTATAGATTTATCTCATGTGTCCGGTTCAGTTTCAGGAGCAGTAGACCCTGAAATCAAAATATAGATAAATTTGATAGGGGTACACGGTTTGTCTAAAACCATGAGATCCCTTAACAGAAAAATTGATTCCTCCTTAGAGGGGACTAGGGTGTCACATGGTTTGGTCAAACCATGCACACGGGGCCACATACTCGTGTAGATGCTGCATACTTCTTGATAGTGGGAATTTTCATGGGCTATGCATGGTTAGTTGAATTGTGTGTCCATTCTGTGAGAGGGGGTTCCTTGGTAAGTGATGGATACACGGTTGGCACATGGAGAGATCTCCTCCATACAATATTGATTTTAAGAACTATCAAGTGCATTGGATAGACCTTAGTAATTTAATTAATCCTCCTTCCATATTTTTTACTTTTTAATCCCACCATCTGGAAATGTTTTAGAGTGAACTACTCCACCCTATTTTTAGGGTGTTTGTTTCTTTCTTTGGTTTTTCTTGAATCAAAAAAAAATCAACACTTGATATTGGATGAGTTTATTTTAGTTGGTATAAGGAAGGTTATATATATATATATATATTAAATTAATATATCACTATTTATGAATTTCACTATTATGCTATCCACTGGTATTTCTATGTGATGGCTCTTATATGTAGAATTTAATTTTCAGAACCAAACGCTCTAATTTTAGATGTCCTTGTAATTATAATTAGCATAGTTTGAGGTCATTAAACTTAGGTATTGAAACCCCTTTAGGTTGTGTTCTTTAATTTTTTTTAATAAAACCCCTAGTTGTGGTAAATTTTCTTTTAAAATTTAATGAGTTGATTAATTAGAATATGTGGGTTATAGCCTTCCACTATAATATCTCATAGTGACCAAACCACTACCTTAGGTTTTGAATCCATTATTTATTAAATAAATTTTGATGACTTGTGTGTGGTAGGATTGCTAGAATGGCCTATTTAATATCCATTGCATGTATTGTGTTATCTTCTGTGGGAAGTCCACCTGCCTTAATAAATTTGACTAATGCTTATGATTATTTAATAATAGAGGGACCAATTAATTATTCTGATGACATGTTATGGGAATGACCATATTTTAGTGTCCTTCAAATTTATTTTGTCATGCTTATGTATATGGACTTAATATTATAAAAATTGAAATGGTAAATAGGCTTGTCCCTCTTAATATGCAGAACTGGTGATGTGGCATGTTTATGTACATGGAATTATCCCTTATTAATTTAAATGATTATATTAATTGTGATGTTCCATGAGCGATAGCTAGGTTACATTAATATAACATATTGAATGGGCTTATATGATATTAGATATTACTTGTACCATGAGTAATACTTGGGTTTTATTTTTACTAAACACTATGGATGGGATCATATGTTACCTGGTTGGTATACACATCAGGAGTTATACATAGTATTCCTTGTGTGGGTTCCCCATGAATTTAATTACCTCATTGAGTGATATTGTTTCCCTAGGAGAGAACTTGGGGATGGGCTCAATGGAGAGATGTTCACACCATGCCATGAGCGGTACTTGGACCCCTATTTGAGATAGTACGGATGGACTCAATGGAAGATCACTTCACACCAAACTGGGAAAGATACTTGACATTCCATTTACGCATCACTATGGAAGAACTATTATAGTATTGGGTATTTATAGTTCCCATGGATAAATACTTTGGATTCTATTTATAGATCTCCTCATAGATTCTTAGGATTCCTCTTATTAAATTTTAATGATGAATTAAATTATAAAACAAAACTATGAAAGCATAGTAGTTATCAAGGTACATGTCTGCAAAAAAAATCAAGTAAACCGCCAAGAATTTATTAGAGATATTATTTTTAATTTCTTTTATATCTTATGTTGTACGCTACCACAATATTATCTTGTGATATACGCAACACCTTATTATCTTTCAGTATACGAAACACCATACTTGGCTTGTGTTACACATAATTTCAAGTTCTTTTGGTAGAATTAATTTCACGAAACACTGAGTATATATTTTACTCAATTTATAAAAGAACTACATTTCTATTATGTAATAAATAACACAAAAATAATCTTTCACTAAATGAAACACTAACTTGGATTTCATTATACGCAATAACGTCCTTCCTTGATAGCTTGTTTTGTATGCAATACCGAGTTTAACTGAACAATGACATATTATTAAAATATTATTATTTAATAGCATATAAACTAGTCGTTATCAATACCATTAATCACATTATGAATTTTATATAACATTAAAATTCATATTATGAATTTTCTAAAACATGATATAAAAACCAATTAAATTTTTCGAATAAAAGAATTATTTTTCAAAGAAATACAATTTTACTACCTTTTAATGAGAACCCTTTTTAAATCTAGTTTTTAATGAATTTATAAGTTCTATTTGAAATAATAAACTTTTTATTTGTAATAGGGACATAAAAATTTACCTTGGTTTAAATTTTGGTATTTTTATGATGAAATTCATATTTTAAGGAATAATGAAATATATTGCATTTTAATTCAAAACTGGATTTTCTTCTAATTTATTTATATAGATAAAATATATTTTTAATTAGTTTTAAAGTTTAATTGGATTATTGTTTTATCATTTAATCCATATTTGGTCATTGGATGTATTTTTACATTTAAATTGGACATAAAAACATCTAAATATTTTGATAGTTTTTACTTCTTAGAAACTCACATTCTGGATTTGATAACAAGAATTAATTTTAAATTAATAATTGCAAATTTTGTGATTTGAATTTTGAAAAATTGATTCCATATTTGGAATCAGTGGGTCCAAATTATGTTAATATGTTACTTTTTATATATTATTCATAGTAACTACAGTAATTTTTATTTACCAAAGTTAAAGGAAAATCAGAAAAATTAGGGTAACTAATAATATGATAAAGACAATAAAATTACCATAAAACCTACCAAAATCCTATTGGATGAATTAATTTCGACGAATATCACCTATGGTTCATAATGGATTCATTTAATGGACTTTATTTCATGAAAGAGATATAATTATAATTAAAACAAAAATAAGGTGACAACATGTCACACTCTTATGTCTTATATGTATAATAATATCAATATAATTATAAACATGATAAAACATAAAACATAAATAGTCTCAAAAAATTTAATAAAATTATCTACACCATGATAATTTATTTATAATTTTTACATGTTATATAATTACCATTAATTATGATGCAATAGTGATGTAGAAATTATTATATAGACATAAATATCAAATAAATGGTTTTAAAAATATTAAAGTAAATATCAGATGAACTAATTAAAGTGATATATGAATTTTCTAGGTGACTATGACATTTTATGTGTGTATTAAATATTTTTTTTTTGAATTTATATTCTGTTTGTATTTTTTTAAACTCAAATAAATGAATCGTGTCTAAATTGACACTATTAATATTTTATAACATAATATTAATTTATTTAAAGATAAAATAAATATTTAAAAGTTAAAAAGTGAACATTATATGATCTATAATGTCATAAAGTATCCAAATATGGAAAATTGACAACACATAAGTAAATATTTATAACCATTTAATATTTATAATATTATTACCACGAATTAAATTAAATATATTAAATAAGGATAAATCCAAAGGATAAGGTTTAAAATAAAATTAAATCAAGTCTAAATTTTATTGGTTTAGAGTATTTATACCCATACTCATCATATAATCAAAATAAATTATTTTGGGAGCATTATAAACCAAAAATGAATTTATAATAAATTAATAATTCAAGACTTTCCAAAGGTGACCATCTCCTCTCTTATAAAAGGGCACCTCTATTTCTCTTTTAATCATGCCTCAAAAGCCCTTTGGCTAGTCTAAACCCTGACCAAATCTCCTCCCAACATCCCTCACATCATCTTAAAGACCACCCTTTTGGGAGAAATCTATCCTAGGGATACCTTTGTGGAAATCAAAACGAGATACGTGAAAAGGAGGTAATTGTTTCATGACCTCTTTAAAAATTATTTTCTTCTTATACTTCTTATTATTATGTTGTTTCCATACTAAAGTAATAAATATAGTATCTTATACATTTTTTAATGTTTCTATAGTGACTTTACAACCTTATACCTCCTTTTATACATCTTATAAATAACAATATCATCTTGTGTGGGTACGTATGGTTTACCATCTCCACACTGTGGTGTAATTTGTTATTCAACAATACTTAATTTTGATGGGTATAATGATGATTATAATGGATATAAATAATTAATATAACATGATAATTATTATTTATAATTAATATACCATAAAATTCTATACCATTTAACAATCAAGTGAATGATATCATCGCTCATGTGTACGTACGGCCTACCGTCTCCACTACGTGATGAGATTCATTCTCCATGTTAACTAATAAAGAATGATTATAATGTATATATAATAAATAAGCATGAAATATATTACACAATAATTATACTATATTTGTGTATATATATATATATGTTTTTTAGTTTCTTCCATTCAACTCAATAAGGAAACAGATTCAGCGTTCATGAGTATGTACAACCTACCGCCTCTGTGAACGGTATATTCCATTTCATTTATCTATCTATTATATATATGTATATATATATACTGAATATATAAGATATATAAATCTTGGTTTACATTATATAAGTGTTTAACTCCTGATCTGTGTAATAATATCAAGAATAACATGTCAAAATGTAGGATAAATAAAATGATTATTACCCAAAATGTTGCTTTAACATGGAATTGATAAATGAACGTGTAATATAGAGTCGTAAGTGAATCATATATAATTTAATTAATATTATTATGATTCTTTTTGAAGTTAAAAATATGTTTAAACCCACTATACACGAGTTTTCGACACATATGGAAGAAATTGGGCCTAAAGTAAGGTATAATTTTTCAATCTCATTTTTATCTGAGATTGTTTATACGTAAGTATTTATTGGGGGAATATCTATCATCAATTTCCACGTTTTCTAAAACAATATTCTCATAAAATGATTAATATTCACTTATGAATTTTTAAATTCTTTTTTACCCATTTTTACTTTTACTTCATGGTTTGGAAGTAATCATTCATTTGTTTACCATACGAGGTACTTTTGGACTCTTCTAGAAAAAGTATGATAAGAGTGTTTTTTTAAAATATAAATAATGAATGGATTTTTATGTCTTATTAATGCCTTATTTACTTGAATATTCCTATAAAATATTTCATGTTTATTTTAAACTAAATTCTTTTCTTTTAAATTTTCAAGGCATTTTGTGAATAGAAAACACATTTCTAGAAGAAAGGATATTTTCCTCAGGAATTAAGCTCTACTGTTTTATCAAAATTATTTTCCATATAATATGAAATAGGTTCATTTTCTATACCTATTATTACTTTTGTTTTATTGTTTTTATTATGGTGTTTTTTTTATGAAATCCATTTATATTATATGGATTATTTTATGATGGAATAATTTTTAAGAAACCCAGTTTTTGTTCCATGGGAAATGTTATGGTGAATGGTTTATGTTTTGTGGAACATGTGAGAATGATTTAATTATGAGATTGTGGGACCTATATCTCCCTCAAATGCATTGGGTAGAGATTTATATCTCTTGAGATACACATGACTTGAATAGAACATAAATCTGGTTCAGTAATACAGAGTTGTAACAACATGTAAATCTGGTTCAGTAATAAAAGGATGTAACGTCAAGTAAATCTTATATAGTAATACATGGTTGCAAGGGAAAGTAAATTTGATTCATTAATGGTCTTTTTTCTCTATTATGGTCTTGGAAAAAATGTATTGGCTTCTATGGAAATCATATTATGTGCTTATTTTTTACCACAATTCCATGTTTTATGCCAATTCTATTTTATCGTGGTTAATGTCCTTGTATGATCTATTCCTTACAAACTTAAAAGGTTTATTTCATGACACACCATGTTGATATTAAAAATATATGTTCATGTTTTCACATTCGTATGTTTATTTTTTGTTTTATATTCTTCATGTTTACCCTTATTGATCATTTGAGTACACCCTTTTTATGTTTTCTTTTCCCCAAGATATAATGAAATATTTTAGTTAGGAAAAATAAAGGGGAAGATATTTATGGGATATGTTGAAGATAATTCACCAAGATAGAATATTATGTTCCAAGTTTACAAATACACTAAACTAATATGATATTTGGGTGTCTTTGTTTTAGGTATTAAGTATTCTACAATACAATTTTAATGTCTATGTACATCAATCTTGGGTCGTTTCAGTTTCTATTAGAGAAAAGGTTTAGTTATCCTTCGAAAACTAGGGTGTGAAAACTTTAGTGAGATCCCTAGAGATATTTATAAGGTATGTCTAGGTATGTCCCTAAGGGTAATTCAAACTATAGGTTAAATTCTTGGTATTATCGTAAAGATCATTAATAACCAAGGATTAAAACTAAGATTTTAGATATTCAAATTACTCCACCTTGGTTATATTGTTTTCCTAGTATTATTTGTTCCTCTCACACTATTATTTTTGGGATTTATATAATGTATAGAACCAAAAGGAATTGTGTTGATGATAAATTCAATGGGAAATGCAATGTTTTCCCTCCTGATCAACTTAATTTTTTGGGATATGGAATGAAAAATCTAATTTCTATACTTACACAGACTATGAATCATTATATACTTCCAAATGAGTAGAGAAGGGAACAAAATTAAATCGAATCCTTCATGAGGAAACATCCTCATTCTTTAATTGGGTCTTCTGATCCACTTGTTGGTGAAAAATGTATTAGTACCATTGAAAAGATATTTTCCATATTTCTCTATTTAGAACTTGAAAATTTTATTTCGGTTGTTTATCATTTACAAGGTGAAGCAGACCAGTGGTAGACTCTAACCAATAATACAAGGAATTATGATGAAATTGAATCCATGTAATGGGGTGATTACAAGAACTTATTTTTCAATAATTACTTCCCTAGTATTCTTAAAACTAAGATAGAAAAGTGGTTCCCTGATCTTAAGAAAAAGTATGATGAATCTGTTGGTACATACGAGGAAAATTTTAAAATACTTCCAAGGTATGATTCTGTTTTTATCATCCAACCTGAAAGTAAAGTTGATCAATTATTTAGTTGATTAAAACCAAATCTTCGAAGGGAATTATCTATAATATACTTTTGTAGCTATGAAAAAATTTGGTGTTGTTCTATTAAGGTATAAATATAATATGGTGTTACATAAAAATCTCATGGTTTTGAATAGAAATGAATGATGGAGATCAAGGGAAAATCCCAAAATAATGGTGAAAAGAAGATGAAGGCTTCCTTATGCTCAATGTGTGGAAAGAAGCATAGTGTGGATTATCTTAAGGGACTAGAAAATGTTTTAAGTGTGGAAAATAAGGTCATCAAGCAGTTGAGTTCCAATGTAATGGGAAAGAGTTTTATAATGATATGAATAGAGAAAATACTACAAAGAATGCACCACCCACACATCAATGATACAAGTGCAAGGAAATGGGGAATTATGAAAACCAATTACCAAATTCAAGGGTTAATGATGATGATCGACGTCCACAAACTCTTAAGTCCAAGGAAAAAGGGAAATCACATGCGATAACTATTGGTGATGTTGAATATGACAACGAAGTGGTTGAATGATTAACTATTTATATAATGGGATTCCAAAATATTGTGGTTGAATCTCTTTTATAGTATTATGGAATATTTTAATATCTATGTATTTGTACCTTGTGGTTTTCCATGAATATATAGTATTAGTAACCTTGAAAAGTGATTGAAATATTTTTAGAAAGCACATGATTTGAGCATAATGAAGGGATAAAGAGATAATGAGATTTTGGGTAGTATTAATGACCAAATGAATGATAAAAGGACAAAGTGATATCGTGGTTTGAGTATATATAATTCTTGGTGTGTGGAAAGAGATAATTTTGAAATAATTTATGTTTTCACTAAGGTTCTATGTTAATTCTGATAGTTTCATTTTTCAATATAATTCATGATTAAGGTAATCACTTGTTTGGAATGTGAAAAAAACGAACTACATTATGAGATATAAGAAATAAATGTTATATCTATTTAGTTCACCTCTTTATAATGTTTTATATATTTAGTTATCCATTTATGGATGTAATAAGTTATATTATATTTGAGGTTTGTTAGATTAATTTATTATCTCCCTATAGGTGGAATTGCAAATATTTGATTACCTGTGCTAAAATTTTTGTTGAGAGAGCTGGAATGACCTATCTAACTATCACATGATCAGCTAACACTTCAAGAATAACACATTCAACTTCATTTCATTAAATTTCATATGAAGTGGAAATTGTTCAAGGCACAAAAAACATTGATATTTTACCAAAATAAAGAAAGTATTTATTCTCATGAAAAATTATTCAACATTAGGAAAAGGATCTTAAAAACCAAATAATGTTATCCTAGTACCTTATTAATCTATGAATCATATGGTCCCTTAAATAATTGAATATTTAATTCTTTTATGTATTTACCTTTCTTTAAACCTTATTATCCAACACTATCCATCAAAACATGATGGTTATATTTCTCTTCTATATCCATGATTCTACTTCCCACATATGTCTCATATGTGGAAACCTAGTGATGAGTTACATTGGGTAACCATTATATTTCAAAATTTACTTTTTAAAAGGATGTTTTAGTATTCCTATTGATTATGTTGGATTCAATGAAAGAAACTTTCAAGTAGTAAACCTTTTATAACCCAAGAGAATTTTGGGGGATAAATTCCTTTTAAGGGGGTATATTGTAACACCCCCAGATTTTATGAGATAAATTATTTTTAATTTATTTTAGGTCTTTTGTTGTATGCAACACCAAGATTATCTTTCACTATTTGTATCCCTATATTATCTGGAAGTATACATAACATTGTGATTTTTTTGTTTTACACACAATTTTATTTTCTTTTGGTAGAATTAATTTCACAAAAAACAAATATATATTTTGATTAATATATAAAACAAATTTTTTTGGATTATGTTATATGAAATACCGAAGGAATATTTCACTAAACGTAATAATGTCTTGGCTTTCATTACAAGAAAGACCACCCTTCCTCGAAGCCTGTGTTGTATGCAATACTGAGTTTCAATAAAAAATGATATATTATTATAATATTATTATTTAACGGGATATACACTAGTTGTTATGAATTTTGTTAACAAAATTCTTAATTTTTTATAACATTAACTTTCATATTATGTAATTTCTAGAATATTATATAAGAACAAATTCAATTTTTTGGATAAAGGAAGTATTTTTCAAAGAAAAACAATTTTATAGCCTTTTGATGGGGAAAAATTTTTAATATAGTTTTTGAAAAGTTTTTATGTTATATTTGACATAATAAACTTATTATTTGGAAAGAAGACATAAAAATTTACCTTGGTCTAAATTATGGTATTTTTATGATGATATTTATATTTTAATGAATACTGAAAAATATTGCATTTTAATTCAAAACTTCCTTTTTTCTAATTTATTTATATAGTTAGATTATATTTTTAATTGGTTTTGAAGTGTAATTGAATTTTTTTTTCATTTAATACAATTTTGTTCATTGGATGTAATTTTAAATTTAAATTGGACATAAACACATGTCAATTGTTTTATAGTTTTTACATCCTTAAAACGTGATTTCTGGTTTTGAAAAAGAGAATTAATTTTAAATTAATTCTTGAAACTTTTGTGTTTTAAATTTTCAAAAATGTATTCCGTATTTGGAACCAATGGTTCTATATTTTTTCAATATGTTACTTTTATTTTTTGGAAATTATGAATAGTAATTACGGTAATTTTTATTTTCCACATCTTAAGGAAAGTTGTGTAAATTAAGGTAACTAACAATATGATAAAGATAATAAAATTACCATAATTACTAAAAAATTCTATTTTATGAATTAATGTTGACCAATATCACTTATGGTTAGGAATTGATTTATTTAATAGACTTTTTACCTTGAAAATGATGTAATTATAATTAAAACAAAAGAAAGTGACAATATGTCACTCTCATATATCTTCTAAGTATAATAATTTTAATATAATTACAAGCATGACAAAACCTCAAACATAAATAGCATCTAGAAATATAGTGAAATTATATACATCATGATAATTTATTTATAATTTTCAGATATTAAATAATTACCATTAATGATGACACAATAGTGATGTAGAAACTATTTTATTGATAGAAATATCAAATAAATGGCATTAAAAATTTTAAAATAAATATCATATGATCTAATTAATGTTATCCAACAAATTTCTATCTGAATATTACATTTTAGTATTGCATTAAATATTTTTGTTTGAATTTATCTTCTATGGGGATTTTATTTAAACTCAAATAAGTGAATAGTTTCAAAATTGACACTATTGGTATTTTATAACATATTATTAAATTATTTATAAATCAAAAAATATTTAAAAATAACAAATTGAAAATGATATGGTCTAAAATTTCATAAATTATACAATTATGGATAATTTACAACTCAAAAATAAATATTTATAACCATTTAATATTCAGAATATAGTTTCCACAAACAAAATTAAATAGACTAAATAAGGATAAATCAAAATGATAAGGTTTAAAATAAAATAAAAAATGTCTAAATTTTATAAGTGGAGATTATTTAGACCCATAATCATCTTATCTTGTAATTAAATGAGGTTGGGATCATTATAAACTGAAAATGAATTTATAATAAATTAATATTTTAAGACATTCCAAAGGTTCCCCTCTCCTCTCTTATAAAAGGGAACCTATCCATCTATTTTAATCACACATAAAAACACATTTTTTAGACCAAATCCAATTCAAATATCCTCCTAACTTTTCTCACTTAATCATAGATTCCACACATTGGGCATAAATCCATCCTAGGGAGTCCATTGTGCAAATAAAAAGGTGATACTCGAAAAAGAGGTAATTGTTTTATCAGCTCCTTCAAAATTCTTTTCTTCTTCTACTTCATATTATTATGTTTTTTCATTACTAAATTATTAAATATAGTATCTTATAAAGTGATGGTAAAACCTTATACCTCCTTTTATCTATCCAATGAATAACAATATCACCATGCATGTGTGTGTACGGCGTACCATCTCCATGCCGTGGTGTAATTTTTTATTCAACAATACTTAATTTAGATGGGTATAATGATTAGGATAATTTATTTAAATAATTAATATAATATGATAATTATTCATTATAATTAATATACCATCCAATTCTATAACATTTAACCATCAAGTGAATGATATCGTCGCTCGTGCGTACGTAAGGCCTACCGTCTCCATGACGCGATGAGATTCATTCTCCACATTAACCATTAAATAATAATTATAAAGTATATATAATAAATAAGCATGAAATATATGACAAAATAATTCTACTTTATGTATATATTTGTGTTTGTTTTTCATTTACTTTCTTCCATTCAACTCAATAAGGAAACAAAAACAACATTCATGTGTACGCATGACCTGCTGTCTCAATGAATGGTGTATTCCATTTCATTTATATATCTATTATATATATTTATATACTAAATACATGTGATATATAAATAATTTTTTACATTATGAATGTATTAAATCATTATCAATGTATTAATATCAAGAATAAAAAGTCAAAACATGTATGATAAATAAAACGATTATTACCCAACCCATTTCTTTAACATCAAATTGAGAAATAAATGGGTAATATAAAGTCATAAGTGAATAATATATGATATAATAAATAGTATTATGGTAATATTATAAGTTAATAATGTGTTTAAACCCACTCTACATGAGTTTTGGACACATATGAAAGAAATTGGACCTAGGATAAGGGATAATTTTGCAATCTCTTTTTTATCTGAGATTGTTTATATGTAAGTATTTAATAGGGGTATATTTATCATCCAAGTCCATGTTTTCTAAAAAATTATTATCATAAAATATTTACTATTCTTATATATATGTTTGAGGTCATTTTTACCCATTTTTATTTTTACTACATGGTTTGGAATAAATCTTTCTTTCGTTTACCATACGATGTACTTTTTGACCTTTCCAGAACAAGTATGAGAAGATTGTTTTTTTAACATATATAGAATGAATGGATTTTAATGTCTTCATAATGACTTATTTTAAAAAATATTCCTCTAAATTATTTCAAGTTTATTTTCAGCTATATTATTTTATTTTAAAATTACATGGTATTTTGAGAATCAAAAATGTTTTCGTTGAAGAAAGGATATTTTCCTCATGAATTAAGCTCAAGTGTTTTATCAAAAAAAATTCCATCTAAGATGACGTAGTGTTATGTTTCTATCCCTATTATTACTTTTATTTTATTTTTTTATGATGGAATCATTTTTATGAAATCCAATTATATTATATGGATTATGTTATGATAGAATAATGTTTAAGAAACCCATTTTTGTTCCTTGGGTTAATGAAATAGTGAATAGTTTATGTTTTTGGCACATGTGAGAATGAGATCATTATAAGATGGGTGAGACCTATATATCCCACTAATTCATTGGGTAAATATCTATATCTCATGAGATATACATGTTTGGAACATTAAGTAAATCTGGTTTAGTAATACATGGATGGAATGACAAGAAAATTTGGTTTAGTAATACAAGGTTGGAATGACAAGTAAATCTAGTTCAGTAATACATGGCCTGAATGGAAAGTAAATCCAATTCAGTATGGAATATTTCCACTATTATGGTCTTAACATCAATAACTTAGTTACTATGGAAATCATATTGTGTGCTTATTTGTTTTCCATAATTCCATGTTTTAAGCCAATGTTATTTATCATGGTTAGTGTTCCTTTATGATCAATACCTTATATACTGCCACGTTTTTTTTCATGACTCATGATTTTAATATTCAAAATTTATGTTCATGTTGTCACACTATTTTGTTTATGTTTTGTTTGATATTCTTTATGTTTACCATTACTGACCGTTTGAGCTCAACCTTTTTATGTTTTATTTTCCCCAAGATATAAAGAAATGTTTTAGGTGGGAAAAAATAGAAACAACATTCATGCGTACGTACGGTCTACCGCCTCTATGAATGGTGTAATTAAATTTTATATCTTCGAATTTTATATATGACTCTAAATTTGTACATAATGAATATATATGATATGTATATTATGATTAATATTATATATGTGACTTAACTAAGATGTATGTACAATGACTGGAACTACTAAATAAAAATTATCATGATAAATTAAATAGTTAACAACCGAAAATAATGATTTAAATAAATAATTATTGATAAAGGGGTGATAAAATGTTATAAAGGGTTCATATGTGATGTTATAAGAATTAAAATAACTCTGGTATAGATTTATAATAAATATAATTTTATCGTGCATTAGGTTATATTTCTTTCGAATCAAATTGAACTTGAGGTAGGTGTTTTAATTCATAATCTCATCAATATTCGATATTATTTATGTTTAAGTAGCTATTGGGAGATTTATTTAATATTTCACTTACATATCCATGTTTTATAAGAAAATAAAGAACATTTTAAATATTATCCTATGATTTTTTTTAAATTCATTTTTATACAAGTTTAACTTTTTGCAAAATGTTTTGAAATGAATTTTTTTTTCATTTTCCAAATGCAGTACTTTGTGCCTTTTTCAACAAAAGTAGGAAAGTAGTATTTTTTATTTATAAGTCTTGAACAGAATTTCCCAGCATAATTATATATAAATTATTTTAAGATTACATTAATTTTTTTTAATTTTATTTTCAAATAACTAGATGCTTTATTTAATGCTTCGATTTTTATTTTAAAGAGCGATTTTTAAATTTCAAAGGATATTTTTATAAAGAATGTTTTAATGAAATTTTAATGGTATTTTTATTAAAAAAGACATTGATTATAATTATTAATTACTAGGATTGTGATCCAATGACACCATCCTTATTATGTCCTTATATTGTTTATGTTTTTGATGAAAATACGAGATTTTTACGAAACCCATTTCTTTTACATGGGTTATACTATGAAGAAATGTTTATAAAACTCATTTATTTCATGGGTTTTGACATGATGAATGATTTGTGATGTTTTGGTATTAATATTTAAGTAAATACCTAGAATTTTAATTTAGTTTCTTTTAAATATATGATATTTTTACGAGTCTGCGAAATCAGACGGTGCATGATTCCAAGACCCGGAGTGCCCAGAATGATCCGTTGAAGTTTTGTTAAGCTTTAATTGGCATGCGTAAGTAGGTTTTCTAAAAAAGTTGAATAACTCTTAAACAATTAATAGGATCAGAAATCTGAGGGCGTTGTTGCGCTTAGGATGGTGGGTTTATCCAAAGAGTGACTTATGTTTAGTCGGTGCGAGCCTCCTAAGAGAAAACCCAAAAATGGAATAACTGTAAATAAAATAATTATTTTAATTATTTTATTTTTCAAATACTTAAAGCTCACAAATGGTAGCTCGGATAAAATTCTAAGACCACCACTAAACATGTGATCTAATGATTTATTTAAGTATATGCTAACTTTGGCCGGCACGGGCCACTAGTGAAAGTTAGTTTTTGATGGTAAATAAAATAATTAAGTTACAATAATTTTATTGTAAAATCCGTAACCCTTAAATGGTAACTCGGATTGGTAATCTAATATTACCTTTGGGTTTGATGGGGTTTTTTTACTTGGGCAGAGCCTATCCTCGACAGGCACGGGTCGAGGGTGACTGTAGATAATTTTCTGAACATTTTTTCGGGTTTGTTCAGTAAATGTGCGAGCATGTTTTTCTAACTTTGGAACCGGTTCTCGGAATTGAAATCTAAGGGAACCATTGAACTCATAGCGTTAGTATTCGTTTAAGGAGACTTTCACCTCGATGGTAGATGGTCAAGGGAGAAATTTAGTTTTTGGGTTTTTCATGAATGAATAAAATAAAAATAAAGTTTTGTTGATTTATTTTTATTTTGTTTCCTAAACCTAAATATGGAAGTTGGAAGTGGGCTCCACCGGAACTAAAACTCCATGTAGAAGTTGGAAGTAGGGACCACCAGACCTTAACCTCCCATGAGAGGTTATAGTGGTGGGGACCACTTAAACCATAACCACCCATGAGAGGTTATGGTGGTGGGGACCACCCTTGTCTAAACCCCCCTTTAATTGAGAGAAACTCTCAACCCACCTCATTAATGTGGAGGAGTCTCATGACTTTCTCCATGTTAATTAGGTCAACTTAGTTAGTTGGCTTGCCCCCTTTTTAAATTAAGTAATAGCATCGTTGGAATTTAGGAAGGTTCCTAATAAATGAACCGTCATAAATTCCACGATCGTTACCTACCTCCCTCCCTCTACTATATATATATGTAGCTAGGTAGGAGGATATGGGATGGCTTCAGCAAGAGACGAAGCGCTGGTAAAGTGACACGACACCCAACACTTGGAGGATTACAATCCCCAATAAAGAACACTCCGCCACTGAAGAACACCGACCTCCTTTGACTTTCTTCCTCGAAACTTCCTTTGACGTAGGACGTGTTCATCTACAATGAATCGAAAGCCACCTTCTTGCATCAACGTCACCCAACATCGAACAAGTTTGGGTTTTTAATTAAGTATGATTTAATTCCCTTCATTATTTCCTTCTAAAAACAAAGAATGCAGATCAACTTATTATCAAGTTGATCTGCGGATGTTTTCCTTGAGGGTTGCGAATAAATTGCTGCGGGAAGATGTAGGGGTTATTTCATTATTCGTTTTACACATCCCATGTTCTCCCCTATTTTTTATTTGTGAGGTTTGGAATAGAAATAATTGAGGGCTTATGGGAATTGATGTTTTAAAAAAAATCTTCCATGCTTGTTCTTTGTTAATGTTATTGAAGACAGCTTGCTACAACTCTAAACGTAGAGGGTGCGAGCCAAACGAACATGGCCTGAATCCCTCATTCATTCTTATTTGTGATGTTCTTTAGAATGGAGGAAGGCGATGAGGCGACAAAGGCGACAAAGACAATGACACCACTACCCATAGCCACTGAAACCCGCGCCACCCCCGCAGCGCTCCGGCCTCACGGCCGAACCGACAGTGCATCCCATCGGTCGCGCCTCCCGCAAGTCGCGCCACCCCGACCGCGCCACCTCTGGCCGCGCCACCCAACAGCCATGCCACCCACTGGCAATGCCACACTAACCGTGATGCCTGAACTGGATACGCCTCCCGCCGGCCACGCTGCCAACCGGTTGAACCGGTTGTGCCTCCTGCTGAGCTGCCCCGGCTCACACCGCCCGCTGGTCTCCCGAGTTTATAAGCCCTTGCGGCGTCCTCTCGGCTGAACCGGACTCACGGTTCCCTCATGGCCAAACTGGCCTCGTGGCGCCCTCTCGTCTGAACCAGCCTCACGGTGCCCTCTGAGCCAAACCGGCCCTGGGCCCCAGGCCGAGCCACCCTCACAGCACCCTTCAGGCCAAGCCGACCACCTGGAGCCCTCCGGGAGAAACTTCCCTCATGCCAAACTACGGCCAGTTCGCGCCCTAGTGGCCAGTCCACATCCTCTCGGCTCTCTGCAGCCCCTCGTGGCCCAATGGGCTAGGCCCAACGGTTCGGGCCGAACCCAACAGGTTGGCCTGCCACCATTAGCAGCAATGGAAATCTTGTAACATGACAGTCCCTTTGAGTATACCCCACTAGAGTTTGGGAAATAGTTGAGATACGGTCATGTTGGATCATGCACGAATCCAACCGGGCCCCCGAGACTAAAAGGCTAATAACTCACAGACCGGGCGTCCAATTGGTGCGTCGTCTATTGCATTGAGACCCCTATGACATGGCGGACCTTTGAGATAATTATTCATGGGACTTTGTGATATTTGGATTGTCGACCATTAGCATGTGGAGTGGATCCTCCCGGAGACGAGCAAGCGTAGTGTGTAGACCTAGTAGCTTGCTGAGACCTGATGAATGTTGACCGTTTGACTTGGAGTGACTCTACTAGCCAAGTGGGGAGATCCTTGGTGTCACGGAAGACCCACGGTGGAGGAGAGCGCTTGGTGATGCGGCAGACCCACGGTACTTGATAGGAGAAGTACCTCAGCAGGCTACGAGGGGGAGCACACTTGGTGACGCGGCAGACCCACGGTGGGGAGCACCTCTATGTGATGTGGCAGACCCATGGTACTCAACAAGAGGAGTACCTCAGTAGTCCAAGGTTTGTGGGAAGTGCGCTTGGTGTCGCAGCCAACCCACTGTACTCAATTGAGTTGGAGTTCTCCAGCAGTTGAGGTTTCTATAATGTGAATAAAATCCTGGTTGAGCTGAGTTAGTTTTTCTATGTTTTCCTCGTGATTGAGATGGATCACTTTATAACTTATTTATATGTTTGGGAATATACCTAAGTAAGGTTATCTGTTGATTCCATACTTTTGGGTTTATCGTTTTTGTATTTTGTGAGACCTTGAGGGTCTTGGGTTCCTGACTGAGTATTGTTATACTCACCCCTGCACAGGTTATGCCTGCACCTCGTTGTGTTGGATGTAGACGAAAGAAAGCCCTGACTGAGGCTGAGAGTACCAATAATGGATGGTAATCGGAGGTGGACCATACAGTGTGTTGGTACACGGAGGAGACGGAAGGACATGGAGTGATGAGGAAGAAATCTGTACCTACTCTTCAGGTAGGAACCTTAGAGGAAAACCTAGTAGTTGTTTTTCCTTTTTCCTCAGCTGTACTTGTTCTTTCAATTTCTTGTAATTTCCAGTTGGGCTTGTATTCTGGCCCCTTTTTACTTACTGTACTCACTTGTTGGTTATACATTTTACTCATGTTTAAATCTGATGTGTGTGTTTTCATGTTATAAAGCCAATGTCTTCCCAGTTTTAGGGAATTACACATTTGGTGCTAGTCGCCAGCCCCTGGCCTATGGAAGGTGGGCTTGGGGTAATCACGGCACATGCCCTAGGGGACGAGTCATGACAAATTGGTATCAGAGGAGTCAGTTCTACCATAGAACTTAGGACTCTGATATTTTTTGTGAAGCAACCGTGTTAAGTGTAGTGAGTGTGCTTTTCATTTTAGGGAGTCCAGTGTTGGTGCGGCAGCCGACGTATCCATACACCAGGACCCTGACTTCTAATATCTGACTCAGTGCACAAAAACACTATTTGTGTGTGTGTTTTATTTGTGATTTATTAAGTTATCTCATCAGGTCAGCTCACTAGGTATAACCTTTTGACTGTGTCACATCTATTTATTTTAGGATGCCTCCACGCAGACATCCAGTTAGAGTTTTGAGAGTTGTACGCACTGATAGCCCACCGAGCGAAGAGGCTCCAGTGTAGGGCCCACTTACTATATTGGCACCTTAGGGTGGTGTACCAGCAGCACCACCACTCATTGGGTAGTAGATACCACCAACCACATTAGCGAATGGTGCACACCGACTGAGCACGTTGCACATGTTCTAATAGTAGAGGCCTCTGAGGTTTTGAGGTGAGACATATTCCCACGCAATTGAGGGTTGTCTAGAGGTCATTGCTAGAGTTTCCCGTCTAGTTGAGACACCAGTAGAGCAAACGATGATTTTAGCTACTAGTATTTTTCAGTGAGTGACCATGATGATCGTCTACATAGTGATGAGGCTTCGGTACATGGACCGTTTCCCGAGATAGTACCTTCGGGTAGTGTGTCAGCTATATCAGTACTAGTTGGTCAGCAGTTACAACCGGAGGTACCGATAGAGGACCCTTATAGGATTAGTGCCTTACATGTGTTTTAGCATCAGATACCCCTCATGTTCTGAGGTGATCCTGACTCACAGACGGCTGAGGACTGGCTCGAGGATGTGGCTGAGAGTTCTCTAGAACTTCTACAACTTTGGCAGGATGACATGTCGGTAGATGAGTATTCATTGAGGCATACCAATCATTACTTGTACTCGATGAATATGATATGATCAGTTCTTCATGGATCTAAATTCTGAGCGAGGTGTTTTTAATGGAAATCTATGCCAACACTATTCCTCTATGCATTCCTACTTATGTTAGGGTGATAGAAAAAACCTTTGTGGTTGAATGTCCTTTGGCTGAGCGGATACAGCCAGTGAATGTTAGCAGTGGGAAATCAGGAAACTGGTGCCAGTCTCAAAGACTTGGGCATGTAAAATGTTTTGGGAAGAAGAAGTGTCAGGGATAGATGAGTCTGCAGGGCAGCAGATGTGAATGTAGAACTAGGAGAGAATCATGAGGTGGTGTAATTTTTGATATGTTACAACCACCCCCCTTTTTTGGACCCCAAAAGGCTTAGGGAGCTAGAGGACAGGGGAAGAGAGTTGTTTCATGCAGTCAAGGAATACGACCCAAGGGCTATAAGAATGATTTGAGGTATGGTCTATGTCTACTACTAGCTGTCGTATCAATAGACATAGGTACCAATCATTCCTTCCTTCTGCGAATCTTGTCCAAGCTTGAGAGTTTCCGATTAAACCGTTGACTTGACCCTCACATCTGGAGATACCGTTGGGAGGATACTCGATAATCACACTTACACCGATGGTGTGATCTGACCCTGGAGTTGAGAGTTTTGGTTGGAACCTCTTGTTTGCAGCGTCGAGGCCTTACAATGTTAGTTTGGGTTTGGAATTGACATCCACAGTTCACACTCATATTGACTATATTAGTCAAATAGGCTGTGGTTTATCTACAACGTTGGAATGGGGATTTCCTTGGTCGGCGAAAAAGTAAACCCAGGAAGCACAAGATAAACTCATGTAGAGGAGGGTGCATCCAATCACTCATGAGTCGTCCAAACTCACCATCGTGGTAGCATAATTTGACTTTGAGATAGTCTATACTCCTGGGAAGGGGAACATGGTAGCAGTCGCACTCAGCAGGAGGTCCGGCCTACATCTGCTGAGTGAGGCGACAGAGAAACTATCTACTTTGCAGATATCCTTTGTGGATCGAGAAGGACCAGATTTTCTTCAATCTCTTATAGTCACTCCACCATTCCTTCAGCAAGTCAGGGAGGCGTAGCATGAAGACACTGACTGTGAGGATCGATGTGCTCAGATATCCACAGGACATCCACCTGATGGATTTCCTAAAGGTGGGGATCACGTCAACCTCTTCAGAGGACGTACCATGGTACCAATGTCACTTCAGGAGGAAGTGTTAAGGTAGTTCCACACATCCCATCTAGCAGTACATATATAAGTGGCGACGATGTACCAGGATCTATGACGACAGCACTGGTGGTCGAGAATGAAGAAAGCAGTTACAGAGTTTATCTCTCGATGCCTCACTTTTCATCAAGTGAAGGTGGAGCATCACGTACCAACAGGATTGGTTCAACCTTTAGAGGTCCCAGAGTGAAAGTGGGATGGGATATCCATGGACTTCGTGATAGGATTTCCACGTACATCTAGGGTACATGACTCTATCTGGGTGATCGTCGACCGACTCACTAAGTCGGCCCACTTCCTATCGATGAGAGAGCATGGTTTAGTAGAGAGCTTGGGATGCCTCCATGTGCATGAGATTGTGCATCTACATGGAGTACCCACGATGATTGTCTCCGATCGTGATACACGTTTTACTTCTTGGCTATGGAAGGTTTTGCTGGAGGCTTTCAAGACACATCTTTGTTTGAGCACCACCTTCCATCCTCATAAGGATGGTCAGACTGAACAGACTATTCAGACCCTCAAGGACATGCTCCGCACTTGTGTCCTCGAATTTGGTCAAAACTGTGAGGATCACTTACCTTTGGTGGAGTTTGAATACAAAAACATATATCGCTCCACCATTGGGATGGAACCTTTCGAGGCGTTGTACGGGCGACCTTGCAGATCACCTTTGTGATGGACTGACCCCAAGGAGTCAGCACTCGTAGGACCAGAGATGGTATGGGCTACCACAGAGAAAGGTCAGATCATCTAGGAGTGGATGAAGACTGCACAGAGGAGGCAGAATTCGTATCCCGACAAGAGATGGAGACCTCTGGAGTTCGAGGATGGAGACCACGTATTCCTATGGGTCTTACCCCGATGAGTTCAATGGAAATTTGGTCAAGGAGGAAAGTTATATCTGATATTCATCAGAACTTTTTAGGTCCTCAGCAGAGTTGGCGAGGTGTCTTACCACTTAGCACTTCCACCTCAGTTGCACCGGGTGCACGACGTCTTCCACGTATCCCAGCTGAGGAGATACGTGCATGACCCTTCTCAAGTCATCGACCACGGAGAGCTGGACGTCGACGATGGGGTGACTTTTATAGAGGTTCTAGTAGAGATTGAGAATTGATAGAAGCAGTTTCTTCTTGTATGGTCGATACATCTGGAGAACATTTGTTGGCAGCACGGGAACCTCCAAGAGTGCACATGGGAGCGAGAGGCTCATATGCATGCACAATACCTCCACTTGTTTTTTTAGTTTGAGTTTTGGCTTACAGGGACATATAGCCCTGAGGTCGGGAGAATGTAAAGACCCATAATTTCATATAATTTTTTTAAATATATGGGAATTTTCCGAGTCATCAAAATCAGATGGTGTGCAATTCTGAGGCCCAAAGTGCTCGGAATGATCTGTTGAAGTTTTGTTAAGCATTAATTTTCACGCATAAGCAAGTTTCTTAAAAAAGTGGAATAACTCTTAAATGGTTACTCAGATCAGAAATCAGAGGGCACCATTGTGCTCAGTGTGGCATGTTTACCCTAAGCATGACTTAAGTTTAGTCGGCGCGGGCCTCCTGTGAGGAAAACCCAAAAAATGGCATAATCGTAAATAAAATAATTAAATAAATTATTTTATTTTTCAAATGCTTTTAACTCACAAATGGTAGTTCGGATTAAAAATCTGATACCACCACTAAAATCGTGAGGGCATGATTTATTTAAGCAAATAGTAACATTGGTGGGCGCGGGCCACCAGCGAAAGTTAGTTTTGGGCCGTAAATAAAATAATTAAGTGAAAATTATTTTATTTTAAAATCTATAACTTTTAAACGATAACTCAGATGGGAAATATGAGAGTATTATTGGGTTCATTGGGGCATGTTTTACTTGGGAAAAGCCTAAACTCGACCGGCGCGGGTTGAGGGTGACTGTAAATAAATTTTCAAAATTTTTTTCGGGTACTTTCAGTAAACGTACCAGCAGGTTTTTCTAACTTTTGAACTAGTGCTCGAAATTGAAATTTGAGGGCACTGTTGAACTCACAGTGCCCGTATTTGCTTAAGGATACTCTCACCTCGATGGTAGATGGTCGAGGGTGAAAGTTAGTTTTTGGGGTTTTCGTGAATGAATAAAATAAAAATAAAGTTGTGTTGCTTTATTTTTATTTTGTTTGTTAAACCTTCATGTGGAAGTTGGAGGTGGGTTCCACCGGAGCTAAACCTCCATGTCGAAGGTGAAAGTGGGGACCACCAGACCTTAACCTACCATGAGAGGTTATGGTGGTGGGGACCACCCGGGTGTAATCCCCCTTTAATTGAGAGAAACTATCAACCCCCCTTATTAATTTGGAGGAGTCTCTTGACATACACCACATTATTTCTTCCAACATAGTTAATTGGCTTTCCCACTTTTTAAATTAAGTAACAACATCATTGGAATTAAGGAAGGTTCCTAATAAATGAACCATCATAAATTCCACGATCGTTACCTACCTCCATACCCCTCATATATATATATGGAGCTTGGGAGAAGGATTTGGGATGGCTTCACCAAACGATGAAGTGATGGTAAAGTGATGTGACGCCCAACACTTGGAGGATTACGCTCCCCAACAAAGAACGCTCTGCCAACGATGAACACCGACCTCCTCCGACTTTCTACCTCAGAACTTCCTTTGTCGTAGGATGTGTTCGTCTGCAACGAATCAACGTCTTCCTTCTCACGCCAATGTCAACCAACATCAAACAAGGTAGGGTTTTTAATTAATTATGATTTTATTCCTTTGATTATTTCCTTCAAAAATCAAAGAATGCGGATCCACTTATTATCTAGTTGATCCACGGATGTTTTCCTTACGGGTTGGGAATAAATTGTTGTGGGAAGTTGTAGGGGTTATTTCTTTATTTTATTTACACTTCTCATGTTCTCCCTTATTTTTCTTTTGCAGGTTTGGGAATTGAAATTATCGAGGGATTATGGGAATTGATGTTTTTAAAAAATATTCCATGCTCATTCATTGATTATGTTCCTGAAGACCGAATGCTACCACCACTACGGGAAAAAGGGCTTTTTGCGATGGGTTATTTGCGACGGGAATAAATCCCGTCGCAAATAGTCCTGTTAAAAACTTATTTGCGACGGGAGGATTTTCCCGTCGCAAATAACTACTTATTTGCGACGGCGAAATCCCACCCGTCGCAAAAAGGTTGGCGCGCATTGCGCGCCAAAACGCGGGAAAATTATTTGCGACGGGTGGTTACCACCCGTCGCAAATAACTGGCGGTGGTAAAAAGTTTTTGCGACGGGAATATACCCCCGTCGCAAATAACCGGCGGCGGTAGAAACTATTTGCGACGGGAATATACCCCCGTCGAAAATAGTATGTCGGCAGGTTATTATTTGCGACGGGTCCCGTCATTTAATAACTCTTTGAATATAAAAAAAATGGCGGAGGGTGCGGGCCAAACTAACATGGGCTGACTCCCTCCACCATTATTATTTGTAATCTTATTCAGAATGGTGGAAGGTGATGAGACAATGAAGACGACGAAGGCAACGGTGTTTCCACTTGCGTCCAATGCGACCCCCACCACCCTCGTGGCGCTCCGACCTCACGGCCGAACCGGACACACCTCCTGCACCCCCCCCCCCCCACCCGTGGCCTCGCCGCCTGCTAGCCATGCCACATGCTGGACACTTCACCTGCCGACCACGCCACCTCGGCCGTGCTGGCCGAACAGGTCACACCACCCACCGACTGAACCAGTTGTGCCACCTGCAGGATGAACCGGTCGCGCCACCCACTGAGCCACCCCACCTCACACCTCCCACTAGTCTCCCGAGCCATCGTGCCCTCGTGGAGCCCTCCCGGACAAACCAGACTCGCGGCGCCCTCTTGGACGAATCGGCATCGCAGCGCCCTCCGAGCCGAACCGGCCCCGCACCCTGGGCTAATCCAACCTCGTGGCACCCTCCGGGTTGAGCCTCCTACGCCGTGCTCTCCGGGACGAACCACCCTCACACCGACCCATGGTCAGTCTGTGCCCTCACAGCTGGTCTACACATTCTTGGCTCTCCGCAGCCCCTCACGTCCTGCTAGGCTAGGCCTAGTGGGTCGGGCTGAACCCAACGGGCTGGGCAACCCGAACCGGGTCAGCCCAGGCTGGGTCGGGCTGGGTCGGTCCGACCAGGTCGGAACGGACCTGGGCCCACTACGACCCTTTACTTTCTTTTAGACATATCCCTAGTATCAGATATCCGTTTGACAAACCATCAGTGTCACTGGAAATCTTGGAGCATGAAGGTCCCTTTGAGTATAGCCCACTGAAGTTTTGGATATAGTTGAGATACGATCAGGTTGGATTATGCACGAATCCAACCGGGCCCCTAGGAATAAAAGGATAATAACACATAGACCGGGAATCCGATTCATGCACCGTTTGTTGTGTTGATACCCATATGATGTGGAGTACCTTTGAGACACTTATTTGTGGGACTTTGTGATAGTTGGAGTATCGAACAGTAGCTCATGGGGTGGATCCTCCCATAGACGAGTGAGAGTAGTGTGGAGACCTAATAGCTGGCTGAGACCTAACGACTGAGGACTGTTTAACTCGGAGTGACTCTACTAGCCCAGTGGGGAGAACCCTGGTGTCACGGAAGACCCACGGTGGAGGAGTGCGCTTGTTGATACGGTAGACCCACGGTACTTGACAGGAGGAGTACCTCTGCAGGCTACAAGGGGGAGCGTGCTTGGTGATGCTGCAGACCCACGGTGGGGAGTGCCTCTATGTGACGTGGCATACCCACGGTACTCGACAAGAGGAGTACCTTAGTAGTCCAAGGTTAGTGGGAAGTGTTCTTCGTGTTGTGGAAATCCCACTGTACTCGATTGACTAGGAGTTCTCCAGCAGCCGAGGTTTCGATAATGTGAATAAAATCATGGTTTAGCAAAGTCATTTTTTCTGTGTTTTACTCATGATTGAGATGGATCACTTGATAACATAGGTATATATATGGGAATATACCTAAGTAAGGTTATTTGTTGATTTCATACTTTTTGGTTTATCCTTGTTGGATTTTGTGAGACCTTGAGGGTCTCGGGGTACTTACTGAGTATTGTTATACTCACACCTGCATGGGTTATGCTCGCACCTCATTGTGTTGGATGCAGATGACAGACAACACTGACTGAGGCTGAGAGTACCAGGACTAGACGATACCCGGAGGTGGATCATACGGTGTGTCGGTACACAGAGGAGATAGATAGACGTGGAGTGCTGAGGAGTCAATCCATACCTACCGTTCATGTAGGAACCTCAGAGGATGACCAGGTAGTCGTTTTTCCTTTTTCCTCAATTGTACTTGTTCTTTTAGTTTCTTGTACTTTTGAGTTGGGCTTGTATTCTAGCCCCTTTTTACTTATTGTACTCACTTTTTGGTTATACATTTTACTCATGTTCATATCTTTTGTGTGTGTTTACAGGTTATAAAGTCCATGCCTTCCCAGTTTTATGGAATTACGCCTTTGGTGCTAGTCACCAGCGCTTGGCCTATGGAAGGTGGGCTTGGGGTAGTCACGGCACGGGCCCCGGGGGATGGGTCATGATAATATATGAATTTAATTAAATTATGTTTGGGACCTATATCTCGCTCCAATTAATTGGGTAAAGTATTATATCTCATTTTATAGTTATTGGAAACACATCGAAGTGTTTGATATGTTATGGGAAATAAGTAAATATGCTTTTTCCAATATAGTAAATAGGTGTGGATGCCTAGTTGGATTGTCATAGTAATTAACCTTGACATATGAAATGGTTTCAATACTTATGATGATTCCTCACACATTTATGACAAGAACATATATATGGTTCATGGTTGAGTTATGATTTGTTCTCATTCATATGATTCATGTCTTCTGAAATGCTAATGTTTTATTCTGTAACTCAGGTTTATGATCTTTTTAAGATTAGATATAAACAATATAAGTTATAGTAAGGATCTAATTCCATTATTCTTATCTTATTATTTCATAATATCATCATTTTATATCTCCCATTTTCCCCTTACTAAGTATCTAATCTTACCTTTTTCATTTGTTTCCTTTCCCTAGGTTATGATGAATTTTTTTAATAGGGTGCACCTATGAATAGTACTATGAAGATAGATATTTATGGTAGATATTGAATATATTTCATAGAATAAGAATATTGCATTTATAGTCTCCAAGTAATATAAACCATTATGGTTCTAGGATGTATCAAATTTTTATGTATTGAATATTTATCTAAATATATTTAATATTTATGTATGAAAATATCAAGTCGTTATAGTTGGTATCAGAGTAGGTTTTAGTCAATATTTAGGGATTAGGTTTAAAATACCTTTATGAAAACCTTTTGTATAGGTCTAATTATTGGATAAAATCCTAAATCTTGGCAGTGATCCTAAATAACCAAGGTTAAACCTAAGGTGGCATAGAATAAAGTGTCACGATTTAGACATTCAATAAATGATTTTTCAAAATTTTGTGGTAGTCCAATATGCATATTGTGTGTCACACTATGATTTTTAGATTTACTAAATGGTTGGAACATAAAGGAAGGGTGTTAATGAAGAATGTGATAGAAAATTCAATGATTATCCACCTTAGAAACAAAATGTTACGGGAGTTGGAATGCAGAATCTTGGTGTTGTGCTCAAAGAAACCTTCTTATGCTACGAATCATAATGATTTTACAAATGATCAAAGGAGAAAATAATTCACTATTAAATATTTCATGAGGAAAAATCCACCTTATATTGGTGGATCTTTTGATCCACTAGTGGTTCGGTGACATATTGTCACCATCAATATAATATTATCTTTTCTTCAATGCTCGGGATATGAAAATCGTTTCTTATATGTTTACCATCTTGAAGGTGAAGTAGATCAATGGTGGAATCTTATCAAGTATATGAGGAAAGAGTAAGAAATTGAATCTACTTAATGGGATTATATTATGGGGATATTATTTATTAAGTAATTTCCTTATATTCTACTTATAATGACAGAGAAAAATTTTCTTAAGATTACGAAAAAAATGATGAATCAACTGATACCTTTGAGAAAATTTTTACAAGGCCTGAATAGTATGCCTATGCTTTAGTAATCATCCCTAAACGTAAAATTGATCAATTAATTAGTGGATTAAAACCATTTATTTTAATGTAATTAGCAATAAGAGACTTCGATTGCTATGAAAAAATGTTTTGAAGAGAACTCAAAGTAGAAATGGAAATTGAAAATTAGAATCATTCACATGGTTTCTATAATCAAATAAATACCCAATCTAATGAAAAAATTAATATATTATATGGTAGAAAGAAATTAAAACTATAGACGTGCCAGAAATATGGGATGAAACATCCTGGAAAATGGTTTAAAGTAATTGGGAGGTGATTTATATGTGGAAAGTTGTTTCCAAAATCCCATGAATGGAAAACGATGATGTATAGTCCAGATAAGGAAATAGAGGAAATAATGAACCGAACTAATAAACCAAACATACTACAATTATTAAAAATAAATGAGTATTGTAATTATTCCATCTTGTTCATTAATTTGATGGTTTTTTATAATCATTTTCAACAACCTCCTAAGCCCAAAGTCAAAGGGAAATCTCATGAGATCATGACTGCCGATGTGTGTTACAAGAATAACATGTTGAAAGGCATAGTTATCATACACTCCATAATAGCTAATATATTATTTGATTTTGGATACACCTATTATTTTATTTCTATAGAATTTGGTAAGGGTGTCACCGTATCACCTCAATTATTAGATGTTGAGTTAGCTATGAAAAGTCTTAATGGAACAATGGTCTCATATCAAGTCTGTAGTTCCTCTCTGATTAATGTTTGTGGGAATTTAATTCCAATAAATCTTGTGAATATTCCTTTAGTTAGATTTTATTTGATTATTTTCATGGATTAGATTTATTTATATGTATCCCATATCAATTTCTAAGTAAGTGAAGTCACATTTGATATTCTAAATGAACGTATGATCATTTATCAATGTTTGGATGAATATGATCTTACAATGGAACTTGTTCCAACTTATGGGTATTAATTCATATACATGAATGTTATTTATATAATATTGTTGGGGGGAACTCAAAATTAAGGATACATCTATAGTATATGAGTTTTTTGACGTCTTTCTAGATGAATCGCAGGGTATTCCACAGAATCGTGATTTTGTTTTTTAAATAGAACTCGTACCCAATGCTATTAATATTTTAAATACTATTTATTGAATAGACCCAATTGAGTATAATAAATTGAAGAATAAACTCTTGGATAATCATGAAAATGGATTCATTCATACTAGTGTGTCAACTTTGATTGCAACTATTCTATTTTTCAATAAGAAAGATGGATCAATGTGACTCTACATTGATTATCAATAACTTAACAAGATCAAATTCTAGAAAAATTATTCATTATTCTGTATTGATTTCTTAGTTGATATACTATGTGGAAGTCAATAATTTCTAATATTGGACTTCATTCTAGATATCATTAATAGATAGTTAGGAAATAGAATATACCCAAAGAGGAATGAATAGAATGAAGATCACTTAATTATTACGCTAAATACCCTATAGAAGGAGAAGCATTATGATAAATTTACAATGTGTGAATTTTGCATTTGGAATGTTTAATTGTTAGGTTATATAGTCTCAAGTGACATTATATCATTATATCATTAAAATAAATAAGTTAATGAGAATTACCCAAGCCTACCCATATTGACTAAAATTTGTCGATTTCTTGGTTTGGATGGATATTATATATTCTTTTTAGAAATTATTTCTTGGATATTGAATCCACTCACTAAGTTAACTAAAAAGGGATCTAAGTTCCTTTGGAGTAATGAATGTTTGGAATGTTTTTAGGAACTGAATAGAAGGTCATTAAGCCCACATATTATTACAATACCCTACAGTAGATAAGTGTTTTGTAATTTATAGTGATTCTTCCAAGAAGGTACTATAATATATGATCCTGAAAAAGATATGGTTATAGATTATACCTCATGACAGTTGAAGGTTCATGAGAAATTTACCCAAATAATTATTTAGAGTTACATTTCTCTGTTCCTTTCATTAAATATTTAGAAGAAGTATCTCTATGGATAAAGGTGTGACATATATATTGATCAAAAAAATTTAAAGTATATTTTCACTCTAAATGAGATGAACATATTCTAAAAAAGATGGATGGAATTGATTAAAGATTATGATTTCTCAATACATTACCACCTTAGGAGAAAAAAATTGGTAGATTCACATATTCAAAAAAGATTATACTAGCTTATATATGATGAGGATCACAAAAGATCCAATATTTATAGACTTTCAAAGGATGGATCTTGAAATTGTGATGGAAGGGCAGAAATATTACCTTTCTCAAATTAATTTTCATCCATTAATTCATGTGATGATTAAGGAGGCGCAAAATAAATATGTGGATATTTAAAATAAGTTTAGAAATTTTCCTAAGTTCAACCATGATTGTGAGGGAATAATAAGGTTTAGTAACTAGTTATATATCCCAACCATACGATATTTGAAGAAGAAGCTATTGGATGAGGCTCTTATCATTCTCTATTCATCTTGGAAGTACAAAGATGTATTGAGATTTAAAAGCATATTTTCTATGGCATGGAATGAAAAGAGAGATTGAAAAGTATTTTTCTTACTGATTTATATGTCACCATGTTAAGACTAGGAGATAGAATTATAAGGTGATGTTATATCCATCACCCATACCATATTGTAAATCGGAAAAACTTACCATGGACTTCATAATAGAACTCCACAAAACATCTAAAGGGAATAACTTTATATGGGTTGTAGTTGATCTTCTTAAAAATTAATCACACTTTAGTTTCATTAGATAAGTTTTCTATATTGATCTACTTACTCAGTTATACATTAAGAGAATGGTAGGATTTCATGGTGTTCCACTAAAAATTATATCTGATCAGGATTTGAGGTTTACCTAAAAGTTTTGAAGAATACTTCAGAAGGATTTGGATACAGATTTAAGTTTCATAAATTCTTATCATCATCATACATATTTTCAGTCTTAGAGAATATTTATACTTTTGAATACATGTTTAGATCTTTCTCTATTAATTTCAATGGTGGTAAGGATCAACACCATCCTTTGGTGATATCTTATTACAGTAATAGCTTTCACTCAAGTATTAAGATGGATCTTAATGAATACCTCTATGGTAAGAAGTATAGAACTCCAACATTCCAGAGTGAAGTTAGAGAAATAAATCCATTAGGACCTGATCTAGCTGAGGAAATGGAATAGAAGGTTATAACTATTCAGCAGCACATAAGATCACCTCAGAGTTAACAAATGATTTCTGTTGAAAATCATTGGCAAGATCTGGAGTTTGAAGTTATTGAGAAGTTTTTTGTATAAATATCTCCATAAAATAAGGTTATGTGATTTATAAAGTAGGGAAATATAATCCCCAAGAATATTAGACCTTTTGAAATTCTTGATTGTATCGGGATGGTGGATTATCAATTGGTGCTTCAACAAAATATCTCTTAAGTTCATGATGTGTTAAATGTATCTCTCCTGAGAAAGTACATACCTGACCTTTTACATGTAAAAAATTCCTAGGTTATACCACTAGATAAATATGCTTCTTATAAATAAACACTACTATAGATTCTTTATCATAGAGAGAAAGTTATAAAAAACAAGACCACTCATCTGGTTAATGTTGTGTGGAAAAACCAAATACTTGAGGAAGCTACTTGGAAACATGATGGTGTGATGAGGTATAATTATACTCAAGTATTTGTATCAAAATAACTAATTTCAAGTGACATATTAAATTTCATGGGGGAAGAAAGTAACAACATAATATTTATATGAAATATTTCTCTTTAAATAAGTTTATTTATTTGATAAATTGTGTGATAAGATAAAATTATATTTATATATATATATTGGATAAATTAATTTATGGTTTATTCATGTTTCATTATATAATGAACAGGTTTTTGGTCTGTTCCATAGGAATTAGTAATTCTGTACTTAATGGAAAAAATGCTATTTTTTTTTGAAAAAATAGTCTTTTCACATCGTGTATCACATACATGATGTGTATACATCATTCACATAATGCTTGAAAGGTCACAGACCTGCCCATGAATATATTTCATGAAATGATGAAAATACACGTATTGTGAATCAAATAAATCAATTACATCATTTGAAGATAAAAATCTCACACAAAGTGAAACACATGCATGACGTGCAGTGAATACATGATTTGAAAGTTTTTAAGGATCTTATATTCCAAGATACAAACTATTTCTTTGGAGAGAAAAGTGGATCTAAAATAAATGGGCTGAAACCAAATTAAATGACCTATATATTTTGATATACAAGTCATACAAGCCAGTACACTATGTGCATAACTTAAAAGCCTTGTACTTCTCTATCCTATTAATATTTTGAGCACTTTTCCACTTACATAGCTTGTCACAATTTCCTTTTATCTTGTTTCTATTATAACCTTTTCATTTTTTTCATTATAATCAATATTTAATTCATTCATTCCATTTTTTATTGAATTATTTTGAGTTGTTAATAATTTTACACTTGTTCATCATGTGTTGTGATATTTTTTCCATTCCATACATTCCTTTAAATGTCGCACCCCATTTTTCCTTAAATATTCCATCTTCTTAAATATTTATTCATTCATAGTGAGTACTTGGTTGTTTATTTTTATATATAGTATTTCTCATTCTTCATTATTTCATCTTGTGAAGTTAGATTTTGTTTGAATTTATGTTTCTTTCAATTTTTTAATCTTGAAACCTATTTGTTTTAATCCTTTATTTATTATTTCTCAAGTGTTTCTCAATTATGTATAGAATATTTAATATTTTCATGATTTTTATCATCACTGTCATCCATGGATAATCCACCTAGGGTTATAGGTTGATTGTAGGGGTTTTTCTGATCCTAATGAATCATTAGATTGGACCCTTGTGACCATGTGTCTATTAATTATGTTAATGATAATTGTTCGTCAGACTCTTTTTCATAAACTTGACCATGGGAAGTGAAATTAAATGAAACTAACTTAATTGGAGTTGAGAAATACTATGACCATTAGATTGAGATGATTTATATATATAATCCTTGTTTAATGCACCTAGGTAGTCAACTATACCCTGACCATGGGATAGTTGTATTGTAGGTAAATCCAATTGGTTTGACCCAAAATAATTGGTGATATTTGCAGTGATTAATAGCCTAAGCCATGATTCTATTAAAAGTTAAATATGGGACTCTCATTTATTAAAATCCCTAAAATTTACCATGATCCCTTACTTTATTAACTACCTTAAATCCAAACTACCAAGAATAACATAAAACCAAACATAAAGACTGAAAGTGAGGAATCCTTCTAAGGGGTTTGTTTGATTGGTCATAGACCTACCAGTATTCCTCTAGGGATCATCCTCACACTACCAATTTACTATGAACAAGTTGTATGTGTAGTTTGGGACACTAAATTTCTAATCTGATCAAATACATCATAGATTCAATGATGCATTAAGGTGATTCATTATGTTACATGAAATAATGAGTTCAGATGAATCGCATAACATTATTAAAATATTATTCCTCTGTTATCTATTAGATGTTGGATCGGTGGCTATGAATAGAAATAAAATTTTTTTGAAAAATTCAGGGTATAAAATTTTATAATATTAATTCATTTTTTATCAAATTATTATCATTAAAAATACAAAACTATTCATAATAAAAGTGATTTTTTTTCAAATTTTTTTTATGCATGTAATGTATTTTATATAGATAAATTAAATTAAACCTTATTAGAGAATTATTTTAATGATATTTATTTTTTATTTACTTGATAAACTTTTTAAATCCTTCAAAAAACATGCTTCTAATTATAGGATAAGAAAGCAATTTTTATTCTTAAAAATGTATTTTTTCTAAAAATAAGCTTCTATATAATTTTGAAAAAATACATTAAAATTAATTTCTACCACTAATATAGATATAATTTCAAAAAATTGATTCCATATTTGGTATTAGGGAGTAAATATTTGGTAAGTATGTCCCTTTTATTTTAATCATTAAGAAATGTAATCGTGGTAAAATGTATCACCTTTGGTAAAAGGTAAATCAGGTTTGTATGGATTAAAAATAAGTGATAATCAATAATTAGTCATCATAAATATTTTTTTATGAATATTATTAATCCCTTAAAACCTTAGGCTCTAAATTTATTTTCTTAATGGACACATGTCCATGAAAATGACTTATGTATTATTTAAATCTAAAAAAAGATAAATGTCACTCTCTTTATTTTTAATATCTTATATGTGTCCAAATAAAAAATAGTAATTAATGAATGAATATAAGTGTATATTTTTCGACTAATAAAATTAATTTCATGATATAAATTTATTTAATAATTTTATTAATTACATTATTACATAAATTTCTTATGTAATACTAATAAAGTATTTATCCAATTAATAAAAAATATAAAAAATTATTTAGAAATTTTAAAATTGATATAATTTAATTGATTTAATTTTTCACACCAATTTTATAAATCCATATGATATTTTAGGTTATTCTAATAAAATTATATTTTAATTCCACCTTTTTATTAATTTATTTAAAGTTAAATTAATGAACAGTTTCAAAATTGACGATAATAATATTTTATCAAAATAAAA
Source organism: Viscum album (assembly GCA_963277665.1). NCBI lineage: Eukaryota > Viridiplantae > Streptophyta > Magnoliopsida > Santalales > Viscaceae > Viscum > Viscum album. Next base: position 746,400,965 of record OY728143.1, read on the forward strand.
TATTATTAAATAATTTAAAAATCATAAAAATCATAAAATCATAAAAGATGGTTTCTATATGGTCTAAAATTAGATGAATTCTCCATTTGTGGTCCATTTTCTACCTTATAAGTAAAAAATTAAACCCTTTTAATATTGAAAAATTTGTTACCGTGGTTAAAATTAAAATAGGATAACTAAGGAGTAATCAAATCGATAAGGTTTAAAATTGAACAAGAACTTGTTTAATTATATTGGTTTATGTTATTACAACCATATAACCCCTTATATTTGAATTTATTTCTATCTATAGGTATTTTTAATGATAATTAATTTATTATAATTTAATCTTTTGGGAAATTCTAACGGTTCCCCTCACCTCAATTATAAAAGTGAACTTCATCCCTCACATCATTACACCACTTTGATATTTATAACTTGAAAAAACTATTCTAATTTATCTTATAAAATTTTCTATACACATTATAGAGGTTTTATTCTTCCCAAAATACCTACCCTAAATCCCATTATGGGAGATCTAAAGGATTCATTTCGAAGAAGATGTGATCACCCTAACTGATCAATATTTTTGTACACTTATTTCCCCCTATAATATCTATTGTATTTATCATAACATAATAAATTAAGTATAATAAATATTATTAATGTTTATTATAACTATTAACACAGCATTATACACCCTATTTCCATTCATATGATAAGTGAATGTATCTCTTGTACGTACCTACAGCTTACCATATCCACGTAGCGATACAATTAATTTTTCATCACCATATTTTATCGATGAATATTATGTTGGCATTAATTTATATATATTATATTAATGAACTAATTAAACTTATAAAATAATGATAACATGTCAACATTTTTACCATTCAATCCCTTGGAAACTATTACGTTATTCATGCGTATATGTGGACTACCACCTCCACATTGCAATGTGATTCATTTTTAATTTATATTTTTCAGGGATGGTAATAAGGATGAATTTTATAAATATATATGATATATATTATTTAATAATGATTTGTTAAAGTGTAATTATTATTTATTTTTCTTTCATTATATTTGTTTATAAATGGAAACAGTGTTCATGCGTACGTAGAACAAACCGTCTCCATGAACGGTGTAATTTATTTTTCTATCTATAACATTTAAAGATGAATATAAAAATATATATAATGAATATATGTGATATTTATAGAATTACTAATATTCTATAGGTTATGGAACCAAGATAAATGTATATGGATGAGAAATAATGAACTAAAATACTCATGATAAATGAAACAGTTAATGCCCAGAAATAATAGTTTTAATAAGGAATTATTGATAAATGGGGTGTTGAAATGTTATAAAGGGATAATATAAGATGTTATAAGTATGAAAATGACTCTTTATATAATTATAAAAAAATTGAATTTATTATACATAAGTTTAGATGTATTTTTATGAAAGGTGAAATTGAGTTAAAGGTTTTATTTCACAATATCATCAATATTCGGGATTGTTTACGTTTAAGTCTCCATTGGGAGAATTAATTTCTATTTATCTTCCATATAGATTTTTTCTAAAAAATTAATAAAGATTTTCATATTATCCTATGATTTTTTAAATTAATTTCTACCCATGTTTAACTTTTTACAAAATGGTTTGATGGAAACCTTTTTCATTTTCCAAATAAGGTACTTTGTGACTTTTTTTAAAAAAATGTTGGTAATTAATGTTTATTAAATTATAATGTATGAATGAAATTTCACAATTTATTGATTCTTAAATTTTTTTAGTATAAATTTATAATTTTACATTTTTTCAAATAAATTTGTTTCTTTATTTCATGCACAATATTATATTTTAAAATAAATTATTAAATTTGAAAGGTTGTTTTCCCAAATAATGTTTTAATGATATTTTAATGGTATCTATATTCATAAAAAATATATCCATTGAATCTAATTTTTATTTAATGGGATTATTATCCAAGTATACCTTCATTATTATTTCTCTGGATAGTTTATGTTTGTGATGAAAAGATGAAATGTTTATAAAACATGATTATTTTCCATGGATAATGCTATGATGAAATGTATATGAAACACATTAATATAATGGGTTATTATATGATTAATGATTTATGGTATTGAAGAAAAAATATGTTTTATTTTCCTTATGTTATGGGTGGGACATATATCTCCCTCTAATTCATTTGATAAAGTATTATATCTCATGATATAGTTATGTGAAACATGTTGAAATAATTGATCTATTTTGAGAAACAAGGTGATGTGCTTGATCCACCGTGGGAAAAATATATTTATACCTAATCAGATGGTATTTGTAAAGACCCGCAAATTTCAAGGAAATTTTTTTTCTTAATTTTCTTTGGAATTTTACAAGAGCGCAGCTTCAGACGGCACCTGATTCCGAGGCCCGGTGTGCCCGGAATCAATTTCCGAAGTTTGGCTCGGGTACATTCAGTGAACAGACGAGCGGGTTTTTCTATCTTTTGAACCGGTGCCCGGAATCAAATTCTGAGGGCACCGATGAAATCGCAGCGCCGGTATTTGCTTAGAAACGCCTCTTCCGGAGTTGCGTTTGCTCAGACGTGGTTTTTAAATATTGGGGCTTTAAGTCAGAAATAAAATAAAATTTGTGCGACAACTTTATTTTATTTCACTTAAGCTGCTTGGAAGCCGCTTGGAAGCCACTTGAACTGAGTTAAAGCGGATAGGGTGCTATCCGGAAATATCCTACCCCTTGTTAGGATATTTTTGCGGTGGGGCCCGCACGATCCCCGCCGTTTCTTTCGCTAAGTAACGCACCCGCGAAAACCCGTCAAAGTAACTGGAAAGTCAACCGACGCGTTTTCTTTATTTCTTAACAGACCATTTAATTGGGCGGTTTATTTCGTGAATTAAATGGGCTGTTTCATTCGTTGAATTAATTCAACGAATTTAATGGGTCGTTACTTAAGCGTTTTGCGTTTGTTGGCAAAATAATAAAATAGACAAACTTGTCTATTTTGGAGGATCCTCCAGTTGTGCGAGATCCTCTAAACCTCCACCCTCCCCGCGAAGAACGCGAAGAACGCGAAGAACGCGAAGAACGCCGGAACCGGAATTCGACGACGCACACCGTGATCTGCGACGTCGACGAGCTCTACCCGCGACGTTCTTCGGCGACGCCTCTTCTTCCGCGGCCGATCCTCGTTCGGCAACTAAGGTGAGAAACGGATCGTTTAATTCACCTTTTTTATTTTTTAATTTCAATAACAACGGATTTAATTAATTAAATCCGTTTGTTCTAGATCCGGAGATCGTCGGCGCGACGCTTTTCCCGCGGTGCGACGAACGTCTCTTCCGCGAACGACGTGACGATCCCCTCCTTTCGCGACGAGCGATTCCGCGACGACCTCACGTCCGACGACAACTTCGAGGTAAGGGATGTTGGAATATTTTATTCCCCGTGTTTATTCTTTTAAAATAAAGAACCTGATCTCCGAACAATTTTAATTTAATTAAAATTGTTGTTGATTATTTTTCTTTTCCTCCCGTTGTTTATGACTAACGCGGAGGGTGCGGATCTAACGAACAAGACCCGGCAACCCTCCGCCGATCTTTTGTTGTGCGGATTTGGCGGACGACGACGAACCGTGCGGCAAGGGCGATCCGTTGATTCCGCAGTGAAGATCGGCCCCCGGGAGGAGCAATGGCGCAGACGGGAGGCAAAACGGGCCACCGGAGCAACTCCGGCGGCCCGCGGAAGGCGGCGGCGAACCGCCGCACCGCGTCCGCGGTCCGGCCACCCAGCACGCGGCCCGCGCGGGCCGCGTTCCTCCAAGCCGCGGGTCAAACCCGCGGCGGTTTCTTCGGCCGCTCGGCCGAAGCCGAGCCGGCCGGTCCGGTCGGCCGGGCCGACCCGGTTCGGCCGACCCAGGGGTGGTTCGGGCCGGGTCGCCCCGGGCCCAGAACCCCCGTTTTCGGGCCTTCTTCGGTCTTTTGCCCATATCTTGGGCCTGAGACCTCCGATTGATGAACCGTCAGCGGCTACGCGATCCTTGGATCGATACGGCCGTTTCGGTATATTATACTCAAGGTTTCGGAAGACTTTGGGTTCGGCCGGGTTGGTTCGTACACGAAACCAACAGGGCCCTCGGAGCGGAAACGCTCATAACTTGAGCTACGGACGTCCAATCGACGTACCGTCAGCTGTGGTAGTTTCCTCTAAGTGAGACGGAACTTTTGGCATACTCCGCCCGAAGATCGGATACAGGCGGAGTACGGTCGGGTTGGTTTTGCCCTAAAAACCAACCGGACCCCTGGGACGAAAATGCCAATAACTCTCAGACCGGGCGTCCGATTGACGCGCCGTCTGTTGCGTTGAGATCCTGTTGTCGATACGGAACTTTTGGATACATCAACTTTGGACTACGTGTCAGTTGATGTATCAGCCTCTCGGCTCGTGGAGCGGACCCTCCTAAACGAGCTCGCTGTGTGCGGGAACCCTAGTGTTGGCTGTGACTTCGACGACAGAGCAGAGATCCTCCGTGGACTGCGACGAAGATAGAGCAGAGATCCTCCAAGGACTGCGACGAAGATAGAGCAGAGATCCTTCGTGGACTGCGGCGACGACTGTGCAGAGATCCTCAGTGGACTGCGTCGACTACTGCACTCAGCGATCCTACTTGGATCAGTGCTACAGGTCCTGTGTGGGCCCGATCCTTCGTGGGTCCTTACTACCGGTTCTGTGTGAGCCACTGCCTACAGGTTCTGTGTGAGCCCGATCCTGTGTGGGTCTTTTGCGGGGGTTAGTACCTATCGATCCTTCGTGGGTCCGACGACTTAGATGGATCCGTGATCATCTTTGACGTCATCTGAAAAAGTATACCTGGTTGAGCTGAATCTTCTGTTACTCTCCTTTGTGGATTGTGTTGAACTATCCTATGTGGATTTACTGTTTACTCTCCTTTGTGGATTTGAGTCTTGCTTTCCTATGTGGATTGGGTTGTTCTTGAGCTCGTGAGCAGAGCTAGAATTGCGGACTTAGGTATATGTATGGGCATATACCTAAGTCGAGTCAGATGTTACTTCGTGATTGCACCTTCCTTTTGTGCTATATCCTTTGTGGATTTCGGGAGACCTTCGGGGGTCTCGGGGTCCTTACTGAGTAGCTTATACTCACCCCTGCACGGGCTTTGCCCGCACCTTGTTGTGTTGGATGCAGACGACGGACAGCGCTGATCACGGTTGGGGCGTGGAGCAGGACGGTACCTGGAGGCGGACCACTGGGCAGGACGTGCTCGGAGCGGACTGGGACCCGAGGAGCCTGGAGGCTATCTGTACCCACCCTTCAGGTGGGATTGCCAGTGGACGACACGAGGCCGCCGTCTTTTCTTCAGTTGCTGTTCTTTTCCTTTTCAGTTGTACTTTCAGTTGGGCTTGTATTCCGGCCCCCTTTACTTTTCTGCACTTGTAGTTACTTTCCGCTTGCTGACTCTGTGGTGGTTGTTACTTATAAAGGCAATGCCTTCCCTGTTTACCGGGATTTACGCCTTGGTGCTAGTCGCCAGCCCCTGGCCTATGGAAGGCGGGCTTGGGGTAGTCACGGCTCGGGCCCCGAGGTCGGGTCGTGACAAATTGGTATCAGAGGTGGTCGGTTCTACCGCAGACTCTGATCATCTTTTCTTTCTATATGAAGCAATAGTGTTTAGTGTATTGAGTGTGGTTATCAGTTCGGGGAGCCCAGTGTTGGTGCGGCGGCCGACGTATCCGTACACCAGGACCCTGACTCCTGATTTCCGACTTAATGCATGAAAACATTGATTGCGTGTGTGTTTCAAGTTTTCTTTGTGATTACTTGTGTCAGCTCACCGGGTATACTGATCTGCTTCATGAAAGTCTCAAGTTTTCCTTGTGATTACTTGTGCCAGCTCACCAGGTATACTGTTCTGACTGTGGTTCTCTTGTTCTCCTTTTCAGGATGGCCCCGCGACGACAGCCAACTAGGGTTCCGAGTGTAGGGCGCGACGGCAGCCCACCGAGCGACGAGGCCTCGGTGCAGGGCCCTTTGCCAGCAGTGGCACCGGCGGTAGCTTTACCCGCCGAGCCACCGATGCTACCAGTACCAGACGCTGACGATGCACGTCGCCTCAGGGCACTGCATGAGTTTCAGAGCCAGCGACCGCCCAGGTTTCGCGGTGAGGCGGACCCCCAGGCCGCCGAGGACTGGCTAGAGGCGGTGGTACGGATCTTTAGGCTAGTGAGGACACCAGCGGATCTCATGGTGATTCTCGCGGAGAGCCTCCTACAGGCGGCGGCAGGACGATGGTGGAGCTTGATGCTTCAGGTTCACGATGAGGCATCCTTGCTCTGGACGGACTTCGAGAGCCTCTTCCGCTCTGAGTTCGTCCCGGCCACCCTCCGAGCGGTGCGCATCCAGGAGCTTCTCCAGCTGCGCCAGGGCAGCATGACGGTTGCTCAGTACGCGGCGAGGTTCACTGACCTATCTCGCTACTCGACCGACATGGTACGGGACCCCTTCTTCAGGGCCCGGACCTTCGAGCAGGGCTTGCGGCAGGAGATTCGGGCGTCGCTGATCTCCCTCAGCATTCCGACCCAGGCGGGAGTGCTGGAGCGATCCCTCCTGATCGAGAGCTTCCTGGCAGAGCCTTCTTCAGCGGCGAGACCTAGCGCAGGGCGGCAGGTAGCTGAGTCTTCGGCAGCAGGTAGCCGACGGATGACTCTCGGGTCCAGGCAGACCAGACCCCCACGCAGACGGCCCCTGGACACCGGCTCAGCAGTGCGGGGCACACAGCGGAGTGCCAGCCTTCCGAGAGGCAGGCTGTGCTACTCCTACGGCGGGCAGGGTCACATGGCTCGTGACTGCCCGACTCGCCGACCAGAGGAGCATCAGACGGTGGAGGGGCCACCCAGGCAGAGGCAGAGGGTCGACAGTGGCGGTCCGCAGGGAGGAGGCGGACGAGGCAGAGGAGCTGGCCGAGCAGGGGTGGTGGGCGACGCTTCCAGGCTCTACCCCCACCACCACCAGGAGGGCCACCTCGACCACAGGGAGCTGGTGGGCAGGGACAGGCCCAGCTCCAGGCAGTGGAGGCCTACGACCCCGACATGCCAGAGATGATTCGAGGTACGATCTGTGTCTATTCCACCCTTGCTGCAGTACTTATAGACACAGGAGCGAGTCACTCTTTCATAGCCTCTGCCCTTGTTCGGAGCTCGGAGATTCCGACTGAGCCGTTGGCTCGATCCTTACGGCTAGAGACTCCTATGGGAGCAGACTCGACGATTACGCACTGGTGCCGGCAGTGCGAGCTTACTCTAGGAGGCGAGAGCTTCGGCTGGGATCTCCTTGTAGCGACGTCGAGGCCTTACGACGTCATCTTGGGCATGGATTGGCTATCCACGGTTCATGCCCAGATCGACTGTTTTAGGCGCAAGGTGCGATGTGTTCGTACCGACGGGAGCAGGTTTACCTTCACCGGCGAGAAGGGAACCTTTGCAGCACAGGATGGACTTCCGCGGAGGAGAGTGCAGCCCATCTCTCATCAGTTGGCTAGCCTCATCCTAGGAGCAGTGGACGTGCGGAGTCCAGTTTTTCCTGCAGTGGTGGACCAGTACGTGGACGTCTTTCCCAACGACGTTCCAGGGCTACCTCCTTGTAGAGAGGTAGACTTTTACATCGACTTGTACCCCGGGACAGCCCCGATATCTACTCCAGCATACCGGATGGCCCCCGCCGAGCTTCGAGAGCTGCGGGTACAGTTGGAGGACTTGCAGAGCAAGGGGTTTATCTGACCCAGTGTTTCACCCTGGGCTTCCCCGATATTGTTCACCAAGAAGGCGGACGGGAGCTTGCGACTGTGTGTCGACTATCGTCGCCTGAACCAGGTGACAGTGAGGAACAAGTATCCGCTGCCACGGATTGATGACCTCTTCGATCAGCTCAAGGGAGCGCGGTGGTTCTCGAAGATAGACCTCCGGTCAGGCTATCATCAGCTCAGAGTTCGAGACGAGGACGTGCAGAAGACGGCCTTCAGGTGTCGGTATGGCCATTATGAGTTCTTGGTTATGCCATTCGGCGTAACCAATGCTCCAGCAGTGTTCATGAGCCTCATGAACAGGATCTTCCAGCCATACCTCGACCGATTTGTCGTGGTCCTCATTGACGACATTTTGGTATACTCGACGACTGAGGAGGAGCATGCCTACCACCTGCGAGTTGTGCTAGACACACTCCGAGAGCACCAGCTTTATGGCAAGCTCTCAAAGTGCCAGTTCTGGTTACGTGAGGTCCACTTCTTGGGGCACGTCATCTCTGAGGCGGGAGTTGCAGTGGATCCCGCGAAGATCGAGGCAGTGCTAGCTTGGGAGCCACCCAGGAGCGTGACGGAGGTGCGGAGCTTCTTGGTACTAGCCGGATACTATCGGAGATTTGTTCCAGACTTCTCCAGAGTTGCGGCACCACTCTCAGCCTTGACGAAGAAGGGGAAACCCTTTGTGTGGTCAGACAGATGTCAGCAGAGCTTCCAGGAGCTGAGACAGAGATTGACCAGCGCACCTATCTTGAGGTTGCCTGAGGAGGGAGTTGGATACGTAGTTTACTGCGATGCGTCAGGGACTGGACTCGGGTACGTCCTGATGCAGGAGCGGGCCGTGATCGCCTACGAATCACGTCAGTTGAGGCCGCATGAGCAGAACTACGCCACTCATGACCTGGAGTTAGCAGCAGTGGTCTTCGCTCTGAAGACTTGGCGGCACTATCTGATGGGCGAGCGCTTCACAGTCTTTTCTGACCACCAGAGTCTCAGGTATATCTTCTCTCAGAAGGACCTGAACCTGAGACAGCGGAGATGGCTTGAGTTCCTCCAGGACTATGACTTTGAGATATTCTATACTCCTGGGAAGGGGAACGTGGTAGCCGATGCCCTCAGCAGGAGGACGGGCATTCAGCTACTTGAGGAGGCGACGGAGCAGCTAGCCTCCTTACAGATATCCTTCGTGGATAGAGACGGAGCAGCCTTTCTTCAGTCTCTCACAGTCTCTCCTCCAATTCTACAGCGGGTCAGAGAGGCTCAGCATGGGGACGCTGACTGTGAGACCCGGCGTGCACTGATATCCTCAGGTCAGGCGCCTGATGGCTTCTCCCTTGGAGCAGAGCACGACATCCTTTTCAGAGGACGTACCTTCGTACCAGTCGCTTTACGAGAGGAGGTGCTGAGAGAGTTTCACACTTCTCCCTTCGCGGTACATCCCGGAGTGGCGAAGATGTACCAGGATCTTAGACGACAGCACTGGTGGCCGGGCATGAAGAAAGCTGTGGCAGAGTTCGTTTCACGATGCCTCACCTGCCAGCAGGTGAAGGTAGAGCATCAGGTACCAGCAGGCTTGGTACAGCCCTTGGAGGTCCCGGAGTGGAAGTGGGATGGCATATCTATGGACTTCGTGACTGGACTTCCACGCACTTCCAGAGGTCACGACTCCATTTGGGTGATTGTCGACCGACTCACCAAGTCGGCACACTTCTTACCCATCAGAGAGCGGGGCTCAGTGGAGAGCTTGGGACGTCTTTACGTCCAGGAGATCGTACGGCTTCACGGTGTGCCATCGTCTATCGTCTCCGATCGAGATGCTCGTTTCACTTCCCGGCTTTGGAAGGGGTTGCAAGAGGCGTTCGGGACGCGGCTCCATCTGAGCACAGCCTTCCACCCTCAGACGGATGGTCAAACGGAGAGGACCATACAGACACTCGAGGACATGCTCCATGCATGTGTTCTCGATTTTGGTCGCAGCTGGGAGGACCACCTACCCTTGGTGGAGTTCGCGTACAACAACAGCTACCACTCCACCATCGGGATGGCACCATACGAGGCGTTGTACGGCAGACCCTGCAGATCACCGTTGTGCTGGACAGACCCTGGGGAGTCAGCACTCGTGGGACCAGAGATGGTCCGAGCCACGACAGAGAAGGTCCAGATCATCCAGGAGAGGATGAGGACAGCTCAGAGCCGGCAGAAGTCATATGCTGATAGGAGGCGGAGGCCACTAGAGTTCGAGGATGGCGACCACGTCTTTTTGCGTGTCTCACCTCGACGTGGTTTACGGAGATTTGGCCGAGGCGGCAAGTTGTCTCTACGCTTCATCGGGCCTTTCCAGGTCCTCAGCAGGATAGGAGAGGTGGCTTATCGCCTGGCTCTACCACCTCAGTTGCACCGGGTGCACGACGTCTTCCACGTGTCTCAGCTGAGGAGATACGTGCACGACCCGACGCACATCATCGACTTTGGGGAGCTGGACGTGGACGATGGGGCGACTTTTGCGGAGGTCCCAGTGGAGATCGAGGATCGACAGGAGCGGGTCCTACGTGGGCGGTCGATTCCTCTTGTGCGCGTCAGATGGCAGCACGGGATCCTCCAGGAGAGCACTTGGGAGCGGGAGGCTCAGATGCGTGCTCAGTACCCCATTTGTTCCCCTAGTTTTTGATGTATCTTTACGGGGACGTAAAGCCCTGAGGTGGGAGTAATGTAAAGACCCGCAAATTTCAAGGAAATTTTTTTTCTTAATTTTCTTTGGAATTTTACAAGAGCGCAGCTTCAGACGGCACCTGATTCCGAGGCCCGGTGTGCCCGGAATCAATTTCCGAAGTTTGGATCGGGTACGTTCAGTGAACAGACGAGCGGGTTTTTCTATCTTTTGAACCGGTGCCCGGAATCAAATTCTGAGGGCACCGATGAAATCGCAGCGCCGGTATTTTCTTAGAAACGCCTCTTCCGGAGTTGCGTTTGCTCAGACGTGGTTTTTAAATTTTGGGGCTTTAAGTCAGAAATAAAATAAAATTTGTGCGACAACTTTATTTTATTTCACTTAAGCTGCTTGGAAGCCGCTTGGAAGCCACTTGAACTGAGTTAAAGCGGATAGGGTGCTATCCGGAAATATCCTACCCCTTGTTAGGATATTTTTGCGGTGGGGCCCGCACGATCCCCGCCGTTTCTTTCGCTAAGTAACGCACCCGCGAAAACCCGTCAAAGTAACTGAAAAGTCAACCGACGCATTTTCTTTATTTCTTAACAGACCATTTAATTGGGCGGTTTATTTCGTGAATTAAATGGGCTGTTTCATTCGTTGAATTAATTCAACGAATTTAATGGGTCGTTACTTACGCGTTTTGCGTTTGTTGGCAAAATAATAAAATAGACAAACTTGTCTATTTTGGAGGATCCTCCTGTTGTGCGAGATCCTCTAAACCTCCACCCTCCCCGCGAAGAACGCGAAGAACGCGAAGAACGCGAAGAACGCCGGAACCGGAATTCGACGACGCACACCGTGATCTGCGACGTCGACGAGCTCTACCCGCGACGTTCTTCGGCGACGCCTCTTCTTCCGCGGCCGATCCTCGTTCGGCAACTAAGGTGAGAAACGGATCGTTTAATTCACCTTTTTTTTTAATTTCAATAACAACGGATTTAATTAATTAAATCCGTTTGTTCTAGATCCGGAGATCGTCGGCGCGACGCTTTTCCCGCGGTGCGACGAACGTCTCTTCCGCGAACGACGTGACGATCCCCTCCTTTCGCGACGAGCGATTCCGCGACGACCTCACGTCCGACGACAACTTCGAGGTAAGGGATGTTGGAATATTTTATTCCCCGTGTTTATTCTTTTAAAATAAAGAACCTGATCTCCGAACAATTTTAATTTAATTAAAATTGTTGTTGATTATTTTTCTTTTCCTCTCGTTGTTTATGACTAACGCGGAGGGTGCGGATCTAACGAACAAGACCCGGCAACCCTCCGCCGATCTTTTGTTGTGCGGATTTGGCGGACGACGACGAACCGTGCGGCAAGGGCGATCCGTTGATTCCGCAGTGAAGATCGGCCCCCGGGAGGAGCAATGGCGCAGACGGGAGGCAAAACGGGCCACCGGAGCAACTCCGGCGGCCCGCGGAAGGCGGCGGCGCCCGGCGCGCCGCCGGAAACTCCGCCGCGGCCGAGCCGCGGCGGCGGCGAACCGCCGGACCGCGTCCGCGGTCCGGCCACCCAGCACGCGGCCCGCGCGGGCCGCGTTCCTCCAAGCCGCGGGTCAAACCCGCGGCGGTTTCTTCGGCCGCTCGGCCGAAGCCGAGCCGGCCGGTCCGGTCGGCCGGGCCGACCCGGTTCGGCCGACCCAGGGGTGGTTCGGGCCGGGTCGCCCCGGGCCCAGAACCCCCGTTTTCGGGCCTTCTTCGGTCTTTTGCCCATATCTTGGGCCTGAGACCTTCGATTGACGAACCGTCAGCGGCTACGCGATCCTTGGATCGATACGGTCGTTTCGGTATATTATACGCAAGGTTTCGGAAGACTTTGGGTTCGGCCGGGTTGGTTCGTACACGAAACCAACAGGGCCCTCGGAGCGGAAACGCTCATAACTTGAGCTACGGACGTCCAATCGACGTACCGTCAGCTGTGGTAGTTTCCTCTAAGTGAGACGGAACTTTTGGCATACTCCGCCCGAGGATCGGATACAGGCGGAGTACGGTCGGGTTGGTTTTGCCCTAAAAACCAACCGGACCCCTGGGACGAAAATGCCAATAACTCTCAGACCGGGCGTCCGATTGACGCGCCGTCTGTTGCGTTGAGATCCTGTTGTCGATACGGAACTTTTGGATACATCAACTTTGGACTACGTGTCAGTTGATGTATCAGCCTCTCGGCTCGTGGAGCGGACCCTCCTAAACGAGCTCGCTGTGTGCGGGAACCCTAGTGTTGGCTGTGACTTCGACGACAGAGCAGAGATCCTCCGTGGACTGCGACGACGACAGAGCAGAGATCCTCCGTGGACTGCGACGACGACAGAGCAGAGATCCTCCGTGGACTGCGACGAAGATAGAGCAGAGATCCTTCGTGGACTGCGGCGACGACTGTGCAGAGATCCTCAGTGGACTGCGTCGACTACTGCACTCAGCGATCCTACTTGGATCAGTGCTACAGGTCCTGTGTGGGCCCGATCCTTCGTGGGTCCTTACTACCGGTTCTGTGTGAGCCACTGCCTACAGGTTCTGTGTGAGCCCGATCCTGTGTGGGTCTTTTGCGGGGGTTAGTACCTATCGATCCTTCGTGGGTCCGACGACTTAGATGGATCAGTGATCATCTTTGACGTCATCTGAAAAAGTATACCTGGTTGAGCTGAATCTTCTGTTACTCTCCTTTGTGGATTGTGTTGAACTATCCTATGTGGATTTACTGTTTACTCTCCTTTGTGGATTTGAGTCTTGCTTTCCTATGTGGATTGGGTTGTTCTTGAGCTCGTGAGCAGAGCTAGAATTGGGGACTTAGGTATATGTATGGGCATATACCTAAGTCGAGTCAGATGTTACTTCGTGATTGCACCTTCCTTTTGTGCTATATCCTTTGTGGATTTCGGGAGACCTTCGGGGGTCTCGGGGTCCTTACTGAGTAGCTTATACTCACCCCTGCACGGGCTTTGCCCGCACCTTGTTGTGTTGGATGCAGACGACGGACAGCGCTGATCACGGTTGGGGCGTGGAGCAGGACGGTACCTGGAGGCGGACCACTGGGCGGGACGTGCTCGGAGCGGACGTGGGACCCGAGGAGCCTGGAGGCTATCTGTACCCACCCTTCAGGTGGGATTGCCAGTGGACGACACGAGGCCGCCGTCTTTTCTTCAGTTGCTGTTCTTTTCCTTTTCAGTTGTACTTTCAGTTGGGCTTGTATTCCGGCCCCCTTTACTTTTCTGCACTTGTAGTTACTTTCCGCTTGCTGACTCTGTGGTAGTTGTTACTTATAAAGGCAATGCCTTCCCTGTTTACCGGGATTTACGCCTTGGTGCTAGTCGCCAGCCCCTGGCCTATGGAAGGCGGGCTTGGGGTAGTCACGGCTCGGGCCCCGAGGTCGGGTCGTGACAGTATTGGTAATTAACCTTGTCATATGCAATGTTTTTTATAATTATGATTATGCTATACACATTTATGAAATGAAATTATGGTTCATGATTGAGTTATGATGACTTCTCATTCTTATGATCCATGTCTTTTTTAGATCTAATGGTTTATTCCACAAACCATGTTTATGAAATTTTTCATATTTGGTATTAACTTTGTATGTTTTGTTCATGATATCATACCCTTAGTATTATCTTATTCATAGATATGATCATTGATTAATATCTCTCATGTTTACCCTTACTAGGCATTTGTGATCACCCCTTTCTTTTGTTTCCTTTCCCAAGGAAATGAAGAAAGTTTATAGTAGGGTATGCTTATTAAGATTACTATGATGGAATATATTTATGGGATTCTGTGAATATATTTCATAAAATAATAAGATTTTATATTTAGTATCCAAATACTCTAAACCTTTATGGATCTTGTATATATTGTAGTGTTATGTGTTGAATATTCATCTAAATAGATGTAATATTTTATTATGAAAAGCTTGTTCCAATATACTTAAAGTGATGCTGACATGGATCATCATTAATAACCATTGTATTTCAGAAATGTTTTCTTTAATTCTCATATTCCATTAATTTGAAACTCTAGAGTATGGGTGGTGTATTATTGGATTCCTTTTGTCCATCATTGTTTAAACTTTTCTTCCCATCACTTTGGAATTTAATTTCCTTATATCCTTTAGTTCCAATCATAAATCATTTATTAATCCCCTTAAGAAAAACTTTTCTATGATTTCTTCCATACTTTATGCATAAAAAAAATCTCATCTTCTTCTATCCATTTTTTTATATTTTTATTGGAATGTCATATTTATTTTCTTATCAAAATAAAGATATTGATGGGAAAATCTAATGTCTATCTCCACCATAATTGAAAATCGAATTATTATTTCATATATATTAAAGTACCTTATGGATAAATCCCTTTATATAATTATTTTTAAACCATTTAAGATTCAATCAACCATACATTAAAGTTTTATGATAATTCTAGCAGTATAGCTCTAAAGTATTGTAAAAGTTTCCTCATGGGTATAATGGGATTCATTATCCTTCTTTTTTATCTCAATGAATTCCTTCTGCATTTTTCGTTGAAAAATATGAGAAATTTACTTATTGAAAAATAATCTCTTAAAATCATACCACACTATGCATTCAATAGGTACACATTTCCTCATATTCTTCATAAGATTCCTCCATTGATATTCTTAACCTTCAAAATGATAAACAGCTAAAATAAATTTTTCATGATTGGAACACTGGAGAAAGGAAAATATATTCTCATTGGTATTGATACATTTCTATCCAACTAGTGGATCAGTGTGCCCACAGAAAGAAGTTGTTTTTTCCTCATGAAGGACTTAACAAAATTTTGATCCCTCTATTACTCTTTTGCAACGTCCGAATAATTCAGATATTGAGAATGTTATGAAATAATATCAATAAGTTTTTTCATTTTAGCTACAAAAACATTTTGTTTCCTAGGAGTAAAATTGTAGTATTTTATATCAAATTCATCATTAACATGATTCCTTCAGGTTCTAGACATTAAAAGAATAAAAAACCATATTGTGAGAAAAAATAATCATAGTGGGAAACCACATAATCATGAAAAATCATTTATAGGATATCAAAATAAAGCCACCTTATTTTCAATCTATAACACCTTAGGTTTAACCTAGGTATTTCATGATTATTATCTCTTCCAATACTTCATAATGGTTTATAAAGAAAATGTGAGTTAACCCAATAATTTCTTATAGGAGTGTCAAATCAGGTGCACAGAAAGGGAACACTCACGGTTTACCATAAGGATGGTTGAGTTATAATCAACCAACACTTTTTGGGTTTATTACACATATATCCATCTATTACAAAATAACATCTACCTTTTTTATCCAAACAATATTTTTTCTCAGAAAATTACATTTCTTTCTTTACTATAACATAGTAGATTATCATATAAATTTTATTTTACTAAGGATTCTCACTAATTTTTTCAAATCCAAGTTTCCAAAAGTAACTAAACCTATATCTAACAGAAACTATATCAACCCATATATTTCATATATAAATATAACATCTTATTAGATAAATATTCAATGGATAACACTATGATCCATTATAGAATTGTATATGTTTAATAACATTAAAATTGGATACATAAAAAAAATCATAAGATATATAAATCATCTCCTACTAATTTCTTCAAAACTAGAACTCTTCTTAGATATATCATCTTTAAAAACATTCCTCATTACCTAGGGAAAGGAAACATAAGAAAGGTTGAGGTTAGGTGCCCAGTAATTGTCAAAAGGGAGATATAAATTATCATTGTAGAATAAAATGATCATAAGGCTATGATAATATGATCTTAATATTTTAAAACCATACCCAACATATCATAGATCATAATATTGAATCTTGGAATAAATATTGGAATTCCATAAAACTTTAATCATAGATAAGTCAAGAAACATGACCCATGAGAGGATAACATTAGCATAAGACATAATTTTGTGGCATACATATAATCATAGAAAATAATTTCCTTATTCAAGGATCATTTACAAGAATATCATAGTGGATTAGTTTCATTTTAAATTTAATTGTATCCTTAGTAGTAGTTCACTCCTAACACAATCATAGTGGAAAAATTCCCTGACTGAACTCAGTTCACTCCCCATTATATTCCTTATTCTCTCATTAGATATCTATATTTACCAAATAAATGTGATGGATATATAATTCTAGGCCCACCAATCACATAATTATAATACATTAATATGTGTTCTACAAGATCATAAATCATTAATCATAGCTATATAAAGGAAACTAGTTTCATATATTTTTTAAAGATTCATCAAATCATAACCCATAAAAAATTAACAACTTTCAAAATCATTACATTATCATAATCATAATCCATAAATATAAATAATCATTTTGGTATCATTGAATCATATCCCTAGTAAATCATATGTAACCTCAAAAGAAGTCATCCTAGATAAAAATTACTTTAAAATATCACTTAGAATATTTCTTGTGGAAAAGACCCCTTTCACTTTGAAATAACTTCTTTAAATTTTAAAATTTCTAAACTATTTTGGAAAAAAATTTATTTTTAAATAACCTTGTAAACTTTTAGAAGAATGTCAAAATCATTTATTGGTCATGATGGTGTGATATTTCATTCATGTCGTGTATATTAAAACAAGGATTCTATCTACATATTTGGTAAAAAGTAGATAGTACCACATTTCTAAAATGACAAGAATATTAATTTTAAATAATTTTGTGAAAATTAAATAATGGGAAGACTACTTAGAACAATGATAATATAATAGTAAAAACATTCTTCAAATTTTTTAGAAAACATGTATATGGATGAAAAGGTATTTTTGACTGAAGAGAGAAATAAAGTCAATTTTCAATAAAAACGTTCTATTGGTATATTGAGTTCATAAATTGAGAAAAATTAAAGGAAATATGTAATCTATAAAAATAACTAGAATAGTAAACATTAATCGGATCCTTGAGAGAGAGTTCATAAAATTTCATCATCCAAAATTTGATCAAAAAATGAGATTGTAACATAAATCCCTTGACTCAAGTTTTATATGATTAAAAAACTATAACCTCATGTATAATAAATTTAAATTTATTATAATTATATTGAGTAGTTATTTACATAATTATAATATCATATATAATCCAATTATAAAATTTTAACACTCATTTATTAATAATTCTTTATTAAGATCATCTTTTCTCTGTGTTAACTATTTAATTTTTTATGAGAAATTTGGTTCCTTAAATCTAGTACATTTAATTTGATCATGGTTTTATAATATACTGTGTTTTAACAATTAATTAAATATCATATATATTTATTATTTATATATTTATATTCATTCATAAAAGTTATATATATAGAAATGAATTTCACTATTCATGGAGATGATAGGGCATACGTACAAATGAATGTTGTTTTCACTTTTCAATTTGTGAAACAAAAGAAAGGTAAATAATAATTAACCTTTTAATAATTATTATTATATCATATATATCATATATACTAATTAAATATATCATTAATTTTATCTTTGTAAATTGGAAATTAAAAATGATTTGCATCACTTCGTGGAGGTGGTAGTCCACATATACGAACGAACAATTTTGTCATTTTCCAAGGGATTGTAAGGTAATAAGGTATATATGATATTTTAATTAAATAAGAATAAATATGTACAAAATATCGTATATATACATTAAACCAATCATATTAACTATCCAGGAAATATGGTAACGGAAAATCTAGTATATCACTGAGTGGAGGCGGTAGTCCCCACGAACGCCCAAGCAATAGAGTCACTTCCCATTTGATGAAATAAAAGGTTGATAATGGTTCTTACATATTCATAATAATATATCAATATATATAGGATGCATAATGTATTTTTTAAATATAAATCCCATAATGTTTTGTGAGGTATAAGAATAAAGAAATTGAAAGAGATCTGGTAAGATGATTACTTCTCCATCAATTGGCCTCCTTTAGGTCCTTTCTAAAGGAACCTTGGAATGGCCTATATAAAATATCATCACCAATAATTATTTTATAAGGAAGTTTATAAGATAATTTTATAGTTTTTATCCAATTTAAATTGATCAAAATAGTATAAAAAATAGAAAGTAGTGGTGTCCTTTTATAAATGGGGGAGAGGAAACACTGAGGATTTCTTAAAAGATTAGAAAATAATAGTCATACACTAGAAAAATGATTCTATATGGAAAAAGATTATGATTTTTAATATTATAATGCCAAAATATATCTATAAAATATTATTCATAATGGTTTAATTATAAAACATACCATTATATTTGATTTAACCCACCCCTAGTAAACCCATTTAAACCATTATCACAATAATAAATTCTTACTATTTTTACTATTAATCATGACCAAAAATAAAAATGGCATCCTTAAAAAAATTTACAAGAATATTAAAAATATGTAATCCATTTTATCAAATTCAATATATATATTTTTTAATTTAATTTAAAACTAAAACCACAAAACATGGTGAAAAGTGGTTTTGCTGAAAAAAAATGTTTTCTTAAGTATAAAAAGTGTTAATACCAAAATAAAACTTTAAATTAATTATAATTATATTAATTATATTTTCAATAACAAGAATTAAATAATTTTACTATAAAATCCATTTTAAAATAAAATTTATCTTTTTAAATGCTTTACATGACAGAATAGTTTTCAATAAAAATATGTATTTCTCACTATTCCACAAAATTTTTTTAGAAATTTATCAAAACAACACTATAAAATAAATTTTAAATGATTATTTAAAAAATTAAACTAATTTAATAAAATATATTTTATAAAATTTGAAAAAAAAATAATTGTTTTATTTTCTAACATCCATTTTCAATGAAAAAGATGTTTTTAAAGTGTGTAAAAACATTATTAAAAAATGAGTTCTTATTTATCAATATTTTTATTTATATAAAACATTTATACATAATTTTCCTAAAAAATATCCCCTATTATACAACCAAATTAATTTCTATGTTATAATGGTATACTATATTACTCTTCATTAGGATTGGTTTTATGTGTATCACAAGATATCAAAATAATAATAATTTTATTTGAAAATAAAAATATCATAGAATATAAGGGTGTTACAGTATTTAATCATCAATTGTGAACCATAAATTTTTGTTGGTGATATATAGGGATGTGTTTGTGTATTAGGGTTTTATTTAATCTTTATATAAACTTTTATTATGTTTTCTAGTTCTGTTATATTGGATTTATAAAACATATTCTTTTTAAAAATGAATTCATCATTTAATTTTAGTTTTAAAAAAATATTTTTTTATGTATATATGAATATTAATAATTTTGGTTTTATTATTTATTAGAAAATTATTCCATAGTGATTTACATTATCCTTCATCACTAGTTTTCTACCCCCTTAAATCAGGGGAGTGAACTTGAGGCATTATAGAACATCGATACGTTTCCTCAAGTTTGGGTGTCCCAAAATAGTATCAAAAAATATTTTTTAGGTTGAGTATTAGGAATTATAGTAGACATAATAAATAGGGTAGTTATAAAATAATATATACCCACAAGAAGGTGTATATGGCCACTTTAATGTGAACCTAGAGTTATCAGGAAGTCCGAGTAATTTAACTGTTAATGAAAATATTTTAGGATTTTATATATTTTTCCAATGGTAACCCAATAATTTTTAAAACTATAAATATTTCATTCATCAATATATGCATGATCATAAATTCCATCACATTACCATGGTTTCTAAAGAAGGGTTTTTACTATTGTAAAAACAGTATTTTCAATAACATTTTTATCATTGTTTTTTAAAGTGATGTTCAAAAAAGGATTTATGAAGATTATGGGAATTAGTATGATATATCAGTAGAAATTTGTATTATTAAAAGTGTATATACATTGGCATGGTACAAAAGGGATTTTTTATGTTGATATATTATGAAATTTTGTGATTTTTATTGATTTATTCTATATTTTATAGGATTATTCCACCTAGAAGTGTTCGTGTAGGACATGGATAAAGAGAAAAAATGATTCCTTGTATATATCCTTAGTATGTGAGAATCATTTTGTAGTATTTATAATTATTCAAAAAATATATAATAATTATAGGTTGAATTAAGTGGATTGGGCATTAGTTTTTTGGAAGTATAATCCACCATAACTTAGAGGTAATGTTAGATTAAAGTTGGAAAAAGAAAGCTTGGGAAATATCAACAATATATTACTACTTTTATGTACACCAGAGACCTTAAAGGTTAAATTTTTATATTATTTATTAGATGTAATGGTGAAAAAATATGGGAGATAATGGCGGAATATAAATATCATAAGGATCTTAACTAAAATAGAATTTATAATCTCTTTAATCATCAATATTAACCTGACGAGTTATAGCTATAAAATATTTATTAATATATTAATTTTTATAAAGGACATATACCAATGATTGGGTATGTATCATAGTTTCCTGAGTTTTTATGGTATATAAAAAAATTGTTTAATAATAAAAACCTTATGACTAACTGGTGTGAGATACAGTTACATTCTAAAATAAAGTATAGGATAATTTTTTTAAGCCTACCTACATGAATAGAAGTATTTAGTAAGAAATATTTGGAGGGGTCCAATAGAGTGTTTCCAATGTATAAGAGTGGAACACTAGAAATCCAAGGTTCCAATTAAACCCCTTTATTGATTTCAGTGTATGAAGGTGGTTATTCTAATGAATTATTAAATGAGATTATCATTGATGAATTTAAATGTATTATATGTCCTCGTACATGGATAGAGGATATATATTGGTGGACCAAGATAAAATTAATCAGGGACTCATAGAAGAGTGTGGAGACCTCATTAAATGAATGGTTATATAACATTGATGGATCAAAAAAAACTATTTTCACTTGAGAATGCATTAGAGGAGGATGAGATAGACCTTAGACCTTCCATGGTGTGAAGTATCATTTTGAGTACTACAAAAAACATTTATATATTATTTGATATTAGAGAAATCTATCCATTTGTCTTTTCATAATTTGTTGATCAATTGGGGTTTTAAGAATATTTGATATTGTATACTATGAAAATTGATACTCTTGTTAGTGGAATGAATGAGAAAGTGTTTTTTGTATCTATCTTGATAAATTATTATTATAAATGTATAAATCACTTGTAAATTTTTTTCATTGATATTAAACTATACTTCCCCAAACTAACCTTTTGGATCTGGTGCTAAAAATATATACTTTCCACTAAGGTTTTAATACTATATGATATGGACAATACATTTTATAGTACATTACATGATTATATATATTATCTCATTATTAAAACAAATTAATATAATCCAAAGGTTTTTTTAGGAAGTTTAACTTTATATTCAATTTATTACACAATATGATATCCATATATTCAAAAAAAAATATTTACACATGAGTCCTTTTCAAAATATCTCCGTATAAAAAAAATTAGAGAATATAGAAATTTTAGAAAGGTGTGAACACAAACTCATAGTACAGGATAGAATATCAAAGAATAATAATCATTCGATAAAATAATATAGTGGGTTTAAATAATCAACATATAGATATATAAAATAATATATGAGAATAAAATTAGGAATGATTAATAAAAAAATTAAAGGATTATATAATGATGGTAATTCATAATTTCAAAAAACATAACATACTGTCATGTCCTTCTTCCATGATATCATAGACATATTTCTAAATTCTGGCATGAAGATGTATTACAGAAAATTAAGGAAATTTACATTACCTAATATTATATTTCTCATGGGACATACTAATGCCTTGAGGGTCTATATAATTTTGATCCACATACATCACATAAATAATTCAATGTTGGACATTATAAACACACTATTGACGACATGTCCTAAGACATCATCAATAAAAGGTAATGTTTATTTTCATTACCTTATACATGTCGGCCATTAGACCAGTAAGAACACTGATGGGATATATAATTCTAAGTCCCACCTAGTATATAAAGAATAAAATACATTAAATAATATGATTAAAATTGTTAATAAATACATATTATAATATTTAATAATGAAAAAAATATCATTACATGATTTATAATAAATTATTTTATCTACAATGATTTCTCATATAGAATCAAGGGATATATAATCATATCATTGGTTTCCCAAAATCAATTTAATGGAACTAAAACCAAATTAAATACCCTTTAATAATAGTAATTAATTACAATGTACTAACTCTATATAGAAGAAAATAAATATATATTCATATGAATATTTTTTCCCAGTTAATTGAATATTATGGTTTACTGGGTGAATACCATTTCGTTAGAATAATGAAGTATCAGTTATTAAATATGTGGAATATATAGAAATTTATTAGTAGAGATGTTATAATTATTTATATATTATGATAAGTAATGAAAAATGGAAATAATTGGGAAATTCTCTCACAAGAATTTCATTTCCTCTACACTATAGATGTTTAAGAATTCAAATAATAATACATGTGATTATTTTAGTATAGTAACAACTTCTAAGAACATTGAAATGAGTGAAAATATAATATAACTAACTTTAAAATGGAATTATATAAAAAAATTAACATAAATTAAAAATACTTAAGAGGAATAAAAGATATTATAGAAGTTTTAAGAATGTGATTCCATATTTTTTAGGCATTATTAAAATAATCAAAAATAAAGAAAATTTTATTTTCAAAAAAATACATAACTTATGAGTATTTTTATAACAAATTGATATTCTAAAGAAGACTTATAATTAGAAGAATTTATTGAAAAATAATTTTATTAATGAATATAGGAAATTATAATAAATTTTAGAATAAATTGCTTTTATTTTTTCATAGTCTTCTATATTTCTTGAAAATAAATGTAAAGGATTGTAAAGCATTATAAAAATAAAATTGAATGAAAATAAAGAGATTTAAAATAAAATATTTCTAAGTAATATTCATAAATATAAGATAAGTAACATGGATATTAATGATTAATATGAATTCTAGAGAAGGATTGAGAAATTTTATCTTTAAATACGTCAAACTTGATGAAGTATGAATCAAAATGAATAAAATAGTGAAAATAAATTTAATTTCCTCTTGTGAATAGATGTGAAAGAATATTGTTATTTAAGTGGAAGATAAAAAAATTATTCAAATGAATTTTAGGTATAAATAATCCAAAATAGAAAGATATGTCAAGATAAAAACCCCTATAGTGTTTAAAATTTTTAATGTGACTAGGAATGGGTACTGTCACCTTAGAGGGGTGAATAATGAAGACTAAATTTATTTTGAATTCAACTCTTAAAAATTTTAACCTTTTGATTCCACTCTCAATATCAAAGCATCCATTTCCTATAAAAAAATAATATTGGGTCTATTTTTCCCCCATAACACATGTAATGTAGAAAATATGGAAAGGAATAAAACATGATATTTATAAATGGTTTGGTCCCATTGTGAATGTGTATTCCTTATTATGATTGTTTTTATTTTGAGTCATAGATTATCTATAAATATAAATCAATAGTACTAGTGGTTTGGGTAGTTATTATCTTGAACCCAATGAAATATCTTGAATTATCTTCATACTCTTGATAAAAATTAAAATCTCTTGATTATGATTTTTATAGTATCTCCTTCCAGTTTAAAAAACATCCTACAACAATATCCTAAATAAGATCATTATTCTTTTCTATGATGTATTTATATCAAATGATCAAATATTTTTTCTTATCATGGGACTTTTACTGCCAATATATCTACTACCACAATTCCATGCATGCATACTTTGTACTCATAACTAAAATTTAGAATGAATAACACAAATAAGTATGAAGATACCTCGTGTTTTATTCATCTGTGATTTTATTCTTCTTTAATCATCTCAACGTAGTAGATATACAGTAGCAGTATATGTCACTCTCTCATCAACTACTTATTATTTTTTTTTTATCTTCAACTTCTGTAATACTTGGTATCATAAGTATAGGTTACTTAACATATTTCCTCTTATAATTATTATTTATTATTCAATTAACTAGATCAAATATTATATTTTCATTGGTCTCTTTTTCTTATTCTTCCTTGAAAAACATTGAATTGTTTCATTTTAGAGCAATATCAAGTTCTCAATTTTCTATTTCCATGCATTCCTTTTTCTTATTCCTTATTTTTTATTCCATAATTACTAGAACATACTTTGGATATTTTTAATATAGAGAATCTAATCCATTAAAATTATGTTGATCCCCCCAACATTCTCCGCCACATCATGTTGGATTAATCCTATAACCTTAAAGAATATTCTTTATTCTGAACTTCTTGTCTCTATTTTTTTTTCAAGAATACAATTTTTCTCATTTATTATCTTTAAATCCCAATTGAATAAAAAAATATTAAATTCATCCAAATTAATAAAATATATTCTTCTTAAAAATACTTCCAAAAAATAATATATGAAAAAAGTCATCAAAACAATATGAATTACAGGTAGTAATTAATTAATTTATAGTCATGGAATTTTTCTTTATAGTGTGACAATCTATTTTTAATAATCCATACTTTTATTTTTCAAATAAATTATTTTTAATTAGGTTTATGGGGTACATTACATGAGCCACCATATTTTACTGGGTTTTAGAGGGAACCTACTTGTATCCCCAAATTTTATTGGATGGGGTAAGCCCATATAGGATATAAAACTCTATATGACCTTATTATTCTTTGTGTGAACATACTATTCTCATTCATTCTGCTATAATTACAAAAATATTTTTGATGTTTAAATAAATAAAAATAGAACTATCAATGATAGACTTTATTTTCCCAAAAATATTTATTTTGGAATATCTATCTTCATAATTCTCATATTTATTTAAGTGTCAATCCATATATAAAATATATAATATCTTATGCATCTCGGTTAGAATTTTGAATTATCCACTTTTATTCATCTACATATTCATATGTAATATTTTTTTAATATTATGTATTTCATATGATTTCAAACATGGCTTTATTCTCACTTTCTTTGAAAGAATCTATTATGAATACATCCAGAAAATATTACATATCGTAAAAAAATTATATATACTATCAAATATCTTATTCATAGAAGAATATTTATTCCCTTTGAAAATTTCAGATCACTCTCCAAAAAATATCTCATAGATAAAAAAATATCATACATTTTCATTTACATAGAAAATTTGTGCACACTCATTAGAGATATATATTATGTGTCATAGTATTCAAGTTTCCCTTTTCAAAATTTCATTATGATCCATTTGAAAGTATCTTATATATTCACTTTGAGTTCCTTAATTTCCAATTAAAATGTGAAACTCAAATAAATATATTATGTATCATCCAGAGAAAACATTACATATTAGGGAAATCTAGATGCATTTCCATTATATATCATCTCAAAAAATTATCTTATATATATAATTATCTTCTAATACTTTATAAATTTTTCATTTATAATGGTGAAAAATATATAATGTAAGAAACTAGACTTGATCTCATATTCTCAAACCTCTTCAAATCACATCAGAACTTATTTAGACTCTTAAAGTAATCATAATACAATTTTAATGACTTTTTAAGTTTTAAAAATAATTTCAAAACTCTTTAACTTTAAATCAAAAGTATTTATCTCTTTGGGATAATTTAATTACTCAACATTGAGTACATCAATGACCTTCACTTCCAATTTAGTTATCGCCTTAAATTGGACTTATTAAAACCTTAATCTAAGAGATATTCATCACTTATTCTAGAATCCTTCATGTTCATTACTCCTAGAATCATCTTTTATCTCTTTAATAATAGGATGTTTTAATATCCTACTCTACCAACCTTCTCAAAATTGTTGTAAATATTGATAAACTACTTTTTATTAGTACATTACATTAGTTTTTTACAATCCATATATTTGATCAATATATTTCTATTTTACACTCCTTTAAATTGTTTTACATTAAAATAACAAAAACAAGTAGCTTTATTTACTTATTCTTGTCCATTTATAATCATATAATATTATATAATCATTATTCGCTTCCTCTATCACCCAACACACATATTGATATTCTTATTGACTAAAATATGCAACCTCAATTCATTGGGATCTCAAATCTCATCCTTTGGATTTATTTTCAATACCTTAAAATACATCAAAAAAATTTCATCTCAAAATGTGTTTGATACTTATTTTATTCGATTCATTATCGATAATAAATAAAAAGGTGTTACATAGGGAAAAATCATGCTCATCACTTTAACATAATTTATTTAAAAATTCCTATTTATAGTATTGTCTTCCCCTTTTATTTGAGAGATTCCACCTAATATAAATACAAAAATATTTTCTTTATAGAATTATGACATCACATTTTACTTTCCAATAAGCTTCTAAGTCTGCATGAGCAATGCTCGATGATAAAAATTAGAGTGACTAACTGAAAATATAAAGAATTCTATAAACTATATAAAATATGACACAAACTATGATTTTAGTTATTAGAGACCTTCTAAATAGATTTTAAAATACTTTTATAACCATTACTCATTTTTATTTAACATGTCAAAAATAATGAGGTGTAAGAATATTTGTCCCCCTTTTTTAGTTTAAAAATAATTCCTACATAATGATTATATTTAATATAATCCTAAAAAGGATGGTAAAAATTATTATCATACCTATTTACTATTGTTCCGGTTTCTAGATTTATCATGAAATCACTATACTCTGGTATATTTTTCATTCTCATAGCTCCGCCCAAAGGGATGATATTCAATAATCATAAAAATGGATGGTATTTCTTCAATATAGCCTCCAAGAATCATTGTTGCATTCTAAAGTGTTGTAAAGATTCATTAAGCATAGTATGATAGATAAAACTTTATGGTATATAATCATTAAAAATTTCATTAGTTCTCTATTTCATTCTTTTACTTCAATTCCATATACGTTATTGTGAAAATAAACAAGTATGGGAATAAGGTGATCCTGTAGAAGATCATTAGGGAAAGGAACATAGTTTATATATATTTCTCAACTCATAAACTAGTTTATTTGAAACACCAAAATGATTATCACTCTTCATGATATCACTTAATACGATTTTATATAGTTTATCATTTATAGCATAGATGGATTTCATAGTTTCTTTATCTTTCTTCCTAGATATAAGGGAATTTTTTACTTTATCAAGAAAATAAATTTGATTATTTTATTCTTTCTAAAAATTCTTAATCAATTATATCTATTATAACCATATGTTTCGGTAATATTTAGAAAAATTTATGTCCTTTTTCGAATCCTTTTTAGTTAAAATATCCATGGTACCTATAATCCCTCGAAATTTCTATTTTTTATTCAGTAATTCATTTTTTTATGCCAACCATGTGTTGGGAAAAAATACATCATGTTTAGTTTATATTATTTTTATGATTATTGTGTTTGTTGATAAATAAGTATGGAAAGGATAGTTATTGAGTTACAACATGAGTTTTTAAGAATTTATGTTACAAAAAATTCAGGAAAAATGTATGAAAGCTCTAGAATTGGTATAGGAAGTTTCATGTACAAATTAGAACTATTTCTTAGTGTTTACCAAATTTTATGAGATCCAAAATTTATAAGATAGAACATGTTTAATTAAAGTTGGTTTTCCATAGATACATCATGAAATTTTATTAAAGGCATGTAATTAACAAAAGTATGGTGTTTAGTGAAAGTCTAGTGTTTCATTAAATTTTGGTGATTCATGAAACATTGGGGATTTGTGGATGAGAATTTAGCAAAAGATGGTAAGTCTCATGACACTTAAAATTCATTTTAATGTTTCTCAAAGGTGGTGAGTTTTGTGAAAATGAATGTATAGTTTCACAAAAAGTTTGTTTCAATATTGAAAGTTTCATGAAGGTTAGGAAACATCTAAAAATTATAGGCTACCACCTCATTTTATTAGAGTAATCAATAATGAAAATCCAATGTATCTTAATTTGTGAATGAATTTGGAGAAATATTTCCTTCCATGAAGTATTTATAATATCATAAATTTCATAAAGGAATTATTTAAAAAGATTATAATGTTTTGGAAATGTTTTTTAGTTTCAAAAATGTGAATTTTTAAAGAGGATTTAAATGTTTCAGGAATAATTGAGTAGTTTCATGAATGTTGATATTGGGTTTTGTGAAATTTAATGTTACATGAACCATATGTATTTTCACAAAAATTATGAGGTATAGAGGTATTCATCAGGTGTATAAAACTAGAACTTCTTAAAACATCAAATTAGGGGTAAAAAAATTTATTCATATAATCAAAATAATTATGTTTGGAAGGATTAGTTAGCAAACTTCAATTGAGAGAGAAGTGAGATTCCAAATTATGATTGGTTGTAAACCAATAAGGAAAGTTGTTCTACTCTGAACATTGTAATATTAGTGTTTCTTTATTTTGTAGATTGTAAGATTTTCTATGTATGATCTATTTATATATCCTAGTGTGGGTGAAGAAGGTAAAGTTTTTCTGTCTCATGCATGTTTTCATTTATACTCATGCATTACTATGGGAAAGGGAGAGAATAGTGTTTTATTTCATAGTGAAATAGATCCAACCGGTTAGTTGTTTTAATCGTGTATTCCCTAATTCACTACCCCCACCCTCTCTCAAGTTATTTAACATGGTTAGACTAACAATGAGTATGAGTGGAAATAGATAAAATCAATGTTTCTCTCTTGGTGATTTTGATGGGGGTTATTAATCACAAAGGGATTTTGATCTTTGATGGAAACAATCTTAAAATGTGGAATAATTGAATGAATCACTACATATGATCATTTGGTATAGATTTCTTTACAACTATGATGCATGGTATTTTTGCTAGTGTAAATTGTGGATCTTTATTAGAATTTGAATTAAGAGAATTTGATGTCAATTCCAAAGGTATCAATTCCTTAACAAGAGTTTTATCAAACATAATTTGAAGGAAGGTGATATCAAGTAATTCAATAAACTACTTATGGGAATAGTTATTAAATATATATAAAGGAGATTCAAAAGTCATAGAATTAAAAAATACAGGTTCTTTGGAATAAGTATACGGACCTAATAATACACCGTAATGAGTTTGTAAATGTATTATTTGACCCTGTGAATTTTTTCATAGAAGACATTGATATTATCAGGTAAATACTTTAATGTGTAAAGATCATTAATAACATATTGATAATAATATCACATTAGCTTAATAAAAAATTCTATGTACTAGAAGATAAATATTCAAAGGATCTCACATTGGATTGTTTATACAATACTCTTATTGCATACAAGATGATAAATGATGATAATGAGTCTCTAGAAAAGAGAAATATAATGATTTGACATTCAAGGTTATGAAGATTCTAAATATAGAGGATAAATTGGAAGAAGAAGAGGTGGATGAGGTCATATCATTCCTTTCCACAAATCTACAAAGAGGAAAAGGAAAGTTCAAAGGTAAGATTACACTCACATGCTTTCAATGTGTAAAGGTTGGGACATCTTATAATAAGGTTCTTTAAAAGTTTCAATATGATCATGACTATGAACTCAAAATTTTCATGAATAATTCTTCAACTTATGTAAAAGGTAACAAAAATTTTAAGAGAAATTTATTCAAAAGAATTATCTTATTTCATAATAAAATGGCAGTTTATAAAAATCTAAGGCTGAAGAGATATGGAACTACAAAGATCATGGATAAAATTATATGGTGTTATTTTTAGGTAACTCACAAGAAAGTGAATAAATTGGAAAAGATAAAGTGGAAAAGATAAAGTAAAAATATAAGGAAAATTTGACCTCCATGTTGAATTAGAAGTACTCTTAAGGTGGTAGATGTGTGGAGAGTCAAAAAAAAAGAAATAAAACCGAGTCATTTATAATTAGAAACTCTATATTCTATAGTAGAAAGATGATAAGTATGCTATAAAGGTTGAAATTGAATATCCCATGTCCAAAAATCCAGAAAACATAGAGAAAGTCATTGTGTACAAGTTCAAAGTTTACGAATGGATCAGATTCAATGATGGTTTGACTAACATCACAAAATATCATATTAAACATATTGAAGAAGTCGAAGATGAAGTTTTCACCCTATGAAGAAAGGTAAAATATAAGTACAAACTCTTTACCCTATGTATAATATTTAGAAACCATGTTCCATAGGTGAAAAAAACAAAGAATTAGAGTTTGTGTGTCCTATAGAATAATCCAATGAATTTTAGGAGAAGAAAAAAACACATTATAATACATAGATGGTATGGGTATTGATCACATAAAGAAGGAATTAATAGTTGATGTGAGACAACAAGAACCCACTCTATGGTTAAAAATACATTTAGGTATAAACTGAAATTAGAAGATTCATATATCCCAATGGATCACTAATGGTGCATTGATGATGTAAATGAATACGCCTTGTATCAGGTTTCACTATTGTTTAAAGATTGGACACTCTCAAAATGTATGTTCTATAGGTAAGATTTATCGATAATTTAATGAGAAATATAAGAATAAAAATTAATTTTTGTATTCCAAATATTTATTGTAATGTCACTGTTTTAGATGTGAAGGATTTGGATACATGGATAGATGATGTTCATCAACATTAAAGAGTAAATTTTTGAAGAATACACACAGTGTTCATAGGTAGAATCTTAAAGAATCATCAAATGATCTTAAAACACAAAATTGATTTTCAAATCTACAAGATGTATATAGTCTATCATACTTTGAAGAAGATCAACATTACCATTAAATTCCCAGTATGAAGTCAAATATGTGGATCAAAATGGAAATATTCGAGAAAATAGTGGTTGAAAATATTTCAATTAAATAATTTGATCTTGTTGGTGTATAGATCCTTGATAGTAAATGAACATCCCATATTATGGGAAATAAGGATAATGTTTCATGCATCAAATATAGTAAGTAAGGTGATGTTTTATTTTATAATGATGAAGTATTTAAAATTATTGGTTCAGGGAAAGACAACATTGGTGAAAAACATATGTGCCGTGTTTATGTCTTATTTCTCTAAGGTCTCAATCAAAACTTTTTAAGTGTTAGTCAATTTTGTGACTTTGTACATGTTAAAATATTCATCAATATTTTTTGTATCATCAAAGGAAAATTTAGTGAAATTTTTTTACAAGGAAAGCACACCAAGGGGAATTTTTACCTTATGAGTGGGGAAGAAGATATGTGTTTTCTATGCATAAAAGAAGAAATAAGGTTGTGGTATTAATGGATTGGCCATATATTCCAACCATATCTAGAATATCTGGTGAAATTTGAAATAGCTCAATATCTTCCCATGATATCATGTGATTTAAATCGCACTTGTGATTATTACCAATGGGATAATATTAACATAAATACATACAAGTAAAAAATAAAAATTGTCAGATAGCGTACATGAATTGATTAATTCTGATGTGTGGGACCAATATCACCAAGATTAATTGAAGATAAAAGGTATTATGTTCTTTTCATTAAAGATTTCAATAGTATGATGTGGATATTTTTCATTTTCCATAAGTCTTAGGTATTTATATTTTAAAAAAATATATAAAAGGGAATATAAACATATGATTGGATATAAGATATTGAAGTTAAAAACCAATAATGACACAAAATTAACAAACAACCAATTAGAATATTATCTTGAGAAACATGGAATAAGGAACCATGTTTTAGAATTAAGAACTCCTCGGCAAAAAAGAGTGGTTGAGAGAGAAATATGATCATAAGAAATAAGGATGGAATAATGATTATTGAAAAGGACCTACCATATAAATTCATTATGGAAGTTTTCTTAACATCATTCTATAAATCTAATTGAACTTTTTTGGATCTAAAAGAAGAAAAGAATCTATATGAGCTATAGTATTAAAATAGTATAACATTGAAATACTTTTGAATCTTTGTAAGTAAGTGTTTCATTATCAATAAGGTGAAACATAGAAATTTTTAATCTTGTGCATATTAGGGTTTATTCCATAGCTACATGAGAAATAGAAAATAATATAAATACTTTAAAAGTGGCTTGGAATAGTGGTTGAAATCAATGAAGTCGCTGTTTTAGAGAAATGAATAGAATATTTAGAAATATAGTAAATGGTTTCCTGATGATAGTGATGAGGAGAAAAGAAATGTAGGGGTAATAAAAGTGGAAAATGATAATTATGAAGAAGATATTGATGATTATATGGATAAATTAAAATCTGTATCTTTAAGGAAACTGAAGAGTTGAGTTGAACTTTGTAGGAAAAACATCCTTGGTGATCATATAGATCTAGTTCAAACACATAGAATGAATTATTTATAGTATACATTCCTCTAATATCATGTAGAATTTAAATATCTTTAACAAGATGATGGATATGAGAACTGGGTTTAGGGTATGAATGAAGAGTTTGATAAAATTGAAAAGAACAAAAACTGAGTGATTGTTTTGATGTTTTAAGATAATAATGTCATCAGGGATAAATTGATATTTCAGGAAACAATAATAAATATAGCTTGTTAATTAAAAACATGTCATCAATAATGTAAATGGGATACACCTATATAAAGTGAATCGATGTTGATGAGGCATTTTCACCTATTTCAATGCTGAAAACTATTTGTCTAATCTTATTCATTATGAAGCAATGAAAGTTAAATGTTTTCCATATAGACATTCACTCAGTATTTCTAAATGGGGTTCTGTAATAAAAAGTATTCATTAAACATATATATGGTTGTCTTTTCCTTGAATATCAAAACAAAAAAAAATTCATTTAGGGAAGGAACTATATGGGTTAAATAAATCATGAAGAGCATAGTATTTAATACTTGATAAATTTTTGAAGAATACCATTTTTTAGAAAAGTGGAGTTGAATTCAATATCTATTTCAATCGAGAGAGTGATAAAAGGATGATGGTGTTGGTTCATAATGACTATATGATCTTTGGTGTATCAGATGAATCCCATTTCAAATATTTTGTGTAATTCATTAAAAGTGAATTAAAAATGTCAATGATTGGTGAACTGATGTTTTTTAATTATTTATAAGTAATGCAAGGAAGGAATTCCACATTAATTTTTAAATTGAAATATTTCAAGGATTTTTTAAGAAGATTTGAACTGGATAATTCCAAGGATATGAAAACTTAGGTTGGTACCCGGATGAAAATTTTAGGATATGATGAAGGAAAAGTGGGCAATTTTACATAATATAGGAAGATTATTGAAATCCATTTTTGATTAGTAGTGACATGACCTAGTACTATTTTATTCTCAATCCAAGAAGCATAGTATCAAAACAACCCCAAGGAAATCCAATTATATTTATAGAAAAATAAAACTTTGTTATATCATGGTCATTGGGGTTTTTGGATTGGTATATAATGATAAAGATAAACTATGGTTATTATGTTATAAAGATGAATATTGGGCTGGTTCAGTATGTAATAGAAAATAAACACCACCTGGTTCATTTTATCCTTGATGTTTTTTTATTTCTTGGTTAGGAAATAAACAAGATTTATTTTTTTATCACCATAAAACCAGAATATATTATTGCTACTCAAGATTTCGTGTAGTTATTTTGGATGAAGAAGTAGCCTGGAGATATTGAAGTTGAAGTGAAGTCCTTTATTGGAACCCATTTTAATAATTCAAGTGCTATAAATAATTGTAGAAATCCAATCCTTCACTCATGGAAGAAGAACATTGAAATCAAGTATCATTTTATCAAGTATAATGTAGCTAATGTGCTTATTAATTTCGCGTATGTTCCTACAGAACTATAGGTTAAATACATTATAATTAATACCTTATCCCAAGTGGTTTTTGAGAGGCATCATTTGGATATTGGGGTTTAGTCAACTTCCCACACTTGGACAAGTGTAAAAGTGGAACCCCCTCTCCCTGCGGTATGGTTAGTTTTTCCTATATTCTAATATGTTTTATTTAGAATCTTTTTTCCATAAAGGGGTTACCTTTTTGTTCATTGTCAAAGGGGGACAAAATGTATTGACTAATATGGGGGGAGAAGCTGATAGGGGGTAGTGAAATAGTGGGTTTAACAATGATGATGCTAAAGATGGTCATTCATGGTTTATATATCACGCCTGATAGGATTAGTGATGAAATTAGTTCTTTGGTGAGAGTTTTTTTATAATATAGTTGATTATTAATGAAATTTTCATTCTGATATTGTTACTTACACAAATCATGGCTCATGTGGGCTCAGAGTGTGTGTTGATTAAGTCTTGGTTTGCTAGCTAAAATCATGAGAAGAATATTTTGGTAGGATATGGTAGAGAACAAAGTTTTGTCAGCAAGATATATATATATATATAAGATTAAAATATGTTTTAAAGGGTGAAGAGTTTTCAACAAACCAAAAGGGTATATTGTTTGTAAAAAATCTCCCAATGTGAGTTTACAATGTTTTTTGGTTTATTTTTTTTGTTGATAAACCTGTATGGAAATATTAGTTATGAAGTTCCAGCATGACTGTTGAGAATTTATGTTGAAAAATATCTAAGAAAGATGATGGAAACTCTAGAATTTGTTCAGGTGGTTTCATGTGTAAAGTGGTGTTGTTTTTCAGTGTTTTCCAAATTTTTTTGGACCAAAATTTCGTGGATGGTTGAAGTTTTGTGAATGTTAAAATTCCAAGGCAACCTTATGAAAATATAGAAAATGCATGGAATTCATGAAAGATTTGTGTTCCAAAGATTATGGTGTTTTTATAAAGTTTTTTGATTTGTGAAATATTTGAGTTTGATCGATGAAATTTTTTCAAAAAGATTATAGGTTTCAATATTATGACAATTCCATAGAAGTTTTTTGCAAAGGAGGTGAGTTTTGTGAACAGTAATGAAGAGTTTCATGAAAAGGAAGTGTAAATTTTGAAATTTCAAAAATGGTAGAAAACATTTACAATTAGGTTGATACCACATCATTTGATTAGATTAATCCTTAATGAAAATCCAAAGGCATTGAATTCTTGAGGGAATTTAAAGAAAGATTTTCTTTTGGGAAGGATTCATAAGATCATTAGTTTTGTGAAGTATGGATGTTTTTTGAAATATTAGAAAGTTTCACAAATGAGTTTGAGTTTTTAAAAAGTGATTTTTTAAAAGGATTGAGAATTTTTTCTAATAATTGGGTAGTGTCATGATTGATGATATTGGGTTTTGTGAATGTGAATGTTATGAGAACCATGGGTATTTTCCTAGAAATTTTTAGGAAAAGATGTTTGTCAAGTGGATGAACCTAAAACTTCATGACTCACCAAATAAGGTGTAACCTTTTTTGATTTTTTGGATCAAAAGAGTAATATTTTTAACTAGAAGTGATCACAAATTCAATGATAGGGAATTGATATTTAAAATAGTTATTGGTTTTAAACTAAGATGGATAATTTTTATGATCTAAACTTTGTAATAGCAGTGCACTTTAGTGGATTGGGTACATATGAATATTGCATATATATTCTTCTTGAACATACCCCAGTATAGGAGAACTAAGTAAATTTATTTTTTCTTGTGATTGTTTTCATTTCTTCTAATGTTACAAGAAAGATATAGAATAGTGTTTTGCTTAATAGGGAAATAATATCAAAAGGGGTAGTTATTTTAATCTTTCATTACCAAATCCCCCCCCATATCAGTATATTTGAACTAGTTAGACTAACACTATGTAACATATTTTTTAGCTATATGTCCAAACTATTTTAAACTTACACACAAATATTCAACAATATTTAGTTCATACTTTTTAGTGAAAAAATCATAAAATTTTAATTATTCGTCCAAGATTCCTTGTAGAAAATTATTCTTGTTATTAATATCTTTTATTTATCTTTTCTTTGGATCCAACTTACTTCCTTTAACTCTAATATCCATGGACTATTTCAAACGGTACATTATGTGTCATATTCTTACAAAAAATGCATCTAAACGTTGGTTTGACATCCTATTTAAATTTATTCTTGGGTTTAATGTTCTCAACTTTCTTCTTTTTTTAACCTCAAAGAAGATTTATTAACTTTTATTATATGTTCCTTAAAATATTGGGGCCTTATCTTCTAATCACCAAAAATCCTTTTAATATATTTATATTAGAACTAATCTTCTGTGTGATCACCTATATTATAAATGTCATATAAATTCACCAAGTATTCAAATCATTTCTTGATGGGTTGATTCACATTATTCTATAAACTTTTATTTTGTATTGTTAGTATTCTAATCATTTCAGATTTGATCCCCCATAATAATGGGAATTTTTATCTTTATATTTTGACATATTATTCTAACATTCAGTGGTATTCTTTCCAAACCTCCAATAGAACCAATGATGGCCAATGAATCTTCATTTTTATTTAGATGTCTTCTATACTAATTGAGTATATTTTTGTTCTCAGAATGATACATAATTTTATTGGATTTCATTGGGGAGATGATAATATTACTCATTAAAAACCATCCTTAATGATATGGTGGCTTTCTCATAATTTTTATTCACCTATATTTTTCTATATTTTGAATTCAATATGGTACTAAAAAAAGCTATATTAGTGAAATCACAATTAACTATAGCATGAGTTTTTTTACCTTAAAATATATAAATCATAAGATTATATAAATCTCCTCTTCCCATGAATGTAGGTATTTTGTATGAAATAGTTTTATGAAAATTATTCTTGGAATCATCCTTCTTCCTAGATGTTTTTGAAGTTTCTTCAGGGTTGTTTTCAAGATTTCTGAAATGGATCTCCAACTCAATACATTTTAAATAATGAATGTTTTTTTGGTCATCAAGTAATTTCACGCTATCTTCAAATTTCTTTTTCAACTTTCGAAACTTATCCTAATGTATTTTTATACTTTATTATAAACATCTATTAAATCCCTTGATCCTTTTATCATTGACCTCCAATTGGACATACTTGACACAAATATAATTTTTGTAAGATTATTCCAAACCATAGATATTATCTCATGTATTTTTATAGAAATAACATTATAATAAATAAAAAATTAAAATTTTTATTCAACCAATTAAAATTTCTCGCTACATGCCTATAACTATCTTTCCTTGGATTCTAGTTCATTGATGGGTGTGTTTTAATTTTGAAAGAGTCCAACTGATTCTCATTTTATTTTCTTGGTATCTTTAACTAACTATGATTACTAAAAATATAATTCCTAAATAAATTAAAATATGAATATAACAACTTAAAAAAAATTCTCTAATATTTTTATGAAATCATCATAAAGGTATTCAACAAATTATATAGAACCACTCTCCCAGTTCTCACCATATCTTGAACTTATTTCATCAAATGTGTCAATTATTCTAAATTTATATGAACTATTACTACTATGATGACTTTTATCAAGTGGTTGATACTATTTCCTCTTTAAAAAATTATTAACCTTTTTCTTCCTCTCATTCCTTTATATTTGTTAGACTTTTGGATGAAACCTTCATGATTGTATATACAGCAATGAGAGCTAATTTTCTAGCTAAGGCTCTTTTTTGATCTCTTTAAATATAGACTTTATATTATTCATATAAAATCATTCGGACTAGAAATAAATCCAACCAGGGAGAATATATATTTCTATGGAACAATTTCAAGTTACCATGAATTGGTACATCCACTTGATAGGTGACTAAATTAGGGTGAATGACTTTTTACTAAATTATAATAATTAAATATTTTACCCATTTGAATTCACACTCAATATATGAACCATATTTAACTTATAAGAATAATAGTAGATCTATTTTTTATTATCCATCCCACATATACAAAATGAAATATATAAAATCAAGTAAATAACATCACATGATATTTTTACAAAGTTTGATCCCAATGGGTTACCTAATCCTCAATATGATTGGTTTTAATTCTATTCATGGATTATACATTAATATCACCTAAAAAATAAATGGAATGGGTAGTTATAATCTCAAATCCAAATAAATATCATAAATACACTTTTATACCAAAAAGATTTATAATTTTATTATTTTGATTTTTATATTATCTTTGGAAAAATTACAAAACATAATCCACCACTCTATTTTATAAGATCACTAATTTTATTTTTTATGTCTCTTCATCAAATGATCAAATATTGTTTTATGATAAAGGAATTAAACTATCAATATATACTACTATTTTTCTACACAATTGTTACTTTTACTCATTAATAAAACATAGAATGAACTACATATAAAATTATAATGATAACTAACATTTTCTTGTTTCTCAAACATATTCTTCTTCATGATTCTCAAAATAGAATATAGATAATAGCAATGTATATCAGTTTCCCCTATACCTATTATTCTTTTTCTGTATTCTTATTTTTCCTCAACTTATTCAATACTTTGGATCATAGGAAATGGTCAATGAACCTATTTTTCTTTCTTATTATTATTTTTTTTGAATAATTGGGTATTCTATAATATTATAATTAGTCTCTTATACTTCTTATTTCTTGATGCATAATGAATTATTCTTCTTAAAAGTATTATGAGGTTCTCTGTTTTCCCTTTCTATGAATTTTCCTTTTTTTACTACTTATTTTATATGATTTAATATACATAATGTACTTTATATATTATTGATATATAAAATCCCTTATATTATTAGAATTATGATTCCCTTAATTATTCTCAACGGGATCACTTAGACTTGCTCTTATGATCTCAATGGATATTCTTTCATATTAACTACTTTTCACAATTGGTATTCCAAGAATACCCTTTTTCTCATTTTTTTCTCTTTTAATTATAGTTAAATAAAACTGAATTTAGTTCATCCAATATACACATTAATCTTATTATAAAAAATATTTATATAAAATACTGTAAGAAAATAATCTTCAAGGTT
The DNA here is from genome assembly GCA_963277665.1 of Viscum album. NCBI lineage: Eukaryota > Viridiplantae > Streptophyta > Magnoliopsida > Santalales > Viscaceae > Viscum > Viscum album. The sequence continues at coordinate 746,440,528 of OY728143.1, forward strand.
GTATAAAAATCATATAATAATTAATTTATTTGTATTCATGGAATTTTTATTCATAGTTTGGAAGTATTTAAAAATACAAAATAATATTGTGCTTTAATTTCATTCATATAAATCATTATAGTGTGATATTATTCTTCTTAGTGTTAATATCATCTTCTCTATCATTAATATTGAACCATAATATATTTTTAAATTCTGAAATAAATGTATAATATCACTAGTAATGACAGACTTTTTTGTAATGATCCCGACCCCAGTAGTTTGGAGCTAGTACCTTACTTTATTACATTGTCATTAGATACAATTGATCACATCCCAAAATAATTAACGATTTAGTATTCTCAGTAATGTACATACATACTTTAAATTCACATTAGATTTTAAAACCTAAAATACACTAATAATTTCATTGAGTCTTTCATTATTTTCTCATTGAGTAACCTTTTATATCAATTGAAATATACTTTTATTAATCCTATGAAACAATAAATAATATAAAAGGGGTAATATAAAATACTCATTAAGGGTATAAATATATTAGAAACTATCATAAATAAGAAAAAATTATTGTGGTAATGTGATTAACTAAAACACATACCATTTAATCAATTACCTTGACATAACATAGTAGGAAAGAAAGATGATAAAATTATATCATATGAATAATCACATGAGAATGAAACTTAAACGCGGACATTATACTAGTCAATAACACAATATATCAATAACTAATCTCATAATGAGGGAATATATAATGTGGGAATCATAAACATATATTTAGGGCTTTGGTCAAGACATCATAAATAATCAGTAAGACATTAGCCAAAACCCAGACTAGTTTGTATCATGTGACCTACCGATGCATCGGGGGGGGGCTATATAGGGGACCTATAGACACTTAATAATTTTAATATATTCCTCTAATGAAAATGGTGAAACATAAACATTCATATTAAAACTTTATTATAAAATATAAATACTTTAACCATAAACTATGAATGGTATAAAAATAGACTATACACGGTCAAACTAAATCATAAACCATTCAATAAAATATGGAAAATAATATCTTAAGATATAAACATCAATCAATAATAATATCCAAAATAAATTTTGAAATATATGGAAATACTCTTATAAAATGTTCTAAAATTTCTTGAGAGAAATAACCCTTTATACTTAGAAATATTTTATTTAAATGGTCGTGCAATTTTAAAAGAAAAAAACCATTAAAAATAATCATGTAAACTTTTAAAGGAATATACAAGAAATTATGGTGTCATGATGGTAGTAAATTTAACTCATGTTTTATAAGTCAAAAAATATTCCTACTGTATTTTTGTCGAAAAAATCATAAAGTACCTTGTTTAGAAAATGAAAATAAAAAGATTCATTTCAAACTATTTTATAAAAATTAGAACATGGGTAAAAAAATTACACATTTTTCAGATAATATTAAAATCCTTTTTAAAAACATTTTTTGAAAACATGTACATGGATGAGAAATGTTCCCTAGTAGATACTTATGTATAAATAATCCAGAATAATAATGAGATTGTGAAACTAACACTTATCTTGCACTTTCTTTTAGTTAAACTTATTTTAACCTATTATATAATGGTTTATCGAATTTTATTGATTCATACCATAATAATATTCCTATTTTTATATCATATAGGATCCTATTATATTTTTTTGTTAATAACATTTTCTTTTTACCCTTGTTTCTGTTGTTTTAGCTTCATTTTCCTATGCATATTTTTTCATGTATGTCAAGTTTCTTATACATAGGATATATTTAATTCATATATAGAATTATGTTAAGTTTATATATATAATATTTACTCATTATATACATTTTCTTAATAATTTTTTAATATTTAACATGTATATTTAATCACATTGCATCATAGAGATGGTAGGTTGTACGTACACACGAGTAAAAGTGTCATTCCCTTATTGGTTAGAGGGCATGATGTTGGATGGTATATTAATTATAAAATATAAATATAATATTATAATTAATATATATATATCCATTATTTTCCTCATTATACCCATCTATTTAAAGTGGTTATGACAAAAAAATTACATTAGGGCATGGAGATAGAAAGCCGTATATGCGCACGTGCGGTGCTTTAATTTTTCATAGGATGGATATATCATGGGATATTGTTGTCTCATTATCATAATAACATCTCATAATATAAATTATACTATATTTATTACTTTATCATGGAAATAACTCAAGAATCGGATGTAAAATAAGATATAAACTTGAATAATATTGTAAAATAATTACCTCTTCGTCGTTGGACTTCATTTAGATCACTTCCTAAGGGATATAGAGTTTGTATTTTTGGTAGAACATTGCCTATAAAACTTGTATAAGGATTTTATGAAGAGAAAATTTCATGGGTTATCTGACATAGAAGGCTCAAGGTGGTTTGAATATGATAGGGAGGAGGTTCCCTTTTATAATTGTGGTGAGGGACATTTTTGGAAACTCTCAAAATATGAAATTAATATAAATTAATTTTCAATTATAAATAGATCCAATGTTACTTATTTATAATAAAAATTATTATGGGTCTAAATAATATCACCCAATAAATTTTATATAATTTTAGGTCTGATTATTACCCTTATCTTTTTGTTATAACACTTATTTAAACCCTTCAACTCTTACTATGACAGCATTTTTTTTACTCTTTGAATGTTAATATAGTTACCATAAAATGTCAAAATAACCTTAAATTAGTCATGGATGAGATTTATAACTTAATCCCAATCAATTTTCAAATTTAATATTTTATGAACATTATATCAGTTAATAAATTATAATTTATTTTAAAATATCATTATTATCAATTTTGACACAATCCATTATTGGACTTTTTAAAAATATCATAAAAAAATGATAAGTTTGAATAAAAACCTTTAATACGTATATAATATACCTAGGTAATCTATACAATTATTTTACGACATAAATTACCTTAAATTGTATTTATTTTACTATTTTTAATATCACTTATTTGATATGTACATTAATTAAACAATTACTACATCATCACTGTGAAAGAAATTAATTAAATTATTTTTTATATAAAAATTAAAAATATATCATCATGATGAAAATAAGAATTTTATATTTTAAATTACGTTTTATAGTAAAATTTATCTTCTGAATAACCATATAAAACATTGTAACACTTATTAAAAGTGTGAGTGTGACATATTTGACTTTCTTTAGAATAAAATACTATAAAATGCTTAAATTCATCAAGTAGCTTCAGGAGGCCATAAAATCTACCCAAGGATGGTTTTTCTCAAAAAATAATCATCCAATAAAATTAGTTCATTTTTTAAGAAAATTTTATAATACTTGTAATATTATTTTTACCCAAGATTACTTGATTTACCCTTAACTGTGGTAATATAAAAATACTATAGTTACTATAAATATTGAAAAAAAATAAAAGGGTCTTATTTACAAAATTTTGAACATTATATTCAAAATATGGAATTTATTTTTCAAAATAAAAAACATATAATTGGATAAAATTGATTTAAAATTAATCCTGTTGACATAATGAGAAAAAAAATGTTTTAAAAGTAGACTGAATGGTTTTTAAATCCAAATTCAATGTAAAACTGATGAAAATGAACTAAATTGTATTAAATGATAAAAAAATTAAGCTAATTATTATTTAAAACCAATTAAAAATATTTCTTAACACCATAAATTAATTATACAAAACAACTATTTTCAATTAAAATGCGATATTATTTAACTATTCATCAAAACATGAAAGTTATAAGAAAAATTCAAAAAATTAAAAAAAAAATTTATAGTTAAAAGAAGAAGTTTATGTTTTCAAATATAATTTATAAAAGTGTAAAAAAGTGTATTTGAAACAATTGTGCCATCAAAAGGCACCAAAAACTACCTTTATAAAAATATAGTCTTGTACTCTTAAAATTAGTTTTATTCTTATCGTAAGTATATCAAACTTATTAAAAAAATTTAAAAACATTTATTTTAATGTATAAAATATATATTTTATTAATATCTTTCACTAATAGTGTTGAATTTAGTTTATTATGTTAAAATATCATTGTGGTCATAAAAATAGTGTTTTAATAAAACCACATCCTTTATATTAATTTGGTTTTTATTTTCATTTCTAATGAAATCATTTTATAAACATCAATAAACAATATTTTAATAATTTATTTAATAATATTATCAATCTCTAAATTAACTTCAATTGCTAAAATAATAATATTTAATACTATATTGAGGTGCTTTTAAATTTCATGTTGTGAGCAATTTATACTATCTATGAAATTCTATTTATTTAAAAAGATACATACCATAAAATATTAGGGTATTACATTATCCCCTCCTTCAATAAATTTTACTCTTTCAATTTTAAATCAAATTCAAAAATCAATGGTTGGTAATTGGAAATTTTTTTGTGGGAAACCCACATCTGAAATAAGGCTAATAAATCATCCTATTAATAAGAGGGGAATGGATATTTAAAGGTCACCACCAAATTAGTCTTTATAATAGGATAACATTATTGGAAAGTGAAAACTATGACATGAAAGAGAAATAAAACCATTAAGTTCTAATGTATAGTCTTAGAGAACACGATCACTAGAAAGTCTACCATCACAAAATCGTAATATGTGATGGGTTAAAGAGGCCATTGATTTCTTGGTTAGAAAATTAAATGAATAAAAATTTTGTTCCAAATTACATTATTATATTTGATGGATTATTTTAATATCCAGATAAGAATTTACTTGATTTATTTTCATGTCATAAGAATAATCACATCCTTTGGTTGTGCTTCAATCTATTTTCACTTCATTTTGTACACTTGAATATGGATACTAAAGAAGAATTTTTATGCCTGAATCACTTTTTATGAATCATAAAGTCTCTATATATTTCCTTCATCCACTAAATTTTTATGGAAACCAAAAACGTTATAACAAAGTATCTAATAAATCATCCAATTACCTCAAACAACAATATCTAATGTTCAACTTAATCCATTCCAACCTTAAGACTCATACAAATTACTTCTATCCAAATTCCCAATCAAAAAATTTATAAGGAAGGTCACTAAATTCCCAAAATCTACTTAACACCATATTTATCCAAAGAAAAATAATGTAAATAGTTTTATCACATAAAAAAATATATGAATAAAATTATCACCTTTAAAACCTTGATGATAACATGTATTCTATTAAATACATATAGAATAATTATTGTAATAAAATCCTTAGATATCTCATTATTCTTATAACCATGATATCATAACATAATTGTTCAATACAAATACACAAACACATTAATTACTCCACTTTAACTGTTTTAACAGCATAATATTGGCCTTTATCCATTTTCTTTTACGGATATATATTTCCTTAACACTTAGTACATTTTTTTGCATAGTGTTCCATCACTTTACTACTATAGCACTTCACAATACTGGGTTCTTTATTTTCATTACAATCATAATCCTGGTGACCTTTCTCTCCAAACATTTAACAAACACTTGTTCCCTTTAGGAAAATACTAGGGTGTTTCCTTCCACAATTGTCACTTGTGTGAAAATATTTCTTTCCCCTATTCCCCTTATCAAACTCTTGCTCCATCAATCTCTTATTCTATTTTATTACCATAAAGTCATAATAATTTTTAATATATATATATATATTGATTTAACAAGAGACTATATCTTAATATGATGATAAATTTTGGGAGACCATTTCTTTTTTCAGGAATGGGTTTAACCAATCAAGGAAATGATCAATATCACACTTTGGGTTATGTATATTTTCCCTATGATTCTTTGATAACCTTGTAAAGTTGGATTCATATTTTGGAACATTTGTATCCTCTATTTTCCTCTAAATCAAGAATTATCACTCCATATCCATTTTCTATTCAAAAGGTAAATATTTTTCCAAAAACAATTATTAAAATACTTCTATTATATGTTTTATTTTTCCCCATAATCCTTATTGTTTTTAATTGTTGACAACCATTGATATGAATATCCAGAATGATTATAAAATTCCATGATAACCTTCCCACTTTCATTACTTCCCAAAGTAAGAAATATCTTCTCTAAGGAACTTTTCTATTGTTCAAATACAAATGGATCTATAGTCCTAATTAATATTGGAGTCTTTTGTCTCATAAAGTTGTCTAACATTGTTCCTCCATGTTGTAGATTATGTTTTCCCATATGAGTATGGTTATTGTTCAAAACATGGTTAAATTTTCCCATTATAGTTATAATTTGTTTAGCATAAGTTGTAACTCCTGCTCTAATATCATTATCCTATATAGGTGTAAAATCCCTATATGGATTACGTGCATTGTTATGGTTTTCATTCCTTCCTCTAGGTTTCATTTCTAAAAAAATGTTACACTATATTGTATTCTAAAATTTTGAAACATAATTTATAATATTATAACTAGGGAATCTCATTACATAAATTGAAAATTTAAGTATAACAAATCTCTAAATCATGATGTTTTTATTTGGTTATTTTTTTAAATTTTGTCTTAGGGTTTCATTCTCTAATCTATGCTTTCCTAAATATAGTTTCCAAGGTTTCTACTAAACCTCATATGATACCAACTATAAAAAACCCAACCCTAGTAACACAGAGCGGGTTCCTTACATTATTACATTGGAATAAGATAAAATTGATCAAATCCCAGATAACCAAATGGTTTAGTAGTCTTGGTTAACTAGATCAATAATTGGGATCCATGTGACATTTTAAAACATAAAATACATGAAGAATTTAATTGAGTCTTTTATTATTCCCTATTTGTGTGATATTGTATATCAATCATAATATACTTCTTAAAATCCCGGGAAAATGAAACATATAAAAAGGGTGAGCTCATATGCTCAGTAAATGTATACATATAGCATAATCTATCATAAATAAGCACACATTATTTTTTATGGTTACTAACTTAAACACATGCCATTTTATCATTAAACTAGGAATAATATGGGAGGAAAGAAAGATGATAAAATAATGTCATATAAATAATCACATGATAAGGAAACGTATATATGGATATTCTACTTATCTAAAAAACACATGGAATATCAATAACTAATCTCATAAATAGGGAATATATAATGTGGAATATCATAAAAATACCATTAAGGCTTCATCCAAGACATCATACATAATCGAGTAATAAATTAGCAAAAAGCCTAACAAGTTTGTCTCGTGAGACCTACATATGCATCAAGGGGATATATCGGTCCCACCCAACATTTACTAATTCTAATTAATTCATCTTATTAAAAAGGTCAAACATAAACATTTTTATTAAATCTAGGATATGAAATTTGAATACCTTAACCATAATCTATGAATGGAATCAAAATCGCATATCCATATTAAAACTAAATCATAAACCATTCAATGAAATATTGTAAATGATATCGTATGAGATCAAACTCAATAAATCATAATATCCAACAAAGAATTTCAACATAGATGAAAATACTCTAATATAATATTTAAACATTTCTTGAGAGAAATAAACATTATTTACTTTGAAATAATTTATTTAAAAGGTTGTAAAATTTAAATGAAAACATTTTCATTGGGAAAAATCTTTTATACTTATAGAGTAATATTCAATATATTAAGGTGTCATGATAGCAAAAAATGATTCTCATTCCTTATAAGTTAAAAATAACATTTCTGCCATTTTTTTTCAAAAAAGTTGTAATGTACTTCGATTAGAAAATGAAAATAATATTAATTTCAAACTATTTTATAAAAAGTAGAAAATGGGTAAAAATACTTTAACCATTTTTAGGATAATAGTAATATACTTTTTTAAAACATTTTTACAAAACATGGATGTGGATGATAAATGTTCCCATGTAGATACATACGTATAAATAATCTTGAATAATAATGACATTGTGAAATTAACTCATACCTTGCACTTTTATTTAGTTTAAATTACTTTAAACTCATTTATAATGTTTTAAATAATGTAATTAATTAATACCAAAACCATATCTATAATTATGATATTATATATGATCCTCTTATATTGTTTTGTAAATAAAAGTTCATTGTTACCCTTATTTCAGGTGTTAACTGCTTCATTTTCTTATGCATGTTTTGTAGTGTATGTCATGATTATTATGAATAGAATATATTTCACTCATCTACAAAATTATATTAATTTTATAGATATAATATTTACTAATTATATAAATTTTTATAATTATTTTTTATTGGTTAACATGGAAAATGAATCACATCACATCATGGATACGGTAGGTCATATGTACGCACGAGGGATGATATAATTCCATTACTGGTGAAAGGATAAATAATTGTATGTTATATTAATAATACAGAATAAATATCAGGTTAATGGTACTATATATATCCATTACATCCACTATTATACAAATTTAAGTAAATTGGTGATGAAAAACAAACTACACCATGTCATAAAGATGGTAAGTCGTACGTACGCACGCACAATGCTTTTATTTTTCATAGGATGGGTAAATCATGGAATATGGTTGTACAATAATCATAATAACATATAAAAAATATATATTATACTGGATTTATTAGGTTATAATGGATAAAACTCCTGAAGATTATGTATAAGAATAAATGAACTTGAATAAATTGGTAAAACAATTACAACTTCTTCGGTGGACTTCCTTTAGATCATTTCCTAAGGGATCTAGAGTTGGTATTTTTGAAAGACTATGACCTCTATAACAAGGATAAGGATTTTAGGAGGATAAAATTTTATTATTTGGTCAATATAGAAGTCTCAATGTTATGTGAAGATGTGATGGAGGAAGTTCCCTTTTATAATTGAGCTGAGGGGAACTTTTGGAAACTCTCAAAATATTAAATTAATATAAATTAAATTTCAACTCAAAATGGATCAAAATTGAGTTATTTCTAATATATTATTATTATAGGTCTAAATAATTTCAAAAAATAACTTTTATATGTGTTTATGTCTCATTATTACCCATATCTTTTGGTTTTAACCCTTATTTAAACCTTTTAACTCTTACTGTGAAAATGTGTGTTTATACTCATTGAAAGTTAATATAATTACTATAAAATACGAAAATAACAATAAAAGATTCAAAGATGAAATTTTTACCTTTATCCCAAAAATTTAGATGAATTTTATATTTTTATGAATTTTATATCTTTTAATAAATTATTATTTATTTTAAAATATCATTAGTGTCAATTTTGACACTATTCATTACCCAACTTTTTATAAATACCATTAAACCATGATAACGTTGAAAAAATATAATTTAATACATTGATCATATGTCTAGGTTTTCTATAAAATTCTAGGATTACATTAATTATATCAAATTATATTTATTTTAATATTTCTAATAACATTTATTTCATATGTCTGTTAATTAAACAATTTCTACATCATTATTGAGAAAGCCTTTAATTTAATTATTTATTTCATAAAAATTAAGAAAAAATTATCATAATGAATATAAAAATATTATATTTAAAATGAATATTTATAATCAAATTTATCTTCTGAATAACCATATCTAAAAAGTGTAACACTTTTTAAAAAAATGATTGTGGCATATTTGACTTTCCTTAGAATAAAATACTATTAAAGGTATAAATCCATACATATGGCCATAAAGGATATAGATCATCCCAAGGATGATTTTATTTGACAATACCACATCTAAAAAAATTATGAAAAGTTTTAGGGTAATTTTATAATACATAAAATATTATCATTACCCTTAATTACCATATTTTTCCTTCATTATGGTAATAAAAAATACTAAAGTAACTATTTATATTGTCCAAAAATATAAAATGAATTATTTACTAAATTTTTAACTTCTGTTTAAAAATATGTAATCCATTTCTTAAAATTCAAAACACAAAAATATCTGAAATTAATTTAAAATTAATCTCTTTGATAGAATGAGAAAATGGGTTTTTAAAGTATAAATGTTCAAAAGATTGAAATTTATTTATATCTAAATTGAATTTGGAATTGATTACAATGAAAAAAATTATATAAAATGGAAACTTTTATATAATTATACTTTAAAATCAATAAAAAATATAACTTAACACCACAAAATATTTAGATGAAAAATCTATTTTCAATTAAAATGTAATATTTTTCAATATTTATCAAAACATGAAAGTTATCATAAAAACAAAAAATATCAACCCAATAAATTTTTATATTAAAATTTAAAATAAAAAGTTTATTTTTTTCAAATATAATTTATAAAAGCGTCAAAACTAGATTTAAAACCTGTGCGCCATCAAAACACAGAAAAACTGCCATTAGAAAAATATATCCTTTTATAATTAAAATTGGTTTTATTATTATCTTAAGTCTATAAAACATAATGAATGAATTTAAAAAAAAATTAAAAATATAAAATATATACTTAATTACTATCTTTTACTAATAGTGATTAATTTAATTAATTATGATAAAAAACCATTGTGAGCATAAAATGTTTTTTTAATAAAAATACATCTTTTATATTCAATTTGTGTTTATTTTTATTTACAACGAATTCATTTTATAAACATGTTTAAAATATATTTTCATAATTTAGTTAATATTATTAATAATCTTCAACTTAACAACTAGTGTTTAAATAATAATATCTGATACTATATCACAGTTCCTTTATGTTCAGCATTGCATGCAATGTATACTATCTAAGAAATTGAACTTTTTTAAGAAGATACATACCATAAAATCTTAGGGTGATAAATATATTTTCCTTGAAATATTAATTATGGAATTTATATATTAATAAAACTAAGTTTTCATTAATTCTAAATATATATATGTGATATATAATATCTTATGCATCTCATTGATGATTCTGTCGTTGTGGTTTTTCTACTTATGAAGACTTGTATATAAGTTTTTGTAAGACTTACATGATATGTATGACTTAAAACATGATAAAATTCTCACTTCATATAGAAAAATATTTTACACATGCATCTAAGAAACATTATATATCAGATGAAATGTTACTCATGCCTATAAATATCTTTTGTGTTGCATATGATTTCTTCCCTATGAAAATTTAAGATCACTCCCAGAAAAATATCTCATTCCTTAGAAAGTAACATACGTATTCCTTTACTTAGAAAATTTTTATCAAACACCTTATAGAGATATTTTACAAATAAAAATATACATTCTTTACTTTTCTAAATTTTACCAAATCCATTGGAAATTATCTTACATATACACAGTGAATTCTGAATTTTCCAATTTTATTATGAAACTCAATGAAATATATTTTTTATCATCCTAAAAGAATATTTCATATAATGGTAACTCTTTCAACTTTTACTTTTGGGGAAAAATCAAGTAATTATCTTATTCATACAGTGAGATCCCAAAACTTTTTCAATTTTCCAGTTCTAAGGAAACCAAATATATTACACAAGGAACCGAACATGAAAAAATCAACTCAAAACCTCTTCAAATAACCTAATAGAATTTATATCCTTTTCCATTCATCTTAGAACAATTGAAAAGATTTTGAAATTTCACTGAGTAATTCCAAACCAATTTATCTTTAAATACAGTGTTTTTTAATTCATTTATAGTATTTAATAACTAAATTTTCATAACTTAAATAACATTATTTCCACAAAAATTTAATAATTAAATCAAACTTATTTCATCCTTAAATAATTATATATTTATTAATAATTATAGAAGTCTTTTTATTCAAGACTCTATGTATGGTTCCTATAAATTACAACCAGTATTTATCTCTTTAATCGCATCTCAAATTAGATGTTTCAATAGCCAGCTCCACCATCCTTCCTAAAATTATTATAGATAGTATTGAATTCCTTTCATATTAATTTTCCTTTTATTCTTTAAAATCCAAATCTCCATAATCAAATTTATATTATTTTTTCCATTGTATCAATATATATTAGGACACCAAACATTACCACTTCAATTCATTTTTATTTTCCATTTATAATGGCAACGAATTCTTTATCCATTGGTCTCTTTCTCCATCACCCTATAAAAATATTTTCATGCTTATTTAAAAAATACTACCATTATCCATTAGGATCTTCAATCACCCTATTTATGAGAATTATCAATATCTTAAATTAATTAAAAAAATAATATCAATATGTTCTTAGAAATTTTACCATTATCCCCCTTATTGATAAAAAATACAAATGTTTGATATAGTAAAAAAATTCTACTCATCTCTTTAGCATCCTTTATTTGAAAAATCAACTTCTCCCCTTTGTTCTCCCCTTTTATGGAGAGATACCACTAGATATAAATAAAAACTTATTTTCATGATAAAATTATAAAATAAATTTTTACCTATAATTTATCTATTAATTAAACAACTCTAAGTATACATGAGAAATGATTAGTTTAGAAAACAATAGTATCTAGTATAGATTACAATCCTAACCATATACTATCGAAAATATAGCACTAACTCATATTTCGGTTCATAAGGATTTTACAAATAGATTTTACAATAAACTCTATAGAATTCACTCATTTTCAACAATAAAATAAATAATATTCAAGTGAACGAATAATTTTAAAAAATTCAGTTTAACAATCAACCCCCCTTAATATCCAAATTTAACTTAATCCAAAACATGATTGAAAAAGTGATTATTATTACTTTTTTGGTTTTTTCTAGAATTCAAAAAATTTCATGAAATCACTAAACTTTGGTAGATTATTCATGTTATTAGATCTCTCTCAAGGTATGATCATAAATAGTCATCGTCATGGATGGATTTTATTCAAAATAACCTCCAAGTATCACTGATATATTCTAACATATTATAAGGTGTAATGAATAAATCCATGCTAGATAGCAATTTCAGTTATATAAATAACACATCATTTATTAGTTATACTTTTTTAGGATCCACCTTTAATTCCATGTAGAAGTTAGTATAAGAAAATAATTATTGGAATAAAGTGAGTCTCCAATAGATCCTTAATGAGAGAAATAATTTTTATAATTATTTCTCAAACAAAAAATTCCTTTCTTTATAGCTCCAAAATGGTGAGAACTCTTCATTCTTAAACTTCATCTAATTTTCAATACATTAGAATATCTAGGAAATATGGTTTTTGTACAATATTTATATTTATTATCATATTTAATAGGATATTATACTTAATTAATTAAATCAATTTCATTATGTTTTGATTGACCTAAATACATATCCAATTCTAACTATTCTGACCATATGGTTTATCACTCAGGAAAATGTTTAGCCTTCTTTTGATGTGTATAACTCTTTTTAGTAGAATTTTTTTGGTACTTGGAGTCACTATCCTATTCTGTTTGTTTCAAATAATTATTTCATGTAAAGAATAATTACACCCTTATAGAACTCTTTATTTTCATTTGGGACTTAATTTTTATATAACCACTCATGAAATTTAAATTCTTTATATTGGATGTCTTTTGAAAACCAATCATTTTATTCCTCTCTTAAATTGATTCATTATTTGGTTCTACAATTCTACCTTTGACACAAATCTCCATGGAAATTATACAACTTCTTATGGTGTGACCTATTTAACTACAGTAGAAGAATCTATTCTTTATTTTGAAATCCTCTTCAATTTTATTCTTTTATGTACTTTTCCCAATATTATTATTTTTTATAAAACCTAAGGAAAATTTACCAAATTTTCTCACATGTTCCTTCAAATGTTGTGACCTTCTCTACTCATTATAAAATAAATTATTATTGATAGATTTATACCACCACTCATATTCCCTTGGACCAACTCTGTTGAAAATTACCATAAAAATTTTCCAAGTATTCAAATGTTTTCTTGATATTCATATTCACTTTATTTTATGAAAATTGTTTCTATGCAATAGGTCTTTTCACCATTTTATATATACTTCCCCATAATCATGGGATTTTATTATCTTCATATATTGATATATTATGAAAATATTCAATTTCATTTTCCCCAAACCTCATGTATTACTAATATTGGATAAAGAATCTCTCTTTATTTCTTTTATATGTATTCCATCCATACTGGCAGGCTTGTTATTTATGTAAATACACACAATTATTTTGGTCTTTCTATAGAGAGATTCTCATATTAATATTTCTATAATCCATGTGTGATGATATAGTTGGTTTATAGGTATTTTCATTCCCTAATATTTATCTATATTTTGAATTTAATCCTACACAAGCAGACGAAACTATATTAGTATATATACAATTAACAAAAAAATGTGTTATCTTTTTCTGGGAGCTTATAGTATAAAAATAATTAGATGTTCTAAAGACCTTAATTCTATAAATATAATAATTTTGGATGAAATAATATTATCATAATTGTTCTTTTTATAACATTTATTCTCATTAGGTTCTAAAGTTTCTGCTTGGATGTTTTCTTGTTTCCAAAAATAAAACTCTAAATAAGTACATTTCAGATTAAAAATGTTTTTCTTTGGTCTTCAAGTTATTTAATCATATCATCAAATTCTATTTTGAACTTCTAAAACTCAACTTAATACATTTTTTAATATTCAAAATTATAATTATCTTGGACCTTGATCATCCTAGCTTTGACATCCTTTTGGACATATTTGGCACCAATAGATTCTTTGTAAGACTTTTCCAATGCAAATATCTTTCATTTTATCATTTTTAGGGACTTCAATTTCTTATCAATGTAGAATTTCCATTTTTTGTTAGCCATTGAAACATTTCATCAACATATTTGTAACTATTTATCCTATTATTTCGGTTATATTATGAGAGTTTCATTTTTGAAAACAAAATCTGCTAATTTATTTGGAATATCCTTGATATCTTTGAACAATTATGATTTCTCCACATATAATTTATAAATAATTTAAAATATGTATGTGACCACTTTAACATGAAATTTATTAAACTATTTTAGGACCTTGAGGATGAGGTCATGGACAGATTATATTAAACCATTGTCCTCATTCTCATCATGGTATGCATCACGACCCGTTCCCCGGGACCTATGTCGTGACTACCCCAAGCCTACCTTCCATACGCCAGAAGCTGGTGACTAGCACCAATGGTGAAAATCCCTAAAAAATTGAGAAGGCATTGCCTTTATAAACTGAAAACACACACAACAGAGTGCGAGCATGAAGTAAACACTAAGTAAAGCTATATACAAAAGAAGTGTTGGAAAGTAAAAGGGGTCAGAAATACAAGCCCAACTGAAAAGTTAGAGTACAACTTAAAAAGGGACAAAATGGTTGAATGGAGAAAGCAGCTCATGGGTCATCCACTATGGATCCTACCTGAAGGGTAGGTACATATAGCCTCCTCAGCACTCCATGTCCGTCAGACTCCTCTGAGTACTATCTTGTAATCAGGTCCACCTCCGGGTACCGTCCAATCTTGGCGCTCTCAACCTCCGTCAGCACTATCCATCATCTGCATCCAACACAATGAGGTACAGTCATAGCCCATGCAGGGGTGAGTATAATGATACTCAGTAGGGACCCTGAGACTCTCAAGGTCTCACAAAATCCAGAAAAGATAAACCACAAAGTATAAAATTGACAGATAACCCCACTTAGGTATATGCCCATACATATACCTAAGTTATCAAGTAATCCATCTCATTCACGAGGAAACAT
This sequence comes from Viscum album, assembly GCA_963277665.1. Lineage (NCBI taxonomy): Eukaryota > Viridiplantae > Streptophyta > Magnoliopsida > Santalales > Viscaceae > Viscum > Viscum album. The sequence goes on from OY728143.1 coordinate 746,456,310, forward strand.
AAGAGTTTCTGACATAGCTCACATAGGTATAAAACTTTTTTTATAGTGATAGAGATGATCAGATGTAGTCAATGATTAATCTAAGCTGTCAGACCCACATAGAATCTTGAACCAGCAGTTGGAACTGTCGGACCCACACAGGATCCAGGAACAGTAGTCGGAGCTCTCGGACCCACACAGGATCCAGGACCAGCTAATCTGTCGGACCCACACATGATCCAGGACCAGCTATTCTATCGGACCCACACAAGATCCAAGAACATAAGTCAAAACTATCAGACCCACAAAGGATACAGGAACAGTTGTCAAAGTGCAGCCAGTCGTAGGGTTTCCAGAAAGTAGACTAGATTCTGGGAGGGCCCACTTCTCAATCCAAGTGTCGATAAGTCAACTGTCACCAAGTTCCACAAAGAATTATCTCAATGGTCTGTCTCAACGCAATAGACGTCGCGTCGATCAGACACCCAGTCTATGTGTTATTAGAATTTTTGTTCTGAGGGCCCAGTTGGATTTACGTTTGATCCAATCAGGCCATACCCCAACTGTGTCCAAGCCACAATTGAGGTATTCCAAAAAAACTATCTCACTCAAAGCTTTTCATCTCCATAGACGGTTCGTCATACGGACACTCGTAGCCCAAGTTATGTGTGAATAGGTGAATTCAGGTCAAACGAGTCTGGACTAGGGTCCGACCAGGTCTACGGGTCCGACCCCATCTGTGGGTCTGACCCAGCCCGAGGGGGTGGCCTGGCCCGTGGGGGCGGACCAGCCCGCGTTGGGAGGCCCGGGCCGCGCTAGGTCCGGCCCGGCGGCCTGCCCTAGTCTTTTCTAAGGGGCGTGCACCCCCTAGATTCCAGAACGGATAAATCATTTGGGTGAGTGATGAACCGTCGCTAGGTGGCACTGGTCCAAGTCACACGGGGCCCAGCGGTGTCCTGCTCCTCCTGGCAGGATGATCGGCTAGCTGCTCCCGCTTCGCCAGCGGCCGACCTTACCGGCCACCTCTACTCGTCCGTCACGACCCGCCCTAGCCACGAATCCATTCCTCCGCATGGCAGGACGGTGCCACGCCCCTCCAGTGGCCTGGAGGCCACCCGTGTACACCCCCGTGGCCATGGGCCATGGCCTATTCTTCCGCATTTCATGATGGTTTCGCTCCCTTCTGATGACCCGGAGACCTTGCACGGCCGGTTTCCTTCGTGACCAGTTTTCTTCATGGCCGACTCGATGCCAGCCACCATTACTCTGCCACTGTCGTCAACAAGCGAGGAAAATTAAGGGGGGGGGGGGGGGGGGTTAGGCCGTGTTTGTGCGGACTGAGCCCTCCACATTATTGTGATATCAACCAGAAAAACATTACCCAATATTAAACAACGTAGAATGGAAAAAAATCCAAACTCAAATCCCCTACCTCATATTGATGATCGTTGATGAAGTCACAGAAACCGAATGTCGATTCGATGTTTTTGGGAAAGAAGAAGCTGAGGATGGTGTCGTTGGCATTCTTCAAGGATGGTGTTCCATCCTTTGTTCCGGTTGAAGAAGGAAGAAGGTGTCCATCGTTGGTGGATGAAGCGTTCTTCATTGGATAGTTCTTTCCTCCTTGGCATTCTATCTCCAAGAGCTCCTCCTCTCCTCAGAGACCCAAAGTGAATATTCCAACCAAAATAATAGTTTGTAATCCTATTAATTTGTTGGAAAAATATTCAAAAAGGGAGAAGACAATAAATTGGGGGATCCACTTAATTAATTCTTGTGTGTAGGCACAAAATTAATTAAGGGAGTTCAAAGGTTCCAAGGGTGGTGGTGGCACCATGAATGGGGAGATGAAGGGGTTTCACCCTCAGGTGGTCCCCACCACTTTAATTGTAAAGAGGTGTTTAGACCTCGGGTGGGTCCCACCACCATAACCTTTCATGGGAGGTTATGGTGTGGTGGACCCCACCTATAACCTCCTCTTGGAGGTTTTAACCACCAAGAATAAAAATAAAGTCACTGCATTATTTTTATTTAATTTAAAACATAAAAACCGTAAAACTAACTTTTATTCCTGACCATCTGTTGTCAACGTGAAAGTCTTCTTAAGCGAATTTCAGTGTTGCGAGTTAAACGGTTCCCTCAGTTTTGAATTCCGAGCACCGGGTCAAAAGTTATAAAACTCGCTCGTCTGTTTACTGAACGTACCCGAACAAAACTTCAGAAATTTATTTCAGGCACACCAGGACTCGGAATCATGTACCGTCATTTTTCACAGACTTGTAAAATTACCATGTATTTAAAAAAATCCACAGAAATTTCAGGCCTTTACATTATCCCCACCTATATGCTTTACGTCCCCATAAGATACAACTGAAAATAAAGAAACAAATTGGGGTATTGAGCATGCATCTGAGCCTCTCGCACCCATGTTCTCTTCTGGAGGTTCCTGTGCTACCAGCGAAGGTGCACCAAAGGTATCGACTGCCCAAGTAGGACCCACTCCTGTCGATCCTCAATCTCTACTAGAACCTCCGTAAAAGCCTCCCCATCATCGACATCCAACTCCCCAGGTTCGATGATGTGTGAATGGTCATGCACGTATCTCCTCAGCTGGGATACGTGGAAGACGTTGTGCACCCGGTGCAACTAAGGTGGAAGAGACAAGTGGTAATACACCTCGCCAACTATGTTGAGGACCTGGAGTGGTCTGATGAATCTCAGAGATAACTTGCTGCCTCAGCCAAATCTCCATAGACCTCGTCGAGTTGAGACATGTAAAAAGACGTGGTCGCCATCCTCAAACTCCAGAGGCCTCTGTCTCTTATCAGCATACGACATATGCCTTCTATGTGCAGTCTTCATCCGCTCTTGGATGATCTGAACTTTCTCCATGGTATCTCATACCATCTATGGTCCCACAAGTGCTGACTCCCCTAGGTCTGTCCAGCACAAGGGTGATCTGAAAGGTCTCCCATATAACATCAAAAAGGGTGTCATCCCTATGGTGCAGTGATAGTTGTTGTAGGAAAACTCCACCAAAGGTAAGTGATCCTCCATACTATGACTGAAGTCGAGGAAACAAGCACGTAGCAAGTCCTTGAGGGTCTGAATGGTCCTCTCAATCTGGCCATTTGTCTGAGGATGGAAGGCGGGGCTCAAGTGAAGCTATGTCTCGAAAGCCTCCTACAACCCCTTCCATAGCCAGGATGTAAACCATGTTTCATGGTCGGGGATAATAGAGGATGGTACTCCATATAGTTTCACAATTTCATACACATAGAGTTGTCCCAAGCTCTCTACTGAACCATGTTCTCTGATCAGTAGGAAGTGGGCCGACTTGGTGAGTCGGTCAAAAATCACCCAAATCGAGTCGTGACCCCTAGATGTTCGTGGAATAACCGTCACAAAGTACATGTATATCCCATCCCACTTCCAATCTGGGACCTCTAAAGTCTAATCAAAGCTTTCTAGTACCTGGTGCTATACCTTCACTTGCTGAAAAGTGAGGTACCGTGAGACAAACTCTGCTACTAACATCTTCTTACCTGGCCACCAGTATTGTCATCGAAGGTCCTGGTACATATTCACCACTCCTGGATTTACCACTAGAGGGGACGTGTGGAAATCCCTCAACACTTACTCCTGAAGTGAAACTAGAACTATAGTACGTCCTATGAAGAGGATGACGTGCTCCCCACCTTTAGGAAATCCATCAGGTGCCTGCCCTATGAATATCTTAGCACATCGTGTCTCGCAGTCAGCATCAACGTGTTGTGCTTCCCTCACTTTCTGAAAGAGTGGGGAGTGACTGTAAGAGATAGTAGAAAGGCTTCTCCATCTCTATCCACATAGTATAACTATAAAGTGGCTATCTACTCTGTTGCCTGTCCTAGCATCTATATACCAGACCTCCTACTAAGTGCATATACAACAACATGACCCTTCCAAGGATTATAGACTATCTTGAAGTCATAGTCCAAGAGAAACTCCAGCCATCGGTGTTGTCTCTGATTCAGGTCCTTTGGAGAGAAGATATACCTGAGACTCTTGTGATCAGAGTACACAGTAAAATGCTCACCCATCAGATAGTTTCACGACATCTTCAAGGCAATGACCACTGTTGATAACACCAAGTCATGGGTAGCATAGTTCTATTCATGATTTATTAGCTACTGGGAACCATACAAGATCACTACCCTCTCCTACATCAAGAAACACCAGAGTCTGGTCCATGATGCATCACAGTAGACTACGTACCCTACGCCTTCCTCTAGAATCCACAAAATGGGGGCACTAGTCACCCTCTACCTCATCTCCTCAAATCCCATCTAGAATCTCTCCAACCATACGAAGGGTTTCCCCTTCGTCAAGGCTGATAGCGGTGCTGCAACTCTGGAGAAGTGCGGTACGAACCTCAGGTAATATCCAGCCAAACCCAAGAAACTCTATACCTCCGTCACACTCCTGGGTGGCTCCCAAGAAAGTACCACCTCAATCTTCGCTAGATCAACTGCAACTCCAGCCTCTGAGATAACATGTCCAAGAAAGTGAACCTCTCGAATCTAGAACTGGCACTTTGACAGCTTACCATAAATTTGGTTCTCTCGGAGTGTGTCCAGTACCACCCGTAAATGGTAGGCATGATCCTCCTCCATAGTCGAGTAGATCAGAATGTCGTCAATCAAGACTACGAAAAAGCGATCGAGGTATGTCTGGAAGATCCTGTTCATGAGTCCCATGAACACTATTGGAGCATTGGTTATGTAGAAGGGAATAACCAAGAACTCTTAGTGGTCGTACTAACACTTGAAGGCCGCCTTCTACACATCCTTGTCTAGAACTCAGAGTTGGTGATATCCTGATATGATGTCTATATTCGAGAACCACCATTCTCCATTCAGCTGATCAAAGAGGTCATCAATCAAAAGAAGTGGGGACTTGTTCTTCACGGTCACCTGGTTTCGGAGATGGTAGTTGTCATAGAGCCTCAAGCTCATGTCTGCCTTCTTGGCAAACAGAATCGAGGCTGCCCAGGGAGAAACAGTGGTCCGGATGAATCCCTTCCCCTAAAAATCCTTTAGCTGTACCCGTAGCTCACGAAGCTCAGTGGGAGTCATCTGATATGATGGAGTAGATATCGGTGTCGTCTCGGGGTAGAAGTCAATGTAGAATTCCACCTCTCTACGAGGAGTTATTCCTAGTACATCTTTAGGGAAATCATTCGAATACTGGTCAACCACTATAGGATCAGTCGGACTTTCCACATCAACTGCTCTGAGGGTAAGGCAAACCAACTAGTGAGTGATTGGCTGCACCCTCCTCTGAGTAAGTTTGTCCTGTGCTGCAAAGGTTCCCTTCTCGCCGGTGAAGGTGAACCTGGTCCCATCCGTGTGGACACACCGCACTTTACGCCTAATACACTCGATTTGAGCATGGACTGTAGATAAACAGTCCATACCCAAGATAACATCAAAAGGCCTCGACGCCACTACGAGGAGATCCCAGCCGAAGCTCTCACATCCTAGAGCAATCTCACACTGCTGACACCAGTTCGTAATCGTTGAGTCTACTCTCGTAGTAGTCTCTAGCCGTAAGGATCGAGCCAACACCTCCGTCGGAATCTCCAAGCTAAAAACGAGGGTAGTGGCAATGAAAGAGTGACTGGAACCTATGTCTATAAGGACTGCAACAATGGTTCAGTAGACACATATCGTACCTCAAATCATCTTTGGAGAGCCATGGTCATATGCCTCAACTACCTAGAGTTGATCTCTCCCATGTCCACCTGCTCCCTATGGTCGGGATGGACCTCCTGGTGGTTGTGGTGGTAACACCTCGAATCGTTGTCCACTGCAATCTGCTCGACCAACTCCTATGCCACATCTTCCTACCCCCTGCGGACCGCCTCGATCGAATATTTTTCTCTACCTTGGTTGTCCTTCGACCATATGCAGATCATCCGTACGCTGGGTCCGAAAGTTACGAGGCATGTGAACCTCCCCACCGCTTGAGAAAAACTTTTTGTTCCTTACATGAATGGATCTGTCTCGTGTGCCCCGCACAACCGAACCCATGTTCTGAGGTCGTCCACAGAATGGTCTGGTCCTCTTGGACCTCTGTGACATTTGTTTGTTGCAAGCTGCAGAATAATCTGCTACGTGATGCCTGGTGGTGGGTCTCACTGCTGGTGACTAATTAGCAAGGAAAATCTCCACTATGAGGGCTCGCTCCAACACCCAAGCCTGTATCGGAATGATGAGGGAGATCATCAAAGCTCTGATCTCTCACCAGAGCCCCTGCTCGAAGGTTTGGGCCCTGAAGAAAGGGTCCTACACCATATCTGTGGAGTAACGCGAGAGGTCGTTGAACCTCGCCGAGTACTGTGCCACTGTCAAGCTACCATGTTGTAGATGTAGTAGCTCCTGGATCTACACCACACGTAGGGTGGCTGGAACAAACTCTTCCCAAAACAAGCTCTCAAAGTCCACCCAGAGAAGTGTCACATCGTCATGCACCAGAAGCATCAGACCACACCATCTGCCTACTGCTGCCTGAAGGAGACTCATGTCAAGGATCACTATAAGGTCTGCTGGTGTCCTTACCAGTCTGAAAACTCTCACCATAGCCTCTAGTAAATCCTCATCTTCTAGTGGGTCCACCTCTCCCCTGAACCCGGGCGGCCTCTAGCGCTGGAACTCATGCAACGCGCTCAAGCGGTGTGCACTCTCTACAGCTGGGGCTGGTGGCATCAGTGCCCCAATGGGTAGTGGTTCCACTGGTGCCTCCACTGTAATGGGTCCCTACACTGAGGCCTCTTCGCTCGGTGGGATGCCATCTCATACAACTCTCGGAACCCCGCCTGGCTATCTGTGTGGAGGCATCCTAAAAAGAAACAGCTACACCACGGTCAAAAGTTATACCTGGTGAGCTGACTCAATGATATCACAAAGAAAACTCTTGAAACACACATACAATCAGTGTTTTGTGTACTAAGTCAGAAATCATAAGTCAGGGTCCTCGTGTATGGATATGTCGGCCGCCGCACCAACACTGGACTCCCTGAACTGAAAACCACACTCAGTACCCTTAACACTATTGCTTCACAGAAATGAAAGATCAGATTCATATGTTCTATAGTAGAACAGACTTCCTCTAATACCAATTTGTCACGACCCATTCCTCGGGACCCGTGTTGTGACTACCCCAAGCCCACCTTCCATAGGCCATGGGCTGGAGACTAGCACCAAAGGCAAAAATCCCTAAAAAATTGGGAAGGAATTTCCTTATAAACTGAAAAACACACAAAACAGAGTACGAGTTGGAAGTAAACACTAAGTAAAGCTATATACAAAAGAAGTGTTAGAATGTAAAAGTGTCCGTAAATACAAGACCAACTATAAATTATGAGTACAACTGAAAAAGGTACAAATTGGATGAATGGAGAAAGCAATTCATGGATCGTCCACCACAGATCCTACCTGAAGTGTAGGTATAGATATCCTCCTCATCACTCAACGTCCGTCAGACTCCTCTGAGTACCGTCTCGTCGTAAGGTCCACCTCTGGGTACCATCCAGTCCTGGCGCTCTCAGCCTCCATCAGCGCTGTCTGTCATATGCATCTAACACAACGAGGTACGAAAATATCTCGTGTAGGGGTGAGTATAATGATACTCAGTAGTGACCCCGAGACTCTCAAGGTCACAAAAAATCCAACAAGGATAAACCACAAGGTATGAAATTAACAGATAACCCAACATAGGTATATGCCCATACATATACCTAAGTTATCAAGTATTCCATCTCATTCACGAGGAAACACAAGAGTTTCTGACTCAGCTCACACAGGTATTAAACTTTTTTAGAGTGATAGAGATGATCGTATGTATTCACAGATTCATCTAAGCTGTTGGACCCACACAGGATCCAAGACAAGCAATTGGAACTGTCAGACCCACACAGGATCTAGGAATAAATGTCGGAGCTGTTAGATCCACATAGGATCCAGGACCAGCTAAGTTGTTGAACCCACATAGGATCTAGGACCAGCTATTTTATCAAACCCACACAGGATCCAGGAACAGAAGTCAGAACTGTCAGACCCACACATGATCCAGGAACAGTTGTCAGAGCGCAGCCCACCGCAGGGTTTCCACAAAGTAGACTTGATTCCAGGAGGGTCCACTCCTCAATCCAAGTGATGATATGTCAACTGCCACCAATTTCTAATAAGAAGTATCTCAAATTTCTATCTCGACGCAACTGACAGTGGGTTGATTGGACGCCCGGTCTGTGAGTTATTAGCATTTCGGTTCTGAGGGCCCGATTGAATTTATGTTTGATCCAACCAGGCCATACCCCAACTATTTCCAAACCTCAATTGGGGTATTGAAAAATAACCTTCTTTATCCAAGATTTCCTTCGTCGTAGACAGTTTGTCAAACGGACACCCGTAGCCCAAGTTATGGGTGAAAAGGTGAATTCGGGTCAAACGGGTCTAGATTGGGGTCTGACCCGATCTGCGGGTCCGACCCAGTCTGTGGGTCCGACCCATCCCGAGGGGGTGGCCTGGACCGTGGGGGCGTTTCTGGGAAGCCCAAACCATGCTAGGTGTCCCGGCGCGCACTAGGCGGCCCGGCCAGCGCTGGGTCCGGCCCGGCAGCCTGCCTTAGCCACGCCCAGGGGGAGGCGTGCACCCCCTAGATTCCCGAATAGATAAACTATTCAGGTGAGTGATGAACTGGTTCCAGGTGGCATCGATCCAAGTCATGTGGGACCCAGCGGGGTCCTGCTCCTCCCGGATGGCCGAGCGGCCAGCCGCTCCCACTTCGTCGGTGGCCTGCCCAGCCGGCCGCCACTACTCCTCCGTCGTGGCACGCCCTGGCCTCGGCTCCTTTCCTTCGCGCGGCGTGATGGAGCTGCGCCCCTCTGGTGGCCTGGTGGCCATCCTTGTACACTATCATGGTCAGGGGCCGTCACCTATTCTCCAGCGCGGCACGACGGTGTCGCGCCCTTCCGGCGACCCGGCGGCCTTGCCCTGCCGGTTTCCTTCACGGATGGTTTTCTTTGCGGCCGGTTTTCTTCACATCCGACCTGACGCTAGCCGTTGTTACTCCTCCACCATTGTCAACAAGAAAGGAAAAATGAAGGGGGAGGTTCGGTCCATGTTTGTGCAGCCCGAGCCCTCTACGTTATGGTGATATCAATTGGAAAAACATTAACCAATATTGAACGACCTAGAATGTGAACAAATTCAAACTCAAATCCCCTACCTTGAATCGATGATCGTTGATGCTGTCGTAGAAAGAGAATTTAAATTTTATGTTTTCTAAAAATAAGAATCTGAGGATGGATTCATCGGCATTCTTCAAGTATGTTTCCCCCTCCTTTGTTCCAGTTGAAGAAGGAAGAAGGTGTCCGTCGTTGGCAGATGAAGTGTTCTTCATTGGAGAGTTCTTTCCTCCTTGGCATTCTATCTCCAAGAACTCCTCCTCTCCTCAAAGACTCAAAGTGAATATTCCAAGCAAAATTATAGTTTGTAATTCTATTATTTTGTTGGAAAAATATTAAAAAATGTATAAAACAATAAATTGGGGGCTCCACTTAATTAATTCTTTTGTGTAGGCACAAAATTAATTAAGGGAGTTCAAAGGTTTCAAGTGTGGTGATGGAACCATGAATGGGGAGTTCAAGGGGTTTCACCCTTGGGTGGTCCCCACAACATTAATTGTAAAGAGATGTTTAGACCTTGGGTGGGCCCCACCACCATAAACTCTCATGGGAGGTTATGGTATGGTGGCCCCCACCTCTAATCTCCTCTTGGATGTTTTAACCACCAAGAATAAAAATAAATTCACTATTTTATTTTTATATAATTTAAAACATAAAAACCCCAAAACTAACTTTTATTCCTTACCATTTATTGTCGAGGTGAAAGTATTCTTAAGTGAATATCGGTGCTGCGAGTTCAACGGTGCCCTCAGTTTTCAATTCCAAGCGCCGGTTCAAAAGTTATAAAAACACGCTCGTACATTTTCTAAACGTACCTAAACAAAACTTCAGAAATTTATTCCGGGAACACCGGGCCTAAGAATCACGCACCGTAAGTTTTCACAGACTCGTAAAATTCCCATGTATTTAAAAATATTCCATGGAAATTTAGGATATTTATAGTATGAACTTGTTTCATCAAATGGATGAACAACAACAGATATATCTGAACTATTGCCTCTATGATTATTTTTAGCTAGTGGTTGGTCCTCTTACCTATTAGATATTTAATTAAAATTTTGTACCTTTGTTTTCCTCTTATTTTTATGATTTGAAACATATAAGTTTGTTTAAATAGGAATAGGATTTAGATTTTCAATCTAAGTCTCTTTATTAAACTCTTCGAATATATACATCATATTCTATAGATAAAAATAAATTGAACTAAAAATTGATCTTGGGAGAGGGAACCTAAAATTCTTCGATACCAGTTAAATTGACCAAGAATGGTTGTATTCACCTAAGATGGGGTTTTAATCAGGCTGATTTAATTTTTACTACATTCTTACATTTTAACATTTTACCCTTTTAAATCCCCTATCAATATCCAAACCTATGTTTCCTATTAGGATCATAGTGAACGTTTTTTTGTTTACCTAGTAGATATATACCACATGAAATGAAAGAAATATTGTAAATAATTATATATGGGATTTTTATAAGGCCCATTCCTAATGTGGGTACTTACTCATTGTTGTGATTAGTTTTCCCCTGAGTCAAATATTCTCCACTAATATCAATCAACAATCCAAGTGTTATGGGAGGGTATCACCCTAAACCCAAAGAAATATTATGAGTACTCTTCTATATCATGATATTAATTACAATATTTTGATTTTTATTTTTATATTTTCTCCAACCGATTTAAAAAAATTGCACCAACACTCTCTTAAATATATCTAATATACTTTATTATGGATCTATATAAAATGTTCAAATTCTCTTAATCAGTATATCAGTATGAGTAAAAAAATATTTGTATCTATAATCCTATGCATGTCTTCCTTTTACACATAACTTAAAATTAGAATGGAAAACATAGATAAGTAGAATGAAACTATATGTTATCATATTACGTGATATTCTTCTTCTCTAAGAGTCTTGATACAATAGATAAATAATAATTTATGTTCTTCACTACTAAAACTCTTTATCTCCTTATTCTTCTCTATATTAAACTTCTATAACACTATGTACCATAATAAAATCTCACTAAATCTATTTTTATTTTTATTCTTCTTTTTACTCTGATAAAATAGATATACAATCATATTCTTCTTAGTATTTTATACTTCTTATTCCTTGATAAATTATGCAATTCTTCCCCTTTATAACATTATCGAGTTCACTATTTAAACTTTCCATAGATTTCCTTTTCTTTTTCCAGCTATTATATTATATAATCACCAAACTATACATTTTTTATTTTTTATATTTAAAATCAACTCTATTACCAATAAGGGTATCCCCATAATTAATCCTAACAACATCACATGGGCTTTCTTTGAAGATCTCAATAAATATTCCATCTTCTTAACTGTTTCTCTTCAGCCCTATTCTAAGAATGAATTTTTTCTTGTTTGTACACTTTTAATACAAATTAAATAAAAAAAATTTTAATTAAGACAAAAAATATATAATATTCTTCTTAAAAATATTAACATAAAAACTAGGATACAAAAAACTTCACAAATGTATGAAAAACATATATTAATTAATTCATTTGTGTTCAAGGAATTTTTATTTATAGTGTGAAAATATATTAAAATATATAATAATTTTTAACATGAATTTCATTCAAATACTTTGTTACACAATGATATTATTCTTCTCATTGTGAAGATCATCTTATTTAGTCATTTGTCTTGAATCACAATTGGATTTTTTTTAAATCAATTAAGAATAGAACTAGCAACGATAGACTCTATTTTCTCTAAGATAAATATTTTAGAGTTTCCATATTTAGATAAATCATTTTTATATATGTGTAAATACAAATGAATGATATATAATATATTATGCTTTTAATTCAAAATTATGAATTTTATATTATTCAACCTATGAAGACTCTTATGTAAGATTTTTTAAATCTTATACATTGTCTATGATTTCAGATGTGTCTATATTCACTCTTTCTATGGAAAAAATTTTTATGAAAGAATCCAAAAAATATTATGTATCAGATAAAACAATAGACATTATATAAAATATATATCTCAATTTATAATATTTTTTCCATTTGAAAATTTCATAGCACTCTCCAACAAATCCCTTACACATGAAAAAATATTAAATGTATTTCAAGCCATCGAAAAATTTCCACACACTCCTTAGATTAGTATATTACCCATCACAACATGCATTCTTTATTTTTATAAATTTCATCAAACTCCAATGTAAAATATATTACTTACGAATTTTGATTTCATCCTTTACCAATTTTAGTATGAAAATAAAATTAATATATTAAGTATGATCCTAAAAGAGTCTTATGTGAATAGAGAACTCTCACTAAATTTTAATTTTTTGTGAACTCTATAAAGTTTCTTACATCTCAGGTGAGATCTTAATATATTTTCAATTTTATAGTTTAAAGGATCAAAAATATAATATGAATGAAATTTTACTTGATCGAATCTACTCAAAACATCATAAAATAACATAAATTCATATTGAGTCACATTAATGAATCATAAAACAATTTTAATGACTTTAGAGGTTATTAAGAATAATTATATTTTATATATGTTAATTTCTCAATTTAGATTACTCCAATGATCTTACTGTTTCATGTATTCCTTCCATATATTATACATCTTCAAACCTTCATCTAAGAGTTTTTTATCACGGATTCCTACATCCTTCATATTCAATTGCCTTTAGATGGTTCCTATAAATTTAATCCAAATTGTATCTCATTAATGACATATAAATCATGATGTTTTACTATCCATGTCCTCTAACTTTATCAAAACAATTATAGAGAGTATTCATCTTTCATCAGAAAATTTCATTGGTTATTTTTAATTAAGATCTCCAGTTTTAATATTTACATGTTTTCTTCTATTGAATCATTTTGAATTAGAACACCAATCATAAACAAATTAAATTCCTATATTATTTATTATGAATAATTACATAATCTATATAATCATTATTATCTTACTAGTATACAAAAAACACATAATGACATGCTTATTGAGAACAAATAAAACTATAAGGCTTAAATTACAGATCAATCATAGATAAAATGTTAGGAGGAAAGATAAATCCTCATTATTCATCATAAAATATAATATTTTACTACCATAGGACAGTATATACATAATAGAGATGAATATATATCAATGAGAGGGAACATGACCCAATATAGGGAGCTTTAGACAAAAATTCCCATACTATAACTTTTGACTCACTAGCACACACTCTAAATCCCTATATGATCAACATATAATTAGTAAAAAATAATATTTAAATAATATTTAAATTAAATTAAATTAATATTTTTTAATTATAGTCATTTATTAACTATTTATCAGTTCTATATAGTTTATCAAAATCATTAGATATTTAACGTTCTAATTATTTCATGCTTGATTTTTTCTGATGGTTTAGTCCATCATCCATTATTCAGGATTTTGTCATCTCTATAATATTAAAGTTTATAGAATAAAAATTTCTTAATTATTTATAATGTTAAATTTTCATTCCATGGAATTTTTGGATAAAGTGTGCAATAAAAAATTGAAACATACTTGTTTCAGGTAATTTTACAAACAATAATGATTTATTTTAAAATTAATATTGATTTCAAGGTTTCCATTATATAAAAATAAAAATAACTAAAATTTAAATTCTATCCCATCTATAATAATGTTTTATTATTTTTTAACTCACTATAATTATGATTATAAAACTAGAATAGCATCATTCATATAAGCGGTTAAACTGAACAAAATATAAATTTTCTATAATATAAGAATAATTATAATCCCCTTAATTTTTCATTATTATAAAATTGTTACATAATTATAATGATGTTAAATTTATTTTTTTAATATTTTAATCATAATTAATGTGTATTATAATGATGAGATAAAATTAATAGGTAATGAAAATGGTGTTTCCTACTTTGAAGAGATTAAATTATCATGTAGTGGCATTCTTTGTTATGAACTCATTTGGACTTATTATTATGATCTAGGGATCAAAAACATGAGGAATAAATCTATGGTAAATAATTTTTTCAGGTTATGGTTAAAAAAATTGATTTAGTATTGGTGGAGGATATCCCATTTTATAAATGAAATATAGGGATAATTCTATGTAAACTTGAGGTAGTTCAAGGGTGAACATTGAATCACATGGGAGTTAATATAGGAAATATTTTTAAAATCATAAATTTCCTTCAACATCAAAAATGGATTTCTATAATATATATATATATATATGTTTCATATCATGTTTACCTTATTCTACCATATTTTACCTTATTTAATTATTTATTGCAGTAATTAATATTTTACCAAAAAAATTGATACCCTCTGACATTGTATTGATTTAATGACGCAAAATTGTTAATCCATTTTATCAATTAAAAAACTAAATATTATAATTTAACATTAAATAAAAACAAATAATATATAGAAAAAAACATAACTAGAAATTGTTCCATTTTCAAAGAATGATAATATTCTTATTTCTTATTGTTCCTTAATAATTCCATGGATTATATTTATTTATTTATAAATGTAAAGAAAATTATTTCTAATACATTAATAAATTCTATATAATGATTACATGTTTTTTATAATGTGTTTAATATTCTCATTTATTATAAGTATACTCAATGACTATATATTCCTAATTGGTAGATAATACTCATCCTAATCTTTTAAATTCTTTTATATAATGTAAAATACTTATCTATAAATAATTATCCCTGTTCCTACATCTATTCCTCAAAATATATATCATACTTCAAATATTTTTTATTCTTTATATAATTATACATGGTGGTAAGATTTTCCTAAGAGTCTATAAAGAATGATATTTCCAGATTAAAGAATTTTTATTTTCTTATATTTATTATCATCTCATACTTTTCATAATTATGTTTTTTAAAAGTTAATTTTATCAATTATCATTTATTTCATTTTATTTTGTGGTATTATACCTCAGTAAAATAAATAATTATTAATTTTATGATTGTATTGCATATAAAATATTTTATTTAATTATGACACACATGAATGTAATATAAGGATCATTTATACTACCATATAGAGTGTTTCATTATCCCCCTTAATAATTTTTTATCCTAAAAATTTCATTAATAATATGAGAATAGATAAGGGTCATTATATTATCAGAATCCTATGTTTTTCCTCATACTAATGATATTTCTACATAACATTAAATAATTAAGTGGAATTTTTTCATATAATTTATTGATATAATCCAAAATATTCACTTATTATTTCTCATAATAGAGTTCATTACTCAGTTTCACACCCTCTAGGTTTAGTAAATGTGAAGCGTTATGTATATACATTATCAAAATGGATACATGAAACATGTTGTTAACTTTTGAATGGATAATGGAAAACGTATTAGATAATTTAGGGTTCCTAAATGATCAATAATATTAAAAGGGAAGAAATATCTAGGTCGTAATATTCCATGCATCCCAACTATCATTACCCTCTTTATGATTTTCCCATGGAAGTACACTAAGAGACTTGTATACATTTTTATCTTCCTGGGTAATTTGATAAATATTAATGTAAATCATCCAATATATCCTTATTCTAATCTAATATGGATGGTAAAAATATTTTCATTCTATATCTTACAAATAAATATTTCTCAAGGTTGAACTTTGGAATATTATCTGCATTCATCTATGGATCCATATAATCCTTCAATGCCTCATTGATCTTCTATTAGATCAATAATTGGGCAACTAGTTGGTAAATGTATAACCTCATCTATTATCATATATCTTTCATATTCATCCTTTTCATATCAATAATGATTAAATATATTTCAATCTTCATCACGGATAAGTTATATTTTTTTTATATAGAGACGTATAATTCATGCTAAATATTTCATTGGATTTTACTAAAGAAAGAATGAAATTTTTTTAGGAAATATCATTATACAAATATCAATTAGAGAATATTTATATAATTTGGATGTAATCACCGTACCACTGTTTATTTTAACCAGTAGTTCAAAATCTATTATTTTAGGTCTAGATTAATGTACATGATACTTCACATTCGAATACAAGATTACTAAGATGAATTTTTCATAATTTAAGATAAAAATAAATAAATTTTATATCATGTTATTACATTAATAAACCATTAATGGTTCATAAGATACACAAAAGGATTGTAGTCAATATGGTATAAAGTAACCAGTTGTGATTTTCTCTATTTTTTATTTTGGAAAACAACACGGTTTTCGTTATTATTCTTATCATGAGATAGTTGGGTAATAATAGACATGATATTTTTCACACCAACTCCCATCATGTAAATTTTTTTATAAGGGAAATAAATAGACTATCCATCACATTAATTTTTCACTAGGTTCATTTTGTTTCAATAATGTTATTAAATCTAAAATGGTTTCTGAGAGTAATTATAATATCTAAAATATCATAGTAAAAAATTATGTGAATATGAAAAATTAATCATATGATGTCTAGACATATGAAAAAAAAATTAAAAGAAGGTGGGTTTAATTTTTATAAACATATTCTTATTAATATAATCTCTAAAATTTTCCAAACCTATCATTGATACCATTTTTATAGCCTAGGACCCATGTTTCTCATTCCAGTACTAAAAATACAAATTTTTACCTAATGATTCTATGCTAACAAAGATGATCCATTTATATTACATTATTTTACATGATTATATATAACACCTAGATATTAAAACTCAATATTTGAACCAAAAGGTTTACTATTTTTAATAATATCTAAATAACCATCTTTTTAGCAAATATGAAAATCATATATTCTATAAAACTTCTCTATATATGAATATATATTAAACATGTCCAAGCATAGAAAATCCTGTGGAAATGGGTTAACATAAGAAAATATTAAGCTTACTCACTGTATGAGGGATATAATATCCTAGAATCATGATCATGGCCTTAGTAATATGTCATGAGTAAATAAAAAACATTATTCCACATAAAATAATACATGGTAATAAAATAAGGAATACTTGATCATTGATAATAAATGAATATCATGATTATTGAAATATATAATAATATATATCAGAATACATCATCATGGTCTTATTCCAAGATATCATAAATATACCATTTAGTCCTTCTTCTAAGAAATGTTATAAAAATGTAAAAACACACCCATTTCCATAAGTCATTTGTACTATGAGATGTACCAATGCACTGGTAGGCTGTATAATTTTAGGAACCACCTTTCACATAAATAATCCAATACTAGACATGATAAATATAACATGATTAACTTTTGTAAAGGCATTATTTATAAATGGTATAGTTAGTCGCATTACCCTATCATAGTTTTCTCATGATACCTACAAGTGTAATAAGGTGATATATAATTCTAGTCCTCACTAATAACATAAATCATCCAAAAATTTCATTATATGATAAAAATGGTTAATCTAAATATATCATAGTCCTTAATAATGAACAATATATCAATACATGTATTAATATTAAATGATTTTATATACATGGCTTTTCAATATAGAATAAATGGATATATGCTAATTTAAATTATTTTCCCAAGTTAATCACATAGTATAGTGATCTAAATAAATACCATATAATCTAAATAAAGAAGTATATAATATTCACAATGTATAGTATAAATGTATATATAGTCATACCAGTATTTTTTCCTAGTTAATCGAATCGTATGGATATATAGGTGAATACCCTTTAGTTATGTAAATAATGTTTAGGGTTTTCTCAATATGGAGAAAATGAAAATATATTTGTATCAAAGCTATATTTATACATAGTTTATGATTTCAAAAAAAATAGTGATTGATCAATCAATTGTAATAGATTTTATTTCCTTCACAAAAATATAGTAATTTGTATATTGAATCAGAGAATTATTTCACTATAATAAAAACTTATGAAACGGGTATAATGAGTGGGAATATAACATAATGAATTCTCATAGGGTGTATTTAAAGGAGTATTAATACAGATGAAAAATCATTTAATAAAATATAATAAACTATATAAGTTTTAAGAACATGATTCTATAGTTTTTATAAAATATTTAAATAATCATAGATAATAAAAAAAATCATGCAATTATATGAAAATAAGAATATTTTATTATAATAAAATTTTCTTTTAAATATGACTAATGATTATAGAAAGTCACCAAAGAGGATCTTGATAAGGAATATAAAAAATTTTAAGAAAAGTTAGATGGCATATATTTAGATGAAATATCTATAAAATAAAATTAAATGGATTTAAAGAAAGGGGTAAAGTAAGTATCACAAAATTAGAGAACTTGAAAAATATTTATCCAAATAAATATAAAGAAAAAAATATAAAGAACATAGATATATAATTCAAAGATAAATTTCCAAGTTAGATTAAGAAAATTTATCTTTACAACATCAAACATCTTGAATTATAAAAAAATGATTATAATAAATATTCATTTAAAATCCAAAAATGAATATAAATTATTGAATATGGTAATTAAGTGAAAGGTGAATAAAAATTATTTAGATGAATGTTTTATATATGTAATCTCAAATAGGTATAAAGATCAAGAAAAATACCCCTTATTGAGTTCATAATTTATAATTTTTAAATTAAATACCAATAAATGATAGAATATGAGGGGTAATGGTAAATCCATAAAATTAAATGTAAAATATAATAATATGACCTCATAGGATATTATATGCATCATAAATAAGAATATAGATCAAGGGGATGGAAAAAACCTAATAAAATATATTGAGAGAAGAATTTTCATACCTTAACTTATAAATAACTCAAGTGCACTCTAACTCCATTTATAATCAACTTATACTTACTAATAATTATTTTAGTAACTCCAATTATATTCCTCAATTTCACATTTTTTTAAGAAAATAGTGTAGTCACATTTAGTACATAAAGGGGGACTAAAATAGAAAAGGTAAAGATCATAACCAAAAACTATGCATTGGTATTCTATGGGGAGGTTTATTTACCCATGAAACAAATAAATGTTTATGGTTGGGTCACTCATAGAGGGCCTAGAGTATATAATCATGTTTCTAATACACTAGGTGTGTCGAGTCCCTATATTCTATCCCATCAACCTCCTTAAGTTAATTAAAAATAATCTATTAAACATTAGGTCATGGTTATCTCATATAGTAATTTAAGAATGATATTAGGATATATTTTCATAATTACTAATGTGATGTTGAACTACCTATAAAAGGATATCATAATGAGGAGTTCCCTTTTCTCTATAATGAGTGGATCCCCATTACCAAAGGAAGCTTTGAATTCTAGGAGGACTGAGTCTTTAGAGATTTGAATAATACCCCTCTCCCATATGGTTCCACCATGAATTCACCATTCATTATTGATTTTCTCTATTCATGTGGTGTCACAAACACACCCAATTCCTATGGACCCTGGTTTTTTATTTTTTATTTTTTGACATGTATTTCTATGTGATGGTAAATTCCAAAGATTAGTAATGGATTAATGTACATGGATAAAGGGTTTGAATTCCTTAATCATAAATTTAGACTTTATATTTATGTGAGACAATCATTTGTATGTCATGTGATTTCTATAATTTTTGAGGGTATCCTAAAGAGTCCAATACCCAATAGTAAAAATGACACTACAAACATGAGTATCATTTAATTTAAGATCAAAACAGTGGGATGGGTATAAAAGAGTTAGTACATGGATTCAAGATATGAATTGATATCCTTATATCCACTAATTTCTTAATAGATATTGAGATCTGGGTCCCCTTAAAGGAATAAATATTCAATTAATTCTATTTTTTGATCTATAGTAGTTTAATAATTTGGACGTAATAGATATTAATTTCACTGAATTTCATTTTAGATGGGATGTGATCCAAAATGGGAGTACCATACCAAAATATTGAATTTATATAGGCTAATTGAATCCCATAATGTGTTGTCCCGTTATTTGGTTCCTTAGATAACGTTATTAAGGTTTCATATTAAAATGGGCAGACATTATCGGTGTAAGAACATAGAGATTATCCTCCTCAACAACATGAATACAGATTAACAAGATTTTGTACCTTGGAAAACATTATTGAGTTCTAAAAAATACATTATATTAAAATGTTCAAACCATAATGGTTTGAAAACATAGAGATTCCAATCCTCAATACGATGAATATAGTTTTACCTGGTCTTCTAGTTATCATCCAGGATAATTTTGATGGAACTCAAATGGTTTTTTAATCTTGGAAGTTAAATCAGGGGTTGTGAAATCTAGGGAGTATAAAAACATCCTACCTAGGGTGAAACATCTCCAATCATTCAAGAAATATTTCTTGATTAGCTTGTGTAACTTTACATAAAAAATTCAAGAAATGATTTTAAATGACAATCACTCTTGGATTCTCCCTACCTTGGTGTCTAAGTAGAAACATATATTTATTAATGACATAAATATCCAAGGTTTCACTATTATTTCCCAATATATCCTTAAAAACCTTAACATAAATCTTCTTTCCACCAATCTTATGATGAAGGTGGACATAGATAAGGTATATGACATGATGGAATGTGACTATATCATTATGGTCATCTGATGCTATAGATTTTTGAAATGGGTAATGTTACATGTTATTTAGATGTTACTATTCCCCATTCTTATTGATTTATATTATGGGATGGATATTTGGTTTCATAAAATTACATGAGGTTTGAGTTAAGGATATACATTTCCTTATTTTCTATTTATCATTTCCCAGTATGTTCTAAGTAAAAAACTCACCAAATATATACTCACAAGAGTGGTGGAAACATAAAAAGGTTATTAAGGGATACAAAATATATCCCCACATATTTCTTAATGACATTATATTATTATAAAATGGAAAATAAAATTATATTGAATATTTCAAGGAAATTTTATGACAATATAAAATATGGAGTGGGGAGAAGATAAACCCTCATAAAATAAGTGTTTACATCCCTCCTAGTTCTTATATAGTAATTATAAAATTATTGATATATGGATTGGTTTCTAAAAATGAATATTACCCATTTAATACCTATCTACTCTCCTATCCACTAGAATAATATGAATTCACCACTTTTTGTTTCTGACAAGTATGATCGTGGGTTATATCCTCAATAAGAAAAACCACCTATAATCTATTTGAGATTTCATGACTCTCAAAAAATAGTTTCTTATCCTCTATATTGATGAAAATACTCTATATTATTAAATTATTATAATTTTTTTGAGGAATATATAGAAACACTTCACCAAAATTATTTGAGAGACACATTCAGAGGGTTAGAGCCACTGTGTTAGATGGTAATGTTTGTGAGAAACAATTGAAGAATGAAGAATTAACAAGATAGGTACGTATGAACCCAAGAACTATATATAGAAATATTAATATTTATTTCACTTGATCAATTATATTCATTTAATACTTATTTATAAGTTAGCCATAGTTTATCACAATCATACAATGTTAGTAGTTCCAATTTCTTCATGATTTTTTTTGTATTGCAGTTGCATTTATTATTCTTCATTCATAAGTTCAATATATGTAGAATAGTAATGGTATTGGAATAATAATTTTATAGATAATTATAGTTTTTTATATTCATTCCACTAAATATATGGGTAATATTCACAAGGAATAAATCAATAACATTCCTATTTCTGTTAATTTTACTAATAGTAAATATTTACTTTATAAGAATATTCATTAGAGTGTTACCATTCTATAACTATAAAAATTACTTAAATTCCAATTTTATATCATAAATATTATTTTTTATGATTTTTTATCTCTATAATTATTACTAAAATATACATATCAGCATCATTTATGTTGGTTGTTGAATTGGACCAACTATGAATGTGATACAAAGAAAGAATAATGATAATCCAAAACATATTTCATTATTATATCCCTAATGTTAAATTTTATTGATATTAAAAAAATTATTAAATTTTTTAATAAAAATAATATTTTGGATGAAAATATAAATAAATAGGTAACAAAGAAGGTGTTATATAATTTTAAAAGATAAAATCCTCACTAAGTGGCCTTCTGTGTTTTGAAGTATTGGGTATTTATTATTATGACCAAGGGTTCAAAAACTTGAGAAAGTATTATAGGGTATGAAATTTTTTTAATGTTAGTGTATAAGACTAAATGTTTTGGAATTGGTTTAAGAAGGTCTATTTTATAGATAAAAATTATGGAAATTATTTGGAAGCTTTATATTTGGGATAGGGGAATTTTGATCCACATGGTAATTAGGTGTGTAAATATTTTTAGAATAGTAGAACTGAATTTGACCCCTAAAAATGACTTATAAAATATATAAATATCAATTTATATTTTAAAATTTGATGTCATATCATTTTACCATATTTTACCTTAATTGATTATTTACCATATTAATTTTTCCTTACCAAAAAATAAAATATATATTCTCTTACTTAATTTAAAAAAAACATTTCAAATTTGGAATATATTTTATCAAATTAATCTAAAAATATTAAAATATTAAGTTCTAAATAAAAACAGATAATATATAAAAAAATTGTTAAAATAAAAACTGTTTCTTTTTCAGTGAATGATTATATTTAATTTTTCTAATTCAGTCATTAATCCATAGATTCTAATTAATTATTTATATAGGTCACAAATATTATTTCTAATAAAATACTCACTTCTACTTAATTATAACATGACAGTTGTAATAACTTTATTATTCCCATTGGTTATATGCATACCTAACTACTACATATACCTAGCATCCATATCCATATTACCCTATTTATAAGCATGCATAATTATTTAAAAAACATTAATCTCATTACCTCATTTCAACCTTGAAATTTCTATCACGTTTTTAATAGTTTACATATTTTATATAGTTATACTTGATGGTGTGATATTTATAAGAGATTATAAGGAACAATATTTAAAGATATCAGTTATTTTATTTAATTGTATTTATCATACTCTTATTGTATTGATAATTATTTTCCATGTATGTTTCTTATAATGTCTTAATATTTATTTAATTTTATGTTTAAACATTATAATTCAGTAAAAAATAATTTTTATTTTATATCTCTATTGTGTATAATATATATATTTCAATTAATAATAAATAAATGTTATAAAATAAAAAATTATATAATATCTGGGGTGTTTTGAAAAGTGTATGACTTGATTCTTTTGATGGATTGTATTAATAAATTCAAGTATCAAATCAATTTTTAAATTCAAAGTGTTTTATTTATAGAAATGGGTGTCACTTGAGGTGAATCGAGTATAGCATACAGAAATATTTCATTCTTTTAGATTAATATTCAATACATTTAAAAATAATAAATTCCTTAGAACTATAAAGGATTAGTGTATTTGGAGACCGAAAACATAATCAACTTATTTCATGAAAGATATTAAGTATCTCCCACAAATTATTCTATCATTTTCACATCTTAATTATATCCTACTTTAAACCATTCTCCATAACCTAGGTAAAAATAAAAAAGAAGAAAGGGTTATATTAGATAAAGGTTAATGATATATATGATATATATTAATCAATGATCATATGAAATCATAATATGATCATAAGGTCATAATATATTGATTATAACTTATTAATTTCATACACAATCAATCATTGATCATAAATCATGAGTCATGGCATAAAATTTTATCATTTCAAAATACATGAGTCTAAAGAGTTAGGAATATTAATTAATCAATTATTAACCATAGGATAATATCATAAGTATAAAAACATGTCATAGGAATTGTGGAACGGTCATAAGAATAGAAAATCATTTCATTAGTCAAGTCTCACTTCAATGAAACTCATCATTTAGGGGAAGAAGTTTAAAAATGGATTAGGTTCACTCCTCATACTCTTTTCATTATTGAAATAGGTTCACACTCCAACCAATTTCATATTATATAATTATATATCAATCATTACCTAATTAATTTAAGGGTTATATAATTCTAGTCCCACCCATCACATAATGAAAACTACACATGTATGTGTTATAAGAACATAGATACATTCATTATTCTATCATATCATAACTCATGGAAAATAAATAGATTTCATAAAAAAATCATCAACATGTAATCATAAACCAACCATTGAAAGAAAATGGATTTTTCATTAGATATTATCCCCAATTATGTATAAAAAATATCAACAGATGGTTACAGAGATGAAAAAAACCTTTAAAATTTTTTGAACCTTTCTTTGAATGAATGAGAAAAATATCATTTTATTTTATAAACATTTTAAATAAAAATAATCACAATATTTAGAGAAATATTTTCTTTAAAATTAATCATTGGAAATTTTAAAGTAAACTTCAAATAAAAGAACCTTTATGATGGTAGTACAATCTATTTATTCGATAAACATTAAAACAAATTTTCCTTCCATACTTTTTGTTAAGATGTCCAGAAGTACCTCATTATAAAAAACAAAAAAAAGATTCATATTTAAATGTTTATAATAACGTCAAATATTATTGAAAATGGCGTTTAATAATTACTTTATAATATAAATTAACATTCTATAAAACAATTTAAACAATATAGACATAGAAGAAAAAGTTTTTTGAACAAAGAGAAATTAAATTCACATTTTCTTAAAAAACATTTATCAATAATTTTAAGTACCAAAGATAAGATAATTATATTTAACCACAAAAATTTGGTTTTAGGAGATAAATTGAATATAATTTTCCAAATTTATCTTAGTCATAAACAATCCTGATTAAAAATGATATTGCAACATAAACCCTTACCTCAGGTCCTAAATTTATTCATACGCATTCGTAAGATCCTATATAATAAATTTATATTTATTTAAATCTTCTCAAGAACTATATTCATACTTGTCTTACAATATAACATTACCTTATAATTTACAGTTACTCATTTAGTAACGATTCTTCAATAAAATCAACATTCCTGTGTTAACTATTCTATTTCCCGTGCATGTTTTGGTTGGATGGTTCTGGTCCTTTAACCTTCGTTATGGTTTCATAATATAAAGAATATTATTCATTTAATAATTATGATAATATTAAATTCTATATCCAGTAATATAATGTGGTTATGAAAAATAAATTACATCACTTCAAGGAAACTGTAGTCCTTACATACACACGGGCGATGTCTTTACTTTTCAATGGATAGAAGGAAAGAAATGTAAAAAATAATTCACCATTAAAAATAAAAATTATATCATTAATATCATATATATTCATTAAATCAATTCATATTACTATCCATGTATGGTAAATATGAGAAAGATCACATTGCTTCATGGTGGTGGTAGTCCACACAATCAAATGAATGAAGTTGTCTTTTCTCGTATGATGGAAATGAGATAGAAAATGGATATAATATTAACATAAAAACATTTAAGTATAATAATGATTATAATTAAATTATTTTTTAATTATATATAATATTTATAATAGTTTTAGGAAGAAATGAACTAAAAATATATCAATAAAGACAATTTCCTCCTCTTTGAGAAACCTCCTTTGGCTTGCACCTTGTACCTTCAAAGGATAGTCTTTTAGGAAGAAAAAAAGTTATAATAATTTTTTATTTAACTGAGGAAGATATTTGGGTAGGTATTATCCAATTTTAATGGCTTAAAATGTGTTAATAAGTGAATAATATGGGTTCTATTTTATAAGTGAGGTGGGTGGCACTGTTGAAAACACTTAAAAGATTAAAATGTAATAAAGTTTTATTCAAGTGAAAGTGGAATAAATTTGAAAAAGGTTCTAATATAAGATAAAATAATGTATAAATATATTCAACCAATCAAATTTATACAAGTTTATGTGATATTTTAAGCCTTATATTTGAGTTTTACCCCCTCATTAACCCTTTTTAATATTAACTGAGGCCACAAATTTTATAACATGTACTATATATTATGACCAAAAATTAATGTGGCCTTATTAAAAAATATGGAAATGATGATTTAAAATTTCAAAACCATTTTATCAAATTCAATTCCTATAATTGTAATAGACTAATTTTAAAATAACCATTCAAAATGAAACAAAACTATTTTCAAAAAAAAAATAATTTTAAAGCATAAAAATAATTTTAATCTAAATAATTTCCTAGTAAAAACCATTAAATGAATTTTAAAACATTTATTAAATTTATTATTAATAAATTTAATTAAAATAATTCATAAATATATAAAAAATTAATTTATTAAGATAAAAAATTATTATGTTCAAAAAATGATTTTTTTCAAGAAAAAAACATTTATTTTTACCTTCAAATACTTTCATTTTAATTTATAATTAATTGATAACCAATGAATTAATTTTATTAACACATGAAAAATAATTTTTCAAATTTTTAATACTCTTCATTAATTAAATATATATTACAAATACAATTCTCATAAATAAATTACATCAAAACCGTTATTTAGGATCAATAATATTTCCTAAATGAATTAGAAATATTTTCATAAATTATATACCATATAATGTGCTTAATTTTATAATGTATAATAATTGTTCATATAACATACAAGTTTTTTAATCAAAATTTATCAAATATATTTATTTATTAAAGAGAAATATATTATAAAATCTTGGGATGGTACTGAAATTTCTATTCTTTCATAGGAGAGTGGGATATTCATTCTTAGAGGGAAGGCCCAATGAAAAGTGATAAGTGATAAATATCAATTTTTCAAGTCAATTTAGTTTCTTCGATTCAATGGAATTCAAGAAACAACCTCTCATTTTCATTTTTTTCACGGTCTATATTTTTTCATTAAATGTTTTTATGTACTACCAATGAATAAATACATAGAATTTTCTATTAAACTAGTTTCTGGAATAAACCCTATTTCTATAATTTCTTATCACATAGTTCCAAAAAAATTGGATAGTTTAGTGTGAAAATAGATAAACTTCAATATAAAGGATTCATTTTACCATGTGTTTCTCCTTATGAAATTCTAGTTTTATTTTCCAGGAACAATGATGGTACACTATGATTATGCATAAACTAATGGAAATTATACCAAGTTATATTAAATAAAAATTATAGCATACCTAGAATTGAAAATATATTTGACCACCTGAAAGGTAATCAGTGGTTTTTAAAATCTATATATGGTTAGATATCAATATTTAATTGTAAATTAAAAGTATATTTCAAAAATAGTATTTAATGTCTATATGGCCATTAAGTGTTTTTGTTTATTTATTTGGGAGTTATCAATCTATATGTATTGTTAATAGAAATAATGAACTATATATTCCACTAATTGTTTCATACCATTTTTGTTTTATTTTTGGATAACATATTGATATTATTAAGAACATAGTTAAGTCATAGTAAGAATATAATAATTTATTAAGGAATTATAAAAGAATAAAAATTAAATAAAAATTTCATTAACTGTCACTTTTGAATTAAATAAGAGAAATTTTGAGGATATATCATTTATGATGAATAAAAAATTATTTGTCTTCAGTAGGTAAAGATAGTGATTTCATGTGAATGAATTAAGGATATATTTAAAATTCTGTGTTTTGGGTTTTAAAAGATATTACTGGATATCCATTCTTGATTTTTAAAACTGGGTTCTCTTGTCATATCCTTAGCTAAAAATTAGATAATTTGACTAGAGTGTGAAATTTTATGAGGAATTAGAGGATTTTAAAATGGTACTATCTTTATCACTAGTTTTGATCCTTCATAGGATAATATATGGTTATGAGTTATTCTATAACGTATCTGGATTGTTCTTTAGAAGTTTACTTACATAATATAATAAGGTTTTGAATATGGTTCTATCCATTGAGGCATCATGAGAAGAATTACCCGATGTATGTTTTAGAATTAATTATTGTTTTTAATTATTTTATATTTATATTAATTATATTTTTGGTAATAAATTTATAGTTTATATTGATCATAAGTGTTTGACGTAAATTTTATCAAAAAAATCTCAATATAAGATAGTCTGAGTGGGTATAGTATCTTAAACATTTAATTTTGATCTTATATGTACACAAGGATAAGGTAATGTGCTAGAGTATGTTTTTAGTAAGCAAAATATAAATTAATTAGTGATTAAAATTAGAGAGAAGTGGTAGTTGATAATATTTTTGGTGAACTTCCACTTGAGGTAAAGAAAACTTTGGATAATGTATTACTCACTACACTTAATGTGATATCTAAATTAATAAACCATGTAAATGGAAAGTAGTTATATGATTATGAGTTTAGAATGACGAGGGGTGCCTTATATATTAGTAATATCACTAATTTTTTTGTAAGAAGGTGGTACCTTGGTCAAAGACCAAAGCACAAATTTAGTGATTAATTTTTTTAAAAAGGTGGTTGTTATTCTTGAACACATGATTGATTTTTTGGGAAAATCACTATTTGAGTTGGGAGGTGAATCCTAGAGCTACCATGATATATCATAATATCATAAAAAAAATTGGTAGGTAATGACCAATTATATTCTTAAATTTTCTTCTTATTTCTTGGTTTTTCAATAAGTAAATATCAGGAATCGATAACTAATAAAGTTTTTGTAACCATTTTCTTTCCTGAAATATATGTGATAACATACTTCTATTGATTTTGCGATTGATT
The DNA here is from genome assembly GCA_963277665.1 of Viscum album. Lineage (NCBI taxonomy): Eukaryota > Viridiplantae > Streptophyta > Magnoliopsida > Santalales > Viscaceae > Viscum > Viscum album. The sequence goes on from OY728143.1 coordinate 746,485,289, forward strand.
TCCCATGTTCAACATGGAGTCATGAAATGTTTTGGGTATTGGTAAATTAACTCATAAAATAAATTCATTTCCTACCTATGAGAAACATTTTTAGATAATGGACTTTATAAGATTTATATAAAGTTATTCGAATTCATTGAGTTCTTAAGTCTATTATTTCAAATAGAGATACCTGATTTACATATATATTTTTAAAGGGGCTCTAGAATTTTATTGAAACATTATATTATTGGTTATGTAGATCAAAATTATATTTGATTAAAACTAATTAAATAACTCTTTATGACCTTGTATGATATAATAAATCATGGTTCATGTTGAATTAATTTGAGTGTATATGTTTTCATCCTAAATTTCTCGTAATTCTTATGAAAGTAATAGATTATGAGCCTTGAAATTTCATATGAGGATAAAGTATTTTTTAAATGTTCTCTAACATTTGGGAAAAAGATATTGGTAAGTAAAGTAAAAAAATTAATTCCACTTTATTTGGGTATTGATTAGATAGTGTGATGGATTTTTGAAGTGGGTTATCGATTGGAATTTTGAAAATGTTATATGGAAATTCATAATGTTTTCCATGTTAATCTAATGAATGAGTATTTACCTAATGAAACTCATATCCTAAATTAGAATGTGGTTAATTTAGAAAATAATATTTCTTATATAGAAAAAAATATATATTTTGGACTCGAAAGAAATGGTTCTTATAGGATAGATTAATCCTCTGTTGAGAATGTTATAGAAACATATTGAATTTAAAGTGGAATATTGGGAGAGGTAATCTATCATGTGGTAGTATTAGTAGACTTTTTTAGTAATACTTATAAAATTTTTAAGGTTGAAAATTATTGTGGTAGAAAAAATTATAACATCCATGTTTTAGATTAAATTTAATGATATAGATAATGTATCTAATTTATTTATTAAAGTATGATTTATATTAAAATGTGATTAAATTTTATTATTTCATTATGATGTGTTTCTATTTTTTCATGTAATTATTGATAGTTTAGATATTAATAAAACATGGAGAATTAATTAGTGGAATTAATTAAGGTATTTAGTGTTAGAATGACTTAATTAGAAATTATTATGATCAATTTCATTGAATTTGAGTAGATATTTTATAACTAGGAGTGATTATAATGGATTTTATAATAGATTAATATAATTTGGTTTACAAATTTATGGTATAATGTGTGAAAGAGAGGGAGATATTGTAAAGGGAAACCATGATATTTTAAGGGAGTCTTTTAACTCCTTCATGGAAATTTTATATCACAAATTTATAATGGAATTAAATATTATGGTTCATAAATAGAAGGAATAATTTATTCTATTCACATATTTTAATACCTCTCTTATGAATTTAATAGTGATGGAAATTGGATATATGTTCATTGGAGGTTAAATTTTAGTAAAATTATTAAGGTATGTATAAAATTTTATTATATTCATATTATATTAATTATTAAGATTGTTTGGTTAGTTTCCAATGCCTTACAATTATTATTTTTCATGTCCTCAAACTATAGGTTATGAAATTGTGTTTTAAAATTTTGTTTATATGTTTATACTAACTATAATTTAGTCCATTCTACTTTCCAAAAAAAATCCTTCAAGTATTATTATTTTATTCCTTTATAAAATTGAGTTGTAAGGGGGTCACACTAATTTTCACAGGGTTCATACCACACAATAATTAAAATTAACTCTTATATAGATAGTTTCATGGGTGAATTAAAAATGTAATGGGACCGTGAAAATTGTACATAACTCTAAAAAAATATCTGTAAATAAAGTAATGTGTTATTAATATTTTCAATTTTGATTTATAGAGTATCTTGATGATAGGACTTAGTGGTTTATCTTGAAAGTATCATAAATTAGATAATTTGTTTATAATTCATGAAAGATCATTTAGTTAGGTGTATTTGATAATTTCTATGATATTTTATAACACATATATGTTTTATTTATTAATTGTGATCTAAAAATTATTTAATTATATTAGTTTTTTAAGGACCGATCATTTTTTAAATGTGTACAAGTGGTAACTTGGTTTATAAAATGTTACAGCAATATGATGATTTTGTTTTTGGTTAGGTGAGTGATAACTCATGCTCCAATGGAATATATTATTAACTTAAATTGGAATATTCTCAAAATTTATTTTATCGAGATTATATTTTCATGAAATGGGTACTTTCCAGTGAGTCATAAATATATGGGGAGACATTAGGGTATTTGGGTGAAATATGGAGATTTCTATTAGAACTTGATGCATCCTAGGCCACTAAGGCCCTAGATCGGTTGATAGTTAATCCATGTGTCTTATCCCAATCCCACATCCCATAGGACATGTGATGGTGAATAGAAAAAGTAAGGGATATCATAATGGCAGTATTTAAATGAATTAGAACATACAAAAAAACAAATATATCTTAAAATACAATACAAACCAACATCTAAATAGTAGAACAATATGAATGTAAAAGACATCAACCATTTATAGAAGTAATGAAAGAGAGAATAAAAATATAAAGGTGAATACATGAGATAAAAATATCATAAAGTATACTAGTCCCATGATGACTGGAACTAATACATCCTCATTGAAACTAATCTTAGAACAATCTTTGTTAGCTACCATCATCATCGAACACCACTAAAAACCAAATCTATTAACAACATGTCCTCTAAGATAACCCCCAAACTATACATTATTTATACAAACAAATCATAGGGGGGAATGTGTTACTATGCATGGGTGATTATATGAATACCCAGTAAGGAATCAAAAAAAAAAGAGTGGACTAAATAATAGTTCATCTCATAAGAGAAAATAAATATGTTCTTTAAGGTTGGTATAATGATTTATATAGGTAAAATCGTAGATTTACAGCACAGTTTTATTATTCTTATCATTTATAGATAATAGGGAGATTAAATGTGAGCCTTAATCCCCATAGTAAATGTATTTTACTGAACAATAATCTTTATATCATCGTTTCTAATTTAGAGTGGGGGACTCACAACTTACCGATCTAAGAAATTCAATTATGAGATAATCAACCCTATGAATGGGGGACTCGTTTCCCACTTATAATAAGTATCTCAGTCAAGTGAGTATCATCTCTATTATATAAGACATACTATACACCAAATTGTAGATTTACTTACATCAAAACCCATCTGGGGGACCCATAAAAAGTTATGAAGGAAAATGATCAAGGGAGTACCCAAACCATAGGCCTAAAATAGTGTAACCATTTATTGATCCTCAAAAGAGTTCCAAAATCCATATCTCATGTGGGGGACCCATTACCTATAATTAGTAAGAAAATAGGGGATTACACAAGATTGTTACTTCTATAAATATATTACTCAAGCCCAATCATTGTAGATAATGGTGTAAAAATAGTTAAATTTCCAAAATAACTCACAAATTTCTAATGTTGATAATGAATTCACTCTCATTGTAATCTATTTAGAAAATAATTAAAATAGACAATTTATTCCCCAAAATGTACACTGGGATGAAAAATCATGAAAACATTTTTGGAGAGATATTTTGGGCTATATTGTAGCACTAGGTCATTCCATGTGGCATATATAAAAGGGGGAAGCATTATTAGCTATTTGTTTCTACCCACATATAGTTTTTGGTGATAGTGCCATATCCCTAAGTCAAGTTAGAACATACCTCACCCAACTATATGACTAGCTTGACCAATTAGCCAACCTATCGAAATAAACTATCACATGTTGTCAGGATAACCCATTAGGGATTAGCAAACAGTGTTGGGTCATACCTCAAGATTGAGTTAGGAAGGGAGAGCTGACCTATTTGGTTAAATTCACTCAATACCTAGATCATATCCCTTCTCTAGCACGACATTCCTTTCTAGACAGCCTACTCTATTGGGCCCAGTACATAGTGCTCAATCATTCTACTTGGGTCGATGATGCTAATAGTCTATTATCCCTCCATTGTTTTCCCACTATGTTTTGAGTGAATCACTATCCTACTTTATCCAATCTGATGAAAAATGTTCCCCTCCCATTAATTGATCCTCAACCCCTACCAAAAACCTTATTTTCAGGAAATAGTTTTTAGCCACACATTGGTGTTACTTGTACCACCATTGATTGAGTTGATGTCTTTGTCTCCTTAGAAACATGTCCCCATCATAAATCCTCCATCATCCCACATCCACCTCCTTCCAAATAAAAAATAAAAAATGACTTCACTAATTCAGATCATTTTTATATAAAAATATATTAGGATAGAAGAGGGAGAGAGATAAATAAGATAGATTGAGGGGAGGGGTGGGGTGGGGTTCCACCCAACTGCTCACTAAGTTTCCAACGTGGCCTAGGGGCCTTGTTATAGTACTCACTATCATGTGGTATGGATCTTGGGAGGGATATGTTTACTTGGCCACCTCTATGGAACCCATAATTTTCTTATTTTTTTAATAATAGTAAAAAAAATAATATTTTTAGATTAATGATGATATAAAAATTTCTAATTGATAAAAAATAGTCAATCCAAAAATACTAGAGTTAAAGATCAAATCAATAACAAGAATATGGATCATAATTAAAAAACAAAAGGGTCGTACTGGGATGGGGTAAAACTTCACTCCCAAAATCCTTTAGTTTCTTATTTCAAAATAAAGTTAAAAATTCCTTTGATTAAGGAATTTTTTCTATTATTTAAATCAAAAAATGGGAATTTATAAAGGCCTAAGACCAAACCTCAAATTATATCATCCTTATCTAAAATTGCTCATCCTAATATACAATACAATGATGGATATCCTATATATAATCCCATTTGAGAGATATCAATGTTCTTTATAACATTCACACATGGAGGGTATAAAATTGGTACTTTAAAAAATTAAAATTAATTTATTTAGGTACTAAATACACCAAAACAATAATCTTGTTATGGAATCAATTAAATTAAAATGTTCTAAGTTCTGAAACAATGCTAAAAAATGACTTTCCTATGGAGGGATAGAAATATATTTCACTACATCCTCCCCACCATTAGGTATTTTTAACCAAAAAACACATCTCACTCAGAAAGATACATGTAGTAATATGTCATCTAAGTCTCATGTTCCTAAGAACTATCCTTAATATTCCTATGTTTCTAAAAGTCAGACACTAATATTATCCCCTTCCCTCAAGGGTTCTACACCTACTGGTCCTAAATAACCACTTTGTACTTTGTAAAGGTGGTGCATTCCTTGAAATTATGCTAATCCTAATCAATGATTTGAATATAATTATATACATACCTCCTCATTAATGACATGTGGAAGATTTCATTCGCCTAATCCAGCTATAATAGAAAATCTAGGTGATAATAACCCTCTCTCACTCTATACAATATCTGGAAAGGCCAATTGAACCTTAGAGATATATTTATTCCCTATCTAAACCTCCTCACGAAATTTCATGGTGATACCTTTAGGAAAAAAATATCCCTTCTTTAAATAAAAATACCTATATATTTGATTTTTATATGACTTTTTATGGTTATGATCTATAATTATACAATATTGGATCACTCTAACCATTTCTATTTTTATCCTCACTATATTTGGTCACATAAGAGATGATTCTCCCACCTCTATATAGAAAATGGGGACCTGTAGGGTCTCCAAGATAGGTCATCAAAACATTGTTATACCAATGATATAGTGTTAACTATAATTGTACACAAACATAACCTATGGTAAGTGATCGGAATATCTCCTTTCAAATTTTATTACACAAACCTACAACATAAACTTGAGAACCTGGATGGTCCTTTTAGTATTACAATTTATCTGATGATAGAACTTTATAATCAACCATAATTGGGTTTTAAAAACCTCTGTAATCTCCTCTATGGTTAGGATATGAAATGATCTTCTCAATTAAAAATGATCATTTATGAAACTTCATGAAAATATAAAATATGATATATGTATATAAATCCTAGTTTTTATATTGAACTCACCTCACAAATAAGTAATATGTTTATGATTTATTTATTCAATTAATAATAACCTAAACAACAATATTTTCTTTTACCAAGAACAAAATCCATATAACAATTCCCATTGATATATCATATCACTTCCATGGTTGGACATATTAAGGTTTTCTAAAACTTGATGGAACATGGTTCCCTACCTTTAATTTCATATAGGTGATTCATCGTAACATAAACTCTACAACACTCATCTTCATGGATAACACCCAATGCTAATGGATAAAATCTCAGTATAACTTTATAAAACCAGGATGGGCTTCCAATGGGGGATATGAAACTTCCCCCAATACTTACTCATATTATTCAACAAGAACCAATGTATTCTCCTAAATGAGGATTTCATACTCGACACTATTATAGAAACCCTTGAGTCAATTAGTTGAGTAAATTTGGTCACACAAGACCTCAAAATCAATGTATCTGACTAAGGACACCATTTTTTAGTGTCAAATTGTGAGGGATAACACCATAAAATGAAGTTAGGTGATGTATTCTTCACCCAACAAGACCAGTTTCATTGAGGATATTGATCCTGTCATGAACCTGTATTCATATTAATCCTTCCACAATTGATTATGAAACTTTATATTTATTCCATCGCCTATGAATTTTTCTATGAGAACCATTAGTACACTGGTATATATCTAATTTATATTTTTTCTCCATTATATGTGTTTTTTAAGATTCTAATGGTTTGGTATCAAAAGGTAAATTTTTAGGAAAAAATAGTTTTTTTCATAGTTGGAACATGGTTTGTAGAAACCATGCCTCAAAATATGAAAATGTGGGTGTGGTTTTCCAATGATTTTTTTCATGATTACTGCACATATTAACAAACTATGTAGTACCTTATATGAAATATTTCATCATATTTTCTAAACAAGTAGTTACTTACATGGTTGGTGCGTGGTTTGGAAAACCATGCGGCCAACAAGTGTGGCCTTCCCTGTTTGGTTAAAAATTTGAATTTTACTAAAATAACCCCCACCCAATTTAATGACTCTAAATCCTATCATTTATCCCCATATACTCAAACATGTATCTCTTTATCCATGGATTTATTCTCCCTTTTATTTTGGTGAGTTTCCCTTTAGATTTGGTAGATTCCTTCAAGAGTAGTCATGATATATCCTTGATTCCACTCTTAATCATCCTCATCTGACATTTTCTTGCATTTTATCCTTTTTTCATTGTGTTCTTTAACCGTAATGACCATGTGAGGTCCAAACCTAGGGCATATAGTATGTTTTTGATGAATTTATTGAACGTTTAGGTCAGCGAGGATCCCTCTTCCTACCTCCTAGTAATATTTCAAAAATGTGGTGACATCTCATCACTTATGAGGTTGGTATCTCAACATACCCAGACCTTTCCATCAATATTCTTTGGTTTTAGAATATTCCATTATATTTTTATGATTTATCATGATTGGATTTATTATTACGGTTTGTTATAAATGTGTTGTTATTATTATTTTCTATGAGATAATTAGTTAATTTTTCTACTCTCTATTTTATTTTATAGTTTTCTCACTTATTTTATCTATCATTATGGATGAAATAAAAAAACAAATGGATTTTTTTTAATAAATAGTTATCAAATCATTGTATTCAAACTAAATCTAATGGTTTTCACTATTAAATGTGGTATATAGATTCATAGTGGTATCCTAATTAGATTTGTATCACACACTACATATTCATTTTAGTTTATACATACTTGGTTCTATCTGATGTAGGGAAATTCAAATAAATTGTATCTCACAGCATGGAATATTTATGCTCACATCATCTTCCATGATACAGGTTGGTGGTGGCTAAGGTCCACATAGATATAACTTGGTCTAACTTTTAAAATTATTCCCTTTTTGTATTTTGTGATTTTTGGTAATATAGTGGCCAGATTGGATTAGGAAATATTTTCACTATCATGTTTATTTGTACGATTTAGGATATCATACTTTTATATATTTATTATATCACTATGATTTATTATTTCTGCTACTACTAGCACTCAAATGACCATGATTTATAGTCTTTTAATTTTCTATTTATTACCTTGTATATTATAATATTAGATATTTCATGTTATATTTTAAAGGGTAAAGCAATTACTACATGGTTAGTATTGATACCATAGTACTAGTCACTAGCCTTGGGAAATCGGGAGAACACCTCAGTACATGTGGTGTATTGACCTTGAGGACATCACAAGTTAACCTAGGTTGGTTTTTTAAAGAATATTATAAGATCCATATTCTTATATAAAGATAGTGTGGAAGTATAGAGTAGGACTCTTGGAGATTTAATGAGGTTATAGGGGATTTCATGACCATATCTTATTCTTTCCAAACCTCAAGTTCTATCATAGTTCAGATTTTATGTTGGTTGATCGTTTTATAATATTTTTGATGAATACTAGAATTGTTTATTTCTCTTCAATTTTTTTGGATGAATTTCCAAGTTATTTAATTGTTTAAAATTTTAAATAACTTATATATTGATTTAATTTTTTTTTTATAATATGCTTCCTTGATGGACTTATAAAAACAAAGGCAAGAATCGATAGATAATGATCCCCAGGTAAATCCTCAAGCAGACTCGTACCAACTTGAATCAATGATCAAGAGAATTTAGTATATCTAGTAGATTAGCGAGATACCCAATGTTCAGTAGATGAATCATGATCAAGAGTTTACAAAAAGGAACCCAGTGAAATTTCAGAAATACTATGGGGTATAATAACTAGAGGAGTGGTTATAAAAGATTCAATGCATCTTATAATTCTTATAGACCCCTAAGAAATTAAAAATGGGATTTTATACGTATGTGTTGGATGGGTTTATAAAATGGTTTTGGGAATCATTGGTTCATTCTAATTTCTATGAAGATGTTAATTATATTATGTTCAAGAGTTTGTTTTAGTTAGTAATTTTACCCAAAGACCTTACATGTGTTGAAGGACAATGATTTGATAACACAAGATCAATGTTTTCAATCTATGATGGATTATTCCACTTATTTTTATGATTTGGTTCACCACTAACATGAACTTATATTAAATGAATAATTAAAGGTATTCCATTTTTAGATTGTATTAAAGTCGTAAATCAAGTCTCAAATCATTCATTTATGCTTTCTATCCAAGAATGAGGTAGTTGATAAGGTGGCTATAGATGAGGTGGATATAGTTGGATTGTCTTGTATGATTCGCTCTCCTATGACCACAGGTGGAAGACGAATTTCGTAATTTGTGTAATATATTAAGCATTAAAATCCACAGTGGGGTAGTAGTGGGGGTGTGAAGCATCCCACTAATCCTGTTTCAGAATCTCTCATATGGGGAATGTTGTTTACTTGCATTCAATGTGAAAAGGTAGGAAATACAAAGAAATATTTTTAATAATCTTCTAGAAACTTTCCATAGGTGTAAACGTCTAGGAAAACTTCAAAACTTTTACAAGTATGCCTATCTAAGAATTAAAGGGGGATCAAAAAATACAAAGGGTTCCTAGGTGAAATCAGATGCATCTAAGGAGGAAGGACCTCACTCCCAAGTAAAAAGGGATTCTCACACCACTAAGAATCCTCAGAGGGGGCTTGGATTTGGGAAATTATTTCTATCATAAAAATCAATATGATTTATAGGTAAGACCTATAACAATGAAAGGTACAGTGTTCATTTATTTATCTATATATATCATGTTATTTAACACAATTTCATCGTATTCATTAATTTATTATTGGATGATATATTCCTTGGGATTGTGTAACAACCAGAGTTTTTCTTCTTTAAATAAATATTGTGTTCAATATAATTATCCACACACAACACTAAAACCAAAAAAATATACCATTATAAGGTAGTTATATAATTGGAATGTATAAACAGTGGTAACAGAAACATGAAATATATATATATATATATATAAAGAAGAATAAAACAAAATAAAATTAACATTAAATATCGACTCAATTAAAACATATAAAAACTAATAAAATGTTTTTATAAAATTTAATTTTTTTAGGTATAAAATATTTTGATAGTAATAATGCATTTACACTATATTAAGAATTAATTTATAGGAAAATTAATATTTAATATTCCAAAATTCGTTTTCATATAAAAATATGTTTTCACTATAATTTTAATTAAAAATAAAAATTTTAGATTTTAGGATTTTAATTTTAAAAAAATTATCTTCATTTTGGGTTTTATCCTGAAAATATTATCTTAAGAATATTTTTTTTTCTTTTTCTAAAAAGATTAATTTGTAGGTGAATAGTGAAAATATCATTATTACAAATAACATGACTTTTATGACATTATTCGTATATAAATATGAATTGTAAATTCATCATACCTTTTCCTAATACAAAATATGTATTTTTTAAGTGACTTTATAATTTTAAATTTCATTGTTTAAAATTATAAGCCCGTATTTTATATTTTCAAACTTAAGTTATATTTTTTAAAAAAAATTATTTTAATACATTATACACTTAGTATTTTAAAATTAATTTTATCACTTTTAAAAATTGAAAGAAAAAAATGTATTTAAAATTTGGAATCACTAGGTCCAAATTTTGTAAGAATGATCATTTTATTTTTTATCATAAAGAACTAATTACCTAGGTAAAATCTAGTTACCTTGGTGAAATCCAAAATGGTAAAAATGAGTAACATAAGATATAAGGGGTAACATGTAAAAACATATTTGAACTATATTTTTGACAACTTTAACATCCTTATATCTTATCATATACATTATTTATCATTTTTTATCTACTTTACTTAAGAGTTACTTCCCATTATCGAACATGCTTGGGTATTAAAAAATCATCATCCCTGATCACTTATAGATGGGGCACTCTTCTCCTCACATCCCCTCACACCATAGACCCATAAGTTTGTCCCAAACTCTATAAACCCCTATATTAAATACTATTATACAAATTATAGTGGTTTTTTTCTTTGAATATACCATCCCTTAGTGGATTAAACCTATCAACAAAGAAAATAATCTATGTAGTGAGGTACATATTTCTAAATGCTCCTCCCTCTTTTATTTTTCATTATGTGAATTTTTTATTCATAAAATTTAATTTAAATATATTAAAATGATAAAATAATTATCATTATTACACTATTATGTTATTACATATTTTTTACAATCATTAACCATATTTCCATTTTCTATTAAAAAATTGTTATTCGTGTGTACACGGACTACCTCATCCATGTTGTAATGTGATTCATTTCCCTTCACTGCCTAACCAGGATAGTCAAAAATAAGAATTAACTAAATATTTATGATATTTATATCATATTTAAGTTCCTTAAATGATAAAATATGTTTCTTATTTCTTTCTCCCTTCAAAAAAATGAAATCATCATCCATAAGTACATGCAGAATACCGCCCCAATAGAATGATGCATTTGATTTTTAACTACCACAATCCAAGATGTTATTGGTATATATTTGATGATTATATATGATGTATATATATAAGTAATATATATAATTAATATTTTTCTTTTGTTATATCATAAAAATTAATGATCATTAAAAGGTAATCCATTTATATTGGTAAATAACACAAAACTAGTTCATTATCATTTTTATCCTCAAGAAACACACCTAAAACAATCATGTAATGGAATTATGAATATATATTGTTCCTAACAAAATAAATTTCAATACATTTAATTGTTTATAAATTATTATCCGTTGGGGATAATGGAATATTGATACTTGTTTTATGAACATATTTCAAAATAGTTTGGATTATTAACACGCGATGTAGAAAAAAATTAAATAACAGTATGATAAATGAAGATAATTGTTATTAATGATGATTTTAAATATATTTATATATGAATATGTTTATAAAATAGGTAATTAATATGTTTTTGTTTATTATAAATGTGTTTAATTTAGTTTTATGGAAATCAATTGTAAAGGTAAGGGACTTGGTATCTCAAACTTCTTCCTTTGAGTTATACATTTTATTCTTGATATTATATCCCCCTATGTTCACTACATTTTCAATATTAAATTATGTCCACTATATAATTATAAGTGGAAATATTTTTTATATAAATCCATTTCTATGAAAAAAATTTCTTTTCACTTATTTATTTAAAAAATAAGGAAATATTTTTGAAAAGTGACTCGTAATTATTACCTTTATAATGATGAATACAAAAAAAAAATCAAAAAGCACTTTCAATGATTTGGTTTTAATTATATTAAAAGGATCTATCTCAAATGGAGCTATGTTTCATGTTTCATCCTATTTTTTCCTTTATTATCTAGTTATTTTGGGTGATCAATTTTTTAGTACAAAATTATATAATTCATGGTGTTATTTTATATCATTTGGATGTTTTTTAAAACCATTTTATTTCCATTGGTTCTTTATGAAAAGTTAATAATTTCCATTTGGATATTTTATAATACCCATTTTATTTCCATGGTTTATTTTTTAAAAGAAAATTATTTCCATTTGGATGTTGTAGGAATCACATTTTATTTCCATGGGTTTATTATAAAAGATTCAAGGATTTTCATTTGGATAATTAAAAAACCCATTATTTTTTCATGGATTTTTTACGATATAATGATGATTTGTTTTAAGTGAAACATGTATGAATAGATGATGATAGGTGGGGTCCTATATATCCCTCAAATAATTTTGTTTAACTTTATATCCTATGAGACTGTTAGTAGTGTGTGTAATGAGTTACATCACATAGGAATGGGAATGATGGGTTTTCTCATACTTTCATGTGTGGACATAATCAGTTAATTCACATAGGCATGGGAATAATGGTATTTCTTACAAATTTTTTACAATTCTTATAGTTGTTCCATATTTTCACATTTTTAATCAATTTATGATAAGTTTTCTAGATTCAGTTCATTTACATAAACTTCCATGTTTTCATAACAATGCCTTATTTTATAAGTATGCCACACTTTTATATCATGCTCACATTTTTTATGATTATTGATCTGTGTTGTGAGAAATGAAATAACTTGTATGATATCTTAACAACCCTATTATGATATTATATTGATCTATCATGTTTTGTGATAATAATTTATGGTATTATGATCTTTTATTAATAAATTTATGTCTTCCTCATGTTCTCATTTATGTTTATGTTCAGATACATTATGATATGTTTTTCAATTATTGAGCATCTAATATCACCCATTTCTTATGTTTTCCATTTACCAGGTTATGAATATGATTATATAATTTGATATATCTTGAAAAGGGTCTATAGTATTGTTATTATAAATAAATTTTTTCAAGTTTTGTAAAATAATTTATTTATGTAGCCAATTTCTAAGACACTAAAAGTTTTGATCTCTAGGTTGTGTAATTATTTGTGAGATGTATTATCTAAATAATTAAATTATTATACTATTTAAGATATATTTATCCTGGTTAGATTTAGTTGGTATCAAATTAGAGTTTAATTATTTTGGCAGATTAGTTTAGGGAACATAAGAAAAAACCCTATGGGAAAGTTTAAGCAATGAGTCTAAGTAGAGGATAACATCTTGATGTGTTGGTAAATAGTGATTGTGTAGTTCTCCAAGAAACTAAATCCTTGTCTGGATAATATAAGTGGATGCCATCTCTAGAATAGATGTACCTAGGGGTAATAACCCAGAAAAGGGTGGATTGGGTATTAAATCAGTCATCACTTCACCTAGTGTGTGATAAAGAGACCTACCTACAATCATGGTTTGACACTCCCAAGGTATATTATTTAGTTAATCAAATTATCATTGTGATCAATTATAAAGTATTTTAATATATATAACTACTTCATTTATAAATATAACCATGGATAACATATATTGAAAAGTAGAGATTCATAAGCTAATATTTTCACATCATTTATGAAATCCTTCTTAAATGTTAATAGTTTTATATTAAGTAAAATCCTTAATTTAAGTATACATATTCCAAGACTTACTTTAATTAAGGTAATTGAAGGAACTTGAAATAATAAAGTTAACAATATGTGAAATTAACAATGTGGAGATTGTCCCAATAGAAACCCTAATGAAAATGGGGACAAAATGAAAAACCACATTAAAATTATCTCCCAACTATCTCAATATGTTGGAAAAAAAACAAATCATGTTGAGTCCGTAAATACATCAAGGAAGGATAAACTCATTATCGAGTAATTTATGAAGAATTATCCACCCTATTTTAGTGTATCTTTTATTACATTGTTTATTGATTTTTGGTTTAATGTAATGGAAAAGATATTTCCATTATCTAGTGCTTAGATGATGAGAATGTCATTTATCCAGTCTATGATATATAAGATGACTCTATCCAGTGTTGGAGCCTCATTAAGAACACCCTAGAAAGGAGGAAGTAAAATCTATGGGATGGGAAGAGTTCAAGAAGACATTTTTCACTAATTACTTTCCTCTTAATCATCAAAACAAAATAGAGCGGGAATTCATAGAATTAAAGAAAATAAAAGATAAATCAATTGGATCACATTATGTGAATTTTACAAGAATTGGGAGGTATTCCTCTTGTTTCATCTATGATAATGAGAGAAACAATTACCGCTTATTTATTATCTTAAATACTATTCTTTAGATATCATTATCCATAAGAGACTTCAGTAGCTATAAATAGATTTTTTGATGTTATCTTAAGGTATATGTGGAAACTAGAACCTCTCAATATTCTGGGGAATATAAAATTAAAGCGGATAATCATTGAATCATCGATGATAAAACACATGGTGGGGAGAAATTAGAATTTCCTCCATTTAATAAATATAGAATAAATCACCCTAGTAATTACTTCATTGGATCAAGGAAGTGTTTTATTTGTGGTAAAGTAAGACACCAAGACCATAACTATAGAACTAAGGCTAATATGATGATTAACACAATAGAAGAGAAGAAGTGGCCAGCCGATAATCCACCCACACAAAAATTATCCAAGTATAAGGATCTTAGATATTATGAAAATTAATTCCCCAACCCTCATGACATTGATGGAAATATGCACTAGAAACCTCCCAAACCAAGGAAACAAGGGAATTTTTGATCACTATCACAAATGTTGATCATTATAATGAAGTGATGTGAGGTACACTTGATCTATTTTCAAGATGTTATAATACCTTATTTGATCCTAGTTCATCAAACTCTTTTATATCACACATGGTTTCTAAGAATGTGGAATCACAACCCCAAGTAATTAATATTGAACTATCAGTGAAAACCCATGGTTAAAAAATGATTGTGTATAAGATTTATAAATCTAATATGATTGATATTTATGGGGGTGATACTTAAATTTGACATAATTTTGTTTATATATTGTTTATCCCTATATAGATACCACGTCAATTTTCAGGAGAAGGAGGTGTAATTTCATGTCCCAAATAATTGTATCATCATTTATCAAGATAGTGGATAATTTTGAAATCCATGTGGAAGAATATACTAAAATATGGATTATGATACCCACTAATAATGTACTCTTGACTCAAATGATTGGTAAGAAATTCAAAATTGATGACATGCCTATTTTATAGAAATATACTAATGTATTTATAGATGAACTATGTGGTCATCCCCTAGATTGTAATGTTGATTTTTTAATCAAACTCATACCTGGATCCATTAAAATCTCAATGATTCTATATAGAATGGATCTCATTGAATTGGAGGATTTAAATAAGCAACTATAAGAGAGTTTAAAAAATGTTTTTACATTTTCCAATGATTCACCATGGGGTGCATCATTCATCTATATCAAAAAGAATGTTCAATTGATGCATATTTGCATTGATTATCATGATCTTAATAAAATTATAACATAATTGATATTTTGAAGAAGTAAAGATACTTAATTTACTATAAAACTCTTTAATTTAATTATAGTAATGTTATTGAGAGGTGAAGTGGTAGTTCGGGAGGGTTTGGGACAAGTTCATATACCAAATCTCTAAATTTTTGAGAGATAGACTGATTCTCATGGTTAGTGCATGGTTAATGATAACCATGCGACTCGACCATGTGGTTGTTGATGTAAACTATAGAGGGGTGAAAGTTTAGTTTTAACTGTGTTTCTCATGACATAGGGCCTTGTGGGGCTCTCTAGTGGTATGGAAGGGGCTGTATGGTTTTACTAAACCATGCACCCAGGGATTCACCCTTAGTGTAAATGTTAACAAACAAAAACAATCAAAAAACAATAAAATCACACCAGGAGGGATTTTTGTCTAACAATATCCCCCTTTACGTGTTCTAAAAACACTTCAAATTGTTTGAACACTTTTACAAAAATTTGGTTCTTGTGATTCTTAATAGTGATGAAATATTTACTCAACACACACTCTAATCCCAAATGAGCCATGATAAGTGTGAGAAAAAAGATAAGCATAAAAATTTTGTTGATGAATCAATTCATTCTAGAAACTATCAATTAATTTTACCACAAACCCCATCTGTCATGATATATAACCTTTGATTAAACATCATTGCAATCGTCAGATTTAAAACTCCCCCTACTTTATCGCTCCCCCTAAATGATTATTCCTTTTCTTGTTCATGATATTTTATCTCCCTTTGTTAATAAAACCAAAGGTCACTTCTTTATGGAATAAATATTATATATAACACATATCAACACATAAGGGGAAAACAAATTGTAACTCGGGGATAGGGGGTCCTTCACCCACACTTTTTCAAGTGTGGGGATTCAACTAATCTCTAAGAGCCAGTCAATGCTGCTTGAACTCTTCTTTGGGTAAGTACTTCATTAGAATATCTGCAACCTGTAGTTCTATAGGCACATACTCCAATATCACAAGACCTTCCTCCACCTACTCATTGATAAAATGGTACTTGATTTCAATGTTCTTTGTTCTTGAACGATATACTATATTTTTTTCTAAGGTTTATAGAACTTGAATTATCACAATCAATTTCGATCAGTGACATCACTTCAACTCCCATACCAACAAGTTGATGCTTCATCCATAATAAATGTGTGCATTCTTGAGTAGATGGAATATATTCAAATTTTTTTATACTCAATGAAATTAAATATTATTTCCTACTTACCCATGAAATACACAATCCTCCAAGATTGAATTCACCACTTAATGTTGATTTTCTAACATCTTATGAACCTGTTCAATCTGTATTGCTATATCCCAATAACTCATACTGTGATTTTTTATTTTATAGAAAACCAAAACCCATTGTTCCCTTGATTTATTAAATTATTCCTTTTTATTATAATCTAGTGGAATTCCTTACTATTACTTTGATACTGTGTTTATTGACATGTGTAAAAACTAATATAAGATTGTGTTATTATTAAGTATAATAAACTGCCAATGATCTTCTTGTATTCTATGACATTAACTTATTTTCCTTCATCATATCTTGAAATTTTTATCCATTTTTTCACGGGAGTCTTCATCTCCTTGTAATTATCCATTTCAAATCTTTTTATAAAATATCCGGCATATTTATATTGAGAAATAAATGTTCCATTCCTTCCTTTTTCACTTATAAACCAAGGAAAAATAGTCAGTTCACTAATCATTGACATTTCAAACTCATTTTTCATGAATTTTGTAAACTATTTGCTCTATACTTATTATAATCCACCAAAGATTATGTCATTCACAAACACTATCAACATCATCCTTTTAGTACTTTAATTATTGATATATATATTGTAATCAACTCTTCCACACTAAAAACTGAGCTTCTTCAAAAAGTGATCAAGAATTGAATACCACACTCTCAGTGCTTACTTCAAACCAGATAGTGATTTTCTCAGCTAAAAAACTATGTTATCATCTTCATGAATGATAATACTATTTGGATGATCAAAATACACTTCTTATTCCATAACACCATTCAAAATGGTTGAATTTACATCTATCTGAAAAACATTGAACTTTCGTTTCATTATTATTGACAATAATAATATAATTATATCTATCCATGAAATAGGTGAAAAATTTTCATCAACATCAATACCCTCTATTTGGGAGTACTTTTTCCACAATATTAATTCGTTGTTTTGAATCATTGTGTCCTATTAATTTACATTATTTTGGAATACCCATTTGGTCCCTGTGGAATTATTATCTTCCAATCTCTAAACAATATCCCACATATGATTCGTTTTTGTTTTTTCATGTTCTTCATTCATTCATTGAACCCAAATATAATCTCTTGATGCTTATTCAAAACTTTTCAGTTCTAATTGTGATAAGAAATATGCTTCCTATAGAGTCTTTGTCATCTTTGTTTGCACTATAGTTTCCTGATCACCAATTATTTTGATTACATCAATTTCTACTCGAATATATGATTTTTGTGATGATATAGGTTTATGTTCATCCATTTCACTAATGTAATATTCTTATAATCTTCCTTAGGTACTAGAAGTCCCTCTGATCTACTCATATCATCACTATCTTCCTTAAGCTATTCATGTATTTGCTAAATATTCTGTTAATTTTCAATCACAAGCACATCATTACTTTCTACAACTTTTCCCTATCTATTATTGAAACATTTATATGTTTTGGTTTTTCTTTATTAGATAATAAATATCCCTTGAACTCAATGAGATTCAAACTTCCTATGATTTTTCTTATTGAGAATGAAAAACTTACTTCTAAATACTAAAAAGTAATTTATTATTAACATATTTCCATACCATATATTGTATGGAGTCCTATCTTACATTGTAAATAAAAAGGCTCTATTTGAAATATAGATTGATTTCATCACTACTTCTTTCAAAAAAAAATCTGGAAGTTCTTTCTCAATGAGAATTGTTCTTTTCATGTTGTTAATAATCAAATATTTCCCTCAAATAACCCATTTTTTTGGAGTTATTAAGACTAAATCATGGTTCCTTGTCCCATGTTTCTTGAGATAATCCTCAACTTGGATTTTTTTTAACTTTATTCCATTATCTATTTATAACATCCTGATTTTTTTACCTATCATCTTTTCAACTTCCCTTCGATAATGTGTTATGAAACTGAACACCTCTAACTTGTGGGTGCCAATTGGAAACCATGCCATTATACTAAAATCATTAATGAATAGAACATAATATATCCAATCATTAATAGAACATAGTAAAATAGTTCCACACATATCAATATTCCCCAACTCAAGAACTTTTTTTGATCATCGCTCTTTTTCCTTATATGAATTTCAAATGATCTTCCCCTGTTGACAAGCATCGCACGTATAGGTATGATCTTGTGATAACCAAGGGAGATCTCTAGTAGAACCACATTTCACCAAATCTTCCAAGGATGTTTTAATTAAATAACTAAGACATTTATTCCATAACCTATTTTCTTCTTCCTTGTACATAAAGCAGATATATTCTTCTCCACTCACAAGTTAGAGATTTCCATTTATACTCTTTCCCTACAAACCTATTTTATATTTTCTTTCCTTGATGACATATAATTTGTTATAAAATATTATGTAATGTATTGAGTCACAAAATTTTCTGAAAAATATGAAATTTTGATTGAGAAATTCAATATCCAATACATCTACATGCCTCATGTTCTTTACCCTAAACATGGATTTTCTTGAGCCAATAATCTTCAAGAATTAATAATTTCCGAATAATATAATAAATTCCTTGTAATATATGATTCATATCACTAGATCCTTATTTCCTTCCCTATTTTAGGTTCATCCACTATTAATTATCCATATTCTAGTGTGATCTAATGCTTTGAACGAAATCTCTTCAACCACTTCTAATTCATAATTTTTTCTTTATGATCAATTTTTTTATTGATATTATTTAAATTGTTCATAGTATTATGGTCCACATTCATATTGTAATCTTGAAAATCTATTTTTTGTTTTCATCTCATTTGATGATTCATATATTTGTTTCTTACAACCACTTTGAGTTTATTATGGATCATTTCTCTGTATTGTTTATCAACAATATTTAGCCATGTGTCTAAATCCTTCTCACTAGAAACAATGAAAATAAAATAATATCCTATAATATTGAGCTCTGTTTGGATGCCTCTATTTATTTTATTCTATTCATTACCACTTGGATATAAAATAAACATTTTTTGAGTGTCTCATCCTTCCATAATAATAACATCTAACGCAGGGTGAAATCCTATGTGTTACTACTACACCACTGGTTGTCCCCAAAGTTCTCTGGATCATATAGTTCTAACATATACCCAAATCAATATTCATCCTCAAATTGGGTCCTTGTGGTCTAACTTTAACCATTACTTCTTTCTTTTTACAATCTATCCTGATACCAGTTATATCATTGTAACACCAGGATGTTTTCTATGAAAATGTTTCTTTACATATTTTTTATTCATCATGTAGTTTGTGTTGCATGCAATTGTCAGTTTAAACGAACCATGAGATGACCTTAGTATAAAATTACCATTATTTCTTAGTTTTTAGATTATGGTAATAATTATAACTTACTTATGAAAATGGATTGTCGATTCTTTGGCTATCAATTATTTATAAAAAATATACATTAGATATTTTTATTTTTTAGTGAATTACTATTAGTAAAGAAATTAATGAGATATATATGTTATATACTTAATAAAATATTTTTTATTCATCCAATTGATATTTTAATCATAGGGTGTGAATAAAGCCTATTTGTTGTATAAAAACATACTTTTTTTAAAAAATAGTAATATTATGCCTTTGAATGGAAAACCCATTTTAAATTAATATTCCGACACATTTATAATTTTTATATGAAAAAATAAATGTGTTATTTTAATTTGGGGTATAAAAATTTAGTTGGGTTTAATTTATGAAATTTTCTCATAACATTCATGTTTTGATGAATAGTAAAAACACACTAAATTTTAAGTGAAAACAACTTTTTACATTGTGATAATTTATATGGTTAAATTATAATATTAATTGATTTTAAATTACAAATAGAATATATTTTTATCATTAAATATAATTTATTTAATTATCATTAATTTTACATTGAATTCATATGTAAAAACATTTCAATCTTTTGCAATGTTTTAACTTTTAAAAAACATGTTCTCCCATTCAGACAATGAGATTGATTTTAAATTAATTATTGAAACTTATCTATATTCAATTTTTAAAAATTGACTCCATATTTTTAATCATTAGTTCCAAATTATGTTAATAGGATATTTTTATTTTTTGGTATTATGAATAGTAACTTTGGTAGTTATTTTTATTACCATGGTTAAAGATAAATCGGGTAATTATACGTAAAAATAATATTATAAAATTACCTTAACACCTATAAAAATTCTATTTTATGACTAAATTATACCCTTATCATCTATTTTTTGTAATATAATTACTTTATAGACACTTAAGAATATTACATGAATATAATAAAAACTAATGAATGTGACAAAATGTCCCAATCTCATTTTATATAAGTATATTCATTTTAATATATTGATAACTAGGAGATAATAATGACTATATATGTTATCTAAAAATAAAAAATAATTACCTACATCATCTAAATTTATTTATAATTTTTAGAGATTAAATAATTACCATTAATGATAACATAATGGTGATGTAAAAAATTTTATTAATAGAAATGTCAAATAAATGGTTTTAAAAATATTAAAATAAATATCATATGAACTAATTAATGAGATCCAAGAATTTTCTAGGTGACTATGACTTGTTAGGAGTGTATTGAATATTTTGGTTTGAATTTATCTTTTGTTTGGATTTTTATTAAAGTTAAATAAATGAATAGTTTCAAAATTGACTCTATTGATATTTTATAAAAATAAAATTTTATTAAATTATTTAAAAATAATAAAAAAATTAAAAATTACAAAGTGATAATTATAATATATAAAATTGAATAAAATGTTAATTTATGGTAAATTAACACCATATAAGTAAATATTCATAACCATTAAATATTTAGAACGTTATTACCACAATTAAAATTAAATAGATTAATTAAGTGTTAATTAAAAGGATATGAATTAAATTGAAAAAATAACATTGAAAAAATTTATTGTTTGATGATATTAAAACCCTATCTCATCTCATATTCTAAATTTTAACATTTTTTAAGTTTTTGTGTAGGGTTTGATTTTATTATAAATTATTATTTATGGAGTTTCTAAAAGGGCCCCTCACCTCAACTATAAAATTACTCCTCCTCCCTCACCTATTAACCTTGTTTTGAGCCTTAAATCTAGGATGTAGATTTACCTTATTCCTTCTCAACTTCCCTATTTTTATTATAGAGGTGGTTTCATCTTCAAATACCAACTCTAGTGCTCAAAGAAGATATTTAGTGGAAGCACGTCGATGAAGAGGTAATCTCTTCTACCGATTCATTCAAACTCCTTTCTTTTTCTACTTCCTCTTAATTATTTTTTCCATTATATAGTAATAAAATTAGTATAACTCATATAATGTTATGTTATTATAAATATGAAACAACAATATTCCACCTTCTATCCATCCTATGAAAAATGAAATCACCATGCCTGCGTACGTACAACTTACCGTCTCCACGCTGTGGTATAATCCGTTTTTCACCACCGCCTAACATGGATGGGTATAATGATGTAATTAATAAATATATATATATGATTAATATAAAATTATTTTTATTATTTCATACTATACACTATACACTTCAATACCATTCAAAAATTATGGAAATGATATTGTTACTCGGGCGTACGTACAGCTTACCGTCTCCAAGGTGCGATGTGATTCATTCTTCATAATCTTCATTAAATAATTATTATATAAATGAATTGAATGAATAAATATGATATATATTATATTAATAAAATTATATAAATGATATAAAGATAATTTAAAATGAGTAATAAGAACTTATCTGACAAAACATGCATAAGAACATAAAACAATTAATATCTGAATAACGAGTAACAATGAAATGTTACGAACAAATGGATGTAAATATGATCATAAATGTTATCATAAAAATTATTATGATTCTGGAATAAATCCTTAACATTATTTAAATAATTATATAAGAAATTTAGATACATAATAATTATATCGGACATAAGGTAAGGGATAACTTTTCAAATTTTGTTTTTATCTTAGATTTTTTATTCAAAAGTATTTACTGGGGGTATATTTATCATTCACATCCATGTTTCATAAATATGTATTTAAAAATATTCTTTATATCCCTCTATAATTTTACCCATTGGTTAATTTTTACTAAATTCTTTGAATGGAATCTTTTTTCATTTTTGGTACGAGGTACTTTTCACTTTTCTATAAAAAGTACAAGAAGAATGTTTTTTAACTTGTATAGCATTAACGGATGTTTACACTTTTATAATGCATTATTTAATTTAAGATTCCCCTAAAAGCTTACAAGGTTATTTTCACATAAAATTATTTCTTCTAAAATTGTGTGTCATTTT
Organism: Viscum album; assembly: GCA_963277665.1. Lineage (NCBI taxonomy): Eukaryota > Viridiplantae > Streptophyta > Magnoliopsida > Santalales > Viscaceae > Viscum > Viscum album. The sequence goes on from OY728143.1 coordinate 746,508,867, forward strand.
TAGGAAGGAAAATATTTTTGAAGAATAAAGGATATTTTTCTCAGGAATTAATTTCAAGTGTTTTCTAAAAATTATTTTCCATCTAAGAAGACACTCTTTAAATAGGGTTATATTTCAAACCCTATTATTACAATGATTTAATTTTGTGTTATTTATTATATCCATTTGTATTATATCAATTATGATAGAATTATGTTTAAGAAACCCATTTTATTTCATGGGTTATGCTATGATGAATTTTTTTATGTTTTTGTGGCACATGTAAAAATGTTTTCATTATGAGATGGGTTAGACCAATATCTCACTTCAATTCATTGGGTAAAGATTCATATCTCATGAGATATACATGACTAGAATGGAAAGTAAATTTTATTCAGTAATACAGGGCTGGAATGAGGATTGAACTCAGTTTAGTAATGGATTTCGTCCGCTAGGATGCTCTTGGCAATGTTCTTTGACTAATATGAAATGATTTTCTATGCTTATATGTGTGTTATACTAAATTTCATGTATTATGTTATGACTAATGGGATTACATTTCTCTTTTATGATTTATCCCATTACATCATATTATGATCTTTTATATGTATGATAATAATTTCAAATGTTGTGTTCTTATGATTATAAGATGATTGATATTTCCCTTGTTTACCGTTACTGAGAATTTGAGCTCAATATTTCATATATTTCTTTTCCCCAAGTCATAAATATGGTTATTAAGTAAGATATGTCAAAAATGAGTCTAGTAATGAAGAAATAAGCGGGAGAAAATGTGGATTTTATTATGAACCAGTTGTTTATGTTTCCCAGTTTCTAAAGACACTAAACCTATATGGTCTTGGAGTGGTTTTTTATGTTATGTAATAAATATTCTTCAATGTTGAAGTAATATCTATATGTATAGTTTGGTCAGTTATAATCATTCTGTTCAATCATTTTCTTCTCCTGAAATTCCATTATATGTTTCACTAGAACTCAAAATTATAATTTTCAATTTTTTGTTACCTTTGTAACCTTATTTACTAGATACAAGAGTTTCTCCTGATCTTTTACATTTATTCATAGTTCCACGATTTCCTCCTCAATTTATTTAATGCATTTGACTCGATCTCTTACTATGTTGGTCAACCTATCGATAATTCTGATATATTCTTTAACTTTGATGCTGTACTCAGTGACTTTCATTAAGTTTGATGGATTTTCATATTTAATACTTTCAATTTAATCCTCCATCTCAAAATTCTATTATCCCTTTTATATATATATATTTCCATTATTAACCACCCTGTTGGATTTCTTTATTTTGGATGTCTAAACATCTATCTCTTCAAGTGTAGATTCAAATTAGATCTGAAGTTCAAATCATCCTTCAACTTATCCTTCGTCATTATAGATCTCTTTATTTTTTTAGAATTTATAATAACTACCACAATATCATTTGCTTCATAATCCTAGTAGTACTCCCATTCATCTACCTTAGATTATTCTAAATTGTCATCTTCTTTTGAAAGAAGATTCTTATTTTTGATGAAATTTCTCTTGGTATTTATACAACCTTTCATAATGGATGAAGAGTTATTACCAGAAATATCATCATCATCCTCATCATTATCGGAAAACATCTTAGGTAACATTTCTGTAAGATATCTGATCTTTCCATATATAAATCATGCAAGTGGAAGTTTCCCTTTAAAAAATTTTATTCCTCTTTGCATATTTGTGGAGTGGAATGACATGAACTCATACACATTATATTAATTATGAAAATATTCAATAGTGATATTCTTCATGACCTTGAATTCTAATTCTTTTGACTTCTCATTTTCCATAGCATCGTTATCATAATTTCTCATCTCGTATACGATAAGATTATTATAAAACCTTGAATTTTTATGAAATATTATGTTTTAAATAAACTTAAATTCTTTTATGGATATTATTTGACACAAAAAAGTTATTAATTATTTATAAAAAACACTAATTTAATCATTCACTACACTCAACACTTATAGTATCTTGTGGTACATGAAAAAAATGTTTGTCTTTTGTTACACACAACGTTGATTTTCTTCGATAGCTTGTGTTACAAACAAGACCGAGTTTTACCGAATAAAAATATACTATGATAATAATCACATTACCATTGGAATGGTATAAATGAAAAGTATTATGTGAATTATTATATTAATTCTTGGGAAACTAACTAATTAGAAAATAATATGAAACTAATTGAAAATAAAGGATGTCTTTTTATGAAAAAACTATTTTTATTCCCACAAAGGCGTTTATCTTAATAAATTAAATTAATAGCTACTAGTTAATGGTGTTAATGAAATTTCTATGTTTTATATTTAATTAATTTTTTTAATTCGTCTAATTTCTTTTATATTCAAAAAATAAGAAAGAACTCCTTTTATGCATAAAAAGCTGTATTTTTTTACATGGAATTTTGTCACCTTTTAATGGAAGGCTCGATTTAAAAATAAAAGATGACTATTTTATAAAATTTATTTTAAAAAATGAAATTATTTTTTAAAATATTAAGCTAATATTTATCATTGGTGTTTTTTGGGTTTTTTTTCTTAAAAGTTTCATCTTTTGAGGAATAGTGAAAATATTGATTTTTATTGAAAACTGTGTTTTATTTTAAAGTCTTTACAAGGTAAAATTATATTTTAGATTAGCTTAAGATTTTAATTAGTTAATTTTAATTTAAGATAATCAAATTTTTTTAAAGTATTTTATATTTGAATTTATTATAAAAACATTTTTTGTTTTAAAGGGTCATTTTTCTGAAATCTGTTTTTTATATTGTTTTACTGATTTTGATTAAAATAAAATTTTTAAACTTCTGTGTTTTGAATTTTGAAAAATGGATTCCAAATTTTGATTCATAATATCATAATTTATTGAATAGTTACCTTTTAGTTTTTTCCAATATGAAGAGTAACCTTGGTAAATTTTATTCCCACGTTAAAGGGTAAATTAGGTGATTTAGGTTAAAAATAAAATGATATAGACTAAAAAATGACCCTAACACGTAGAAAAATAATTGTTGGATGAATATAAATTTACCATTAACACATTAGGATATAAATTAAAATTTTAATGGATATTTTTCTATGAAAATGACTTATATAATATTTAAATCAATGAAAGTCATAGAACGTCACTTTTTTTGTCTTAAATATCCCTTATGACTCCACAGGGGGGGAAAAGTATACTATGAACGAATATAAAAGTATATTTTTAACATAATAAACATATTTTCATGATATAAATTTATTTTTTAGTTTTTTGGATACTTAGATGAGATTTTAATATTTATAATATTTTATTTAATAAAAAAATAAAAATGTCACATTCTTGTTTTAAATAATATATAATTTTTAATATTGGGTCAACCAAAAGATATATTCACCTATATGTACTATTATTAAATATAGAGGATTTATCTTGATCAGGTTATTTTATTTTTAATTTTTAGTGATGAAACAAGTAAATTAAATAATTACACAATGTAGACACAATAATTATTTTATTAATGTAAATATCAAATAAATGATACTAAAAATATTAAAATAAATATAATTTGGGATAATTAGAATTATAAAATAATTTTATAGATGACCTTGACCTCTTAGGTATATAATTAAATATTTTTTTTGAAGTTAACTTATTATATTTATATTTTTATAAGTCCATGTAATGAGTAGTGACAAAATGGACATTAATGATATTTAATAAAAATAATATTATATTAAATTATCTAAAAATCCTAAAACATCATTAAAATAAAAAATATTTATAATATTCTAAGAAATATTATAAATATTTCATTTATGTTCCAACTGACATCACATAAGTGAATATTATAACCTTTTAATATCAAATAATTTGTTACCAGATTTAAAATTAAAATAGTTTGACTTAATATTAATAAAAATGTTAAGTTTTAAAATAATAAAAAAACATTTCTATTATCCATTTTTTGATTATATTAAAATATAAAATCATATTATATTCTAATAAATGGATTATTGGAGGTATTTTAATGATATTTATTTTATTATAAATTAATAGTTTTTGAAATTCCAAAAGTACCCCTCACCTCAATTATAAAAGGGCACCTCCTCCCTCACTTATTTGCATCACTTTGAGACTTAAATGTATACCATAACCTTTGAATTTATCTTATTAACTTCTATATACACATTCTATAGTTTCTTTTCTTATCAATAGACTAACCCTATTATCCCTAAGAAGATATATAAAGGAAGTTCATCGAAGAAGACGTAATCATCTTTACCAGATATTACAAGATTATTTCTTCTTATATATCTTATTCATGTGTTATTTCCATTATAAAGTAATAACTACATTTTTACCTATATTATTATGTTTTATTATTAATTTTTAACAAACATATTTTACCTTTTATCAATCCTATAAAAAAACAAAAGCATTGTGTGTGTGTGTACGACTTACCAGCTCCACGCTATGGTGTAATCTATTTTTCATCACCACTTATTTGGATGGGTATAATCATGGAAATAATAGATATATAGTATAATTATAACTTATATTTATTCTAGAAAAAAAAATATAATATCCATTTCCTTCCCCTTTCACCATTAAAGGAATGATATTGTAGCTCGTGCGTATGTACGGTCTACCGCGTCCACAATGTGATGCCATTCATTTTACATGATCAACATTAAATAATGATTACATAAATATCTATAATGAATAAATATGATATATATTAAATTAATATCATTCTTTATATGACTAAAATATAACTTATGCACCAGAACTGGGACTTATAAGACAAAATATGGATGGGAAAATGAAGGAATTAAGACCTAAAATTAGAGTAATAAAAAAATATTATTAAAAAAGGTTATAAGATAATATAATAAGATCTTATATGATGTCTGAAATATGAATATGGTTATTTTATAAATTAATAACATTCTTTAACCATTATACATTATTTTTAGATACATATGAAGGAAATTAGACCTAAGGTAACGGTTAATTTTCCCAATCACATTGTTATTTAGATTTTTATATGTAAGTATCTACTTGGGAATATTTTCCTTCCTTGTCTATGTTTACTAAAAAGATTTTACAAAATATTTTAACTATTATTATAAAATAAATTAAAATATTTTCAACACATGTGTGAATTTTACTAAATGGTTTGAAATGAATCTTTTTTTCCTTTTCTAAATAAGGTTATTTGTGGATTTCTTTGAAAAAGTATGAAAAAAATATTTTTTTAACTTATATGGAAAGAATTTATTTTTTCAAATATTTCTTTACAATATTATAAGGTTATTTTCAAAGAAACTTTTTTATTTTTAAACTATACAACATTTTAAAAAAATGTTTTCAAAATAGAAAGGAAATTGTATTCAATAATTATTTCTAGTGATCTATAAAAATTATTTTTCATATAATAAAACATTATTTGATGTTAATTATTCTTTACTAGGTATATTTTTCAAGAATACTGTCCTTATTATTATTTTTTTGTTTATGAATATGATGTAATGATATTTATTATACTCATTTATTTTTCATGGGTTATGCTGTGATGAAATGTTTATGAAACCCATTTCTTTTATTTGGTTCATATATGATAAATGATTTACATTCTTATAGGAAACATATTTGTAGTTTTAATTATTTGTTTGGTGGGACCTAAATCTTCCTTTAATTCATTGTGTAATTATTTATATCACATGATATTGAAAAGACTTGAATGAGATGTGAACTCTCTTTAGCAATACGATACTAGAAAAGGAGTAAACTCAGTTCAGTAACACATAATAAATAGTGAACCAAATTCAGTAAAGAAATTTTTCTACTATGATTTTCTTATAAATTATATTTTAATGATATGGAAATTAATTATTATGATCATGTGTATTTTACAATTTCATTTCTTATATAATGATCTCATGGAATATGTTCTTTGATTATTTATAGACTTCTATGATTTATTCCATGAATTTATATCATGATATTTGATATATATATGATATAGTTTTAAAATGTTTTTTATGTAATTATGCACTATGATTATGTTATTTTTTATATCTTCTTTGTTTACCCTTACTGATCTTCTGAGCTCACCCATATCAAATGTTTCTTTTCCAAAAGTTATACAGAAATGTTTTAGGAAGGGATTCTAAAGTGGAATATCATTGTTGTAAACATATAATTTCTTTCATCATACTAGAAGTTTTTGTTCCATGTTTCCAAAGGAACTAAACTAATATGGTCTTTGGGAATATGTTTGTGTAATGTACGAAATATTTCAAAAAAGTGATATATTTTATTTTTACATTAATCTTGGGTTATTATAGTTGGTATCAAAGAAATGGATTAAACAAAATTTAGAAACTAAGATGATGAAACCTTAGCAATATCCATAAAAATGTGTCTAGGTATTGGTTAAAATCCTATAATTTTGGTAATTATCATGGATAACCTGGGATTAAACCTAAAATGTTGTAGATTGAAATTACTTTCCCTTTGTTATGTGGTATTCTCAATATGATTACTGTTCCTCACAATAGAATATTGGTTATAGTAAATGGATAGAACCTAAAATAACTATGTTAATACTAAATGTGATGGGAAATGAAATTCTTTTTCTCCTAAGAAACCAAATGTTATGGGAGATTGAATGAAAAAATTTATTTATATGCTCACAAAAATTTCTTAAGCTATGAATCATGATAGAATTCCAAATAAAATAATGAGGGAACAACATTCTATTCCTTCCTTCATGAGGAAACATCCACCTTCTTTCAGTGGGTATTCTAATCAAACAGTGGTTGATAAATGGATCAAAAACATTGAAAAGATATTTTTTGTTATCCAATTATTAAAACAAGTGAAATATATTTTTGTGTTATATACTTTTGAAGGTAAAGTAAATAAATGGTGGAAACTTATCACTAATATGAGAAAATGATTTGAAATAGATTATATTGAATGGGATGAGTTCAAGAAAATATTTGTTAATAACTAATTTCCATGTATTCTTTTTATGATGATAGAGAAGGAGTTACTTGAGAATTAAGTAAAAGGATGATGAATATATTTGTACCAACGAGGGAAATTTTTTGAAGGCTTTTTAGGTAAAATTATAGCATAATCATACAATCTGAAAGTAAGGTTGATTAATTCTTCATTATCTTAAAACTAAATCTCTAAAGGGACTTATCCATAAGGTAATTCAGTAGTTATGAAGAAATCATTAGTTGTTCCATCAAAGTGGAAATGGAAGTTGGAGTTACATATCAATATCTTGATTTTGATAAGAAAAGGAAGATGGAGTTTAAATAAAAATATAAAAACCTTGGTGAAAATAATATTTATTTTACTTTATGGTCTATGTGTGGAAAGAAACATGGAGAAAACTATCTTAATGGGACTAGTAAATGTTTTAATTTTGGGAAAGAAGATCATTGAGAAATTGATTACTAAAGTGGTGGTAAAAAGATATATAATAAGGTGAATATAGAAAATACTATACAGAATTCACCTCCCACACATCAATGATTCATGTTAAAGGAAAATTGAAATTTTGATAAACAATTCCCAAATATAAGGGATAAAGATGATGATCTACATCAGAAACCTCTTCAGGATAAAGACAATAGAAAATCTCATGTGATCACTACTGGTGATATCAAGTACGATAAATAAGTGATAGAATTAATGAGTGTTTATATATTAGAAATCGGGAATAATGTGGTAGAATTACTTTTATGGTATTATGGAATAACACGACATCTAAGGATTTGTTCACTGTAGATTTTCCATAAGGATTTGAAAGAATATATTGAATCATACTAGTAACCATGAAAAGTGATTGATGTTGCAAGGTGTTGTTTTTTGGAGAACTCAAAATTAAGGGAAATATAACCTATAATATGTTCACGATGTATGGGATAATAATTAGATAAAGAGATGTTTTATTATGATAAAATAAGTGGGTGAGTGGTTTACGATATCATGGATTGAGTTTATGTATTTTTTGGAAGTATGGTATGAGGAAATAGTTAATTTTTGAAAGCATTCATGTTTTCAATAAGGTTTTATGGTATTTTTTGTTATTACTATGTTTCATAAGAATACATGATAATGGTCTTCACATGTTTGGTGGGTGATAATTAAGAAATACATTAAGTTATTTGGGGGATTAATGATAAGTTGATTTTTGAAATCTAGTTACCTTATTTTGAATGTTTTGGATTTTAGTATTTTAGATGATTTATAAGGGTAAACATTTAAAAAAATAAACATTGGATGAGGTTTTATAGATTAATGAATTAATAAAAAATATGAATATTTTTTGGTATTTGATAACATGTTTTAACCATTTTCTTATGATAACTAGATATAGAATGAATAACTTGACTTCCTATTTTGATTCCTATGATACACTAGTTCTGCAGTCATTACAACATCAACTTCATTTCTTGGAGTGAGATATGCAGTGTAAATTGATCAAAGAACAACCAAAGGATTATATTGCACTTAAAAAATGTGATGAAATCAAGTGAGTATATCTTCTTGTGAAAATTCTTCAATTTTACAAAAAATTATTTTGAATCCAAAATTTTATCCTACTTCCTTTATTTTTGATGAATAATATGGTCCCTTAGATCAAAATAGGTTTATTTTTCTATGATGGTTAACTTTATAATGTTCACGTTCTCTATCACTCTCCATAGAAACTTGATAGTTAGTTTTCTCTTCTATGTTCATTTTTTCACTTTCCACATATGTTCTCCAATGTGGTGACACATTTATGATTTACTTTAGATAACCATTAAATTTCAAAAAAATTACTTTTATAGGGAGTTTTATTATTAATTTTAACGATGTGGTTTTTTACCAAATAAATTATCAAACATATACCTTTTATTTTCTATGTGTAATTTTAAATTTTAAGTATGCAATTTTTTATCATATCAGAATGGTAGCATATAAATTTGTTCCTACACCAAATATCTCTCAATTTTATGATGTGTTTTATGTACCTCTTATAAGTAATTTTATACCTGGTCCTTCACATTTAATAAAATTAGAGTTTATAATACTGGAGAAATGTCTTTCTTATTAATAGAAACTAATAGATATTCTGGATCATAGAGATAATGTTCTACAAAACAAGACCAGTCACCTGGTTACTATTTTGTGGAGAAACAAAATTTGAATGAGCTATGTGGGAACTTGAGGATATTATGAGTCATAGTAATCTAATCTATTTATAGTAATGAATTTCAAGGGTGAAATTAATTTTAAGGGTGGTAGAATGTAACACCCTTAGTTTTTATGAATTATTATTTTTTAAATAAATTTAATTTCTTTGATGGCTTGAATTTCATGTCACACCAAGTTATGAATTCTTTTATATGAAACACCAAGTTAATATTCCACTACTTGAAACACTTATATTATATTTTTTTACACATAACAAAATGTTTTTCTTGTGTTATACACAATTTCTAATTCCTTCAATAGCTTGTGTTACACGCAAGACCGAGCTTTACAGAACAACAATATACTATGATAGTTATCACCTAGAAATTGGATCGGTGGGATTGAATAAGTATTAATTGAATTATGAACAAATTTCTTGGGATACGAATTAATTATAAATAAATATAAAAACCAATTTAAAATAAAGTATGTGTTTTATGAAAAAAATATTTATTCCCATAAAGTTGTTTTATCTTAAAAAATAAAATTAATAACTATTGGTGAATGATATAAATGAAATGTATATTTTTTAAATTAAATTAAATTTTTTTGGAATTCATCCAATATTTTTTAGGAATAAAATAATAACAAACCCATTTATAGGAATAAAAAAGTTGTATTTTTCTATAAGATAGATTTGTTTCCTATGAATGGAATACTTGTTTTAAAACCGAAATATAAAAAATTTATAAATTTTATTTGAAGAAATAGAATTGTATTTTGAAATATTAATTTCAAAAATTATCTTATAGTGATTTTTTTCTAAAAATATCCATCTTTTGATGAATAGTGAAAATCCCGATTTTAATTGAAAATCGTATTATATTTTCTAGTAGTTATAAGGTAAAATTATATTTTGTATTATTTTTAAATTTTAATAAGTTCATTTTAATTTTAATTAATCTAATTATGGTTTTTGAAAATTATTTTATACATTAATTTATTATAAAATCATTTTAGGATATTAGGGAATTTTTCTAAAAAACCATTTTTCCGGGCATTTTACCATTTTACTTCGAATTAAATTATAAAACTTTTGTATTTATAATTCTCGAAAATATATGGAAAATTTGGATTCATATGGTCCAAATTTATCGAAAATTTTACTTTTTTCCAATATGAATACTAACCTTGGTAAATTTTGTAACCATATTAAAGGGTAAATTGGGTTATTTAGGTTAAAAACAAAATAATAATGACTATAAAATGACCATAAAACATTAAAAAAAATATTGGACGAATTTAAGTGTATAATTAACACCTAATGATCTAAATTAACATCTTTAATAGACAATTTTATAAGAAAATTACTTATACAATATTTAAATCAAAGAAAGTCGAAAAAATGTCACTTTTTTTGTCTTAAATATCCCTTATGTGTCCACATGGGGAAAAAGGTATGATATGAACGAATAAAAATGTAAATTTGTAACCTAATAAACATATTTTCATGGTATAAATTTATTTTTGACTTTTTGGTCCACTTAGATGAGATTTTTATATTTATAATATTTTATTTAATAAAAATTTAAAGATTCCATATTCATGTTTTAAATACTATATCATTATTCATATAGGTTTACCCAAAATATATATTCAACTATAATTATTATTGTGAAATATTGAATATAAATATTCATCATGGTATTTTATTTTTAATATTTAGTGAACTAATAAGTAAATTAAATAATTATACAATGCTAATGTGGTAATTATTTTATTAATGGAAATATCAAGTAATTGTTATTATAAATATTAAAAATAAATATAGTTTGAAAAAATTAATGTGGTCAAAAAAATTTATAGATGAACTTTACCTCATATGGATATAATAAAATATTTTTTTAAGTTAACTTGTAATCTTGATGTTTTAAAAATTCCATGTAATGAATAGTGTTAAAAATTGACACTAATGATATTGTATCAAAATAATACTTTATTAAATTATTTAAAAATCTTAAAACATATTTCAAAATATTAAAAAATATTTAAAAATAAAAAATATTTATAATATGTTCTATAATTTTATATATTTTTCATTTATGGTCCAATTTACATCACATAAGTAAACATTATAATCTTTTAATATCAAATAATTTTTTATCATAGTAAAAATTAAAATCGGTTAACTAAGGATTAATAAAAATGAAAAGGTTTAAAATAATAACAAAAATTGTCTAAAATATATTATTTTATGATATTAAAATATTATCCTCTATTAGCTTTTAATAAATTTCCTTTTTGAGGTATTTTTTATTAATATTGAATTTATTATAAATTAATATTTTTTGAAATTCCCAAAGTATCCCTCAACTCAATTATAAAACGGCACCTCCTCCCTCACTTATTCACATCACTTTTAGCCTCAAATATCAAAAATACCTAGAAAATTTCTCTTCTTAACTTTCTTAGACACATTCTATAGGTAATGGTATTATCAAAATATAAACCCTAGTGTCCTAAAGAGGATATCTAAAGGAATTTTGTAGAAGAAGAGGTAATCGCCTTTACCAACCATTTCAAGATTATTTATTCTTATACTTTATATTCATGTGTTTTTTCCATTATAAAGTAATAAATATAGTATCAAATATATTCTAATATTTTATTATGATTATGTAACAACCATATTCCACCATTTATCCATCTTGTGAAAAACAAAAGCATTGTACTTGTGTACGTACGGCTTAATGTCTCCACGCCATGGGGTATTCTGTTTTTCATCACCACTTTACTTTTATGGATATAATGATGAAAATAATATATATATATATATATATATATATATTATGATAATAAAATGATATTTATTTTGGAAAAAATTATTTTACCATCCACTTCCTTTCCCTTTCACCATTAAGGGAATGATATCGTCGCTCGTGCATACGTACGGCTTATCATCTCTATGATATGATTCAATTAATTTTTCATGATCATCATTAAATAATTATTAAATATATATATAATGAATTAATATTATATCTATTACCCTAATATCATTCTGTAGATGATGTAAATATATCATATGCATAAGAACCAGGACTAATAAGACAAAACATGCATAAAAAATGAAGCCGTTAACACCTGAAAGAAGGGGAGTAATGAAATATTAATAAAAAATGGGTGATAAGATGATATAAGAGGAAAATATAAGATATAATAAATATTAATATGGTTCTGTTATAAATTAAAAACATTTTTTAAACCATTATACAGGAGTTTCAATTATGTACGAAGGAAATCGGCCCTAAGGTAAGGGTTAATTTCCGCAATATCATTATTATTCAGGATTGTTTGTATATAAGTATACTTGAGGGAATATTTATATTCCATATCCCTGTTTTATAAAAATGTTTTCCAAAATTATTTCACTATTCTTATATAATTATTTAAATTCATTTTTACACATGTTTGAATTTTACTATACATTTTGAAAGGAATCTTTGTGTCATTTTCCAAATGAGGTTATTTATGGATTTTTTAGAAAAATTACAGAAGGAATGTTTTTTTTGACATATACATAATGAAAATGTTTTTCTGATTTTCATTAATCCTTAATGACATGATGTTTCCCTTATAATCTTACATTTTTATTTTCAAATAAAAAGTTTTCTTTTAAAATTGTGAGGCATTTTAAGAAAAACTATTATCAAAAAAGAAAGGATATTTTCTTCAATAATTATTTCAAGTGATATATCAATATTATTTTCCATATAAGAAAAAATTATTTTATGTTACTTATTATTTACTGGGTATATTTTTCAATAATAAAATCCTTATTATTTTTTGGGTTGTTTTATCTATATGATGGCATGATATTTTACCCATTTTTACATGGGTTATAATATGATGAATTTTTTTATCAAACCCATTTATTTTCAGGGTTTATTATATGAAAAATGATTTATGTTCTTATTAAACACATATGTATGGTCTTCATTATGTGATGGGTGGGATATATATCTTCCTCTAATATATTGGGTAAGGATTTATATCTCATGCGATAGAGAGTATTAGAATAGGAAGTGAACTTGGTTTAGTAATATTGGACTAGAATGGGAGTACACTCAGTTTAGTAATAAAGGGTTGGAACAGGAAGTGAACCGAATTCAATAAAGGACATTTTCTGGTATGATGGTCTTGGAACTGATCCTTAATTGGTATTGAAATGAATTTCTATGATTATTTGTAAGCCACGATTTCATGTCATTTATTATGATCTCATGGAATATGTAATTTGATTGTGTATGAACATCTATGATTTATTCCATGACATGATATCATGATATTTGATATAAAGGATATTATTTTAAAAAATTATTTATCTACTTATTCCCCATGATTATTTTATGATTAATATCTCCCCTGTTTACCCTTACTGAGAATCTGATCTCACCCTTTTCATATGTTTCATTTCCCCAGGGAATAAATCAAGGTTTTAGGTAGGGTTACTAAAGTGAAATATCTTTATGGTAAAAATTAAAGATCTTTAACTAGACTATAAGTTTTTGTTCTATGTTTTCAAAGGAACTAAACTAATAAGATATTTGGAAGTAAGTTTGATTAATGTGTGAAATATTCTACAAAAATTATGTTGTGTCTATTTACATTAATCTTGGGTTGTTATAAGTACTTTGTATACTATCCTATATCAGTTCTTTATGATCTTTATCCTCTGGTACAGATAATTTTGAATTGAATTTGGGTGGGTGTCTTCTCAATATTTTATTAAAAATATTTATATCATCGATAATTTATCTAATAACACACATGTCTTCCATAATAAAATTCACCCGATCAAATAATGAATCTATAAAATTATAGGAGTGTATTCTAAATTCCTCATATTTGTTCCAAAGAACATGAAACTCTATTTCTCATTATTTTTAATCTCCTTCATATATATTTATAATCTTTTCCCATATAAAATTTCATTACATACATGAAATAAGATTCTTATAGATTGTGTCATATAAGACTCCCCCTAAGGCATTGATTCTTTTGCATGAACATCCAATTAACTATGTTCTTCTTTAGATAAAACTTCACTATCCATACTTTAATAAATTCCATGAATTAAATATTTACAAAAATCCATTACCAATGATCAAAATAATTTATGCACCCAATTCTTCCATAGATGAAAATTGTTTCCATCGAAGATCAGAATCCCTTTGTGATTAACAGCTTTCATTTCATCTGCTGAGAGATAACCATTGACCTTATACCTTTAAATACAATAACATTTTTTAGCCCAAATATATAATACCCAAATAGGGGATAAATTAGGTTATGATAAATTTAAAAACAATATCTTAGATCTTTTGTTTTTCATTAAATAAAAAAATATCCTCTCCCCTTCCCATATAGATAGTATTATGAGAATTAAAACATACACAGGACACAAAAAAATTTACATGATTCACCCTCACTAGGATAATTCCAAGGAGCATAAAAATGTAATTTCCCTATGTATTAAATCTATTAACTATCACTTCTAATACAAGGTTTGGACTAGAATAATTGTCCTTATTGGTTTACCACCAATCATGTTTTTAAATCTCATTTCCCTCTCTACTGAAGTGTGCTCACTTCTCCTTCAAAAGAATATATTTTTTGTTCTGAATCACCTTATAATTGTTTCACACATATATTATTGTTCCATGAAGATCTGTTTTAACTCATAGATGAATTACACTTCAACATCTGGTGTTTTCCTTATGGATAAACCTTTTGTGAACTGTTTATGCTTTTTCATGAACTACTTAAGACCCTTCATGAAAATCCTTGAATTAAATAGTGTGAGTGATTCATGATAAGACTATTATTTGTATATGGTATTCTCTATACAGACTGTTTACACCTAATGAATCACCTCTCCACTGTGACCTACAGTGCCTTGCAATCAAACCTCCTTCAAGAACCACTTTTGGACTCACCCGAATTCTTCCATTGATAATCCTCTCTAATAAAATTCACTCTTTAAAATGGTCTGATTAGGGTCCTTTATATAAGAAAACAAATCCCAGAAAACTCTCTAATAAATATTAAAAAAAAATCTATTATGGATTATTTATTACCGCAAACATTATATGTGGTATGTATAGTGTATTTATTCATTCATGGTGCCCATTAAATCACCTCCTTCCTTGTGAAAATGATGATCCCTTTGAGGTGGTCTTAATTCACCACCTTCAATCTATAAATGAAAATCCCCACTATGAATTTATCCTATTATGTTTCTTGAATAGAGCATACCCCTTTACATCACACCTTGAATCTCTAACTTTTGCAATAAATTTTCCTTCATTATGGTTCTACATACCTCATTTGGGGTCCGCATAGTGCATCTCTTATGAAAAAATATTTCATTTGTAAATTTTTATTCACATTTCCCTATACCTGCTATGTGGTTTTCCAATTATCAATGTGGGATTACTTCCTTTTCCATAAAAAAATCATTATTTTGAGGCCTAAAAATATGGAAAACCATGGGAAACTATGTTACCTTTAATACATATTTCGTTGAAACAACCATGTTGGAATGTTGTCAGCTATATATTTTAACAAACAAAAACAAAAAAAAAAGATAAAATGAAACATTGAGGTATTTTTGTCCAACGCTTTTATATAATACCTTGGATATGATCACTGGATGGATTCCTTTACTTTACCCATGAGTGAAACCTATTTCCCTAGTGGATTACATTATATGGGCTTGGTGATCAATGTTGTTATTTTATTCCATTAGTGTTATCTAGTCTCTTATGTGGTATACCATGGACAGGATCAAAGGTTTTTTCTATATTCTCAAACTAGAGTGATAATATTTTTATTTATGCATAACTCCTTAGACAGACTCCTATAGTGATGGGTTTTAGAGTTCACCTAGTGTGATACCTGGGTTTGTTTTCACAGAATTCCTTAGATGGGCCTAGGATTCAAATCAATTAAAAGTAAGGATCCATCTTACAAGACAAATAACATTCTTGGGTTTGGCTCGTATTTTATACTTGACTTTTATGATGGCATAATAATATATCCATACTCATATTCCATGAGATTTATGAAATCCCTTATAAGTATGTATGGATTCCTTAGGCTTACACGTTGGTTCTTTACAATAACTACGTGTAAATATATATATATATATATATATATATATGCACATATATTTTTATATGTATATAATAAATATTTATACATACATTAATATATATATATATATATATATTGAAATAATTTTAGAGACATTTGTCTTAGGACGAAGTAGGTAGTGTTGGTCGGCTATCCTGTGAGGAACCCAGTACGATGTGATTTATTTATTTACCATATTACATTTATTATTACTTACACCCTAATAATCTTATATGCATAGAATATATAGTTTTAGATGTCATTGGTGGTGGAATACTGATTATATCTCACACCCTTTCCAGATCATTGGTTGGTACCTGAACATAACTTATGGATGGAGGTGGGGGAAAAGGGAGGTGTCCAACATTGGTTGCCTAACATAATGTCCTGGGTTAGAGTAAAGGAGCATAGGACTGAGCATATGCCCATGATGCTATTATAGATAGATTTTGGTGTTTTTTCTTTTTTATAGAATGATACATATGTATGTTCCTTGTATCCTATGTACTTACCCTTTTTCGTATAATCGTGATGTGGTTATCATTTTTTATATGATATTGATTCAGCTTCTATGATTTCATTATATCTGGATGGTTTATATTTCAATAGTTAATTTGTTATGATACTTAGTCTACTTAATATTTTTTATACCATTTTTTACACTCTAATCACAAGGGTATAGTCTTTCCATTGTACCATCATAAACCCTTTCTTATAGTCTAGAACCTCTATCATACGAGGAGAACTTGAGGCCATGCAGCCAATTAGGTTCAATTACTTGTAAATAAACCCAGTATAGGACACTACAAAGTTGTATCCGATGATAGTTTTTCCTTTTATTACTTTTTCGGTATTGTATAGGAGACTAGGAACCTGTTATAATTTGGTAATGATATTGTTATTGTGAGTAGCTGACCCACATATAAGGGAATTCCAAATTAATGAGGTTAGGAATTACTATTTTGGTTTGTGTCTATTACAATTATACTGATTTCACCTTTGCGTAATGAACATAAGTTGTGATGTTTTATATTATTGTGAATTTTAATTTTCCCTTGTCCTAAATAGGTAAGTAATTATAATCTCATGCATCATAATATACACATAGAGATTCACATTTCATGCATTATGCCTTTCCATATAGGTGTATCTTGTTGCATGAATTACCTACTATATATTATTGGTTCCTTGAATGTTGTACTTGAGAATGAGCTAACATTTATTACATGGATAATTAATTGGATTTACCAAAGTGTCTTCATAATCTTAAATGGTGTTTTCCCATATATCTTGACGGTGGAACATTAATTAACCAAATATTCCATGTTTGAGCCATGAACCCTTGGTTCCAAGGGCTGAAACGTTTGATGGTTTTGATTAACTGAATAATAATTAAAATTTATGAATCATGTACTTCAAAAAATTAGGAGTGTTAATTCCTTTAATCAAGTCATTTTTTTTACTTTTTACATTCTGATTCAAGATGTGCAGGTCAGGTCACAGTTACATGATGTACCAATTTTAACTTATAAATCATATTCCTTTATATCTTCAGAATGGTGATGCATCTAACTATATTGAGAAATATATAAACATAAAAATGAGTATGAACCTAACTAGATTTAAATTCCTAAATAAAAAAATGTTTATCGTTAAATGGGGATTCTAATTACAATGAAAAGGTTGTATTCCACTATACGTTTCAATTTAAACTCTATATATGGAGGCCTCTACTATATGATATGAGACCTTGACCCTACCCCAACCTTCGTAATGGAAAGTAGTCAGTGTCTCTTGTGATCCTTTTGATCTTATTATCACCTAAACATGGAATTTAAAGTGGGCATAGGGGTCTGAATATTATATTGGGAGGATATGTACCTATCTTATTATATTTCATATGATCATTTCTATTATTGAAACTTATCTGAGGAGTGTGTTTCGAATTTTTAGAGTTATTCTTACATGACATCCTTGATTAATTTAACACAAGGGTGTGGATGAACATGATCTAAATATGGCAGTCCCTAAGCCAAAATTATCACCTTCTGTGGTGTAAATTGAGGAAACTCCTTCTATTCCTAAACTTGAAATTGATGCTTAGTTCAAAGAGAGATTCCTACACCTCATGTAGACTATACAGAGAGCTCCTTGACCTTCTCCTACTATGTTAAAGTTCACACAAAAATTCCAGCCGAAACATCCACAAACTTTCACACATGATAGTGGTCCCCAAGCAACTGAGTCAGGGATAAATGTCATGTCATCCATATTAGATAATTTGGAGATAACCATGGACTTAAGGTTAAATATTTAGACTTATATGCTTCATGATTCTACTATTTATTAGTGGGATGTGATCACTTAGGCTGTTTGAAATCAGTATATAGTTTGGGAATAAATTTAGACAGTTTTTTTATGAATAATTTTACCATCAAATACATAGATTAGACCATTATATAAAGTTTATTAACCTTTAGTAGGAATTTATGACTATAATGGAGTATTCTTCATGTTTCACTGAGCTTCATCATTTCATACATAGGCTTTCGAGTGACGATTTAACGACAATGAGATGGTTTAAGGATGGTCTGACTTATTCCATGAAATCGCAAGTGAATATCTTCAAGTTGACCACCATTTATAAGATAGTGAACTAGGACCTCATCACTAATTGGAACCTGAGGGAGGCTTGTAGTGTGATCTAGTGTGGTTAAGCATCAAGATAATGAAGTGGTTCATCTAATTGTAGGAAAATTCTCTTAGAATATTCTCATGGGGGATGTTCTAGTCATGTGACGTGCACTAGAAGTTATGTGTTGTGTCACCAGTGTGGTAGGGTGTTCCACAAGAATCCCTAGTTTAAGAAAGACCTAATTGAGTGTCAATATTGTGGTAGGATAGGGGACCTTTTTCAATTTTTCCAAACATTCCTTATAATACCTAGTGAGAAATAATCTACACTAACTCTGCTATAGGGTATAAGATTATTATGTCTACATCATGTAGGGATATGGACTACTACTGATTGATTGGCCCAAGAGGTAAAATTTATTGACGTATCCAGACTCCAGATATTCAGCACCAATAGAGAATACATGCCTAGGTTATTCATGTTGCATCTCAGGACTACAAATATGCCATATCTATGGAGTGTATCCTACTCTCAGGGATTATATTCCAAGTCCTTATAATGTTTTAGGTGCTATTCCAGTAGTCTCTTCTTTAGTTTCATCCTTAATAAATATAGTAAATTCACATTATTTCATATATATGGTGATTATATAAAGCCTTAAGCTTAATATAGAGTACTTTTTTGGTGTAATGACTCTCAACACACCATTGGGGATCTGATCAGAGTGTGTACACATGTGTAATTGGTGCCCCTTGAGATAGGTGGGTACTGATTCTTATAGAACCTATTCATCCTTGAAATGATAGGATTTGATATCGTAGTTGGTATGGAATGGTTAGTACCCCATCATGATCAAGTTGATTTGTATCATTGGATGTTGTCTCTCATATCACCTGAGGGTGGTAATTATATTCATATTGGTGAATGGTATGTCCATGAAATTCAAGATAAACCAGATCATCATGGGATAGGAAGAGTGATAGCTTAGTCCACTAGTATTTTTGTGAGTAATCAAGGAATGAAACAAATAGACTTCCCTTTGGTAGTGTGTCTTTTCTAGAATATATTCCCTAATAACTTTTATAGGTTACCACCTATAATAGAAGTGTAGTTCACTATTTATCTAGAACTAGGAGTGGAACCAATGTCTATAACTCTTTATAGGATAACACCTACTAAGATTTAGGAACTTATGAAGTAGCTAGAGGATTTGGAAGCTAAGGGTTTCATATGACCCATTAATTCACCATGGGATTCACCTATGCTATTTTCCAAGAAGGAGGATGGAACCTTCATGATTTTTTTTATATTATCACCAGTTGAACTAGATTATGGTTAAGAACCGATCTCCACTATCTCAATTATATTACCCTTATAACCATCTATGAGGAGCGATGGATTTCTACAAGATCAATTTTATTTCGAGATACCATTAGGTGTGTTTTAGTCCATAAGGTATACCACATACAATTTTATAGAGCAAAAATTACTTGTAAAAGTATATGGTTATATCGTGTGGTCTTACAAATACACCAGTAGTTTTCATGTCCCTATTGATTTTTATTTTCCACCCATATCTGGATTCATTTGTGGTAGTCTTCATATATGATATTTTTGTGTATTATATTACTTGATACGACCATCCCAATCATATTGATATAATTTTGAATAAACTAATAGAGTTGCAGTAATATGATAATCTCACCAGATTCCACTTTTGGATCGATAAGTTTCATTTCTTGGGTCACATATTCTCAGAAGGAGGAGTATATATTGACCTAGAAAAGGTGAGAGTTATAGATTACTAAGAGAGTCCTAAGAACATCTATGATATATGCAGTTTCTTGGGGATGTCTGGCTATTATAGGAGTTTCATTCAGAACTTCTCACACCTAGAAGCAACTCTTATGGGCTTTACTAAGAAGGTTATGAAATGATTATGGTCTGAAGCCTATGACTCAGCCTTTAAGAGCCGAAAGGGATACTGAATTAATCTCTGATTATGATTCTTCTAGAGATGAGAATAATCTTTATAGTTTATTGTGATGCATTAGGAGTTTGTTTAGGAATGGTTTAGATAAAGGGAGATCTATTTGTATCATATGGGTCCCTCCTGCTGAGACCTCATGAGTGTAATTACACTATGCATGACCTCACAATGGTAGTTTTGGTTTAAGCATTAAATTGTTGGAGGCATTATATATTGGTGGAGTGGTTCATCATTTACACGGACAAAGAATTTTCAAATACATTTCCACACAAAATGATTTGAATCTCAGGTAGCACATATGGTAAGAGTACCTTTAGTAGTTCGACTTTGAGCCTGGTTATAAACCTATAAAGGGAAATGAAGTAGCTGGTGTACTGAGTCATAAGACTAAAACACAAGCTATTCAAGAGGATATTAGTGTGTAGTAGTTGATGGTCCTACTTTTTGAGATTCACTTGGTGTTTCAAGAATAACACGGCTAACCTATTTTATCATATTTGGTAGTGTAATCCTACCTTGAAAAATGGGTAAGGGTGATATAGATTTCTAATTATGAGGGCCTAATTCTGAGGGAGAGTGTCTCAGGTGATGACCCATCACCAGGTTGGGTTAGTTATGAGGGTGATATCCTACACTTTCATAGACATGTTTGGGTTCCTACTAACATATGGGGATAATTTATGTGGGAATATCATACAATTTATAATTTGATGTACATATTTAGTATTGGTAGCTAGGTATGAAGGAGAATATTATAGGTTTCATCACATGGAGTTTCAACTATCATTAGGTGAAGTAAAATAACTAGTGGCATGATGTAATTCTATATTCTTTATCTATCTGATAGTAGAAGTAAGATTCCTTTGCCATAGAATTTGTAATGGGATTGCTGAGATACCCTTGAGGTAGTGATGTGTTATGGGTGATCACTAATAGGTTGACCAAGTCCACACACATTTTCTTATCAATGAGACCATTTTTGTAGAAAATATTGGGAGGATTTTCATTTTGTAGATTATATGTCTTCATGTTGTTCTCCATTATATGAAATCAAATAGAGGCACTTGGTTGTCATCACAGTTCAGGAAGGGGTTGCCTAAGGCACTAGGTTCACAAGTGTATCTGGGTATAGTATACCACCCTTAGACTGATGGTTATCCTAAGTATATGATATAGGTTTTAGAGGACATGCTTCTATCTTGTGTCCTTGTTTTTTATGGTACTTAGGATAAACACCTACCACTCATCTATTTTCCCTACAATAATAGATTTTAGTAAATTATTTAGATGGTTCCCTATGATGCCCTATATGGTAGGTCATTATACTCACCCATGTTCTAGTTAAAGGTGGGTGAGGAAGTTCCACAAGGACCATGTCTCATTCAGGATACCTAAGATCAGGTGCATCATAATCAGAAACATATAGATATAGATCAATCTCAACGCAAGTCTTATAGTGATCATTGTTGGTGGCCTCTAGAGTTTGAGGTGGGACATTAAGTTTCTCTATATGTTTCTTCCAAATTCGTTCATATATGGATTAATGGATAGGGAAATTAATTTCCTCATTATGTCAGGCCTTTTGAGATCTTAGAGAGAGTTAATAGAGTAGCCTATCAGTTGGATTTACCTTAGAGATACCAGGACATGAATGATGTCTTCCATGCATCACAACTTCGACATTATTATTCCAATATATCACATTCTTTTGATCTTGAGGATATTGAGCTATAGTTAGATGTTTTCTTTGAGTATCATCATATACATATCATTGATAATAGAATGAATACTCTCTTAGGTAGGTAAGTTTCTTTGGTATTGTTTTTATGGAATTACGAACACATATAGGATGAGTCCTAGGAGCGGGAGTCCAACATACGTGCTCAGTGGCTGGAACATTTCTCAGATAAATTTTTACCACCCTAGAAAAGGAAACTCAGGTACTAGTTGTTTTAGGGATGGTAGGTTATAACATAATGGGTTTGTTAAATAGGTATGTATTCATAATTTACTTTAAAAACATCTTATTTAATGCTATTAAAGTTCTTTAGAGGCTAAATAGTGGTTCAAGAGTGTTTGGGGCTTGTTCAGAGCCTAGAGCTCTAAATTATAGAGAGAAAAACTAACCCAAATGATTATTTCATGGCTATAGATAACCTTAATGGTTCTATAGTAAACTTTATATGGAGAACAATTAGTTTTAATTGCGTGCCTCGGGCCACACGACTTTGCAAAGTTGTCCAGTATACTAAAATGGGTCGCACAGTATTTCCAAACTATGCACCCAAGGTTACACCCTTAGATCCACTTAAGTAGTAGGGGAACAAGATTGGCACATGGTTTGGCCCAATCATTAACACTTAAAAAATGGTTGAAATAACCTTTTGTCTACATTAATTTATATTTTTTACCCACATTTCTCCTCCCATTTTCATGCACATCCACTTAGAGATATCCCTTGGTCCCAACCTAAGATTGAAGCTAGGTTTATTATTGTATCTCTAATTCCTTCAATGTAGGTTCCATAGTATAGATAACAGTATTAACTCCAATTATTTTCCTTTTTCCCCTCATTTATTTCACTATCTTCAGTGTTACTGTTTTGCAAGCTAATATGCCCTATTTTTAGGGAATTTGTTTTTTCCCCAATTTCTCCTATTCTACATCGAATATGAAGCTGATAATGTATGTGGGTTCATCTACCACCTATTTCAAATGGTCTAGTTCTTTTTCACTAAATTTTGATTTCTTTATATGGTGTGCCATTGTGCCACATGTCGAACCCTTCCAGAGACGCCTCCCAAATGTTTAATTAAATAAATTAATTGATGTTTCCATGATTTGTAGAGTCCTAAAAACCCACAATTCAACATATTAGTATGACCACCTTAATGTGGTAAAACCATAGGGCTAAATTTTTTCCCTCATTAATTTCCTAAGAGCCCCATGCCTTGGAATTAAATTGAACCACCAATTGAGGTGTAATGAATTTCCCCATTTAAATGAAATGTATTTTGAATTAAACAAAAGGAAAATGGTAATACATGTGTATAGACCATATATCATCAGTTTTTATCTTGAATTATATATAGTAAATTAATTTTATTACATGAATAAAATGTATGGATGAATTGTATGTTTTTAATGCTAGTGATGACCATTCCTTTACCCCAATTTGAGGGTTATACAAGGGTACCAATTAAGGATGCCTTGAACGGGCTCATCAAGATTAAAAATTATAAAATTTAATTTAATTTAAATACTATAGGGGTGATACATGGTTTATTTTATATAATAACTTGGTCAGGATCACTAGGTGGATGCCTTTAATTTACCCATGATCGATACCTATTTCCCTAGTGGGTTGCCTCATATGGGCTTGATGTACAATGTTGTTATATCATTACATGAGTGATACCTAGTTCTCTATGTGGTATATCATATAGTGTCTTATAAGTTTTTACCTATATACGCAGTCGAGATTGATATATGTTTTTTTATACAAAACACATTGGACGGAATGCTATGGTGATGGATTTTATAGTGAACCCGGAGCGATACCTAGGTTCGTTTTTATGGAAATGAATTAGTGGGACCATGATGCCAATCAACTAAATCTAAGGACATGTTTTCCAGTCCAAATAACATACTTGGGTTAAATACATGCTTTATACTTTAATTTTATGATGGCCGAGTCATATATCAATTCTCATTTTTCATGACAGTTATGAAACCCCTTTTGTATGTATGGATGCATTAGGCTTACACCTCAGGTCATGAATGTCACTACATGTCTATATATATATATATATATATTCATATATATTTCTATAATAATACGAGGAATACATATAAATACCTTGATATATATAAATATATATGCAGGGTAAAATATATTTAGAAACATTTGACTTGGGCTGAAGCGGGTAGTGTTTGTTGGTTATCCTGTGAGGAACATAGTCTGATGTCATTTATTTATTTAATATTTTACATTTATTATTACCTACACACTGATAATATTATATGAATATACTATATAGTTATAGACATCATTGGTGGTGGCCAACTAAGTATATCTTACACCATGTTCGGGAAGTTAGGTGGTACCCAGATAGACCTTATAGATGTAGGTATGGACAAAGGGAAGTGTCCAACTTTTTATTCCTAACTTACTATCCTATGATAGAGTATGGTGGTAGAGGACCGAATCTATTATCTTTATGCTAGTGTAGATATCTTTTGTTCTTTAGTACTTTGTATATAATATTTCATATGCCTATACCCCGTATGTCGTGTACTTTCCATTACAGATAGATACAAAAAATGATTATCATTTTTTATATGATATTGATTCAACATATGCTGGTTTATTTTATTTGGATGGTTTATATTTCTATAGTTAATATCTTATGCTACTTTCGATACTTATTGTTGTTTTATACAATTTTTCTACACTCTGATCAGAAGGGTATAGTATCTCCACTATATCATCATACACCATTGCTGGTGGTTGTTAGAATTTGTCATGTGGGGAGGCATTCTTTATTCCATATGGCCAATCGGGTTCGCTTACATATAAGTGAACCAGATTCAAGATTCTACAAAAATCATGATCAATGATAGGTATCAGCTTCTCTGTATAGATGATATATTTTATTAACACAAAGGATCTTGATATTTCTAAAACATTGACCTTTGAAATGGATATAATCAGTTAAGAGTTAAAAGGGAGGATATTTCCAAGACATCATTACATATGAGTTATAGACACTATGAATTTATAGTAATTGCCTTCAGACTTATAAATTCAACCAATATCTCCATTAATTTAATGATTAGAGTCTTTATAAACTACCTTGATAATTTTGTAGTTTTATTTTTAGATCATATTATTATATATTCAAATTGATATAGATAACATGAAGATAATTGTTTGGATTGTGTTAAAGACCGTGAGAAATAAGAAACTATATTCCAAATTTAGTAGGTTTGAATTTTGGAAGTATAAAGTATCATTCTTAGGTCATGTAATCACAAGATAGGGAAGGATATTATTGAAGCTTTGTGAGAAATTTCTCATGACTATAAAATCCACTAACCATGTTAACATGGAAGGGAGTAAAGTGACTTTGGAAATAGGAATGTGAATAAAGTTTCAATGAACTAAAAAATAGGTTTGTCACTACTCATGTACTTACATTACCCTATAGTGGGGAAGGGTTTTAAATATATAATAATGATTTGAAAAATTGATTGTGTTGAATACTAATATAGAATGATGAGGTAATTTATTATGCCTCCTTCCAATTAAAGACTCATGATAAAAGTTAATTAATATGTGATTTAAATCAGGCAGTAGTGACCTTTTCATTAAAGATATGGTGATATTATCCTTGTAAATAAATGTTTGATACATATACTGATTAGAAGATATTGAAATATATATTCAAATATAATGAATTGAATATTTACCCAAGTATAATGGTTTAAATTGAAATAATATTATGAATTCTTAATGTATTTTCACCCATGGAATGAAAATAAGGTGAGTGATTCTTTTTGTAGGGAAGAAAATGCTACTAAATCAATGATGGAGATTGAGAAAGAACCAGTACTCATGGATTTTTAGAGGATGAATCTTGAAGTCATGATAGGAGTAGATAAATCCAATATTTACCAAATGATCCTCTATTCATGTAAAGATCAAAAAATCCTAGAAAGATAATGTAGATCTATAAAATAGGTGTTGAATATTTTGGAGTTCAACTTTGATAATGATAGAGTTATAAGGTTTGGGACCTAGATTTGTGTCCCATAAAAAATATAATTGAAGAAGGAAATTTTGGATTATTTTCATTGACTATTCTTTTATATTAATCCAATAACTAAAACTATATATATAGATCTAAAACAAAACTTATAGAGGGATATCATGAAGAGAGAAATTGTAGAATACATATCTTGGTTCTTGGTATGCCAGCAAGTTATATATAAATAAAAAAAGTGTAATATAATGTTGAAACCATTACCCATACTAGTAAGGAAATGGGAAAACATCACCATGTACTTAATTGTAGGACTCCCAAAGACATATAAATTCCATAATTCTATTTGTACTATGGTTGATAACCTTATTAAGTTAGTGCATTTTATTTCCATCTGATAAAATTTTTCCTTTAATCAATTATCTAAGATATGCATATGAGAATTGGTGAGGATACATTAATAACCATTATTAATTGTATCTGATCAGGATCTGATGTTTAACAAGATGTTTTGGAGAATAATTTAGATGGAATTAGAGACAAATCTATGTTTTAGAATTATATATAATCCTTAAGATGATATCCATTCTTGGAGGACAATTCAAACTCTTAAGGATATGTTGGGATCTTGTTTATGTAGTTCTAAATATTTTGTAATAAACACCCCCCCCCCCAGTAGAGTTATCATATAATAATAGTTTCCTTTCAATAATTCATATGGAACCATATGAGGCTCTGTATGGGAAGAGATGTGGGACTCGAACATTTTGGGATGATTTTAGAGAGAGGAGACTAATAGTTCCTAAAATTATATAAGAAATTATAGAGAGTGTTCAATAGATATAGTGAAATATGAAAGAGACACAAATTAGATGGAAGAGTTGTGAAAATAATCATTGATGAGATCTAGAGTTTGAATTTGGTTTTAATTTGTTCCTTCGGATATCTATATGGAAGCAGGTTGTGAGATTTTGGAAGAAAGGGAAGTTTAGTCTTAAATACATATATCCCTTTAAGAACCTTGATCATGTTAGGGTCATATTATATCACTTATAACTCCCTCCACACCTCTATCAAGTTCATAATGTGTTCCATGTATAAATTTATAGGAAGTATGTAACACCCCGATCGCAGTTACCCAGAGTCGGTGCATTATTGTGTAACGTTGGCATGATCACAAAAGATAAAGTCTCGAAAGACCAATTAGTTTAGTAGTATTGGAAACACTAGATACATTAATAAGTCTTAAATTCTATCATAAAGTGAAAAATCACAATAACATAGTCTCCATTTTCCACAATCATGTCCCCTTCAGACTATCCCTGTAGGTCATTCCTAAAATACTTCTTCACATCTTGGAAAAATTAAAAGATTGAAAGGGGTGAGCTCAAATGCTCAGTAAGGATAACAATATTTCGGAATCTTTTATAAATAAACATAAACATTTAAGGCAATGTATAACTAAAAAAGCCTTTTAAACTTGAGTTTAGTATAATATAGAAAAAGTAAAATGAAATAATTCCATTTACTTATTCACATGGATATTCTACTGGTCGAATAATCTCATGCAATATCAATAACCACTTTCATAATGATGGAATTAATAATTCCAGACTATCATAACCACATATCCAAGGCCTCGTGCCAAGAACACAAATAAGATTTTGTCAAGTCCTCAGTCCAAGACACTAGTTTGTCTCATGAGACCTACCGATGCATCGCGGAGCTATAGCGGGCTCCACCCGTCACTTATTAAGTCCAATGAATTCCTCATATGAACATGTTTAAACATATAATAAACCATAACATAATTGTATCACATAAAACATGCATAAAAGAAACATAAGATTTCCACACTTCAGTCACAAGATATCAATACAACAAATTGATATAATAAAAACTTTATCAAAACCATTTTTAATATCAAAATAAAATAAAAATAAAACATGGTATTTATTTTTCTTTTTTAAAAAAGTTTATGGCTAATAGAGGAAGTAGAAACTCAAATAATAGTCATGGCGGCGGAGAAGTCATTGTCACCGCATACGTAATAAAAAAACATTCTTTTGTCGTTTAGTAAAAACGCTTCGTATAAAAATATTCCATTTGAATAAAAGTAAAAGTCAAAGGTGTTAATACACCATATAAATGAAAGTTGTGTATAAAACCAAATATGCCTCAATGAAAGGATATTGAGATTAAGTCCTTATAAAGATAATTTTTAAAATAAAATAGATCTGTTATATGTATTTACTATAAGTACACATAAAGAAAGAACAAATACAAGATAGAACATAATAATATCATGACATAATTTGAAAGTAGGAGATTAACCCAAAGAATGGAAATTGGGTTAAGAAATTCCCTTACAAAGATCATTTTTTTAAATGAAAAGGATATATTATGTGTATTCACAATATGTACACATAATGAAACTATAAATAAAATATAGGACATAATAATATCATGACATAATTTTTAAAGTAGGAGATTAACCCAAAGAACGGAAATTGGGTTAAGAAGTTCCCTTACCTCGTGTCCAACTTGACTCGACCGTTATTTAACCTCCTGAATAATAAACTAGAGTTAATCTCTACTTGAATAAGAACATTTTTCAAGTTCATTATCCATTTTATATCACTTATTACATTGTTACAAAAATTATGTAGTCATTTATGTTAATAACGGTCGTTTTGTCGATCTTTGGTACTTGAGTCAACAATAAACTTCTCATAATTACAAGTTGTATATGTGGTAGAATATCCATTATAGTGAGAATTATATTCATGATGTATATATCATATATATCATATATATCCAGTATATAAAATCATTTATAATATTACATAACATTTAGAGCTAAGAAATGAAATGCCATGTTCATGGAGACGGTAAGTCGTATGTACGCATGAACGCTACTTTCATTTCTATTTTGTTTTTAATGGAATGAAATCACAATGATATAAAGGTATATTATAATTAAAGTATAATATTATATATAATATCATTTACTCCATACATTATACGTCCCACATATGGCATTAACGATTCAAATCACTTTGAGGGGGCGGTAGTCCGCACTTCCTAAAATGAAATTATCGCGTTTACCCATAATGGAAATCATAAAAGTATGACATATATGAGAAATAAAGAATCATAAGGAAAAAATAAACATAATATATATATCATATATGAAAATAGTGTCATCAAAATGGCCACCATTAGAGGTGTTAAAAGAATATTGAACAGTCATCATTTTGTGAGGCAGTATTTCGCCACCCACAGAAACAGTATGTTCTTTAACCATTAGATGAAGGTGTGTGTAAGTGAAAATAAAATACATATCATAACAACATCCTATTATATTTTATATACTGGTGTTTTTATAAAATAAAGTAATAAAAATATTTTAGGGGGTTGGAGAAGCAAAATAAAACAGAAGAACATAAAAGAAGACATTACCTTAAAATCGGGTAACTCTTTTTGATTTGAGCCAAAGGCTTCCTTGGGAAGAATTATTCCCAAAGTTAGGATTATAGGAGTAAGATAAGGAAGTTGAGAGAGTATTTTGGCAGAGGTTTCTTGAGCCAAAAGGCTTTTATGGTGTGAATAAGGTGGTATTGGTGGGGGCCATTTATAAGAGGAGAGGAGGGGCACTCTTGGAAACTGATGAAATGTTACATTATTATGAGATGATTTTCGGATTTCAAAGTTCCCAAAATTATATATTTCTAAGATAAGGTGATAATTGTTCTAAATATAATCATCCAATAGGTTTTTGACATGTTTAAATCTTATATTTTACATTATCTTTTCATTTTATTTATATCCTTAATTAATGAGGTAATCACTACATCATTATAATGTCATAAAAAATTTAATTTCTTTAATGTATAAATATTATAAAAAAATTATAATGATTTAAGAAATATTTTTATCTTTCTAATGAATATTTATAGTCAAAAATATGACTTGTATAACCCCATTTAAAAATTGTTTTAGTAAAACAACTCATGTTTGTGACATTTTTATTTTAACATTACATAAAAAGTTTTTTAATGTCATATTCCTACCAAAGTGGCTCCATGGGGTCCCCAAGTTGACCCATGGATTGTCTTGGTTGGACATGGCTCATCAAATAGGGGTAGGAGAAGTGTAAAGGTATTTTCATATTTTTATAATATCATTTTTACCTTAAATGTCACTAATTACCTTTAATCGCGATTAATTAAACTTAAAAGTTACTATTCATCAAAAAATTATTTTAATCCCATTGAACCAAATTTTACTTCCTAATGACAACCATGTATGTCGGATTTTTGAAAATCAAATCACAGAAGTGGTAATGTTTCATTTAAACGAAAAATTAGTTTTTTAACTACCACTTAGTGGTTTCACTATTCATAAAAAATTGGTGTTTTTCAGAACAATGCCAAAATTTCACCCTAATCTATAATTGATATTCCGAATTCAAAAATGATTTATATTT
Source organism: Viscum album (assembly GCA_963277665.1). Classification (NCBI taxonomy): domain Eukaryota; kingdom Viridiplantae; phylum Streptophyta; class Magnoliopsida; order Santalales; family Viscaceae; genus Viscum; species Viscum album. Next base: position 746,540,174 of record OY728143.1, read on the forward strand.
TACAAAATTCCAAACATATAAGTTGAATTAATTAATTCTATAATTAATTTCCGCTGTCACAACAAATAGTGTGTTTTTAAGAAACAATATATATCAAAAGATTGACAATTGTTTATGTCCAATTTCAAAGTAAAATTAATTCTAATCACCAACATTGGATAAAATGGTAAAAATATATTCTAATTATACTTTTAAACCACTCAATACTATAATTTATCACTATAAATTATTTTGATTAAAAAATTTGTTTTTAAGTATTTTCTCTATTCATAAAAAATTGGAAGTTCTCAGAAAATTACAAAAAATTCAACATCGGATAATTTCGATATTCCAAATACATAAATGAAGTCCATTTTGAAATATAAAATTTATATAATTTCAAAAAGTGGGTATTACTATTCATAACTACTACTTTGATTGGTCGCGGTGTGTTAGAATCTCGAACATGCGTACTATGCAAGCTATTGCATTATTGAAAGAGAAGCGTATCGTGAAAGATTGGGGTGTTACATTCTCCTCTCCTTCAATAAATTACGTCCTCATAATTTGAAATTTTTCTTCGAAAATAAAAGGTTGAAAATAGAAAATACCTTTGTGGAAAACCCACATCAGAAATAGGGTTAATAAAAATATAACATTAAAAGAAAGAAAGAGAAGTACAAAGGTCACTCGAGATAGACCATACTAGGATTCTATGAAAATATGGATATAGAGGAGAAACAAACCATCATGGTCTGATGGAGAGTTATAGAAAACAGGATTAGGAGAAATTTAACAACAAGAAAATCACAAACTTGTGATTGGTTAAACGGTCATTGAATCCCGAGTTGGAAAAGTTAACCGACAACGTTTTTGTTTTAAGTTACCTTTCATAAAGTTGAGGAATTTTTTAAGAGATTTACTAACAACGTAAGGAAATATACTTACTTGTCATGCAGGCTTTCATTCTTTAATAAATTTTTACCAATAACCCATCTTTCACTCAAAATGGTAACAGAACTCAAAAATATTCTATTTATCCTAATTGTATAAGGTTACAAATATTACCACATACCATTTAGATTAGGAAAACTATTTTGTAATAACCAGGGACTTCCTCTAGGCTAGTGGTAGGTAATAAAGGCCTCTCGCACTATGGTTGTGAGTTCGATTCCTACAGCTTTGTCCAACGCGATGGGTTATCCCCCAACCTGCAGGTTGTCCTTTTCCTAAAACTATAGTATTATAATATTCCAAAAATAATCTTCAGAAATGTTTTCACCTTAAACAATACTATAAAAAGATCAACTTAATCCATTCCAACCATTATAGTTCTCCTAAATACCTTTATCCAGAATTTCTCTAAAAGGTCTCTAAATTCCAAAATCAACTGTAACATTAGATTCCCCAAACAAATTAAAGTTTCTCTTATTGTCACATACTAAAAATATGATTACCTTCATCATATTAAAACCTTAATGAAACAACAAGTACTGCAGTACAATCCTTATATATATCACATTATTCTTATAACCATAATATAATCCTTGAGTCCAAAATCACCAATATATTAATTATTCCACTTCAACTGTAGTAACAGCATAAGATTGTCCTTGATCCCTTGGCTTATTCTGAGGTAAGTTTCTCTGATGCTTAGGAAATTCATTTCCATAATGCCCCATTTCTCTACAATTATAGCATTCAACATTGATAGCCTCTTTCATTCCCTTGCAATCACGAGCCTGGTGACCTTTTTCTCCACATTTATAACAAACTCCCATTCCTTTTAGTCAAGAACCGAGGTGATTCTTCCCACAATTATCACATAATTCAAAATCCTTCTTTCCCTTTTTCCCTTTATCTGTCTCTTGTTCCACCGTTCTCTTCTTCTCTTGTTTTACTTTGTTGTCACAAGACTTAGATAATTCCCTTTCAATCTTGATAGCACACGAGACAATATCTTCGTATTATGAGAAGGATTGTGATACTAAAGATCGATATAGAAATGGTTTTAACCCATAAAAGAAACAATCAATATTACTTCTTTGCTTACGTATATAATATGCTGCATACCTCGCTAACCTTGTAAAGTTGGCCTCATATTTTGCGACATTCTCATCCTCCTTTTATCTCAAGCTCAAAAATTTCCTTTCCAAATCTGATCGATGGTCACAAGGAAAGTATTTTTCTAAGAAAAGATCTTTGAACTCTCTCCATTACATACTTGATACTTATTCATCTTCCTTTGTATTTTGAATCAATGACCACCATTGAGCATCATCTCCAGTGAGGAAGTAAACTTCCATGATAACCTTTTCCCTTTCACTACTCCCTAAGGCATGGAATATTTTCTCTGAGGAATTTATCCATTGCTCAGCTAATAAGGAATTTTTAATTCCATTGAATGTTGGTGGTTGTTTCCTCATGAAGAGGTCTAACATTGATCCTCCATGTTGCGGATCAGGGTGCTCCATACGAGTAAGGTTATTATTCATAGCCTGAGTGAGTTGTCCCAGTATGTTAATAAGTTGATCAGAACTAGTTGTATCTCCAGATCCACAATAATTATCTTGAGCAGGAGGGCAATCCCTACATAGAGTGCGTGCATTGATATGGTTTCCATTCCTTCCAATAGGCGCCATTTCTAAACAATGGCATAAACTAGATTAGTTCATGAATCAAAATACATAATTCCATACTTGTAAAATACTTAACATAAATTGAACTATTTATGGATATAATCCATAATCATAAAAATGTTTTCTTTGAGGAAGTATATACTCATAACCCTTCATAGTGGTTTGTAAAGAAAATGAGAATTATCCTAAGCATATACCCCGGGAGTGTCGTAACCAAAAGTGCAGCAAGGCCCATTGTCGTGCACCAGTTCCCATTTGAGTCTAGCTCAAAGAGGTGTTTTTACGTTTTATCCCTAAGTACATCTATGCCAGAGCCGCCTCTACCTGCTCATATCCAGACAGGGATGTATTTCTCGGAAAAATCACAAAATATCTATAATACCAAAATACTAGGAAGTTATTCAATACTAATCCTCAAAGTCTATCTTAGGGCTATGTTCTCTAATCAGAGTTTATCTAAATCTAGATTCCAAGGATAGTACTAAACTGCCTCTGATACCAACTATAATGCCCCGACCCCAGTTACCCAGAGTTGGTGCATTATTGCGTAACATTGGCATGATCACAAAAGATCAAGTCTCAAAAGACCAATTAGTTTAGTTGTCTTAGAAACACTAGATACATTCATAAGTCTTACATTACATCATAAAGTGAAAAATCACAATAACATAGTCTCCATTTTCCACACTCATGTCCCCTTCAGACTATCCCTACAGGTCATTCCTAAAATAGTTCTTCACATCCTGGAAAAATTAAAAGATTGAAAGGGGTGAGCTCAGATGCTCAGTAAGGATAACAATATTGTGGAAGCTTTCATAAATAAACATAAAAATTTATGGCAATGTATAACTAAAACAAAAGTCTTTTAAACTTGAACTTTAGCATAATATGGAAAAAGTAAAATGAAATAATTCCATTTAATTATTCACATGGATATTCTAATAGTCGAATAATCTCATGCAATATCAATAACCACTTTCATAATGATGGAATGCATAATTCCAGACTATCATAACCATGTAGCCAAGGCCTCGTGCCAAGAACACAAATAAGATTTTGTCAAGGCCTCGTGCCAAGACACTAGTTTGTCTCATGAGACCTACCGATGCATCGAGGAGCTATATCGGGCTCCACCCATCACTTATTAAGTCCAATTCATTCCTCATATGAACAGGTTTAAACATATCATAAACCATAACATAATTGTATCACATAAAACATCCATAAAGGAAATATAATATTTCCACACTTCAATCACAAGATATCAATAAAACACATTGATATAATAAAAACTTTATCAAAACCATTTTCAATACCAAAATAAAATAAAAGTAAAACATGGTATTTATTTTTCTTTTTTAAAAAAGGTTATGGCTAATAGAGGAAGCCGAAACTCGAATAATAGTCACGGAGGTAGAGATGTGGTTGTCACCGCATACGTAATATAAATGAAAGTTGTGTATAAAACCAAATATGCCTCAATGAAAGGAGATTGAGACGAAGTCCTTACAAAGATCATTTTTAAAATAAAATAGATCTATTATGTGTATTTACGATAATTACACATAAAGAAAGTACAAATACAAGATAGGACATAATAATATCATGACATAATTTGAATGTAGGAGATTAACCCAAAGAATGGAAATTGGGTTAAGAAATTCCCTTACAAAGATCATTTTTTTAAATGAAGAAGATATATTATGTGTATTAACAATATGTACTCATAAAGAAACTATAAATACAAGATAGTACAAAATAATATCATGACATAATTTTGAAAGTAGGAGATTAACCCAAAGAACAGAAATTGGGTTAAGAAGATCCCTTACCTCGTGTCTGACTTGACTCGACCGTTCATTAACCTCCTGAATAATAAACTAGAGTTAATATATACTTGAATAAGAACATTTTTCAAGTTCATTATACATTTTATATCACTTATTACAATGTTAAAAAAATTATGTAGTCATTTAAGTTAATAACGGTCGTTTTGTCGATCTTTGGTACTTGAGTCAACAATAAACTTCTCATAATTACAAGCTGTTTATGTGGTAGAATATCCATTATATCCAGAATTATATTCATGATTTAGATATCATATATATCAATTATATACATTCATTTATAATAGTACATGACATTTAGAGCTAAGAAATGAAATGCACCGTTCATGGAGACGGTAAGCCGTACGTACACATGAATGCTACTTTCATTTATGTTTTGTTTTTAATGGAATGAAATCACAATGATATAAAGTTATATTATAATTCTGGTATAATATCATATATAATATCATTTAATCCATACTTTATACATCCCGCAGATGGCATTAACGATTCAAATCACTTTGAGGGGGTGGTAGTCTGCACTTCCTAAAATGAAATTATCGCGTTTACCCATAATGGAAATCATAAAGGTATTCCATAAATGAGAAATAAAGAAGCATAAGGAAAACATAAACATAATATATATATCATATATGAAAATATTTCCATCAAAATTTCCACCATTAGAGGTGTTAAAATAATATTGACCAATCATCATTTCGTGAGGCAGTATTTCGCCACCCACAGAAACAGTATGTTATTTAACCATTAAACAAAGGTGTGTGTAAGTGTAAATCAAATACATATCATAAAAACATCCTAATATATTTTAGATACTGGTTTTGTTATAAAATAAAGGAGTAAAAAGAGTTTAGGGGGTTGGAGAAGCAAAATAAAACAAAAGAACATAAAAGAAGACATTACCTTAAAATCAGGTGACTCATTTTGATTTGAGCCAAAGGCTTACTTGGGAAGACTTATGCCCAAAGTAAGGCTTCTAGGATTAATATAGGGAAGTTGATAGAGTATTTGGGCAGAGTTTGGCCGATCCAAAAGGCTTTGATGGTGTGAATAAGGTGGTAGTGGTGGGGGGCCTTTTATTAGAGGAGAGGAGGGGCACTCTTGGAAACTCATGAAATGTTACATTATTATGAGATGATTTTAGGATTTCAAAGGTCCCACAATTATATATTTCGAATATAATGTGATAAGGGTTCGAAATATACTCATAAAATAAGTTTTTGACAAGTTTAGGTCTTAGATGTTACATTATCTTTTCATTTTATTTAAATCATTAATTAATGAGGTAATCACTGCATCCTTATGGTGTCATAAAAAAATTTAATTTATTTAATGTATAAAAATTATAAAAAAATCATCATGATGTCGGAAATCATTTTATATTTATAATGAATATTTATAGTAAAAAATATGACTTGTATAACCCCATTTAAAAATTGTTTTAGTAAAACAACTCATGTTTGTGATATTTTTATTTTAACATTAAATAAAAAGTTTTTTAATGTCATTTTCCTACCATAGTGGCTCCATGGGGTCCCCAAGTTGACGCATGGATTTTATTGGTCGGCCATGAATAATCCAATAGTGTTAGGACAATTTTAAAGCTATTTTCATATTTTTATAATATCATTTTTACCATAAATTTCACTAATTACCTTTAATCGCGATTAATTAAACATAAAAGTTACTATTCACCAAAAAATTATTTTAATCCCATTGACCCACATTTTACATCCTAATGACAACCATGTATGTTGGATTTTTGAAAATCAAATCACAAAAGTGGTAATGTTTCATTGAAATGAAAAATCAGTTTTTTAACTACCACTTAGTGGTTTCACTATTCATCTAAAATTTAAGTTTTTCAGAACAATTCCAAAATTTCACCCTAAGCTATAATTGATATTCCGAATTCAAAAATGATGTCTATTTTACAAAATTCCAAACATATAAGTTCCATTAATTAATTTTATAATTAATTCCCGTTGTCACAACAAATAGCGTGTTTTTAAAAAACAATATATATCAAAAGATTGACAATTATTTATGTCCAATTTCAAAGTGAAATTAATTCAAATGACCAACATTGGATAAAATGGTAAAAATATATTATAATTATAATTTAAAACCACTCAATAGTATAATTTATCACTATAAATTATTTTGATTAAAATAGTTGTTTTTAAGTATTTTCTCTATTCCTAGAAAATTGGAAGTTCTCAAAAAATTACAAAAAAATAAACTTAGGATAATTTTGATATTCCGAATACAAAAATGAAGTCCATTTTGAAATATAAAATTTATATAATTTCAAAAATTGGGTATTACTATTCATAACTGCTACTTTGATTGGTCGTGTTGTGTTAGAATCTCTAACTTGCGTACAATGCAAGTTATTGCATTATTGAAAGAGAAGTGTATCGTGAAAGCTTGGGGTGTTACAAAGTACATACAAGATCCACAATACGTACTGAGGTTGGAAGCTGTAAAACCGGAACATAGACTTTTATATGAAGAAATAACTATAGAAATATTTAAATTAATATATAAGTTCTTGATGAATAAGACCACTTATCGATTCAAATTTCTCTGGAAAAAAATAATTTTGATGAGGCTACATGGGAACCATAGTATTTTATGCGAGAAAAGTACCATCACCATGTAATAAAATTTTGAGGAACAAATTATTTTTTAGGTGGCTAAAATGTAACGATCCAAATTTTTATTCCTTAAATAAGTACTATGTTTGATAAGTTTATCTACATGAAAAATTGGAATAAAATAAATATAGACCATTTTAAACTATCCATATAACTGGTAGGTATAAACAACAGAAATTACATTAAGATATATATATATATATAAAGAACAAAATAAAATAAAGTCCACTTTAAATATCAACTCAATTAGTAAAGCTAATAAAAAAATTATAAAATTATAAAATTTATTTATTTTTAATTATGATATATTTTGATATCAATATATTATTAACACAATATAAATTACTAATTTATATGAAAAACAATTGTAAATATATCCAAATTCATTTTTCTAAAAAATATTTTTTGTTATATTTTTAATTAAAAAATTATAATTTTTAGGATGTGATTTTTAAACAAGTAACTCTAGTTTGGGATTTATCATGGAAATATTAACTTAAAATTAATTTTCTTATTCCTAAAAAACGATTGATTTTTCGGTGAATTATGAAAAATATTATTTTTAAAAATAACATGAATTTTATGAAATTATTATTATATAACTTAAAATTGTAAATTTTTAAAAACATTTTATAAGTCAAAATATTTATTTTATAAGTGAATTTATAATTTAAATAAATAATTTAATTTACAAGTTCATATTAGAAATTTTAGAAGATAATCATTATTTTTTTTAGTTTTTAATAAATTATAAATTATTTAAAAAAATTAATTTTCATCACTATTAAAAATTAAAAAAATGTATATAAATTGTTTACTCATTAGGTATAAATTTTATAATAATTACCAGTTTTTATCATAAAAGGAAGAATTACCTAGGTAAAAACTTGTTACCATGGTAAAAACCAAAAATGGTAAAAATGAGTAATGTAAGAGGTAAAGGGATTAACATATTAAAAATAAGTTTTAATTGAGTTTATGAGGTTTTTATAGACAAAATAACTTCAATTATCCATTGTTTCTCAATTTTTGAGCTACATTAATTTTGGTTTACTTTCCGTTATTGAAAATTTTTTGGTAGTTACAAAAATTCCATCCCTTTTCACTTATTAAAGGACCATTATTCCCATTACTTCCCATCACCCCAAAACCCCCTATGTTCGGCCCAAAATATACCCAAGCCTCTCATAAACACATATATCCACCTTAAATAGGTTTTTTTATTCTCAAAATACTATCCTTTAATGGTTTTACCCCCTTCACATAGGATATAATCTTAGTAATGGGGTAAAATTTTCTAATCGTTCCACCCTCTATTCATATTTCATTATGTATATTTATTATTCCCCATATATAATTCCACCATATTATACTAATAAAATAAGTATAATTTTTATACTTTTATTTTATTATGATGATATTAAAAACATTTACAAGTTTTCCTATTTCTATTAAAAAATGAAATAGTCATTTGTGAATTGCGTGGACTACCATCTCCATGACGTAACATCTTTCATTTTCTTTCATGTACTAACTTGGATGGTTAAAAGGATGAATTAACTAAATATTTATTATATATATATATATATCATATTTAACTTCTTAAAATGATAAAACATGTTAATTATTTCTTCTTCTTTTAGAAAAATTAAATCATCATCAATGCATATGTGAGGACCACCACCACCATGGAACGATGCATTCCCATTTTCACTACCACCATCATAGTAGTATTATTTTTATATTTTATGATTATATATGATATATATAAGTAATATATATCATTTATATAGTTATTTTTGGATAACATGAAAACTAATTATCGTTATAAGGTAGTCCATCAATATCGGTAAATAACCCAAAACTAGTACATCGTAATTTGTTTCTTCACGAAACGCAACTAAGACTCTCATGTAATGAAATAATAGATTTATAAATATTTATAAAAATAATTATTGTAACTTTAATGGATTTTAAATTATTATATTTAGTATAAAAAATAAAATTGGTACCGCTTTTATAAACCCGGTTCAAAATGGCGTGGGTTATTAACACCTGATTTTGAAAATAGATTGAACAATATAATACATAAAAAGAATTATTACTAATGAAGTGTGGATATAGAAACATATATTAATAAGTTTCTGAAATAGGTAATTATGTTTTTTATTATTATGATATAGTTTGTTAAATTACTTCTATGGAAATTCAAGGGTAAGTGTAAGGGACTTGGTAACTCAAACTTCTTCCTTTACATTATATGATTTCTTCTTGTTTTTCATTCCCCTGTGTTAACTATATCCTCCATTATAAATGATGTTATCTGTTAATTTCTATTTTAATAGTATTGATCTTAATCCATTTTTATGAAAGGTATTATTTTCTTTTATTTTATTAAAAAAATGTGAAGGTGGCATTTTGAAAAAATACACATAACTATGACCTTTACAAAGATGGTTACAAATATTTTTCAAAAAATGATTTTCTTGATTTTTTTTCATTATTTTCAATTTATTTATCTCTAATGGATTTATTTTTCATATTCCACCTTGAATTTTATTTTATTATCTATCATTTTTTTGTATCAAAAAATTTCATTCATGATGTTATTTTATACCGTTTAAATGTTTTATGAACCCCATTTTATTTCCAAGGGTTCTTTATGAAAAGTTAATGATTTCCATTTGGATTATTCATTAAATACATTTTATTTACATGGTTTATTTATAAAAATTAAACTATTTCCATTTGGTTGTTTTTTGAAATCCATTTTACTTTAATGGCATCTATATGAAAAGTGAATGATTTCTATTCAAATGTTTAAGATACCCATTCTTTATCCTTAGATTCTTTAATATATGATTATTATTATTATTATAAATAGAACTCCTATATATATATTATGATGTTTGAGATCTTATATCACCCTCCAATGGATTATTTTAAGTTAATATCTCTTGATAGCGTAATATATAGATATAATTAGTTTGTTTGAAAAGGAATGGTCATGATTGGTTTGTTCACATTTTTGGGTGTGGACAAAATGAGTTTGTTCACATATTCATGGTAATAATGGGTTTTATCAAACATTTTTTTCTATGCTTATGATTTCTCTATATTTCCATGTTGTTTAAGTTATTCCAAATTATCAATATGAATTCCATTTCCATGAAATTGCATGTTTTCATGATTACACCATATTTTTAAACTATCCCACACTTTTATATCATGTTCACATGTTTTATGATTATTGATATGTATTTTGAATGATGTAATAACTTTTATGATTCCATAATGATGTTATTATTATCTTTTGTTACTCTAACATATTTATAATTATAATATAGTGTATTAGGATATTTTATTAAGATATTTTTGTTTTTAAAATGTTATAATTCATGTTTATGATCTGATTCATTATGATATGTTTTCCCTTATGGAGCTCTTGAGCTCACCCCTTTCTTTTGTTTTATATCCCTAGTTTATGAATATAACTATATCATATGAGATATCTGTAAAAATAACTATAGGATCATGATTATAGAGAAAATTTTGCAAGTGTTTCAAAATAAGAGGTTTATCTACATAATATCTGAGATAATAAACCTTTTGGTTTTTGGGTTGTGAAAATGTTTATGAGATGTATTATCAAAATTTGGAAATTATTGTACTATTATATTATGTTTATCTTGGGTCATTTTGGATTGTGATTAGGTTTAATACCATATGTTATTAATCTCCCCACACTATTAGAAAAGATCTTAGAGTAGGGTTTTGAAGTTCTCTCAATTTCATGTCATTATCATTGATTCTAAGGTTGTTTGGGACTTCCTATTTCTAGATATATACATCTTAAACCTAATCTTGGGAATGGATTAGATTATGAAAATCAAGGATCGAATTGACTACTACCACCAGAAAGTTTCATTTCACTCTCCTATTGGAAACACTCATGTTTTTTAGGGTGATTAGGATTCTAGGTCATGTAGAGAATGTGTAATTGCCTTGTGGTAGGGTCTCTTTCATGTTATTTCTCTAAACTACTTCTCAATGTCATGAGGGATCAAGTGACCAGCTTTTTTTAGTGGTGGATAGGTACCTCGAGGTCTTCCCTGGTGATTTTTATTTGTTTTTTCTCAATGGGAAGTAGATTTAACTATTGATATACTCCTAGAGATGGTCCCCATATGCTTTCCATATTATATGATATCACCTAAAAATTAAAGGAGTTAAAGGTATAATTTTAAGACCTTGAGATTCAACCTTTCATATACTCGAGTGTGTCATTGTGGTCATCTCTAGTGATTTTTTCAAAGAAGGCTAATGAAAACCATCATATATTAATTGAGTACCAAAAACTAAATGTTGTGGCAATAAAAAATATGTATACATTTCATTGGATTAATGATTTATTTAATCATATTTGTGTTGATATATGGTCTTGAAAGATCAACCTCTCGTTGGTGTACCATCAATTGAGAGTGGGGGAAGCATATATTGCCAAGACCTCCTTTTGGAACCAATATGAGTATTTTTAGTACCTAGTTATGTAATTAAGTATCACTAATTCCAATATAGTATTTATGGACTTGATGAATTGAATTTATAATCAGTGTATCAACTCCTTATTTGTGGTATTCATTGATTATATGATGATTTACTCCAAGATAAATAAGAATAATGAGGGCTATTTTGAGATTTTTGGGGAACTTTAAGGGGCCATTGTCTCTATGTAAAGTAATCCAAATGCCATATTTTCATCCATGATCTAAGATTCCTAGGTCACATGGTATCTAAAGAAGTAATTTTGGTGGATCCTAAACATATCAATGTTGTGATACCTTGGGGGATACCTATGAACTTTGAGATTTTGAGTTTCTTAGACTTAGTGGGATATTAAAGGAATTTCTTATAGTACATTTCCAAGAGAGAATCTCCTTTTATAGTTATAACCTAGAATGGTATAAAATTTTAATGGGGTGGGAAATTCCATGAGTCTTTTGAGGAGTTTAAGGTGAGGTTAACTTTGGCTCCTATATAGATCCTCTTGGATCCGGGAATGAGTTGTGTTGTGTATTATGATTCCTTGGGTATAGGGTTGTAGAATTTGTTGATATAATGAGACCATGTGGTGCCTATGGATCTTTCCAATAATTCCCTTATAAAAAAACCCCACTCATGATCTTGAATTAAGGGCATTAATTTATTATTTAAAATCATGGAACCACCACTACCTTAGGTAAAAGTTCATGGTGTATTCAAATCATAAAATTTTGAATTATATACTTACCCTAGGGGATATGAATATCAGATAGATTAAGTTGGTAGAGTACCTTCAGACCTTTGATTTTGACTTATCACAAACTCTTATAAAGGTAAACACAGTGGTGGGCATGTTGGGAAAAAATTGACTCAAGTAGTTTGACCACTACAGGAAAATTGACTGTTCGCGGTGGTTATTTTTGGGTATGGAAACGGTTTTAACCGCCGCTATATGATTCTGCGGCGGTTTCTGAAAATCACCTCTATATTTTGTGTTGGGACACTATTTCTAGTGGTTAAAGACATTTAACTGCAGTTTATAGGAACCGTCGTAGTTTGCATAGTTCGCGGTAATTATGATGTTTTTAGCGGCGGTTTTCCCGGGGCAGGGACTCACTTTTTTCACAGCGGTTAAAACTGCCTCTAAAAAAATTCAGTCACTAGCTGGTAAAGTCTCCGCTACAAAAATCATAACTGTCACAAACTGCGTGCATAATATAGGCATTTTTAGCTGCATTTATAACTGCCACTAATTATAATACCGTAGCGGCGGTTATAACCACCGCTAATAAAAAATGATGACTTTTAGCTGCGGTTAAAACCGCCGCTAAGTATTCCTGTTACATTTAGTGGTGGTTAAAACCAACACTAATAGAAAAATACAGACATTTAGCAGCGGTTTTAACCATCGTGAATTATTATGGTTGCGGTTAGCGGTGGTTAAAACCACCACTAAAAACAGATTTACAAAAAAAATATTTGTTTCTACATCTTCTATACCAGTGCCCTAAAAAACCATTCCAATAATACCAAAAGACCAATAGAATGCATACTATAGTCAATATGAAAATAGATTCTTAACTAAGCACAACCAAGGGAATTTTGATTCATATTTAATAAAAACATGACAAGTGGTGTGAGAAATATCTTTTTATAAAATGTCAAACTTCTTTTTGTGGCCTATAAATCTCTTCAACATTATCCACAAGATAAAAATTACCCATATAATGAGTTTGATCATTTTTTCATATATGCATGTGCTTAAGCATTGAATATGAAATCATTTGGAGATATTTTCATGATCATTTTTATCATAATAGTATGAGAAATATCTTTTCTTATAAGTACATGAATCTCAAATAGAGGTGGTGGGTAGAGTAACTTCAGAAATTCTAGAGCTTCTTTCTCCCACATGACTTCCCAGAGATAAAAAAGTCATATAGTGAGGATAATTGTAACATCCTGGTTACTATTTTTATATTTTCTTAATGTTTGAGAGTTGTTAATTCAGTTTCAGGGAAATTTTAAGGCAATCACTATTCTTTTCTAAGGATTGAACTACAGAGGAGATCATTTTCACCATAAAAAGTTCCACTAAGGTGTGGATAGTTTGGTTGTGGTGTGTGTGGGGGGTGCATAGAGATTATTTTGGTGATACATCCATTTTTTTCATGGCTACATTGTGGAGAAGGGTCATAGCATGGACCTTGGAGTTATATGGTGTGGATTGGTAGGCTACGACAGAAGGGGTCATGGGAGTGTTTGGGTTATTCTACCATTTTGGTCATGGCTTAGGAATTGTCACCTTGGTTGTGTTATGGTGTCTGAGGGTGGGTTTTTTTGGGGGGGGCAGGGGGTTGGGGGTTTTATAAAATTTGGGGTAGTGGAATCACATATTTTGATTGTGTCATAAGACCCCCTTCCTAGTTGTTCTCTCCGAAATAAATCTCTATAATATATCATGGCCCCTTCTATTATTTTATCAGATCTTCATAACAGATATAACTATAATTCTCATTGGATGCCTTGACTAGCCTCATTATGGAAAGGTCCTTCCCATTATTCCATAGACCCATCCCTCTTCACTGATTCTTTGGAATTGTTTATGGGGATGCACCAAGGTCTTATGTTTTCTAGGCCACCTATATATTCTAAAATACCCTCAATCCCCCACATTCTTCCATCTCTTCTATCAGTTCTTAGATGACCCAAGTATATCCCTAAGAGGAATTCTTGTCCCTTTTCATTAGATTTTATCCTCGATCTTGGGAGAACAACCCTTAACAGTTTTCAGTGAGTTTCCCTCTTCCCATATCCTAATTTTCCCATATTCTTCACTATGGTAAAGTTTTTGGAAATAGAATGGTTGGTTCTGTTAATGCTTTTGTAGGGGACTGATGTAGGTTGTTATGTCCTAAATATGAAATTGGCTTCATGATTCCTCACACAATAAATTCAACATCAATTTCCTTCATTTAGTATTCATAGAGTTTTGGAATGGAATGTTGGTTACAATTCCTCTCATAATATCTAAAAAAATTAATAATCTCCCTAGAATCTTTGAAATTCCTTTTATATATTCACATTATAGGACCGAAATCCCCATAACCAGTCTATAATGATTTAAAGTGGGATGTTCACCTAGGGCTGGCAAACCTAATAAATTTAGGAAAAATGAATCATAAAAAATGAATCATCACAATAAGTAATCGACATATATGGTGCATACCACACTCAAGAAATCAAGACATAAAAGGAAAATCAAAAATCAATGAAATACATAAAAGGAAACATGACAAATAAAGAAAATGTTAGGTCATGAAAATTTTGTGTGGAAACTATGTGCCACACATGATACATATACAAACCAATGATGAACACATATCATCATCCTCTCCACCTCCAACATATCAACAATACAAATAATCAATGTCTTATGATGAACACATATCGCCACCCTCTCCACCTTCATCTCCACTTCTTACTACCACCTGTAAGAACATTATATTGAAAATTAAATAGTGTTGCATATTTATATTTAAACTTAAAACCAATAAAAGTTTCCATACTAAATGATTTTTAATATTTTTGATTTACCTACTCACCACTAGTCGATACAGTACCACCGGGGGCATATCCGCTCATCTGTTGACGTATATCAGTCAATGATTTCTATAAAGCGGATATCTAATCCCCCTGCTCGTGAATAGTCTTTTAAAAAGAAACAATCTCTCTCTGAGCATCTCTAGGTATGGACTGACTACAACCAAGAGTAGATTCAGCTCCAATCCCTGGTGTCCTACCAAAAACCGCATATGGTATGGGTCCCAAACCCATCCCACACACTCTACCAGGATTCTCTTTCCCAAGGACTTTAGCAACCGGGTCATCCTGGGAGACTGAGTAGGACTTCCCAGGATTGGCATCCCATAGTTCTTTAATTTTTACCTATAAATAAAATCTCAATATATATTAACATTGTAAAAACTGATAATAAGTTATTAAAATGAAAAGATGAGTTCATACCCCAACTTCTTTGGCAGGCTCATTAACAAAACATTCATCAAATTTTTTGTGAACATCCAACCACACTTCAGTTTGGGGTGCTTCATGCCCTAAAATCTGTGACTGTATTAAACAAAGATAAATCAACAATTAAATATATTAAATAGATAATATTGTCTTATAAATATTTGAACTAATGAAAATATTACCAGAGTCGATCAGCTTCTAGAAAATCTTTTTGACCCCGCAGTGTGAGGGATGACTTCCTTAGCCCAGTTTGATGCATTATTTCTTGAGAGATCCTAAAATAAATAAAATTTAATTTAATAGTAATGTATTCAATGTCATATCCTCTTCATATACATGTATAAATGTAAAATGAGGTTAATATAATAATATATATCTAAATACCATCTGTTTCTCATCACGATGCCTTTCAATAAAAACCTTCCACTAATCTTTGGGTACCCCATTGGGTAGCTTCTCATAAATTTGTTGGATGGTCAATGAAGTATCGTTGACATTTACCCAAAATCTCCATTTGAAGTATTTCCATTTTTTACCAAGATTTTTCAATGTCCACTTTCGTGCTATCACATCAGCAACTATAAACTGGAAAAACATATGTATATAGAAATTCATTTTGAACATATTAATAACATGAAATTCAATTACACCATAATGTATTAAAATTACCTTTATTTGTGAACCAAAAACTTCATTTTCCAACTTGGAGGCTTATGTCTCCAATCATCATAATAAATAGGAAGGGAAATGGGCTCCGTTGCCAGTTGTCCTAGAATTTGGCCAAGTAATCTCATGGCGTCATCTGTAGGGACCCCATATGAATCAAATGGGACTACTATCTTCTCTCCATTCATATTCCACAAATCTAAAATTTTTATATTTTTCTCAACAGTTGCATTTTTTCATCTTTAATGAACAAATAGTTAGTATAAAAAAGTGAAATAAATTTATTTATATTAAAATTTGTACATATAACAGTGACCCTCCAGTATGTCTGTGATAAACTAGAAGTGACATGCCACTGCCCGACTGATGATGCTGATGAAGGGGGAGTCGATGAATCGGATTCTAAAGTGATGCTCACAGAGGGTGTGAGAGATGGTGCGGGGGGAGATGGTGTAGGGGGGCAGGCAGCTGGTGGCTCAGATGTCGTAGGGAGGGAGACAGATAGATCATCATCTTTCACAGTAGTGGATGAAATAGTGTATTGATTCCTCCTTGGCATTACTGTCATTTAATCAAATAAAATTAAGTTTAGAACATATATTTCAAAAAAATATTTATAAAAAAAAATTAAAAATTGATAATAGATGCTCAGTACTAACAAACAAAATATATATAACAATGATAATGAATGACTTCACAAATGAAATAAGTGGTTACTGAATGAATAAATAACTATACATACAATCATTTTCCCCTTTAATCATATATGTCTCTTACTCCATTACTTCATCCACATCATTCAACTTTTCTAGACTAATATTTTCAATATCATGATGGACAAATAATTCTTCTTCTTGTTGTTGATGAGATTCAATTTCAGAGGTCAAATCTTCCACTTCATCACCCATATCATACAAATCTATTTGTATTACGTGAGCAACTACACTCTACCCTTCATCCAAAACATCATTCACATAATATACCATTTTTTATTGCGATGATAAGATATATGGATCATGTAGTTCAAGATCACCAATATCCATCAAGTGAGAGAAGTTTAGAGAAGTAAATTGCAAGGAATCTCTTTTAACACCTCTGATAATATCGACCCAATTACATTTGAATAAAATAACTGAAGAATGTCTTTGGTAGATTAATTCAATAATATTAGTCATCTTTCCATAGTATTCCACTTCAGAAAATGTAAATATACCACTATTTTGTGTTTTCAAAACCTCTTCTCGATTGACTATACGAAATCTAAATCCATTCACATTGTAAGTATCAAACTTTCTAACATGTTTTAAAGGACCTCGAGCAAGAAACATCAAATCTTCTGACACATCTGCTCAAGTATTAGTATTCATGATCTGAAAAAAGAAATATACTTTATTAGATTTAAAAAATATATGTTTCAAACTAATATTCATATTTATTACAATATTTATGAACATACACATCGTGCAAACCATTCTACAAGATCTTTATTAACAGCTTTTGTTATATCTTTCTCATTTCGTGTTCGACTTCTCATTCATCTCTTTTTTTGTATCTTGAATTCTTCAATAAATGGATCTACAATTTCACTATTCAACATCACATATGTATGTGCCTGTATTAATTCCAATTCTATCAGTGTCACATTTGAGGTCCTCCCAACTGACCAGCCAATAGAAGAAAATATTTTTGATTTATGAGGTATTTGATATTAAGTAGATGTGTCGTAAAAATGTTCAACTTGATTAAATATTGTCTCAATATCATCCAAGTATATAGAACAAAAGGTAAGACACTCCTCATCCAAATATCCTTCAGTAATAGAGCCTTCTGGTTGAGCTTTATTTCTCACGTATTATTTCAAATGCCCAAGATATATGTGAAATAAAATAAACAAAATTATGCATTTAATTAAGTTCCATAAAATTACTTAACTGAAAACATATAAATAAATTACCTCTCAATTGGATACATCCATCGATAATGAACGGGGCCTCCTAATTTAGCTTCCTCAACCAAATGTATAGTTAAATGAATCATTACAGTAAAAAACGACTGAGGAAAGATCATCTCCATTGCACAAAGGGTCAATAAAAACCTCTCCTGGAAGTTTTCAAGATGAAATGCATATAGAGATTTCTCACATAGTTTTCTAAAAAATGGGCAGAATTGGAGTACAACATCAGTAAAGTTTTCAGGTAATAATGTACGCAATGCCAATGGTAGTAACTATTGTAATAAAATATGTGAATCATGACTTTTCAATCCAGGTAACATACAATTATTCAACTTAACACACCTCGATATGTTACTTGAATACCCATCAGATACCTTAACATTCTTTAAAATTATAAGGAATGTATCTTTATCTCTATTTTTTATTGCAAAAATTGTCGGAGGATACTTTTCATTCTCATCTGGCCATAGATCACGTTTTATGTTCATTACTTGTAACTATTTGCGAGTATTAAGATGATTCTTCAACATTCCATGCTCATTAAGAAATGTAAAAATAAAATTATCATAGATATTTTTATCAATATGCATCACATCAAGATTATTCTATAACAAATTAAATTCCCAATACGGAAGTTTGAAGAACATACTTTTTTTCTTCCATTGTTGCATTCCGATTTCTCTTCACGTTGCACTTTGAACCCATTTCCTGCTATCATTCAAATGACAAACCTTCCCAAATTATGTTTCAATATTTCCAAGTTGTATCAATATTTCATAACCATTTAACAACTTTGGAGGTGGTCTACGATCAATGAAACTGTTAAATTCTGATTTGTTCAACCAAAATCTATGAGATACATCAAGAAATATTTGATGGTAAAAGAAGGACCATTTTCTACTATGAGGTATCCATTTGGGCTCAAAATCAAAGTTACAAATAGGAAAATCCAAACCCATGTAAGTTTTCTAACCAGATAAATTCCCAAGCCCAGGGAAATCACTAATTGTCCACATAAAAGCAGCATGAATTTTGAACATTGTCTTAGAAGAAGCATCAAATGTGTCAACGTCGTTGCTTCACAACTCTTGTAATTCTTCAATTAAAGGCTGCAAGTATACATCAATATCATTTACAAGAATTTGTTTTCTAGTAATAATCATTGAAATGATAAAATATTTTTGTTGCAAACACATCCACAGAGGCAGATTGTAAGGGATCAAAACAACTGGCCAAATGCTATAACTGGTACTCAAAGTCCCAAATGGGTTGAATCCATCTGTTTCTAATCCCAATCAAACATTCCCAGGATTAGCTGAGAAATATAGATTTTATGAATCAAATTTCTTCCACAATTTTGAATCTCATGGATGAATCATTAACCCATCATTTTTATTATCTATAGAATTCCACTTCATGTGTTCGGCGGTTTTTGATGACATGAATAATCTTTACGCTTGAGGCTTTAAAGGAAAGTAATGCAAAACCTTTGCAGGTTTTTTCCTTTTATTCTTCTTCATGGAAGTATGTTGATTTAGACTTCCAACATCACCCATTGATTTCCATCTAGAAGAAGAAAATTTTTTACAATCCTGTCTACTTGAATCCTCTTGCAAATAAAGCATACAATCATTGGTACATGCATGAATTTTTGTATAATTCAGACCAAGACTATTTTGAATATTTCAAACATCCACATAGACATTTGATATGGTACAACTTCATCAAAAAAGAATGTTTTGAATATTTCAAACATCCACTATACAAATCTAGATTTCCATTGTCAACTAAATCATGAAACTTATTTCCCTCAGTGAAGTTTTCTCTTACATTAGTCTCTAAAGAATCAAGAGGATGATCCACTAATATATTATAATCTTGATATGGTTGTCCTACAGTCTCAAAAACATCACTTGTCCCGTTGCTATTTGTAGCACCCTCATCTGGTTGTTCTGATACGTTTTGATGTTGATGGTGGCCTCTTGCAATGACAAATGCATCATTTATAAGGTTTTTCATGTCATTTTCTATTCTCAACAAATTTGGGAGGTCATTCTATGGATTGACATCAGTGCTCAACCTTTCAATAGTGTTCAATTCTCTGTGCCAAATCCAACACAAATATTGACCAGGGAATTGCTTCAATATTAAATATTCTTAAACTTCATCTTTCTTCAACCATCTTCTAAATTTACATTTAGTACATGGACATCTTGTTCTCCCTTCAACGGATCAATTGGAAATTGAAAAATCTAAAAACTCATTCAAACCCTTAATATACTGAGGTGTGTTCCTCGGTAATGTGACCCAGCTTTATCCATGTATATCACAATGTGCCTACATAATATTTAAAAAAATTAAAACACATAACAATTACTAAATAGGGAAAGAGATTCAAATATACTAGTTGAAAAAATATATAAATATGTTACGTAAGGTTATCCTATATAAATACATATAGTAAATCATACACTAGAAAATAAAAGTACATATGTGCATGCATGTGTATTCTTATACACATGTGATTAAAAAATCACTTGAAGAAACAATAATATAGTGAGTATTTTCTTAGGCAATATACATTTTAACAAGGTTTTTTCATGATCAGTGATGGTTAAACATATTGAATCTTTTTTAATCAATACTTTAATTCATATACACAATTTGGGTCATGTTGTTTTGAATATCCACAATACATGATGTTAAATTGGGACCCCCTATATTGAATATGTATGGCCTAAATTTTCATAACTCCTACACAAGAAATGTACCCCTGAGGGAATTTGGAAATAATTGATGATTTCTATATATTGAAGATAGTCGAATGTAAATGAAAAATTTTCTCTCTCTATCATTGATGAGGTATTTAGGGGGACTTTGAGTACCAGTTATAACATTTTAGTATGAAACTTAATAAACAAACAATGAAAATATGAATCTAAACCCTATGAAAAATAAAATTTAAACTAAAAGAGCATTAAATTTGGAGGATGAATAAAATGGGGGAATCTATCTCACCTATGAAATAAAGGTTCATTAATTTATTGGATTCACCCAATATTGAAATGGAAAAGGTGTTCTTGATGGAATTTAAGGGAGGATTTTAAGAAAGATGCTTAAGTAGTCTCATTTACAAAACTACAAATCATGAGTATAAGACTGTTAGAATTATCCTTGAATAGAAAAATAAGCATAACAAAGAGTTCATGTATGGTGCATAGTTCATAAATGGTGGAAACATAAAAAATTAGGATTACTCCCACAACTTGGTTGAATCCCAATGACTAGGACATAGATGATTTTAAATTTAACAGTGGTGAAGAAATTTTTACTAGTGGTGTCATCTAAAGTAGTACCACCACAAAGGATTAGAATTAAATTAGGATATTAGGGTGAGTGAACAAATTCCAACAACATTACTCAACTTAAGAAAGTTGGACGTTCCCCTCTCCCATTAAATTAAATAATTCTAACCATTGTTTGAATTGGCCCAATATTTAGGGGGAGATATGATCCATTGTGTGGATGTACTAATAAAGTACATGTTATTCAGCTAAAGGAAGATCTGATTAAATCCAAAAAATGCATGAAATAAGTGATGTAATAATTATTTAAAGTCTCATTTGATATAAAATGTGATCAAAACATGTAATGGATGATCCTGACTCAGCAAGTGGGGTTAAGAAACCACTTTTTCTCTTCAAAACTTGATCTAGAAGTTTCATACTAAATTAAAGTCACTTGTTGAATCTATAATGACATAAAAAATGGATTATTCTAGAATAAAAAGAAGTTTCCAAGCCTTAACTAATAGAATCAATTATTTTATTGGTTCTTTTCTCATGGACACTCAACTTTTTAGAAAAATGGATCATATAAGATAAATGATTGTATATGATGTAGATGGTGGATATTAGTATAGAGGTACAAGTATTTGATGGAGATCATTCCAGATCCCTTCACAACTTGAGTTGCATTGGTTCTTTTTAGAGGTTTTTTTTTTACTTACATTCATAAATATGGGAATTTATATTAGTTATTAATTTTATAAAGTATCATGGGGTAAAGCATTATAGTTGAATTAATGGTTATTTTTTTAGCACATAGATACTCTTTTAAAGTGTTTTACAGTTTATCTTAAAAAAGTTTGGGATGGACATTCACAAGTTATTATATATGATGTGATATAAATGAAAGTTAATGATATATTTATAAAAGTGTTTTAGAAGATATCCAAAATTATTTTCGGATATGGTTTCACATATTATTATACATGATACAATATAAGGGGAAAGGGAAGTATGTCTATGAGGCATTAGGTAAAGTAGGAGATTGAATGAGATATTGCTTAAATCCATACACATATGATGAATTCATGGTTATATCATATTTTTTGGTATCAGAAAAACAAGGAATATTATATTCCTTATTAAGGGTTAGTCATAAATCATGTTTATGGTTATATATTTCTACCACCACATAAGATATCTGCAAATCCCTTTTTTTGATTTTCAAAATAGCCGGTTTCGGAAAACCGGAAACCTCACAGACAAACCGCATGCCATCCAAACGCTAAACCCACAAAGATTCAAAAATCAAAAAGCCCACGAAACCAATTTTCTACCTCGAGCTGCGCAATCACCTCGAGCCGCATATCCACGTGATAGCCATTAATACGCCAGCGAGAAATCAGGAACACCACGCGCCGCCATGCACCAGTCGACGGCGGAGGCACCATGACTGAACTCCAAGAACCCAGAGTGAACCACAACCCCGGATCGCCGGCGCGCTTCCCCAGCGTCCGTCGTCACTTTCATCCTCAACGACGGCAGAATCCCGTCGTCGCCATCGAAAATCAAAATCCAAACAACAATCCCCCACACCACAGACATCACAAAACCATAAATTCAGACGCGACAGAGCACATCACAAACCAAAAACAATCAGAAAACAGAAAAACAGCAGTGATTTACACCAACATCACCGCATCCACAGGAGGATCAAACCATCTGACCTTCTGACCTTTCACCAGCCCAACAACACCATGTCGGAAGAGCCCCCTCGAAACCCCTTCGATGTCAACTTCAGCAACCCACCATGTCGCGCAAGCAGTGCCCTATTTCTGAGGATCCCGCCGCCATCGACCGAATCGACCACTTCAGACACCACGAAACCCCACCGCACTCGCCTGAGAAGAGTCGGGACCCCACGAACCGCCGATGCATGAGCACCACCTTCTGAAGCTAAGGAACTCACCGCAGGCCACCAGCGAGCTGCCGAGAACAAAAACAGGAGCGCTCCGAAGAGTATGCCGTCGACGGGGACCGGACTTACACCCACGATTCTGAGCCAGCAACCACCGAAGCCCAAAGAGAATCACCTCGGCAAGGGAAGTTCACGAAACGCACGATGCCACAGCAGCAGAATATCTCATATGCTTTAGTGCTTTGTTTCATCTTTTATCCTAAAACTCAAGAGATACAAGCATATCTTGGATGGATGGAGAGTACCACTTGAATGTTAGGTGACTTCGTTCAACCCATGGATACACTATGTAGAGGGGAATCTTATGAATACCCTTGAGTGATATTTATCACATGTAATGAATAAAGATAAAGGTTGAAAATCTTTAGTGTAAGGTATATAATAGTTTCTTCATTTTATTTATTATTTGTCTTTGGGTTTCATGCATGGTGATCATGGGTTTTTTTGTTTCTTATTTACTATCACTACTTATTTTAAGTGTTAAACTTCCCTAGAAATCTTTCATTACCCCCATAATCTTAGAAATATAAAATAAACCACCAATCAAATTGAAAAGATATAAAATAAAACCCAATCCATAATTCATGTAATCTAGATGCATAACAAAAGTATGAAAAATAAATATCAAAAGTAAACTCCTATGAAAATGAATCTAAAAGCAACTACAAGCCTCAAACTAGAAATGTGTACCTCAGCCATGAAATCTCCCTCAGAAAACTTTAAATCATATTTATATATGTGGGAGTGATTATATAAGTATACTCTATAGGATAATCCCCAAAAGCTCTCATGAAAATGTGAAATGATAATAGTAATTCCTAAATGAATAAACATATGAACTAACTCGCACCTACATTAGTTTAACTATCTCCCTCCTACACTAAGTTCCACTCATCCAATATCACATTTAGACATCCATGCACAAAAATAAACAGTTTTCTTAATAGAGAAAGAACCAAGAAGAGTATAACACAATAAAATTAATTAAAAAAACTCATAAACCAAACCATCACATAATCCGGACATAAAATGAAAAACAATATCCCATATACAAGATAAATCATAAATAATATCATGGATCAAAAGGCTAGTACACAAACATCCAAACAATAAAAAAACATGAAAAACCATACCAACCACTATGTAAACCACCGGCATCAGGGGAGGGGAGCCGACCTGGGGTAGGAACTCAACTGGGTCGGGGGGAAGAATGTGGTGTCGTGGGTGTTGGGGGAGAAGGGGGGTCAGCGGTAACGGGCGGCGAGGTCACCGGTGGCAAGGGAGGGTAACAGACCTAGGGTTGGGGCTCGATGGGGTTGGGGGGAGAAGTTGTGTCAGGGTGGAGAAGGGGGTCGGCTTGGGTGTGAGGGGGGAGTGTCATGAATGTAAAAAAAATAAATGGGTTTAGTGGTAGTTTTTAATAAACCGCCACAAAACCCTTTTAAGAAAAGGTTTCATGGCGGTTTTGAAAACCACTGCTAAAAGACCGCTGCTAAATGCGATTTATGTTCTAGTGGATTAAGAATGTATTCTGGTGATCTCTTTTAATGAGTTTCATTTCATAGTAGAGGAGGATAAATAAAGGGTTGTTTTTAATAGAAACCAAATCACTTTCCATCTTGGTTATTGGATCTTGTATGAGAAGGTTGAGGATCCTTATTTTTATAAGATTAGTAAGGCTTTAAATGGTGGGGAGAAATTGGGTTACTTGTCTCAGTCTCCTGATGGAACTCTCTATTTTCAAATGTTTTGGTAGTCTCTTTGGATTTGAGGCAAGATGTGATGAGTGGCTGCCACTACTCTAATTTGGACATTCACTCGGAACCCAAAAAGATGTTCAATGATATAAAACACCATAATTGGTATCACATAATGAAATATTAAATTTTGAACTTTGTATGTTGGGGTCTCACTTGTTATATAATCAAAGACACCAAGGTTTTTGTAGAATCAACTGATCCCAATATGGAATTGGGATGAAATATCCATAGATTCCATTATCATATTTCCATGGTCTCCTAGTGGGATGTATTCCACATGTGTTTTCATTAACTGATACCTGAAAATATCTCATTTTATTCATATCAAGGATTTAACAAAATTGTATGATATTGGATGATTTTATGTTCATTAAGTTGTTTAGTTTCACGGTGTACCTTCAATGATCATTTTAGACTAAGTCCCACACTACCATTTTTTAAGGGAATTAAGGAGTATTTTGACTCTAGATTGAAGTAGATAATATCCTACCATCTACAAAATGATATCCAAATAAATAAGTCTTTCTAGATTATTTATCATATTATATAGGATTGCTTTATTAATTTTGTTTCCTCATGTGAGAAACAATTATCATTAGTATATTTCTCTTATGATAATAGATATAAAGACACAATAAATATGGAACCTTTGTATCCGTATAAAGATGGGTGTGTTAGTCCCCATTTTAGTGGTCTAAGTTGGGTGAGCACCCAATGTTGGGACCATGCATTGTTTTAGAGATGGTGAGTAGAGTCTAGAAATTTTAGAAGAGATTGACTATGGATAAGAGTCACCAAAAATAGTATGCTACCATCATTTTCACCCAATAGATATTAGTGTAGGTGACTATGTGTTTTCTAGAGTCTCTCCTTTCTTAGGACTACATCATTTGGAGAATCAGGGGAATATGAAATTTGGTTATTTCATACCATTTAAGATCATGGGGGATCTCAAAAAGGTGGCATACCAATTGGATTTTCTAGATCATATGAACTCGATTCATAATTTATCCCATGTTTACCAAATGAAGAAATATAATCCAGACTTATCATGTATAGTGGGATGGGAAGGTTTGGTCTTGGATCTTGACACCTCTATCACCAAGAATCCTATACATATTTTTGATCATTAGTTCAAGATTCTTGAAGGTAAATTAATCCATTTTTTGTGTGTTATATAAGTTTATTTAAGATATCCATAGGAATTAGGAGTAGGAAGACTTATTAAGAGAGTAACAGCCTCATATTTTTGAAGAATTGAAGTCTTGAGGACTTTATAGGGGATTAAAATGGCATGATGGGGAGAATTATTACACACATTAGGTCACTGGTACATATCTAATTTATATTTTTCTTCTATTCATTTTTTATTTTCATTCCTAGGGGTTCAGGATCAAAAAATGATGATTTTTTAAAAATAATGGTTGGTGTATTTAGTTGGTTCATGGTTAACAAAAATCATTCAACGAACCATTCAAATGTGGGTGGGGGTTTTCAGTGACATTTTTCATAGATACTGAATGGTATTCTAAACTGAACAATATGTTCTAGGAAACCATGAAACATATTTTCTAAAAGATAGGTGACTAGCATGCTTAGTGAATGATTTTTGAAAAATTTATGGTCAAACTGTGTGGTCTAACATGTTTGGTTGAAATTATAATTTTACTAAAATACTCCCCATACCCACCCTCAATTTTATAACCCATATTCCTCTTATTTATATCCCTCCACTCGACCAGGTCTCCCCCCATCCATGGCTTTTTTATCTTTGGTTTTGGTATGTTCCCTCTTTATATTTGGTAGATTCCTTTAAGGTTATTCCTGATTCCTCCTTGATTCCCCTCTCAATATTAGTCTTCTCTCATATTCTTTCTTGTTCTCTTTTATCCTTGTGTATTATAACAATAATGTCAGTGGGAGGGCCAAACCAATGTTTTGGAGTAAGGTTTTTATAAATTTATTGTATGTTTAGATCAGTGAGGGTCGCTCTCCCTCTCTCCTAGTAATATTTTGAAAAGGGGACAATGTTTCTTCACTTCTATGTCAGGTGTCTCTATATACCCAGATCTATAATTAGTATTTCCTTGAATCTTGAGTTTTCCTTTGGTTTTTATGGATTAAACATGATTTGATTTATTATTGAGGGTTGTTATACATGTGTTGTTATTGTTCTTATATATTAGTATATTAGTTAATTTTTTTACCCTCTATTGTATTTTATGGTTTCATGTCATATGTTTTCTATCATTATGTATTGTCTCCCAAAACCAAATGATTTTGAGAAACAAATCTGATAAATAATTAAAAAAATTATGAAATATTGGTTTACATTATAAAAGGTGGTATAGAGATTCATGGTGGTATCCAACTAGAATTTTCCACACACCCTACATATTCCTTTAAGAATATACAGACCCGGTTGTATCTAAAACATGTAAAGGAAAAGGATTTGTATCTCATATTAGTTCATCTTAATACTGACATCATCTTTTGTGATATGGGTTTTTGGTGGATAAGGGAGACATGGAGATAGCTTGGTTTGACTTTTGGGAATCCTATACTTTTGGTATTTTATTGTTTTGGTTATATAGTGGAAAACATGGCCTAAGACATATTTTGAAAATCATTTTTATCTATGTGATGTGGGTCATCCAACATTCATCTAATTTATAATATAGTTATGGTTTATTGTTTCTAATGTTACTTGATCTCTCATTTTCATTATTTGTGTTATTATCATGGTTTATTTGTTAGAATGGATGTTCGACCCTTATATGGGTCATGTGAGATTCTATAGGCGTAAAACCATTCCCATGTGGTTAGTATTAGTACCTTGTAAATAGTTGCTAGAATGTGTCGATTGAGAAAATTCCTCGATCCTTATGGTGCGCCAACCCGGGTGACATTATATTCCCATTTCCATAACTATAAAAGGTATCGAACTCATTATCCTATAGAAAATTTAACCATCACTTATTCCACATGTTGTAATATCAATGAGATAAAACATATTTCAGACTCTTATCATCCTTTCAAACCATAAATCACCTTCCAAGTAGGTAGTATTTTACGTCATAAAGTCAAACAAAACTATTAAAATCTCTAGAGCTTGGGGTGTATAGTTATTATCATAAGGTCCTAATTTATTGGAAATATAATCAATCAATTCCTACCACTTCATCAATACACACCCAATATCAGTCATAGAGTCTTTTAAGAACACCGTGTACTCCACTCCCCCCTATGGAATCCAAAAAAAACATGAGCATTGGTAAACCATTACTTTAATCCTCAAAATATCACTAACATTAATCAGACCACATTATAAGATGCCCATTTTTATTAAGAGTAGAAATAGGATCTATAATCGTAAATAAATCCACCATAAACCACTAATAATATCTTACCAACCTAAATAAAGTTTCAATTTTAAACAAATTAATGGGTGGAATTCAAGTAAACATATCCTTGATATTCATAAGGTTAAATAATACCTTTCCCTTTGAGATTTCATGGCCTTGAAAGTGGGCCTCCCAAATCAAGAATTAGGACTTCAGGAATTTACCATATAAGTTATAAATAATCCTTAAATACTCAAAATTATAATCTTTTATTCCAAATTTTATGAGGATATCATCAATGAAAACCACCATGTACTAGTCAAAGAATCGTTTGATGACATAGTTTATAAGTCCTGTGAACATGATGGGGTTTTTCATCATCCAAAACTCCATCACTAGAAACTCATAATTCCCATTAAATATCTAAATTTTACCTTTGTATTTTCCCCCTAATAATCCCCAAACTAAGGATATATGGACCCAGGGTTAAAATTTGAGAACCACTTCACTACATCTATCAATAAGAAGAGATCATCAATACCTAGAAGAGGATATTTATTTTTGTAAGCCTCCTGATTTAAGTAGTGATATTCAATGAAAATCATTGGGATCCCATCTTCCTTCATGGAATAAAAAATGGGAGAATATATTCCATATCTACACTTTCATCTCCCAAAGCTCATGCGATTCCATTGGATTTACTTCAAAAGGGATAAATGTGTTCTTGGGATGAAACCCAATGAAAAATTAAATCTATAGATAATGGTGAAACCCAAAACATCTTCTGTAATTACATCTATATACACCTATACAAATATGGGATGCAATTCCTCAATTGTATAAATGGTACAAAAAACCAAACTCTATAACTAGTTAGTGATCTACTAAAATTGCCTCGTGATTATTCCTTCACATCATAGCTAAAGATGTCACTCACCCATGAAATAGAAACTTGACCCATCTACAGAAAATTATAATACTCATTGATGATGATAAGTTATCTAGCCTTGAATAAAAGATAACTACTATATAAAAAGGATGATGTCAAAAGGGTTCATTTTCATATAATGAGATCCCATTGAAATATCTCTCTTCCAAGAGTAATATTTAACCACCAAAAATTCTTATGTGTGTGTGTGTCTACCCCTAGTAAGAGTCTCCATCAGAATAGGTTGTTCTGGAGGCTCCACCAGAATCTCTCTACCCTATGATATAGATACATTAATAAAATAGTAGATATAGCAAGTGTCAAGGAGTATGAGTGCTTGTGTAGAAAAGATACAGATCATACCTCAAACAATATATAATTATGTGTGTTCGAATCCCTATATAGTAAATATCTATCAACATAATGAAACACTAGTGTTATATGCCTGATGAGGAACACCTGAAGTTGGTAGTGGTTGGAGTGGTCAATGAATTTTATATCTCATGATCCTCCTATTATGTTGGCATATATTATACTGAAACTACCTCTTAGAGGATGTATCTAACCACCATTAGGAGGCCCATAGTATCATAATTATATCTTTTATGGAGGTTTTTCTACTATTTTATCATGATTTCCCTTTAGTTTTCTATACGGTTAGATAATACTTGATGATGTTGTCATAATACTCTCAAGAATTGAAAATACTATATTATTTTATATTCAACCCTATGTGAGATTCCATAATCACTGATCCTAAATATTGGATCATAAACGAGTATTACTCTACTAATGGGATCCTAAAATTCTCTATTGGTTGGATGATGTTGATGACTCTTCATGAGATAAACTCAAACTTACTCTGAACCCATTATTTTCCTCTACTAGGAATATTTTAATCTAATAACTCTCTCAAATACCCCAACATTGGTGGGGATTCATAAAGGCCCAACCCCAGATTGAAAGTCTCTATAGAGGCTATTCATAAAAAAAATCATTCATAGGACACTATTATACAAAATATTTAGTGAATTCCTCATGAGGTTTGTAAATATCGAGGCATAATTAGATATTTTCACATTTCCCTAGTTAAGATCCTATAACTCTTTCACCTAAAAAATTCTCAGATGCACTTTATAGTACTTCTCCTAGAATATGGGATCAAACTCTAACCTTATTAAGGTATCCTCATCATTTTTTTGTGAAGATAAATACTAAAAAAATCTCATTATGCCATGAATTATGCTTGATTTCATAATTTCCATTTGATTAGTTGTAATCCTAACCAAACTAAACACTCAGGTCACTACATTAAGTTAGTCCACTGTTTCCCATGGATTATGATTTTCTCAGAACCTGGGTGGTATCTGATTCTGGAACTCATTTAGTGTGATTAGTCTATAGGTCATCTCATTATGCTTTACTAGAGTCACCATGTTCTTTAAGGGATAAGGATCTTCCCTATATAAATTTGGTAGGGGGTCATCAGTATCTTTAATTCAAGGAGTTCCTTCCCACTACACAATAGGCAAAGGATATACCCACTACTTTATATGAGGAGACACCTCTTGAATGAGATCCAAAACTGAGTCATCTTTCCTCAACTATTAAATGGTTAGAGGTTATAGTATTGTCACTAAAACATCATGACCCTACCTTTGAATCTTGTCTTGTTGTCTATGGGGTGAAATCATATATTTCAATAAAATATACCCAATATTATTAAGAATATATTAGTGATATAGTATAATAAATATAAAGAAATCAGTAAACCGACTACTACATGAGGCATGTACCATTTTAAAGATAACCTAAAATCGATATCTTAGGTTATTGAGTCAATTAGAAGATTATTATAGTCTTGGTTTATGTGTGTGTCTTACACCCACACTGATCACTCAATTCCAAGGTATAAAAATAAAACTCAAATACCCTTGACATTGTTTCCCTTAATTCCCCAAAACTTTACCCAAAACATTGATAATATAAACTCAAATCCTAGTACAGAAAATCTAACTTTAATACCACTCTGACATATTCCAACCATCCAGGGCCCCACCTATTCTAGCGTTTTGGATGACTGTACATCCCCAAAACTGACTATAATAGGAATGTGGATCATGAATAACACCTAGAATTCATATCATAATGAGATTACTTTCTCTAATGATAACCTATAGAAAAACCACACATCCCACAACTCAAAAAACCAAAATTAGAATAGAAGAATTATATTCATGAAAATACATTAAGCATCCATATTCAAACCATAATACATACATCAAAAATATAGGTGAATACATGAGAGACGAATATCCCAAAGTACGAAAAACCTATTAAATTTGGAAAATGCACCTCTTCATTATATTTCTTGTGACCTAATTTTTGGTAAAAAAAATATTACTATCAACCCCAATAAATCCCATCTCACCCAATATTATGTCATATCAGATTAGCCCGAATCTGTACATATTCTACACATAAAAAACATTGGTGGGTAGGAATTCCCAGGAATGTATGAGTATATAAATACCCAAAAAGAATCACCAAATAAAATATAGGACAAAATATTAGTTTATCTCATAATGAAAAAATCCCAGATATTACTTAAGATTATGACAATGAGCGATATAGATAAAACCAAAATTTTCACCTCAATTTCAATATGATCATCTGTAATAGATAAATGGGAGATGACATGTGATCTGTAAGCCCCAAAGTAATCATATTTTCCTTCTATCTAATATTGATATCACCCTTATTAATTTATAGTGGGGGGACCTAACCTCATCGATGTAAGAAATTAAATCATGGGAATATCAACCCCATAAATAGAGGAATAATTCCTCATTAAAGATAAGTATGTCAATTAAGGGAGTTACAACACCATTATATAGGGTTTAGGTCCTATCTCATGTTGAAATTATATTCTCCATCATTCATTGGGATAACCTACACCCTATCATGAATGAAAACAATCAAGGGAGTACCCAGACCCCATGTATGGAATGTAGAACCCACACCTTAATGATTGGGGGTTCTACACACCATAAATTATGTGAAGGATCTACACACTATCCTTGATATTCTAGCTGAAGAGTACCTAACACTTTTTATAATCTCAATAGCTTTCCTGAATCCATTTATCATCAATAGTTGTTTCAAAATATTTAAATAACCAAAATTTATTGTAAATGGACCCTAGTGGAAACAATCACCCTTATATTGCAATATATGTGGAAAGACCATAAAAATATAATTTATTCAACTAAATCAAACATTGGTGTGAAAAAATATGAAAAAAACATGGATGAGAGGTGTTCTAGGACTTGTCGTGGCCCCTAGAAGGGGAATTAATCCCAACCTCCTATGAACACCCACACATGGTAGTCAGTATGGGCATGTGCGGTCTCTACCATAGGTAAATTCGAGTTAGGCTTGAACTATATTTGTCACCTACCTAGTCAATTGATAAGGAATTATAAGGAGCTGATCCCATGGGATTGGCCCATGCCATCAAGGCCTAATGTGTTATGTTATCCCATGACTAGGTTATGGGTTAGACTGAGGGACCTTAATAATTTTTTTAAAACTGCTTGAACCCTAGGAAAGTCTCTTCTCTCATGAATATATTTTAATTTCACCACCTAGAATAGTGAAAATATTTGAGCCAACCCACTTGAGGTGCTAGTGGTTATTTCCCATCATCCCTACCCTATCCACCAACCACAAGAAGTCAAACTAGTATTTGACCTCGGATGATTCAATTTCTGAGTTTCCTCCCTCCCTTCAATTTCTCAAAAAACCCCTATCGAAACTATAGACACCAAATTGTCTTCTTAAAGAGTACACCTCTATCACACGCACTACTATCACCTAAGTTTATTTCAATGTTACTTGCGACACATTCCATCATTTCATCTCCCCCATCATATCTTGCTCACTAACAACCATTTATAAGGTCAGTGGTGGCTTCACCTACCCCAATTTATTCCATAAGAAGAGGGGGTGTATATATATATCAAGGGGAGATAGTATGGGGTTTATTTGATGGAAAAGGTATCACATATACATGTTTCATTATTGTTCTTGAAAATTATCATTTTAGTTAATTTTTTCCCCTCAGTTGTATTTTATGGTGGCATATATTTTTTTATCTATCATTATATATTTTCTCCCAAAACCAAAGGATTTGATAAAAAATTCAATGAAATATTTTCAAAAAAATAATATTAAAAATGTTGGTTTTCATTGTAAAAGGGGATATATAGATTCATGGTGTTATCCTACTAGGATTCTCCAAACACCATGCATATGCCTTTGGGAATATACATACCTTTTTATATCTAAAACATGGAAAGGAAAATGATTTGTTACTCATAGTATGCCATCTTGATGCTCACATCATCTTCTGTGATATGGATTTGTGGTGTCTAGGGGCCACATGGAAATAGATTAGTATTCCCTTTGGGAATCCTATACTTTTGGTAGTTTATGATTTTGGTTATGTAGTGGATAACCTAGCTCAGGACATATTTTGACTATTAGTTTTATCTATATGATATGGGTTATCCAACATTCATTTAATTTATTATCTGGTTATGGTTTATTGTTGCTACTATTACATGCACTCTAATTTGTATGATTTGTATTATTATCATTGATTATTTTTTAGAATGTAATTCTGACCCCTTGATGGATCATGGAAGACTTTATAGGGTAAAACAATTCCCATGTGGTCATTATTGGTACCCTAGAAATAGTTTCTAGACTGTGTCCATTAGGAACGTTCCTTGATCCTTATGGTGGGACAACCTGGGTAACATTACATTCACATTCCCATAAGTATAAATGGTCTCAAAATCATTTTTTGATAGAAAATTTTCTCATCCCCTATTAAACATGTTTCAATATCAATGAAATAAAATATACTTCATACTCTTGTAATCCTTGTAAACCATAAATCACTTTCCAAGTAGGTAATTTTTTAAGTCTTAAATTAAAACACAACTATTTGAATCTCTATAACTTGGGGTGTATAATTCTTATCATAAGAACCCAATTCTCTAGAAACATAATTAATCACTTCCTACCACTTCATTAGAGCACACCCAATCTCATTCCTAGAGGCTTTGAAGAACACCATGTACTCAACTTCCCCTATTCAAACCAAAAAACAAGAGCATTGGTAAATATTTAATTTAACTCCTCAAAATATAACTAACATCAATCAAACCATAGAAAAGGATGCCCATTTTTATTGAGAGAATACATAGGATCTATAATCTTGAATAAATCCACCACAATCATTGGATAATATCTTACCAACCTGAAGAAATTTTGATGTTTAAACAAATTAATGGGAGGCCTTCAAGTAATCATATCCTTGATATTCTTAATGTTAACTACTACCTTTACCTTTGAGATATTGTGGTATGGAAATTAGACCTCCCAAATCAAGAATTGTTACTTTAATAATTTAACATATAGGTTCTATATGATCCTCAAATACTCAACATTATAATATTATATCCCAAAGTGTATGAGGATATCATCAATGAAACCCACTATGAACTAGTACAAGAATTGTTTGAAGACATAGTTTATGAGTCCTATGAACATGATGGGGTTGTTCATCACCCCAAATTCTTTCACTAGGAAATCATAATGCAGATAACTATATCAAAATTTTACCTTTGTATTTTCCTCCTTTCATACCTAAATTTGATGATATATAGACTTGGGTTCAACATTTGATTACCACTTCACTACATCTAGCTAGAATAAGATATCATTAATCCCTCGTAGAGGATATTTATTTTTGGTATCCACCTAATTTATATTGTGATAGTCAATGAAAATACCTATTCTTCCATATTCCTTATTTGAACACAAAATGGGAGAATATATTCTATATCTACACTTTCATCTATCTAATCTTAGTCGATTCCATCAAATTTACTTCAAAATAGATTCTTGTGGTCCTTAGAGGAAACTAAATGAATAAGTCAATATATAGATGAGTGGAAACCCCCAAAACATATTCTATAAATAAATATATATACCCATATACGAATATGGGAATCCTGTCCTCAATAGAATACGTGGTACAAAAAAACCAAACTCTCTAACTGGTGAGTGATCCACTAAAATTCCCTCCCAATTGATCCTTTACATCCTTCCTAAAGAGTTCACTCACCCATGAAAGATAACATTGACCCATACACTCAAAATTATTCTACTCATTAATGATAATAATTTACCCATCCTTGAACAAAAGATAACTACTCTATAAAAATTATTATTTCATAGGGGTGGATTTTCATATAATGGGATCCCATATAATTGTATCTCTTCTAATAGAAACATTGAACCACCAAAAAATGCATTTGTGTGTGTGTGTGAATACCCCTAGTATGAGTCTCCAACTGAATAAGTTGGTCTAAGGGGTCCACTATAATCTTCATGCCTTATGATATATATAAAATAATGAAAGAGAAGATATAACCGGCGTCAATGAGTATTAGTGTCATTGTAGAAAATACACGGATCATACCTTGAATGATATATGGTGATATCTGTTCAAATCCACCTATAGTATATATCTATAGATAGACCAAAACATCAGTGTTCTATTTCTAGTGAGGAACACTTGGAGTGGGTAGTGGTAGGAGTGGTCAAAGAACCATCTATCTGAGGAAATTACAATTATGTGGAAATTTCTTCTACTAAAACCAACTCTTATAGTATGGAGCTAACCATCGTGATGAGTCCCTTGGTCTCAATACTATATGTAGCCTTAAGGTTTTTCCAATATTATATAATACCTAACCTTATTTTCCTATAGATTTATATAGTCCTAGATCATGTTTTCATGATCTTTGCAATCATTGAAAATATTATATCCTTACATATTCAACCTTGAATGAGATTCCAGTGTTAATGATCC
Organism: Viscum album; assembly: GCA_963277665.1. NCBI lineage: Eukaryota > Viridiplantae > Streptophyta > Magnoliopsida > Santalales > Viscaceae > Viscum > Viscum album. The sequence goes on from OY728143.1 coordinate 746,576,742, forward strand.
CGAATATTGGATCATAAATTAGTATTCCTATACTAATGGGGCCTTAAAATTTTCTATTTGATGGATGATGTTGATGACCCTACATGAGATAAACTCAAACCTACTCTGATCCTAGGATTTTCCTCTACTAGGAATCTCTTGATCACCAGAACTCTCTATAATACCCCAACATTAGTGGGGATTCATAAAGGCACCACCCCAAATTGAATGTCTCTCTAGAGGCCCTGTTCAAACTTTTTTATTCAAAGGAAACCATAATACAACATATTTATAGAGTTCCTCATGATTTTTATAAACCTCGGTGTATAATTAGATATGGTCACATTTCCATGGTTAAGATCATGTAACTATTTCACCTAAAAAAACCTTAGAGGCACTTGGTAGTAATCCTCATAGCATATGGGATCAAACTCTAACCATATTAAGGTATCCTCATCATGTGTTTATGAAGATAAATCCCAAAAAATATTATTACACCATGAAATAGACTTGATTCTATAATTTTCAATTTATAGGTGGAAATATTAACCAAACTAAACACTCAGGTCACTGCCTTTACTTAGTCCTATGTTTCCTATGTATAAAGATTGCCTCTGATTCTTGGTGGCATCTGATTCTAGAAATCTTGTAGTGTGCTTAGTCTGGAGTTCATATCATTATAATTGATTAGAGATATCATCTTCTTCAAGGGTATAGGATCATCCCTCTGTAAATATGGAAGGTGGTTATCACCCTCTACCATACAAGGAATTCATTCCCACTACACAATAAGAAAATGATATACCCTATGATTTCAAGGAAGAGATACCTCTTTAATGGTATCCAAAAATGAGTCATGTTTTATCAACTACTAAATAAAAGGATGATATAGTATTGGCACTGGAACATCATGACCCAACCATTGAATCTTGGATAGTTGTATATGGGGTGGAATCCTGTATTTCAATAAGATATAACCAATATTATTAATCTTATATGGGTGATCTGGTATAAGAAATATATAGAAATCTATAAACTGACTACTACATGATGCACGTACTAATTTAACGATAACCTAAAATTGATGTGTTGGGTTATTGATTTGATTATGATATTATTGGAGTCTTGGTTTATGTGTTTGTCTTCCACCCTCACCAATCACAAGATTCCATTATATGAAAATCAAATTCAAATACCCTTGACATTGTTTCCCTATATTCCCCAAAACATAACTCAAAATACCCATAAATCTGAATTAAATTTGAGGACTAACAATCTCACTTTTATACCACTCTGGAATATTCCAACCAACCAGGTTCCCACCTATTCTAGAATTTAGATGAGTGTACATACCCAACACTACCTTTAATAGGAAAGTGGATCATGACTAACACCAAGTAGTCATATAAAAATGGGAATTATTTGTTTAATGAGAATCTATAACAAAACCACATATCCTAAAACCCAAAAAAAAATAAAATAAAATAAAGATATTCATGAAAAATACATTAAGAATCCATAGTTTATCCATAAGATAGAAACCAAAATTAAAGTTTAATAGATGAGGGATGAATATCTCAAAGTATGATAGACCTATGAAAACTGGAAAATGAACCCCCTCATTATATTTCTCAAAGCACAATCTTTGGTATAAAATATTGTTATAAAATCCACTAAATCCCAACTCTAACAATAGTATTTCCTATGAGATTATCTTTAATATGTAAATATTATACATGTAAGAACCCGGTTTTTGCTACTAAAGACTTTGGAATATTCTTGATGATATTCCAGAGCATCGCCTTCAGACGGAGTGCGATTCTGAGCCCCGGAGTGGCCGGAATTAAATTTTCAGTGCGTTCACACTGGAAATGCTAAATAAATGGGATAACTCCTAAACTAAGCTCCGGATTAGAGATCCGAGTGTACGGATGAGTCGATAATGGGGTGTTTACCCTAGGAAAGACGTAAAACTTGTTGGCGCGGGATGTTTGGATTCTGGAACGTTAAACGGATTAAATAAATTTATTTTATTCATTTAATGGAGAAACGCAGGTATCTCTTAAACGGTAGTTCATATTGGAAAACCGAGGGTACCGTTGAGTTTGGAATGTGCTGTTTACCCTAGGAGGGGTATAAGTTTTGCGGGCGCGGGCCGTTTGTGAAAAATGGATCCAGGGGCGTTTTCGTAATTTAGCAACTTCAGACGTTAAATTTTATAACTTTTGTACGGGATCTCGGATTAAAATTCTGAGACCGTCGTTGTGCTCGGAAGGTGGTTTTTACCCTAGGTGAGGCTTAACCTCGACCCTGCTATGAGTTCGGGTTCGGGCCGACGGGCGGGTGGTTAAGCGTTTTCTATTTAAACGCTTAATACACCCTCCTCCCTCCTCTCCTTCCCCTTCCCCCTGGAAGACCCTCTTCTCCCTCTCTTCCTCCATCTCCAGTGAGGTGAGCTCCGGCGAGCCAACTCTGGCGTGGCAACGGCGTGGGGCGGATCGCGCGGGAAGCATCGGGCGAAGCCCCACGAGGTAGGAGTTTTATTTTGTCTTCGTTTTTAAATTCCCACATTTTTTTGAGCTCGATTTATACCATCTAATTACCGCCCGATCTTCGAACAATGACCATAGATTAGTAGAGCTCGATCTGAGCTTTCCGACGCACCTTTCGGATGTGAAATCGGAGCTCCAAGGCGTCCGCAGCAGCCCGGCGAAGTTGGGGGTGGTTTTGCGGTTTCCGGCGGTCGGCAGGGCCGTCCGGCGAGTTGGCGCGGCGGAGGGGTTCGGTTCCGGGCAGGCGGCGCGGCGGCCGTGGCTTCGGGAGGCGGCGCGACAGCCACGGTTTCGGAAGGCCGCGGCAGTGCGTGGAGCGGTGGCGGCAGCCGGTGGCGCCGGCAGGGCGCCGGCGAGAGGGAGAGGGGCCGCGAGGCGGCGGCCCCGTGCGGCGCAACAACGACCTGCACTTTGCGGGTCGTTGCGTGGAACGTGCGGCCGGCCCTCATGGTCGGTCGGTGGAGAATCCCGCGCGGTGGGCGTGCGGGTGTGAAGGGGAGCGGGCCGCGGAGCGGCAGCCCGCGGCGCGGTAGCCCGCGGCTCGGCTAGACCGGGCCAAGCGGCTGGGCCGCGGTCTAGCGGGCCGGCCGGCGCGGGCGGACCGGCCGGACCGGGCCGGTCCGGCCCAATGGTCTTTGCCCCTCAGTCTTCAAACGCCCGTATTTCGGGCTACGGGCATCCGTTTTGTGCGCCGTTTGTGGAAGCGCGGAGCTTGCATCAAGGCGGAGTTTTTGAACTGGTTTCTGGAATTTTTAATTCCCGAAACGAGGGGTCTCGGAGACGCGATGCGTCTTTAAGTGGACGAGCGTTCTTCCAGAAAACCTTGTTTTGGACGGCGCGGACGCGTCCGACATCCGTTTTAAGCACCGTCAGCGGCATTGGAACTCTGGCATCGAGGCGGAGGTTTCCAGGGTGGTTCCGGGCATTGAGGCCGAGGTTGAGGGGCGGGCCCCGTGGCCCGTCTTTTGAGCTGTGTGCAGCGTTTCACGACTTTTTCCTCGGACGTCCGTTCGGGGCATGCGAGCAGTCGATGTTGGGTGTTTTTCCAAGGGCATCGCGTTGGCGCAGTCTGCCCGCTGTAATTCCGCACGATGGTGCGGGCCCCACGAGGGTTGTCTCAGGAGTTGACGGTGATTTCTAGCTTTATCACCGGGCGACCGTTTTGGACAAGTGAATAGTCCATCTTGTGTGCTTTTTCGGGAGGATCGCAACTGTGTGATCCGTTCGTTGAGTTTCTGGACCGGGATGCGGGTCCCACGTGGCACCGCTCATGTGCGGTGCGCCGGGATGCACCTCTTTCTCTGGATATCCATTGCACTCAAGTGAGTAGTGCTTTTGGCGTGTTTTCCCGAGGGGATCGCAATGGTGCGATGAGCCCGACTGTTTTCAGGGCCGAGGCTCGGGATCACGGGACGTTGTTCAGGCGTGAGGCGGTGTTGGTGATTTTTCTGCCGGATATCCATTGGAGGCGAGTAAGTAGTTGATCTTGCATGTTTTTCCGCGAGGATTACAACGGTGCGATCCGTTTGGTTGTGCGGAGCCTCTTGCGCGATCTTGTTAAATATGGAAGCATGGAAGGTGCTCTAGTGGTGGTTCGCCCTACCTTGTTTGTAGCGGACCCTTGGAGTGTGATCGCACACTCTTGGGAGAGTGATATAATTGGTCCACGAGATGTGGTTGGCCGTGCCTAGGCCTTTGAGGTGGAGTTGATACATCATTCCTTTGTGTTGACACTGGGTGCCTTGTGAATGATAGCCTTTGGGCTGGAATGAGGTATACTCCGGGAGTATACAGAAGCACTTGGAGGTACGTGTGGTTGTTTGTACCTAAGGATGTCGGTGTGCTCAGTTGGGGTTGACTTGGGTACACACGTCGTGTGGGCCCCACGTGCGTGCCTCGATCTACTTTGCGTACTTGACCTCTTGCGACGTAGAGGGTCCCTCTGTGCTCGTTTTTTTGACCAGTAGGGTGGAGTTTTCCCTGGATTTATGCTCGTTTGTTTGACCATCAGGGTGGAGTTTTCCCCTAGCTTTGTGCTCGTTTGATTGGCCAACAGGGTGGAGTTTTCCCCTAGCTTTGTACTCTTTTTTTTGACCAGCAGGGTTGAGTGGTCTCCCCCTGGTCTTGATCTCGTTGGTTGGGCCGACAGAGATGGTTTGGTTCCTCTGCTTCTTCGGCTGTGAGGGGTTTCAGTACTATGCCCTTTCACCGGACTGCGACAACGTTTCCGACTACGGGTGTTCGTACAGTGTGGGTGTTTTATCCACTTTCTGGGGTGAGTTGACTCGGTCCGCTTTGACAGTGACTCAGTGGATTGGAGCGGGATCGCCTTGTGAGTCCTGGGGAGTTTCCCCCGTTGCTCTATGTTCCCTGGTAGAGTTCTTGTGGTTTTGGTGTGACCAACACTTTACGCGGGCACTGATCCTCTACCCAGGAGGTTGTTTCCAGCAGGGCTGAGGTTGTTTCCAGTAGGGCTGAGGTTGTTCCAGCAGGGCTGAGGTTGTTCCAGCAGGGCTGAGTTTGTTTCCAACAGGGCTGAGGTAGTTTCCAGTAGGGTTGAGGTTGTTTCCAGCAGGGCTGAGGTTGTATCGAGTAGGGATCGTCAGTGGGTTACCATCCAGCAGGGATGGCCAGTACGGTGGTGTTCACCGAGCAGTACCATCCAGCAGGGATGGCCAGAGCAGTGCCGAGCTTACCTCCAGCTGGGCTGGGAAGTGGTCCCCGATGCCGGGCTTACCTCCAGCTGGGCTGGGCAGTGGTCCCCGATGCTGGGCTTACCTCCAGCGGGGCTGGGCAGTGGTCCCCGATGTCGGGCTTACCTCCAGCTGGGCTGGACAGTGGTCCCCGATGCCGGGTTACCTCCAGCTGGGCTGGGCAGTGGTCCCATCGCGGACTTTAGCCGGGTCGCCCTCCAGTGGATTACCCTGTTGCGGGACTGGGCAGTGAGGCACCCGTCGACTTTTCGGGTCTCCCTATAGTGGGAACCCGTTGACTTCCAGGGACCCTCCAGCGGGGCTGGGCAGGGGGTCGCATGTCGACTTTGAGCAGACCTCTCGACTGCGGGGCAGTGACAAGTTGTGGTTGACGTTCCCCCAGAACTCTCAAGTACGGGGAGCGCTTTCCCCCATCGAGACGCGTCCTTGTGACACGACCTAAAACCGTGCGGGCGATTCAGTGCCGCCCAAAGCGGATAGTGTCGAGGTGTGGTGATTGAGCCCCTTGGCTTGCGGTTCAGGGCAGACATGCGGGATGCTGGGCATCGATGGAGTTTCTTCTGGGACTGTTGGCGACTCATTTTCTTGGGCTAAGCTTCGGGACGCAGATCCCCTTACAAGCTTGTTGGGGATTCTTGTCGAGTATACATATATGTATATACCTTGTTCGAGTACCCACTTCTTGGGCCTATTTACTCTCCCTCTAGGAGAGGTGAAGACGCGCTGGGTATGCCACGTGCTTTCTGTGTCTAGATTCTCGTGGTTGGATGAGTCTACTCTCCTGCTATAGGTAGTGAACACTCGACGATAAGTTCATCTTCTCACCGTTTCTATCTCCTTGTTCCTGGACGAGTCTACTTCCTTTCTCTTGTTGGGTTGAGCTGGACTCTTTACTGTACTCTTTGCTTCACTCTCTATTGTACTCCTCTACTTTTCTGTTCATTCTACTGCTCCCCCTTCGGTACCTCCTTTGTTTCTCCCTCGAGCCTTCGGGGTATCCTACTGAGTATTTTTATACTCACCCCTGCTTGGGCTTTGGCCGCACTTGGTGTGCCCTTGCAGACGACGGACAGGTGGAGTGTGACTTCAGTGGAGCGCAGGAGCTTGGGGAGCTTGGACCTCGTGCGGTGGTTGTGGCCAAGTTTCAGGTGGGAGACCCGTCAGCAGTTTCTTTTGTTTACCTGTTGCCGGGTTGTGGAACTTTTTGGTTGGGCGCGTGTTTTTCCCCTTTTCTTTTTAGTGTTCCTTCAGCTTTCTTTGTACTTGTAGAGGTCGATGCACTTTGTGGTATATATATAGTAGTTTCCCTTTCCTTTTCATTGCTTGAAATTAGTTTTACTCTGCACTATTGCATTGAGTTTGCTGCATGTGTGTGTACATGTACTTAGGCAAAGGCCTCCCCAAGTTATTGTGCCTTCGGCGCTGTTCGCCTGCCCCTGGCCTATGGAGGCGGGCTTGGGGTAGTTGCGGCTCGAGCCCGGGTAGGGTCGGGTCGTGAAAAAGTGGTATCAGAGGTGGTTCATTCCTTGGGGCATTGTGCGGATGTCCCTAAAAGAGGAATTGGTTGGGATTTAGGGCAACAGTGTTGACGTGTCTCGAGAGCGGCTCTTAGGCCAGGGAGTCCAGTGATGGTGCGGCGGCCGACGTATCCATTCACCAGGACCCTGATAACCCGCTTGTCGAATCGGCATGCTGAGACACTTGTTGTAGGGAAATTTGTTTGTGCATTACATAGAACCGAGTCTTGACTGTCCTTCTTGAGTCATCTCCCCATCGTTGTTGTTTTTGGTATATACATATATTCTCATTTGACCGCGGCACTCCTTGATAATTTTCAGGATGTCTCCACGAGGACAGCCAGCCAGGATACCAGCTTTGGTTCGTGACGACGACCCTGTGAGCTACGAGTCCACAGTCCAAGACCCATCGTGTGAGCCCCTTTCTCCGGGTTGGCTGGTAGCAGCACCCCCACCTGTTGAGCAGCAGGCAGTTGCAGCAGAGTAGGCTGAGCTTGAGCGCAGGTTGAGTGCGCTCCGTGAGTTTCAGCGGCAGAGACCGCTGAGGTTCAGTGGTGAGCCAGACCCTTAGGCAGTATAGGTTTGGCTCGAGGCAGTGGTTCGCCTTTTCAGGCTTGTGCATACGCCGGCAGATCATATAGTGGCTTTGGCAGCCACCCTTTTTCGTGGAGCAGCTTGGCATTGGTAGAGTCTGGTAACTCAATTTCTTGACGAGTTGTCGCTTTCGTGGGATGAAATTCAGTTATTGTTTCATGAGGAGTTTTGCCCCTCCTGCTTGCACTCCATTCGAATTTAGGAGCTCCTGCAGTTTCAGTAGGGAGGGATGACGGTGGCCGAGTACGCGACTAGTTTTGCAGACCGTGCACGCTTATACCCGGACTTGGTCCATGACGACAACCTCCGAGCGCGGAAGTTTGAGCAGGGTCTCCGCCGAGAGATTCGTGCTTTCATAGTACCCTTGGTCATTTCCACATATGTCGGGGTGCTAGATCAGGCGCTGGTGACAGAGGGCTTCCTGTCATGTTTTGTGGTTGGTAGTGGCAGTGGGCGCAACGGAGTGGGGACGTCTGTCGTAGCTAGCAGGCGCCGGAGGACAGGACCTCGATGCAGGTGGCCTTCCCACTGCCGGTTTTGGAGACGTGGTCGTATACCACTATGGCGAAAAGGCGCATGGCCTCAGCCGAGGATTCCCTTCCGTGAGTGGATCCCGGGCCGTGGTCGTACACCACAGTGGCGCCGGAGGGCACCAGGGTAGGCCAGAGAGCATCGGTGCTGTGCTTGTGACAGGCGAGGTAACATGGCACGAGACTGCCTGACCCGAGTTGCTGAGAGCTTCGGGCAGGCAACAGGCACACCACCATGACAGATGCAGCGCCGTGATCGGAGTAGTGGCCATAGAGGTGGTTCTATCAGAGAAGCGGGAGGAGCTGGGGGTGGGGGACGACGTTACAAGATCTCCCCATCACCACTAGGCGGTCCACGTCAGGCTCCAGGAGCTGACGGTTGGGACCACGGGTTGCCACGAGCTTTGGATGTCTACGATCCTGCAGAGCACGGGATGGGGAGAGGTACCCCTTGCGACTCTTATACTTCTTGCAGTATAATTGTTAGGCTCTGCGTGTGAAAGGAATTTCTCCCTGATCCTTGTTTGAGGTGTTACCAGGGTCACGCAGGGCGTCAGGTGTAACCCTGTGTTGGTAAGGTAAAAGGCGTGAGACCTTTTCCTTTAGTCGATGGTGTTGGCTCCTTCGCCTGTTGAGCGTGTAAGAGAGCATCGACTGTGGAATCTTGCGCGACCAGATATCCTTGGGTGTTTCACCATATGGATATTCTGAAGGAGGGAATCACGGGACTTGTTTCTGGTGCGGGTGGTGATTCCAGTCGCAGCATGCGACGTAGAGGTTTGGACGGGGAGGTGAGCTACCCCCGAGGGCCTTCGGGTCATTTGAGACCGTGCAAAGGGATGGAGAGGTTGTCTACCATCTCTCCCTAAACCCAAATTCTGGAGTTGGTGCATGACATCGGAAAGGGCCGACCTCGCGTAAACGGATCAATCCTTTGGTCTGTGTGCGGTGACGAAGAGCTGTGCGTGGGTTCTTCTGGGTATGGGAAAGCCAGGTGTGGGCTTAGTACCATGTGTTGCTCCCTAGTTTTGCTTTTCGGGGACAAAAAGCTTCAATAAAAGAATTATGTAAGAACCCGGTTTTTGCTACTAAAGACTTTGGAATATTATTGATGATATTCCAGAGCAGCACCTTTAGACGGCGTGCGATTCCGAGCCCCGGAGTGGCCGGAATTAAATTTTCGGTGCGTTCACACTGGAAATGCTAAAGAAATGGGATAACTCCTAAATGGAGATCCGAATCATAGATCTGAGTGTACAGATGAGTCCGTAATGGGGTGTTTACCCTAGGAACGACATAAAACTTGTCGGCACAGGATGTTTGGACCCCTCACCCGCTTCTGGAACGTTAAATGGATTAAATAAATTTATTTTATTCATTTAATGGTGAAACACAGGTATCTCTTAAACGGTGGCTCATATTGGAAAACCGATGGCACCGTTGAGTTCAGAATGTGCCGTTTACCCTAGGAGGGGTATAATTTTTGCGGGCGCGGGCCGTTTGTGAAAAATGGATCTAGGGGCGTTTTGGTAATTTAGCGGATTCGGACGTTAAATTTTATAACTTTTGAATGGGATCTCGGATTAAAATTCCGAGACCTCCATTGTGCTCGGAAGGTGGTGTTTACCCTAGGGGAGGCTTATCCTCGACCTTGCTGTGAGTTCGGGTCCGGGCTGACGGGCGGGTGGTTAAGCGTTTTCTCTTTAAACGCTTAACACACCCTCCTCCCTCCTCTCCTTCCCCTTCCCCCTGGTAGATCCTCTTCTCCCTCTCCTCCTCCATCTCCGGCGAGGCGAGCTCCAGAGAGCCAACTCCGGCGAGGCAACGGCGCGGGGCGGATCGCGCGGGAAGCGTCGGGCGAAGCCCCACGAGGTAGGAGTTTTATTTTGTCTCCGTTTTTAAATTCCCACATTTTATTTGAGCCCGATTTCTACCATCTAATTGCCACCCTGATCTTTGAACAAAGCCCGTATATTAGTAGAGCTCGATTGGAGCTTTCCAACAAACCTTTCGGATGTGAAATTGGAGCTCCGAGGCGTCCGCAGCGGCCCGGCGAAGTTGGGGGTGGTTTTGTAGTTTCTGGCGGTCGGCAGGGTGGTCCGGCGAGTTGGCACAGCGAAGGGGTTCGGCTCTGGGAAGGCGGCGCGGCGGCCGTGGCTTCGGAAGGCGGCACGGCAGCCACGGCTTCGTAAGGCCACGGAAGCGCGTGGAGCGGCGGCGGCAGCCGGTGGGGCCGGCATGGCGCTGGCGAGAGGGAGAGGGGCCGCGAGGCGGCGGCGCAACAACGACCCGCACGTTGGGGGTCGTTGCGTGGAACGTGTGACCGGCCCTCATGGTCGGTCGGGGGAGAATCCCGCACGGCGGGCGCGCCGGTCTGCGGTAGCGCGGAGCTTGCGTCAAGGCGGAGTTTTTTAGCTGTTTTTGGGAATTTTTAATTCCCGAAATGAGGGGTCTCAGAGACGCGATGCGTCTTTAAGTGGACGAGCGTTCTTCCGGAAAACCTTGTTTTGGACAGCGCGGATGCGTCCGACATCCGTTTTTAGCACCGTCAGCGGCGTTGGAACTCTGGCGTCGAGGCGAAGATTTCCAGGGTGGTTCCGGGCATTGAGGCCGAGGTTGAGGTGCGGGCCCCATGGGCCGTCTTTTGAGCTGCATGCAGCGTTTCACGACTTCTTCCTCGGATGTCTGTTCGGGGCGTGTGAGCAGTCGATGTTCGGTGTTTTTCTGAGGGAATCGCGTTGGCGCAGTTTGCCCGATGTAATTCCGCACGATGGTGTGGGCCCCGCGAGGTCCGTTTCGGGAGTTGACGGTGATTTCCAGCTTTATCACTGGGCGACCGTTTTGGACAAGTGAATAGTCCATCTTGTGTGCTTTTTCGAGAGGATCGCAATGGTGTGATCCATTCGTTGAGTTTCGGGACCGGGTTGCCGGTCCCACGTGGCACCGCTCATGTACGGTGCACCGAGATGCACCTTTTTCTTCGGATATCCGTTGCACTCAAGTGATTATTGCTTTTGGCGTGTTTTCCCGAGGGATCGCAATGGTGTGATGCGCCCGACTGTTTTCAGGGTCGAGGCTCGGTATCACGGGACGTCGTTCGGGCATGAGGCGGTGTTGGTGACTTTTCCGTCGTATATCCGTTGGAGGCGAGTAAGTAGTCGATCTCGCGTGTTTTTCTGTGAGAATTAAAACGGTGTGATCTGTTTGGTTATACGGAGCCTCTTGCATGATCTTGTTAAATGTGGAAGCATGGAAGGTGCTCCAATGGTGGTTCGCCCTACCTTGTTTGTAGCAGACCCTTGGTGTCTGATCGCGCACTCTTGAGAGAGTGATATAATTGGTCCACGAGATGTGGTTGGTCGTGCCTGGGCCTTTGAGGTGGAGTTGTTACGTCATGCCTTTGCGTTGACGCTGGGTGCCTTGTGCACGATATCCTTTGGGCTGGAATGAGGTATACTCCGGGAGTATACAGGAGCGCTTGGAGGTACGTGTGGTTGTTTGTACCTGAGGATGTTTGTGCACTCAGTTGGGGTTGACTTGGGGCCACACGGCGTGTGGGCCCCACGTGCGTGTCGTGATCTGCTTTACGTACTTGACCTCTTGCGACGTAGAGGGTCCCTCTGCGCTCGTTTGTTTGACCAGTAGGGTGGAGTTTTCCCCTGGTTTTATGCTCGTGTGTTTGACCAGAAGGGTGGAGTTTTCCCCTGGCTTTGTGCTCGTTTTATTGGCTAGTAGGGTGGAGTTTTCCCCTGGCTTTGTACTCTTTTGTCTGACCAGCAGGGTTGAGTTGTCTCCCCCTGGTCTTGATCTCACTGGTTGGGCCGACAGAGATGGTTTGCTTCCTCTACTTCTTCGGCTGTGAGGGGTTTCAGTACCGTGCCCTTTCAACGGACTGCGACACCATTTGCGACTACAGGTTTTCGTACAGTGTGGGTGTTTTCCCCACTTTCTGGGGTGAGTTGACTCGGTCCTCTTCGACAGTGACTCAACGGATTGGAGCGGGATCTCCTTCTGAGGCCTGGGGAGTTTCCCCCATTGCTCCGTGTTCCCTGGTAGAGTTCTTGGGGTTTCGGTGTGACCAACACTTTACGCAGGCATCGATCCTCTACCCAGGATGTTGTTTCCAGCAGGGCTGAGGTTGTTTCCAGTAGGGATGAGGTTGTTCCAGCAGGGATGAGGTTGTTCCAGCAGGACTGAGTTTGTTTCCAGCAGGGCTGAGGTTGTTTCCAGCAGGGCTGAGGTTATTTCTAGCAGGGCTGAGGTTGTATCGAGCAGGGCTCGTCAGTGGGTTACCATACAGCAGGGATGGCCAGTACAGTGGTGTTCACCGAGCAGTACCATCCAGCAGTGATGGCCAGAGTAGTGCCAGGCTTACCTCCAGGTGGGATGGGCAGTGGTCCCCGATGCCGGGCTTACCTCCAGCTGGGTTGGGCAGTGGTCCCCGATGTTGGGCTTACCTCCAGCGGGGCTGGGCTGTGATCCCTGATGTCGGGCTTACCTCCAGCTTGGCTGAGAAGTGGTCTCCGATGCCGGGTTACCTCCAGCTGGGCTGGGCAGTGGTCTCGTCGCTGACTTTAGCCGGGTCGCCCTCCAGTGGATTACCCTATTACGGGACTGGGCAGTGAGGCACCCATCGACTTTCTGGGTCTCCCAGTAGTGGGAACTCGTTGACTTCCAGGGACCCTCCAGCGGGGCTGGGCAGGGGGTCGCCTGTCGACATTGATTAGACCTCTCGACTGCGGGGCAGTGACGAGTTGTGGTTGAAATTCCCCCAGAACTCTCAATTATGGGGAGATCTTTCCCCCACCGAGATGCGTCCTTGTGACGCGACCTAAAACTGTGCAGGTGAGTCAGTGCCGCCCAAAGCGGATAATGTTGAGGTGTGGTGATTGAGCCCCTTGGCTTGCGGTTCGGGGCAGACGTGCGGGATGCTGGGCATCGATGGAGTTTCTTCTGGGACTGTTGGCAACTCATTTTCTTGGGCTGAGCTACGGGACGGAGATCCCCTTACATGCTTGTTCGGGCTTCTTTTCGAGCATACATATATGTATATACCTTGTTCGAGTACCCACTTCTTGGGCCTGGTTACTCTCCCTCCAGGAGATGCGAAGATGCGCGGGGTATACCACGTGCTTTCCGTGTCTAGATTCTCGTGGTTGGATGAGTCTACTCTCCTGCTATAGGTAGCGAAGACTCGATGGGAAGTTCATCTTCTCCCCATTTCCAGCTCCTTGTTCCTGGACGAGTCTACTTCCTTTATCTTGTTGGGTTGAGCTGGACTCTTTACTGTACTCTTTGCTGCACTCTCTATTGTACTCCTCTACTTTTATGTTCGCTCTACTGCTCCCCCTTTGGAACCTCATTTGTTGCTCCCTCGAGCCTTCGGGGTATCCTACTGAGTATTTTTATACTCACCCCTACTTGGGCTTTTCCCGCACTTGGTGTGCCCTTGCAGACGACGGACAGGTGGAGCGTGACTTCAGTGGAGCGTAGGAGCTTGGGGAGCTTGGACCACATGCGGTGGTCATGGTAGGGTTTCAGGTGGGAGACTCGTCAGTAGTTTCTTTTGTTTACTTGTTGTCGGGTTGTGACACTTTTTGGTTGGGCGCGTGTTTTGCCCCTTTTCTTTTCAGTGTTCCTTCAGCTTTCTTTTTACTTGTAGAGGTCGATGCACTTTATGGTATATATATAGTAGTTTCCCTTTCCTTTTCTTTGCTTGTATTTACTTTTACTCTGCACTATTGCATTGAGGTTGCTGCGTGTGTGTTTACAGGTACTCAGGCAAAGGCCTCCCCGAGTTATTGTGCCTTCGGCGCTGGTCGCCAGCCCCTGTCCTATGGAGGCGGGCTTGGGGTAGTTGCGGCTCGAGCCCGGGTAGGTTCGGGTCGTGACAATACACATAAAAAAACATGGATGGGAAGGAATTCCCATGTAGAGATAAGTATATAAATACCCAGTAAGACACACCAAAGAAAATATTGGACAAAATAATAGTTTATCTCATGACAAAAAAACCAAGATATTCATCAAGATTAGGACAATGATAAATATAGGAAAAACCTGAATTTACACCTCAGTTTCATTATGATCATATTTCATAGATAAAATTTATATGACATAAGATTATTAAGCACCAAATAATCAGATTTCCCATCAATGTAATCAAGATATCACCCTTGATAATTCATAGTGGGGGCATGAACCTCGTCGAGGTAAGAAAGTTAATCAATGGAGTATCGACCCCATGAATAGAGTAATAATTACTCATTGAGGATAAGTATATTAGTTATGGGAGTTTTAAAACCATGATAGAGGGTTTGGGCCCTTTCTCAAGTGGGAATTTTATTCCCCATTAGTCATAGGGGTAACGTGCAACCTATCATGAATGAAAACAATCAAGGGAGTACTAAACCACATATATGGAATGGAGGACCCACACCTTAATTATTGAGTGTTCCACACACCATAGATCATGCGGGGTATCTACACACAATCCTTGATATTCCAACAAAAGAGTACATAACACTTTGTATGTTCTCAATACCATTCTCGAATCCAATCGTCAAAGATAGTAATGTCGAACTACTAAAATGGATAAAATTTATTCTAAATGAACTATAGTGGAAATTAGAACCCATATATTGAAATCTATGTGTAAAAACACACAAAAATCTAATTTATTCACCTAAATCATACATTGGTGTTAAAAAACATGAGAACACTTGGATGAGAGGTTTTCTAGCCCATAGAGAGTCCCCGAAAAGGGTAAGTACACCCAGCCGCATATGAACACCCACGCATGGTTACCAGTGTCAGTGTGTGGGGTCTCTACCATAGGTCAGGTCGAGTCACACCTAAACTATCTATTTGAACTACCTAGTCAATTGAATAATACATCTAAGGAGACTATCCCATAGGATTGGACTACACCATTAGGGACCAATGCTATGTGTTTTCCCATGCCTATGTTATGGGTTAGGTCGAGGGACCTTACTCATTTGTCTAAACCTTATTTACTTCAAGGAAATGAACTTCGTTCAGGTAGCTATCTAGATTTATCTACCTAGAATAGTACATAGAGTTGGGCCAACCCAATTGAGGTACTTGTGGTCACGGCCCATCAGCTCTCCTCCATCCACTAACCACAAAGAAGGAGGGTCAGTATCCTACCCCAGTTGATCCAATTTCCAAGTTTTCTCCCTCCATTAAATTTTTTCCAACCCCCCCCCCCACCTCTTAAAAATCTAGCCACCACATTATCTTCTCTAAGTTTACACCACCATCGCACACACTATTATCAACTATGTCATTGTCCCTATCACTTGTTCCACATGCCATCATTTCATCTCCCCCATCATATCTTTCTCATTACTGGACATTTAAAGGTCATTGGTGGCTTCAAAAACCCTAATTTATTCCACAAGAAAAGGGGATATATATGAGGTGGAGACAGTAGGGTGTTTACATGATGGAAAATTTATCCTAGATACATGTGTTGTTTTTTTCATAGCTATGAGCATTTTAGTTACTTTTTCTACCTCCATTTTATTTCATGGTTTCATGTCTTATGTTATCTATCAATATGTCTTGTCTCCCAAAACAAAAGGATTTGAGAATTTTTTTTCAAATAAATATTTAAAAACAACTAAATTATAAATATTGGATTTAATTGTAAAGGGTGATATATAGATTCATGGTGGTTTCCTACTAGTACTTTTCACACACCATACATATTCCATTGGGAATATATAGAACTAGTTGTATCTAACACATGGAAAGGAAGATGAGTTATATCTCATAGTAGGGCATCCTAATGATCACATAATCTTATTAAATATGGGTTTGTCGTGGATAAGGTCCACATGGAGATATCTTTGTCTAGCCTTTGGGAATACTCTACTTATAATATTTTTTTATTTTGGATATGTAGTGGATAACATGGACCAGTATATATTTTGACTATCAATTTTATCAATGTGATGTGGGTTATCCAATATTCATTTCATTTAGTATCCAGTTATGGATTGTTGTTGCTACTAATACTTGAACTCTAATTGTCATTCTTTTTATTATTATCATTTTGTATTTGTTAGAATGGATGTTAAACCCATGGATATATCATTTCATATTTCCTAGGGTAAAACCATTCCCATGTGGTCAGTATTAGTACCCTAGAAATAGTCATTAGACTGTATCAATTGGGAATTTTACATGATCCTTATGGCGGGATGACCCTAGTGACATTACATTCCCCTTACAAGAAGTATAAATGGTCTCAAATTCATTGTACAATAGAAAATTTACCCATTACTTAGGCCACATGTTACAATATTAATGAGATAAAATATACTTCATAATATTTTGATGATTTTAAAACATAAATTACTTTCTAAGTAGGTAATTTATTAAGTCTTAATTTCAAAAGAAAATTATTTAATGCTCTATAATTTTGGTTCTGTAGTTATTATAATAAGGTCCCTATTTTCTGGAAACATAATCAATCACTTCCTACCTCTTCATCAACACAAACACAATATCAGTCTTATAGGCTTTTAAGAACAACATGTACTCATCACCCTTGTGGAAACCAAAAAATATGACCATTATTAATCCTTATCTTTTACTCCTAAAATATCTCTAACATCAATCAGGACATATAAGAGGCAGCCCATTTTTATTGAGAGTATACATGAGATCAATAATCATGAATAAATCCATCACAAAGCTCTGATAAGATCTTACCAACATGAAGAAATTTTTATGTTTAAAAAAATTAATGGGTGGCCTTCAAGTTATAATATCCTTGATATTCTTAAGGTTGACTACTACCTTTCCCTTTGAGATGTTGTGTCCTTGAAAGTGGACCTCCCAAATCATGAATTTGACTTCAATAATTTACCACATAAGTTCTAGATGATCCTCAAAAAGTCAACATTATAATATTTTATCCCAAAGTGGATGAGAATATCATCAATGAAAGCCTCCATGAACTAATATAAAAATGGTTTGAAGACATGGTTTATGATCCCTATGAACATAATTTGGTTTGTCATCAGCTCACATTCCATCACTAATAACTTATAATTCCCATAACAATATCCAAATTTTACGTTCATATTTTTCTCTTTGAAGAACCAAAGCAGATGATATATGGACCTGGGGTCAATATTTGAGAACCACTTCACTACATCTATCTAGTATAAGAGATCACCAATCCCTAGTAGAGGATATTTTTTTGAAAGCCACCTGATTTAATTAGTGATATTCAATGAAAATACTTAAACAAGCATCATCCTTCTTAGAAAAAGAAATAGAAGAATAGATTCTATATCTACACTTTGATCTCCCTAATCTCAGTTGATGCCATCAGATTTACTTCAAAAGTGATCAGTGTGGTCTTGGGTTGAAACTCAATGAAAAAGTTAATCTATAGATGATGGGGAATCCAAAAAACATAATATGTAAAAACATCTATATACCCCTATTCAAATATGGAAATCTATTCCTCGATAGCATACTTAGTACACAAAACCAAACACTCTAACTGGTGAGTGATCCACTAAAATTCCTTCCATATTAGTCCTTCACATCCTACCTAAATATTTCACTCACCCATGAAAGAGAACCATGAACCATATACTCAAAATTCTACTACTAATTGATGAAAATAAGTTACCCATCCTTGAACAAAAGATAACTACTCTATAAAAATAATGATGTCATATGGGTTCATTTTCTTATAATGAGATCCCATAAAAATATCTATCTTCAAAGAGAAATAGTGAACCACCAAAAAATACATATGTGTGTGTGCGGCTACCCCTAGTAGGAGTCTCCAATGGAATAGGTTGGTCTATAGGACCCACCATAATCTATATGCCTTATGATATAGATATAGTAATGAAAGAGTTGATATAACTAGTGTTAATGAGTATTAGATCTGTTGTAGAAAATTCATAGATAATACCTAGAGAAATATATGGTGATTTCAAGTCAAATCCCTCTATAGTATGTATCTATAAATAGACCGAAACACCAGTGTTCTATGTTTGTTGAGGAACACCTGGATTTGGTAGTGGTAGGATTTTTCAAAGAATTATCTATATTGGGATCCTTCTATTATGTGGAAATATCTTTTAATAAAACTACCTCTTAAAATATGTATCTAAAAACCGTGAGGATCCCCTTGTCTCAACTATATATCTATAATTGAGGTTTTTACACAATTCTATAATGATTTTCATTAGTTTTTTATATTGTTAGATAGTCACAGATCATGTTTTAATGATCCTTACATGCATTGAAAATACTATATCCTTACATATTCAACCCTCTATGAGATTCTATTATCAACGATCCCAAATATTGGATCATAAATGAGTATTCATCTACTAATGGAATCCTAAAATTATCAATTTTTTGGATGATGTTGATGACCCTACATTAGATAAACATGAACCCACCCCAATCACAAGCTTTGCCTCTACTGGAATCTCATGATCACCCAAACTCTATATAATACCCAAATATTGGTAGGGATTAATAAAGGTACAATCCCATCTTGAATGTATCTATAGAGGCCTTTCTCAAAAATATTTATTCTTATGAAACCATCATAAAACAAATTTAGAATGTTCCTTATGAGGTTTATAAACCTCGATTCATAATTCGATATGGTCAAATTTCCCTAGTTATTATCTTGTAATTATTTCACCCAAAAAATCATCAGAGCCACTGGATAATACTCATACAAGAATATGAGCTCAATCTCTAACCATATTAATATATCCTTATCATGTGTCTATGAAGATAAATCCCCAAAAAAATATTATTGTGTTATAAAGTAGTATCGATTCCATAATTTCTATTTGATTAGTGGTAATCTTAACCAAAATAAACACTCAGGTCACTAACTTCATTTAGTCTCACATTTTTTATGGATTAATATTTCCTTAGAACCTAAGTGGCCTATGATTTTGCAACTCAGGTAGTTTACTTATTGTACATGTCATCTCATTATGCATTACTAGAGTCGTCATCTACTTCATGGGCAGATGATATTCCCTCTGTAAATTTGGAAGGGTCCATCACTCTCTATAATAAGATGAGGTCCTCTCCACTACACAATAGGAATAGGATCTACCCGATAATTTACAAGAAGAGATACCTCTTGAATGAGATTCAAAACTTAGTCTCATTCCTCAACTAGTAAATGGAAGGAGGTTTTAATATTCACACTAGAACATAATGACCCTAACTATGAATCTTGGTTAGCTACCTATGGTGTGGAATCCTATATCTAAAAAAGATATACCCACTATTATTAAGAATATATGGGTGATCTGGAATAATAAATATATAGGAATCCATAAACCGACCACTACATGATGTATGTACTATTTTAACGACAACCTAAAATCGATTTATCAGGTTATTGGGTCGATTAAAAGATTATTTGAGACTTGGTTTATGAGTGTGTCTCCAACCCAAACCATTCACTCTATTATGTGTTATGAAAATCAAACTCAAATACCATTGACATTGTTTCCCTAGATTCCCCAAAACATAACTCAAAAGACTCATAAATCTGAACTCAAATCTTAGAATAGACAATATCACTCTGATAACAATCTAAAATATTCGAACCAACCAAGGATCAACCTATTCTAGTATTTTGGATGAGTGTACAGCCCCAAAACTGCCTCTAATAAACAAGGTAATCATGACTAACACCAATAACTCATATCATAATGGGATTCGATTGTCTAATGATAACATCTAACAAAACCACATATCCCAAAACCCAAAAAAAACAAAATTCGAATAGAAGAAAAAAATTCATGAAAAATACATTAAGAATGTATAGTCATACCATAATACATATACCAGAAATATAGGTGAATACATGAAATACAAATATCCCAAAGTATGAAAAACCAATGAAAACTAGAAAATGCACATTCTCATTATATTTCTCACAATGTAGTCTTTGGTAGATATAATTCTATCAAACCCACTAAATCTCAACTCAATCAATACTATATTATATAATATTAGCCCAAATCTATACATATTCTTCACATAAAAAATATGTGTGGGTAGGAATTACCATACAGGGATTATTATATAAATACTTACTAAGCCACACCAAATAAAATATTGGACTAAATAATTGTTTATCTCAAAACAAAAAACCCAAATATTCATTAAGATTAGGACAATGAGTGATATAGGGAAAACCTAAATTTACACCTCATTTTCATTAATATAATATATCATAGATAAAAGGGAGATGGAATTTGATCTATAATCTCCAAAGTAATCATATATTCCTTTTATGAAATTTTTTTATCACCCTTAATAAATCATAGTGAGGAACCTGAACCTCATCAAGGTTAGGAAGTTAATCAAGGGATTATCAACCCTATGAATAGAGTAATAATTACTCATTGAGGATAGGTGTTTCAGTTAAGGGAGTTAAAACACCATGACATATGGTTTGGTCTCTATCTAATGTGGTAATTCCATTCCACATTGGTCCCATGGGTAACCTATTCCCTATCATGAATGAATACAATCAAGGTAGAACCCAAACCCCTTGTATGAAATGGAGGACCCACACCTTGATTCTTAGGGGTTCCATGCACCATAGATCATGTGGGGGATCCACACACTATCCTCTATATTCCAACAGAATAGTACCTAACCCATTGTATTCTCTCAATAACTTTTCTGAATTTAATTTTCATCAATAGTAGAATGATATTATGATGGTAGATGGCTCATCGGGAGCTCTTGTTTTCTCTCTTGTGACGATTAGGGTTTTCCCTCAACGCCTGTGATGAATGGCATGAAATGCTATAAACCGGTTGTATAATGGTTTCTTTTGATCCCGAATGGGAAAAATCCTTTGAAGGATTTGGATTCACACAGTACAAAGATCAAACATCTACGGCTAGAAAACCTAAGGTTTTTTCCTTTCTTGAATCTCTCAGGGGCCATTACCTGCAAAATAAGAACTCGATGAAGCCTTCACGATGTAAGAAATTGGAGGATGGATGATTTTCAGTTGATTATAATCCCAAAGCACTACATCAACAAGCGCAAATGTGTAAGTACTTGATTAAGGGTCGGATTTATTATCTCAATGGTGAAAGGCCATGGTCGACCCTGGATCTCAAATTTGGGATCGCTAACTTCTAGGGATTCATAGACTGGAAGATGAACCCTATTGGTAGAGGATATTTCCACATCTTACTTAGATCATAGCAGGAGATTTATTGGGTTTCAAAATTGGGAAACATTCAACTCAAACCTGGTTTTCTTAGATTATCCGAATGGGATTTTTCTTTCAATCCCCACACCATTAGGAATTCTATGGCACAAGTCTGGGTATGGTTACACGGTCTCAACTGGTATTTTTGGCACCTTAGGATCTTAAACGACATAGATTCCAACATCGGTACACCTCTAAATATTGATCATCGGAATTTATATGTGTAAATCAGGATTTATGCATGTGTTATGGTAAAGGTAAACCTCGAATCAAAGCTGCAAGATGGTGTTGCCTTCAATGCAAATGAATATAAAGTAGTGGTTCGTATTGAATATGAGTGCAAACCTTCTTTTTTCGAGCTCTGTAAGATCATTGGACATTCCCTATTGAATTTTAGGGTGATGAAAAATCAAGTGGAACAACCGAGGTTTGATTAATGGACGATGGACCGATGGAAGAAAAAAGAAAAGATGATAGACTGCGAGAAGCCTGAAGCACCGAGGAAGAAAAATGAAGTCTGGAAAAAAATCCCCTCTCCTGGGTGAGATCTCGTGTAAGAGTTGGGTGGAGATTATTGAAGAAGAAGAAAATGAAAATATAGAACAAGACACTTTTTAGGATATTG
The DNA here is from genome assembly GCA_963277665.1 of Viscum album. Taxonomy (NCBI): domain Eukaryota; kingdom Viridiplantae; phylum Streptophyta; class Magnoliopsida; order Santalales; family Viscaceae; genus Viscum; species Viscum album. The sequence continues at coordinate 746,598,529 of OY728143.1, forward strand.
GAAAGATTTTTCTGGAAGCATATGAAAAATTCAAACTTGATTCAGGTGTTGACACAGACAGGATCGATCTTATAGATGCTGGCAAAGAGAATGCAATAGCATCCCATGTTGCATCTGAAAAATCTGAAATAGCAGATAGCATGGTAGAGCTGGATACAAACACACAATTGGAAACTACAGGTATGACACTAGTTTCTCCCACTAAGACACTCAATTTTGATAAACTACTGGTAATGGACACCCGGATCACAACACTTGCTAATGTTTCTAATTGCTCACATAACATACATGATAAAAATCAATTTGAGCTTTAAAAAAATAACACAATGGTCACACCTTTAAATTTTGATGAATCTAAAATAACTCAAACTGATATTTGTGACAAATAAGAGGTAGTGGATACTCAAAACAACACCCTTGTCAATTCCTCTAACTGCTTGCCTAGATCACAGGACAAACAACAAAACCCCTTAAAGGACATCTCAATAGAGACAGTCTTGATTGCCAATGTTTCTGAAAAGGATCAAGGTACTATGGAAAATGGTACTGCTAATGAAATTGTTATATCCTCTAGGTTTAAACAAAAAAATAAAACCAGTCCAACCTCTCCACAAGATATTAGAATATCAAAGATGGGGAAAGACTTGGGTGTCCAAAAGAAAGGGGGTTCTACCTCCAAGTGCAGGTTCAAATGAATTTCTTATTTTGGAATTGTCAGTGGATTTTTAACCCTGAAACTTATACTATTTTAAAAGGATTTATTTTGACTCATAAACCAAAACTTTCTTCTATTTCTGAGCCTAAAATAAACTTTTCTTCAAAAAATATGCATCTTTGTGCTTATGGTTACAATTTTTTAGGTGCGTGCAAAACTGGTAACGCTTTTGAATCTCTTTGGATTTTCTATCACTCCTATTTGCATTCTATCAATGCTTTCAAAACTACTAAACTGATGTTTACATGTGATTTTACCCATGAAAGTTTACAAATTTTTTTTACTATGATTTATGATAAGAATCGATATCATGAATGAAGATCCCTTTGGGAAGACCATTATGATTTATCTAATAATATTCATAGTCCTTGGGTTGTGATTGGGGATTTTAATGTGATTCTAACATCCAGTGAAAAAATTGGGCCACCACACTCTTCTATCTCCTAGAGAGAATTTAGATCTTCCATGGAGGATTGTAATATTATTGAAGTTAATCTGACTGGTTCAAAGTACACCTGGTATAGACGACACTACAACATAGTAGTTTCTAGAAAACTAGATAGTGATTTCACTAAAATTCTTGCTCTAGATAAGTGGGACACCATTTCTAGCATCACCTTGACCCCAATTAACTCATATCATCATCCTATTCTTGTTAATATCTTAACCAATGGTACCAAATCCTCTCTCCCATTCAAATTTAATAATGCATGTTCTTTGGATCCAGATTGTTCTAGCTTCATAAAAGACTTATAAAAGCATGAATTATCACAATGATGTGTTTTCTTGTGTTAATAAATTAAAGTACCTAAAACAGCATCTTAAAATCTGTTTTCGATCTAAATCTAAGCATCTTGACACAGATATCTCATCTATTGAGAGGGAACTTAATCAAATCTAAATCTCCAACACTAACTCTGATTTCACTTTTGACCCGCAACTTGAAATCGATACCTCCATTAAGCTCAACTCTCTACTTGTCCTTAAGGATAACATGAGAAATAAAATCTTCAAAGCTAACTGGCTCTCCGATGGTGATATAAATACAAAGTTCTATAATTTTCTTCAAAGTGTTAGAAAATCCTGTAGACTACTTTCTCTTCTTAGATATGAAAACAATCTCATGGATATTGAGGAAGATATTTCAAATCATGTGGTAGATTACTTTCAAAATTTGTTTAATGTTCTGGATGTCAACAAAGATCTCACTGCTGATATCATTCTGACTTTAGTGACTGAGGAGGACAACAATATACTATTAAGCAACCCTCTTGATCATGAAATTAAAGATACAGTTTTAGACTTAATTCTGATAGTGCCCCGGGTCCTAATGGATTTAATAAAATATTTTTTCAACTCTATTGGGAGATTATTCATAAATATGTTTTCAATATTGTGAAATCTTTCTTTTCCAATGGTGTTCTCCCTTATGGATTAAATGCTCAATTTCTCACTTTAATTCCTAAAGTGGAAAGTGCCTCTAAGATTCAACTTTTACGTCCTATTACTATGATTAACACTATTTATAAAATTATTTCAAAACTTCTTGGTAATAGACTTAATAACATATTCAATATAATTGTATCTTGGAATCAATTTGGTTTTGCCAAAGGTAGGTATATTCAATATTGTATCTATCTTTCTTCTGAATGTACAAATATCCTTAACAAAATTGCAATAGGTGGTAATGTTTCTATTAAACTAGATATCAAGAAATCTTTTGATACCATTGATTGGAGTTTTTTCTTCAAAGTCCTCAAAAGTTTCATCTTAAATAACTCTTTCATTAGAATGATAAAATATTTATTTATCCCGGACTTCATCTCTATCCTGGTCAATGGTGCACCCAAGGGTTTCTTTAAATGCACCAAGGGGGTAAGACAAGGGGACCCTCTTTCTGCCATTGTTTTTGTGATTGTGGAAGTTTATTTAAGCAGACTCCTCACTTGCCTTATGAATAAAAACAAGATTAAACCTATTCAAGCTTCCAAAAACCTAAATGTTCCCACACATCTATTATATACTGATGAAATCATCCTTTTATTGCAAGGGGATAATAGAAACATTCAAAGTCTCATGAATTCTCTGTCTCATTATGAAGAAATTTTTGGTTAAACTATAAGCTGGGAAAAATCCTTTGTGTTCTTTGGGAAAGAAATTTCTTCTACTATAAAAGGTAATATCATCAGCTATTAATGCATCAAGGAAGTCTCTCTCCCTTTCACCTATCTAGGAGTGCCAATATTTTGGGGAAGACCTAAGTCCAACTACTTCTCCACCATTGTAGACCAAATTATAAATCAACTCTCTTCATGGAAGGGTAAATCCCTCTTTATAGCTGGAATAATTTTCCTTGTCAAATCTACTATTGTCTCTAAAATGGTCTACTCGATGATGGTTTACAAATGGACTTCTAGTCTTCTAAAAAAAATCAACGTTTCCATTAAAATATTTGTCCGGACAAGAAGCACACTTGAAAGGAAGCTTGTGACCATACCTTGGGCCACCTGTTGTAAACCTTTAGAAGAAGGTGGTATTGGCATCAAAAATCTGAATCTCATCAATGAACCTCTTCAAAAGAGACTCACCTGGAGTCTCCTTAACAACAATTCAGACTGTATCGATTTCCTCAAAAAAAAAAATTTTGTGCTAAACTAAAGAGTGGAAATTTGAATTACATCAATTCTTCCATTTGGACGTCCATTAGAAAATCCTACGCCAACATTATAAGCAATTCTAGATGGATGGTTAGCTCTGATTCATCCCTACATTTTTGGTTTGATAACTGGATGGCCGTTCCTTTAGTTTACATGCTTCCTCCCAATTATTTTCCTAAAAATAATAATTCCACTATAAGAGATGTTCTAAATGAAAATACCATTCCTCTTCCTGACACCACCAGAAGTGTCGTTGATAACTATCCATATTCCAACTCTGAAGATTTCATCATATGGGAACCTTTATGTAATGTTATTCTTGACTCCAAAGTTTTTTATAATCAAAATTTCATTGATTTGGACTCTAACTTATGTTGCTTGAAATCCTTTAACAAACCTTGTATTAATCCCTTGAGGTTGAATCTTGTTTGGTGCATTGTGCATAATAAAGTCCCCATTGATTTTTGCCTGCAATCTTCTGGGATCCAACTTTGCTCTAAATGTCACATGTGTAACCAACATAGAGAAGATATTAACCATTTGTTTTTGTCATGTGTTACAGCTTCAGCTCTCTAGAAGTTTATCTTTGATATCTTTGGATGTAGATGGTTACTCCTAAATTCCATAAACTCCCAGCTACAGTGTTGTGTTGTTTCTGAATCTTCTCAGCAAATTAAAAACCTCTTTTTAACTGTTGTTGTTGAGCTTCTACATGTGATCTAGTATGATAGAAATAACATTCTCCATAATAATTACTCATTTAATCTTAATGCAGGTAAGGCGCGGATTCTCATTTCCATTCATGATGCTGCCTTGATTCAAAAAGACCAATGTGACAACAAAGTCGAAGACTTTGAAATTCTACATCGACTCCAGATTTCTAGTCTTTATAAGACACCTAGACGCACCTTTGAGGTATTCTGGAAAGCCCCATTTCTGGGATGGATCAAAGTGAATGCTGATGGTGCCTCCAAAGGCAACCCAGGACCTAAAGGATGTGGTTCTATCTTCAGAGATCATCTTGTACATTTTCATGGATGTTTCTTTAACGGATGTGGTACGTATTTGTCTCTAGAAGAGAAAATGACGGGGGTTATCTATGCTATTGATTTTTTTAAAGAAAAGGGTTGGAAAAATATTTGGATTGAAAGTGACTCAACCACTATTGTCCAAGATATCTGGAAGGGTGTGGTGCATCTTTCATGGCCACTTACCTCTCGTTGGATGAGTTACCTTGCTATGATTTCTGAAACCAACAACATTATCACACATGCTTTTCATGAAGCAAATATGGTAGCTGATGGTATTGCCAATAAGGGAATCAACCAGGGCATTACTTTACAGGATGATTTTCTTGGGGAATTGCTTCCTTTTTATGAAAAATATTTCAATAAGATACCATCTTTCAGACTCATGTAATTCTCCTTTATTTTCTTTATTCAGTAAATTTTGCCTTTTAAAAAAATTCATTGATAGTAGTGTCAAAGTACTTAAATGGACAAAATGAATTGTAAATGGCCTTGAGTGGAAATGATCACCCTTATGTTACAATATATGTGGAAAAATACCAGAAAAAAGACAATGTATTCACCTCAATTAGAAATCAGTGTGAAAAATCATGTCAAACACTTGGACGATATGTGCTTTTGGCCATTTGGAGACCCCTAGAAGGGGGTAGTACACTCATCCACATTTGAACACCCAGAAATGGTAGTCAGCGTGGGCATGTGGGGTCTCTAGAATTGGTTTGGTCAAGTCAGACCTGAACTATCTCTATGACTTACCTAATAAATTGAATAGTCCATATGAGGAGATTATCCCATGGGATTGGCCCACACCATCCGGACCCAATGTGATGTGTTGGCCCATGCCTATGTTATGGGTTAGGTTGAGGGACCTTACTCATTTTTATAAACCTACTTGACCCTAGAGCAAGGCCCTTATCTCAGGAAGCTATTTGGATTTCTCTAACTATATCAGTATATACATTTGGTATAACTTACTTGAGGTGTTATTGTTCATGACCCATCATCCATCTTCCATCCACCAACCACAAAGAAGGCAGATTCTTATCCCACCCTAGTCGATCTAATTCCCATGTTTCCTCCCTACCTTCAATTTCTCCCAACCCCCCCTCCCTATCAAAACTCTATCCACCACATTTTCTTCTCAAGGTGCACACCTCCATCACACACACTATCATCACCTAAGTTGGTGTCACAATTACTTGTGCCACATGTCATTATTTCATCTCCTCCATCATATCTTGCTCACTACCGACCATTTTAAAGGTTAGTGAGGGATTCACTAACCCCAATTTATGCCATAATAAGAGGGGGAATATATATATATATATATATATCAGGGGGAGATGGTAGGGGGTTCACTTGATAGAGGAGATATCATGTATACATTGGGAAACCATTATGGATCGAGGGCCATATTTCCATGAATCACATATTCAGGGTGGGTGATGGTGGCTGGAGATGGCACTGCCAACCATGTGCCTCCATTAGTTTTCTTCTTTTTTTAGTGAATATTCCAAAAATAACAATATTTATATATTAATTAATTGAATAAATTACTAAATTGATATCAAAATGACAAATCCAAAATTACTAGATTGTATGATCCGCCCAAGAATAATAATATAGAGTAATATTTTAAAACAAAAAAAAGTACTACTTGGAGTGGGTCTACACTCACTCTAAGAAGCCTTTATTTTCTCTCCTTAAAGAATGTTTCAAATCCTTAATCCTATAATTATGGAGTTTGGAAAATTATTTAAAGGTGAAAATTGGTCTGAATTGAGGTCCAAAACTTAAGTCTCAATTTACATTACCCTTATCTCACCCCCACCGCCTCCCAAGTAGAATTATAGTGATCAATTTTCTATCTAGATTAACATTTGAGAGGTATTGATGTTTTCATGAAATTCATGCATGGGATATAATTTATTATTTTAATTTTTTTGGGAAAAAAATTAAATTATCTGGGTTCTAATGACCTAAATAAATATTCTTAAAATGAAACCAATTAAACTAAAATATTCAAAGGTTCCAAACAACACTGATAAAGGCTTATCCAAGGGCAGAGAAAAATTTATGTCATTATAAAACTTAGGTAAATGGTGAGTATTATAAAATTATTCTTTGGGGAGAAAATAATATTTTGAATTGGTTTTAATTAAAGGGATTTAAATTTTTTTTTAGAAAAAATAGTTCTTGAATAAATAGACATACATCGATTTGAAATATTGGTTTAAGAAAATACTTAGATTTATATGTGCGCTATAGTTTACATGTATACAAGATTAGTCATAATTCATAAATGGGGAAGATGTCATTCAATATTAGTAACTATTCATAGAAATGTATTGGTGATATAAAAGGAGTGGTTGGTGGATTGGGGATTGATTCGATATTTTTAATGGGTGTGATCTGTTTTCTTATTTTTTATGTTATATTTATAATGTAAATTTATTTTTACTTTGATTTATTAATTTAAATATTGATTTTTTATAAAATATTTTCTGTAGAAACATGGATTATTTTCATTTTTGGTTTATTATTTTGAACTAAATGTATTTAAATCTGATTTATTTTAACCATTGTAAATATTTTATATCCTCTATCAGTCAGTGGATCACATTCTTCATCATGTGGAACTCTAATGTGTATCTTGGGTTTGAGTCTTTGGGGTGGGGTGTTATAATTGTCTTTTGTAAGTTAAATAGAATATGGGTAACCCTAATGATATTAAATTCATGTATCTGGAATAATATTTAGGATACATTTACTTAGAAAACACTAAAATGTAGGATGCAGGAGGAATATAGTGAAGATAATCCATATGATTAATTTGGTAAACGAATTATCTAGTAAATTGTCCAAGATATATAAATGATATGATTGGCATGATGATACACCCAAATATCTAGTTGATAAGATAAAATTTTAATCAGACTTAAATCTTCCGAAAATGTATATCTTGGTCCACTATTATATATACTAAATATTTAAATTCCTTCTTTAATGATTTTAAATCATGATACTCATCTAATAAAAACAGAGTTTATAAATAAAAAATACAGTATCATAAACAATTAATTGGATAACAATTATTTAATAGCAAGATATTAATGAAATAAACTTCAAATATTAGTCTATGAACTTGAGAATAGTTCTCAAACAAGAACAAAAAAATATCTCTTAGAGAAAGAACATCCTAAGAAATAAACTGATGACAAGGAGAGTTAATAAAGTAAATATTTTAATAGTAATAATATTATTTATTATATTTATGTATCTACATTGATTATTATTTATATATATTCCATGATTTAAAATAAATAGATAATATGAATTATTTCATAATGATAGGAAAACATAAAATTTTCTATTAAGAATAATATTGACATGAGTGATAAAAAGTTTCTAAAGAACTCTTTCAATTTAAAATGATTGTAGTTACTTCAGTATCAACTCATATACTCAATATGACAGGGCACAAAAATTATTTTGAGAGTCATGGGTCACCATTCAAGATTGATCTGAACATATATTTCATTCTATAATCACTATTATAATGTTAATAAGTGTTCATTGTAAATTATAATATGAATGAGTTTGAAAAAAGTTTACTTGGTATCATAAATATATTGATGATTTATAAATAAGACATGTTATGTCCATGATCAAGGTCTATGATGTTAAAAAAATTCCTCAAATTTACTTTTCAAAGATTTTGGATTGTGTTTGTTGATAATGAATGTTGAAAAATATCAGGATTTGGGAATACCATATGGAATTACTGAATAAAAATTTGTGAAGTAGTTTGAAGCCTAATCGATAAGATTACACAGCTATATAAAGTATAGTAAATATTCTATCAAAATTTAAAAAATGATTTTGAAAGTGAATTTATGTAAACTCAGTGACATTTGTGAACTTGAGATGTGTTTTTTTCTTACTCTGAATGGTTATGTAACACATGTTTTATTTATTGGTTTTTCCTATAAATTTAATATTCATTTCATTACTAAGGAGAGATAATACACAGATGAAGATTAAGAGATCTTAGAGCTCTATTTTTTTATAAGACTTATGTAAATGTATTTCTTTTATGAAGGCATCCAAATAACCAATGGTTTTAAATAGAAAGTAAATTATGTAAACAAGTTTTTGTGAAAACATACTTTATGAACAATTTATTTGTTCACAATGGGGTTTTTGTGATTCATAATAGAATTTAAAATAAGTTTTATTGTAAAGTGTAGGTCTTAATTTTAATCAAATAATAGATTCATGAAACATAAATTGTTCTATAAACAATGTTTACTCAGTATATCTAAGGAATTATATAAAAGAACAGTGATTACACATTATTTGAGAGTGTAGTGAGTTTCCAAATATTGATTAGTTGTAAATCAGGTGGATAGTGAGTCTACTATGAACATTGTAAATAATTAGTACACTTTTTGATTCTATTATATCAGTACATAACTGTTGTATGCACCTTGTATTTTCCCAATTCAGGTGAACAATGTAGTAGATTTATTGTTTCCTTCTTTGCATGTCATATCACTTCATATATACTATGATGTAGATATATGTTCCTACTAATAGTGGAACAAGATCATTAGTGAGGATCATTGATAGAAATCAATATACCCGAATTCACCCCTAATGTATTTACCTTACTCAAGGCCAACAAGTGGTATCAGAGAACGAGGTTTAGGTTAGTTAAATTATACTCTAATTGGAATCCATAGAAGTAAATAATAAAAAATGATTTTAATATTTAATATAAATAACTTTCAACTTTGGAATAATTGGATGCAACACTATATTTTATATCTAGGAAGGAATATTTACAAATCTTCTATTTATGGAATTGTGGTCCATATTGATAGTTTAGCATTACCAGGAGTTCATAAATAGTTGGATGTTAATTATATGGAAACGGAAAAATTATAGAGAGACTTGTCTAATAAAATCAACACAAATTTGATGTCCTGTATATACATTCATACAATATTGGAAAAAATTAACATCTATTAGGGTGATGAAAATTTTCATGAAGATAATATTTAGTTTATTTGGAGAAATTATGCGTACTTGATGATTCACTTGAGTGAATCTATTGACGAATTATTTGATCAGGTAAATATGATTAGAGTGGATACGTGTGGACTCAAAGAAACCTTAAATGATATGAATATCATCAAGAACATATTTAGATTATTACTACCACAGTTTTATCCAAAAATCCATGTTAACAAGGATAATGATATGAATAAAATGAAATTAGATATTCTCAATGATAATTTTATTGTATATGAGATGAGTAATAATGATAAAAAGGATTTTGAAAAGTGAAATTCCCAAGAATATGGATTCATGGAATTAAATAAGTGTGTTATAGAGAATGATTAGGAAGAAGAAGAGTTTGATAAAGTAATGGCATTCCTTTCCTCAAATATCAAAAGGGAAAAATAAGGCTCAAAGGAAAACTTCAACTTGTGTTATTTTGGTGTGGAAATGTTAGGAACCTCATAAAAAAGTTCCCCACTAATTTTAAAGATGATGATAAGGATTATGATGTTGATGATAATGTTTCCATAAAGAAATATTAAAATATTGTGATAGTTGTAAGGAGTGCTAAGAATAATTTCTTTATGAAGAAGAAACTAATTTAATAGGAGGATAATAAATAAAAATAAAAATAATTAGAAGATATTGAGGATTAAAAAGTCCTTAAATTATTTATTATTATGGATATTTTTTACAATTCACAAACATGGTAAGACATAAGAAAATAAGTAGTAGAAGTGGAAGGGAGAGTTGGTCTTAATGGAGAGTTGGAGGATTCCCCTACTGAGATAGATGTTTTGAGATCCAAATTAAAGAAAGTGAATGTATTTTTTCAAGATTCCAAAATATAAATAAAACATTAGGAAGAAGATATGTTTGAGATAAAGATGGAAATTTAAAATATCAAATAATTAAATCCACAAATTGTAGAAAATGTTATTGAGGAAAATCTTAGGATTAAAGAGTAGGCCTAGATTATCGATGGTTTGACTAACATGGTGAGAGATCGAGTCAAACATGTCCAAGATATTTAAGGATAAATGATATAAATATCATGAAAAATAGAATATTAGGAGTGACTCTTTACTTTTAGTGTAACATTAGGAAGTAAAATCGAACTGGCTATAGAAAAGGTGAAGGAGAAGCATGGAGGTCTGGTGATGGGATATATTTTTATTATAAAATTATTATCAATATTTTATACCCAAGGAATGCAATATAGAAACCCCCTAAGTTTTTCTCTCAAGGATAATATAGACTAATTTCAAAACTATCACTTTTTTCTATTTTTATATAGAATTAAATTGAGGATTTGTTTATTTTTATGAAAAAAATAAAGAAAATAATATATATTTAATTAAAATAAATTAATATTGAATTTTTTGAATGAAAAAGAAAATTAAATTGAAAAATATTGTGAAATTAGTTTTGAGAGTAGTAGCAGGGAAGAAGATTCATCCTTTGGACATACCCTCCTTTATTTTCAATTAATCATAATAATTTAATTTCTCAATGGTAACCCAAAGACCTTTGAATGAAAATCTAATTCTACTTGAAAATCATTCCAATACATCATTATGATTATAGTTCCTCCTATATAATTGATTAAACTACTTGAATTCCTCCATGTAGTTAAACCTAATTGAAACTAATTTACTTATAATGAAGACCTCACTTATGAAATTTAAATAATGAAATAAATTATTTTACTTCAAATTTTAGACAACCATTAAAAATATATTAAAATATCATTACATTATAAAAAACAACCATATTTATTCAAGAATTGAATTTACAATAAAATATGGTATAATAATTAAGGATAAAGAATCAAATTGTAAGTGTATATGGGTCTCCACTGCTCAAAACTACCTGATGATAATATCCTAACATGGATAATTCAACTTCTGTCTCCTTCTTTTACTGCTAATTTAGGTCTAGCTATTGTTCTTATCTGATGATGATTGTGAATTGGGTGATCCTCCCTTGGCATGCTAATCATTCCTCTTCACTAAATCATTTGTGTATCTATATCCCTCATAGTGGGTGGAAAATAATTTTAAAATTAAATCAATAATAATTTTCTCCTAGGGAATAACTACTTTACATACAAAAAAATCACCGTCTTTTTTATTCTAGGTGGTAGTATAAAAATAGTAATAACATTCTTCAATGTTTGTGGGGATGGCAGCCTCTAAAGGGTTTTTCATGTGGGAATCCAAGATTTAAATCCTATTTTAATCTCACTATAACTCTCAAAATAATAAATTTATCTTTAAATGAATCCATATGGAAAAAATATTAGATTGAATGAAATTTCTTTGGGAGTTTTTGGGAATTCCATTGCAAAATAATAAGAATCTCCTTCGATCAATGCCTTCTAAAATGGTAGTGTCTCTTAAATTATTCAATGTCCCTTCATAGATAAAAAAATAACATATGGTATGAAGTTTATAATTATCTAAAATCTGAGAATTATAGAACTTTACAAGAATAGACATAATAATTTCAAAAAATAAAATATAATGTGAAACTATAAATATAAAATAATTTATATTTATGAAAATTCACTTTAGAATTAATATATTATTTCCCTCTAGTGGATATGTAACATTTTTTGAAATGAAAATATATTACATATCAATACTTCTTGAAAAATATGTTATGTATCTGCATTCCCCTAAAAAATTTGTTTCTCATAATCAAAATATGTTACATAGTTTTTGAAATGTTACACATAGCATAAAAATATATTTAATCTGAATTTTGACATGTTAAATATGTTATATATCCCCAATATCTAAAAATTATATTTTATATTTCCCATTTATATTCAAACAAAATATCATATTTACTCTTTGAAAATATTATATGTATAATTCCTTTTTCCATTTCTCAATCATCCCAATATCAAAAATCATATACATTCAGGTTTTATCTAATTTTACCGTAGCATCTCAAGAATATGTTATGTATTAATGATGACTTTGATATAATTATAAATTTTAGTTATGGATTACTCTTCCCAAAAATTGATAGGAACGAAAATAGAAAAATGTATTATTCAAATAATTCCAAAAATGATACAAAACATTTAAAACCCATGAAGTGATTTATTTTCAAAATCCATCCCAAATTATCCCAAAAACCTAGAAATAATGTATTCACCCTCAAAATTAAAAAATAGTGGGGATAAATTCATTGAAATACAAAGTAAAAGTGATAAAAATATGACCCCTACTAATTCCCCTAAACTTAAGACTTAGACTCCAGGACATGGAAGCATTAAAAAATTACTAAAGTAAATTCAGAACAGAAGCATATGAGAGTCACCAAATTCTACACTAGGGAATCCAAAATCATAATACCTTCTCAATGACCATTATTTCAAATTATCCATTGGTTTATTCATTCCATACCCACTAATTTCATCCTATCATGCACAAAAACAAATACCTCATCAAAATTTTCACTCATTATATGAATTTAATATTTTAAAAAATATTTTAACATCGAAAAACATCCAAGGGTCACATTAGGTTTGATGAGTTCCAAAATATCTGACAAATTGTGTGAAGGACTTATGTTATTCCTGAGGTATTTCTAGGTCTATTTATTGGTTAAGGGTTAGTTGGTTTCACTTGTTAAAATTATTAAGGAAGGAAAAGAAGGTTTGGATATTTTTGAATAAAAATTCATCATTTTTCTTTTACAGTCAGGAATGTTCTTCACCTTTATTTCCTTGGAAATGAATCAACTCCCAAAATTTTGTAAATTATCAAGGATAATTTACACCTTTAGAATCTCATTAGAAAAAAATTATCCACTCAACTTCCTTCATCATATTTTAATTTCTTTTTTGTTCTAAAATTGTCTATAGAATACTGAATTTTGAAGGTAGAGAGGGTTATTTGATCTTCAAGAAGTGGTGTCAACTTCCCAGCCTAACTTTTGAATGGTAAATCTCTCTTCCAGTCTACCAAAAATAATATATCTTTCCTTTTATTGATCTTCTCACATAAAAACTCCTTGAAAAATTTTATCTTTAAAATATATACTCCATATATATTTAGTCAATAATACTTAAAAGTGGTTTATTTTCTATGTTTTCTTCCCAAATTATCCCAAAATGATGTAGCAAAAAAAAATAAAACACCCTACCTCATACTTGAGTTCAACTATATTATTAAATTTACTCATGTTTTATGTCATAGAGGGACTCGGGTTATTAATGTGGCTATATAACAAGTCTTACATGAATATTAAGTGCTTATAAAATTTAAATGTAAAATTTAGGACAAAATAATTATTTATTTTTATAAAATGGCCTTTTAAAACCAAAAATAATTTCTAGAATAATCTTTAATGCAGTTACCTTAATTCTCCAAAGTTTTGATAATAACTTAGTAAATTCTTATTAAATCAATAATTGTTTGGTTCACATCAGAAGTGAGTTTATTATAAAGAAGATGTAAAATTAGTTAATAATTCTTATAAAAATTTTATTTTAAAATTTTTATAGGGATTCATGCCATGGAATTAAAAAATTTAAAGATATTTTTATGAATTCCCCAAAAAATTGAATCTGAAATAATGTTCATTTTAGAATTAATTTAAATTTTTTTCCATGGGGGAAATTAATTCAAAAATGGAATAGGTTTAAAAAAATTACAAAGGTATGCATTGTGGCCCCAAAAAATAGACACACGTAAAAAAGGAAACCAATTTGAAAAATGGAATGAAAAATATTTAAAAATTAAAAATAAAAACACACAAAATTCATAATCTATTAAATCAAGTACCCCCCCCAAACACACATTTTAAGAAATGTTCTCATTTTGAAATAGTTCATGTGATAAATTAAAATAAAAAATATATAGACATAAAAAAATGAAAAGGAATGACAGATCCTAGTTTATTGAGAAGTAGAATCCTTGAGTCAGTCTCCAATTTAATTCCATTTTAAACCAAAAATAAATAATGAACTATACATAATAAATTTATTGACTTAAAAAAATAAAGAGAGGATAGTAAATAATAAAATGAATAGGATTGTTTTAACATCTAATTTGGTAATTACTCTTGACTTCTTCTAGTTGGGAGTTTTATTAGGTTGTACTCAATCTCAAGGTGGGTGTGGTATATTTCTCATAAACCACAAAAAATTCTTCCTTCCAATTTTCGTTAGAGTTCACTAGTAATAGAATACTACATGGATAGATTTATTTAGGTTAATCCCCTTATAAATTATATAAATCTTTCTTGATAGGGATATGAGAAATAATGGGTCCTCCTCTTTTTCTACCACCACTTCCATGGCCTCTTACTTAAAATTCAAGTCCAAATCTATTATTATTGTATTCAAAATATTATTAAATAAAAAATTTAGTGAAAAAAATCAATATGACAAAAATTAATAAAATATTAATCAATATAAAAAATTCCCAATCAAGTAGGTTATCTTGAAACTTGATTCATTCAGGAAAGGAAACTTAGAACTCGGTATCATTCTGTGAATCATCATCTTTATCGTTATCCTCCTAATGAATACATGGGTTTACTAAATCTAAAAAAATAAAAATAAGAGGGATGTAATAAAAATTTTATTTTTAATAAAATAAGAAAACAATTAGTTTAATAAAATATTATCTCCCTAGATTGGCTCATCATTAATTTATTCATCTTACCTCAGGAACTCTTGGATTAATATTGTTATAGTTTGATGTAAATATTAAATATCATCTAAATTTTATTTAAATTATAACACTTTAATTATGTCTTATTTCAAATAAATGGAGAGTTTAAAAGGTTTTAATTTTTCATTGTTGAATATTGATGAATTATTTAGGAATTTAGTATTTATAAATTCTAACCAATATTCCTCCAAATATTATTAATCTCCCAAATGTGTATTAACTAGAAAAACTATTCAAAAAACCTCTTAAACTAATGTTTAAGAGAGGCCGGGTGGTAGATATTCAAGTTTCTTGCTCACAAATTTATCAGGTTCCTCAAATAAGAATATAGGTGGTACAAGGATTATTTCTTCTTCAACATTCTTTTTTTCATGTTCCATCCTCAAAGCATTAATATCATTAGGATAAGTAGAAATGATATTTATTTTATTTCTCACTTATTCAATCATTTATAAATTTTCATACACTTTAATCTTCAGTGACTCTTCAATGCATGACTCAACATCAGTCCAAGAATTTGGAAAATCACTAAAAATATCCATCTCACCATAAGAAATTAATTGTTTTCAATGAAGTTTTGTTTTCATTTTTTGAAATTTATATTATTTTTTTGTTTTATTTTGAAAATTCTTTGTAAAATTATTTGTGACTCCCCAAAAAAGTTTCAAAATTTATGGTGGATATTTTTTTGAAAAATACCTTTCAATATTTTATCCCCAATGAATGATATATAGTAGCCCCTAAAGTTTACTATAAAATGAGGTTGCAAAATAGGATTAAAACCTTAAAAAAATTCTAGATCAAAATTAAATCATGGATTTGATAATATTTTTTGTAAAATTTATGGAAAACTAATTAAATTAATATTTTTTTTAATTTTTTTAAACAATAAAAATGGATTTAAAAGGAGTTTGAAATCAGATTTTAGAGATATATTAGTGAAAAATATGAACCTTTGGACATGCCCTACTTCCTTATTAATTAATTACCCTAATTTAATTTCTCAATGCTCACCTAAAAACCATAAAATTAAAATCTAATTCCATTTTAAAATCATACCAAGACCTCAATATGACTTTTTTTAATCCTATATAAGTGATTTAACTAATTAAATACCTCCATGTGGCTAAAACTTATTTAAAACATTTTAACTATAATAAATACCTCACTTAAAGAACATTAACCTATAAATCAATTATTTTACCTCCTAGATAAGACAACCATTAAAAATATATTAGAGGAGAATTACATTCCGTAATAAAACAACTAAATTTATTCAAGATAACAATTTATAGAATAAATAAATATAATTCAATCATTATGGAAGAATATTCATATAAAGAGTGTCCATGGATCTCCAATGACCACAGCTACCACAGGAATTTGGCCTGACTTGGATGAACCAACTTTTTTATCGTTCCTTTACTACTAATCTAGGTTCATCTTATGTTATTATCTGATAATGATTGAGAATTAGGTGACACCCCATGGTCCTTCAAATTACTCCTCTTCACTATGACTATCAATGTATCTATATCCCTCATAGTAGATGGAAAATAATTTTAAAATGTAATTAGTTGAATTTTCGCTTATGGAACAAGTGATTAATAGTAATAAAATATCCTTTTTTATTATATTTGGTATCACAACAATAGAAATAGTTGTATTCAATGCAATTTTAAATGGAATCCTTGCATGGGGTATTCACATGGGAATCTGGCCTTTAATTCCTCTTTGAATCTCCTCATGAATCAGAGTCCCTTAATAGTTTTTTTAAATGAATTGATGTTTAAAAAAGCTAGGGTTGGATGAAATATCATTAGGAATGATAGGTAATTACTTTACTGTTAAAAAAATATCACCATAGTGCAAGGACTTATAAAATAGAAGTTGATCCAAAATTTTTAAAATTTTCTTCATGGTGCAACCAAATCTCTTACATCATGAGGTTTATGAATCTCTAAAATCTTCAAAGTATATAACTTCAGTTGAGTATCTCTAATAATTTCACAAGGTAAAATATTCTATATAACTCAAATGTAAGATAATTTATCTATATTACAATTCACTTCATACATAACATTTTTGGTTTGGATAAATATATTACATTTTAAAAATAGTTTATATGTAATTTATTATCTCACTATAGATAATACATAACATTTTTTTTCTGTGAAAGTACATTACATATTGAAACTTATTGAAAAATATATTATATACCAATATTCTCATTCAAAAATATGTTATTCATTATGAAAATATATTAAAAACTTATAAAATATTATGCATGGAACAAAAATTTGTTACATGTGAATTCAACCATCGAAAAATATGTTATGTATTCCCATACTCCAAAAATTATATTACATATTACCCATTTCTCTTAAAAATTATATTATGCATCTTATTTCCTCTGGGAAAAAATTCTATGTATGCTTCTATTTTCCATTTTTAAATCATCCCTAGCTCAAAAACCATACACATTTAGGATGTTATTGATTTTACCATAGTGTCTTAATAAAATGTTATATATCAATCATGACATTGCTAAAATTATAATTTTTTTAAAAAAATGAATCATTTACCGAAAATTGAAAAGAACACAAAAAAATATGTATTATTCAAATAATTCAAAAAATTATTAAAACACTTAAAACCCTTGAATTGGTCTATTTTCATAATTAATCCCAAGATATACCTAAACAAATAAATGATGTATTTTACCTCAAAATGAAAAAATGGTAGGGATAAATTCAATTAAATGCAGCTTAAAGGTATGAAATTATAATATCTATCATCTGGAAAGGTTGTTATAGGATTTACTGAAGAAACAAAAGACACATTAGAATGAAAAGGATATAATGGGGCTTAATCTCAAATGGAAGGCATTGATAATTGATGTTAAGACACAAGCACCCACTCTGAATTTGATGGTTGATTTGGGTGTGAATCCAAATCAAGACATAAAAAATACCTAAAGAGTGGATAGAGATTTATCAAAAACATATAATAATAATCATAAGATTAGGTGTTCTTGTTATAGAATTATGGGATATACTGAATGTTTATTTTCCATATTCAATAGGTATTTAAAAGAATGGGAACCATAAGGGTAGCCAAGTAGAACTCAATATTTTAGGTATTCATTCAATTTCCATTATTTCTATTGTGGTGGATAAGGTGATATGGATAGGTATGTCTCATCAATAACAATAAGGAATATGTTTATGAATACCCAAGGTGTCCATACATAGGAGTTTAAGAAGTCATCATGTTTGTTGAAAATGAAAAATAAAGTTTACACTTTGTAATATGAGGTTAATCCATCAAATTTAAAGGAGGATCAAACATATTGATCATCACCGATTTTGAATTCAAGATAATAGAACAAAAAGAAAACTAATTAGAAGGTAGTGGTTATGGATATTTTACTAAAAGAATCATATCGTGTTGGTTTATAGATTATTAATATCATATTCACTTCAAATGTGATAGAAAATAGAAACCTTGTCATAAGCATCAAGTATGATAAATATAGTTTCATTAGATTTTGAAATTATGAAGGTATAAACATTATTGGATCCTAGAAACCCCAAATAAGGTTGAAAATACATTAGATGGATGAATTACTTGTTTTTTAAAGTTATTGGTTAGAACTTTCTAAGTGTATGTTAATTATGTCACTAGGGGAATTCATTGAATTTCCCGAAGATGAATTATATTTTCAATTGGAAGTATGGTATAGTTGTGATGAATGGGAAGAGTAAAAAGTGGAATCTAAAAATCATTAGTGGAGAAGAAGATATGTTATTTATATCCAAGGAATAAGAAAATATATTGTGGTATAAGATGTTTTGTTAATTATAACAATAGTCCATAGAAAATATAGTAATGAATAATGGATATCAGGATATCCCTATATTTTCATGTGATCATACACACACATGTAATGTTTTTCAAAAAAGGAATGTATATTTAAAAGTCATACAAGATGAAAGAAAAGAATTAAATGAGGTTTCTTAAATTGGTTCTTATGGATGTATATGGACTAATATCACCAAGATCCATTGATGGGAAGAGATTATATATGTTATTCATTGATGATTAATGTTATATGGGATCATTGATAGTAATCAATAATAAGTCTGAGGTGTTCAATTTCATTACTCAGTATCAAAGGAAGGGTGAAAAGATTATTGGGAATAAAATTTTTAAAATCTAGACTAATAATTTCACATATTTTACCAACATATAGATAGAGGATTATCTTAAGAATCCTGAGATAAGGAAAAACTCATAAATGGTGAAAACTCTTGAATAAATTGTTATAGTTTAGAGAGAAAATAGGTTCTTAAAAAATATGGTTAGAATGATGCCTATTGAGAATGACCTTCCAAATAAGTTTTGGATACAGGAATCCATGACATAGTTCTATATTTATAATAGATATTTATTATATCCTAGAGAATATAGGACTCTATACAAGATGTGGTATGATAAAATATTGATTTTTAAATAATTTTAAATCCTCATAAGTAAATCTTCTGTCCTTAATAATGAGACACACATGAAGCTTGAGTATCATATAGATGAAAGGATTTTTTGTAAACTCATAAAATATTAGGTAATACAAGTGTTTCAACAATTAAATTACAAATATTATCAAAATCCTGGAAGTCACCATGATATAAAATGAGTCGAATATTTAAAAACATTGTTGGAAAATTATAGAGGTAAGTGATGGGGTGTTTAGAATCTCAAGTGTAGAATAAGGGGATAATGTTGATTTTGAAAATTGAATTTATGATAAATAAAATAAAGTTAGACCTTAAGGTACACAGAATCCAGAAATTAAAGATGAAATTGATTATCATAATATCATTAGTGATGGGACAGTGCTGGTATAAATTATTAGAATAAATCCTCTATAAAAACATCACACTTATCTTGGGTAAATCTAGTGTTTTTTAAGATGTTATTAAATATAAGAATTGATTCCATGTGATGTATGAAGTGCTTGACCAAATTGAGAAGAATCAGACATGGGATATTGCTTTGAAGTTAGAGAATAAGAATTTCATTGGGACCAAATGGGTTTTTCATAACAAACTAAATGAATATTTAATGGTAACTTGAAACAAGTAATGATTTCTATGTAAGGGATGCCCCTAAATTGAAGGTATCAATGTAAATGAAAAATTTTTAGATGTGTCTTAGTTAGAAAAAAAGAAATTATTCTTGGTTATAACAGTGTATAAGAGGTTCAAGTTTTTCTATATGGCCATATTATCATCATTTCTAAATTTATTAATTGAATATTAATTTTACATCAGTTAGATAGATGGTTTTCTTTTGAATAATTTTTAAGAAAAAATAAACCGACTAGATAAGATACTTTATGGGGTGAAACAAGCACCTTGAGAATGGTATTATCAACTAGATCGGTACCTGGAGAAGCTTGGTTTTCCATGTAGTAGAGTTAATCATGATCTCTATATCAAAAATAAAAGTGATAAAAGGATGATTTTTATAGTATAGGTTGATGATATAATATTTGGTGGATTAAACAAAGAATAATTAAAGTATTTTATTGAATTTGCGAGGTTTGAATTTGAAATTCACATGATTGGTGAGTTGAATTTTTTCCTTTATATGTAGGTGGAACAAAGAATTCATTGACCATTTATCACTATAACACCTTGAATTTTAGTTTCCTTAATAAAATCCATATTTCCCTCATTATATTTTTTTTTTAGTAGAACCATGTATTTTAAAGGTTTTTAGTCTTTGAGAACCATTTAAAGACTTAGTGTATACATTTTGAGTTTGATGGAAAAAATAGTGGTACTATATCCTAGCCCTCATGTACAATCCATAAATGTGTAGGCTACACCATAATGGATATGGATATGGTATATTAGTGATATGGAGCCAAGTACATTCCATATATTAAGGGTTGTGCTGCTGTAATGTGGTTCTTCAGTGCTTTCACTATAGCCTTTGTCGTGGAGGGCTATACTGATGAGGTTTCTTTATGGTGACTTAAGTCATGTTGTAGTGGTTTCCTTATTTCAATTATAAATTAATGGTCTAGTCATTCAGTCTCTGGGGATTTAATTATTTAAATTGGGTGATATAGTTTAAATTTTGGGAAACTATTTGTAAATTTATAAGGGAGTTTTGATGCAGATTTATGAGGGTCTCTCTTGATTATTGGATTCTGGAAGATCCCCTATAAATATATTTTCCCCTCTTCCTTCAATCAGGTTTCCAATATTCATAAGGGGATGTATATAGGACTCAAAATTGTAGACCTCATCCTTATTCCATAGAAATGTTTGACTCATCCTGATCTTATGTTGTAGTTCTTCCCTATGAGTCATGGAAGCCAGTCCCCAATACTCTACACACATTGAAACACTTATCCTACACTATGGTTTTGCTTTTAATGGTGGTTACACATAATATCTGAATTACTAAATTGTACTATCCTTATCCCAATTCACATCTATGTCAATTTACCCATCTTTCACTATGGTGTCTCTTCCTAGAACACCACCACTCAACAATGCCATGATTGCACCGTGGAGACTCACAATTTTCCAAAATATTTTGGTTTTTTTAATTATCACCTTCAGAAGTCCTTAGTGTATGATCATGTTATGGATAGTGTGATAATTTTGTTCATGTGATAACACTTTTGGAAAACCTTGATGTTGATGTTGAAAACCGTGAGGTAAGAATCCCTTGAATTTAATGTATATTTTATTATGGGTTATTGGATTAATTGTCAGTGTGTGTTGTCTTTGACTTGTGCTTATATCTTGCATATGGTTTTTGATTATTATGATACCTACTAAGTTGATGTGATGTTTTATCTATCATTATTATTTTTTTCATATATATTGTCCCGTTTTCTTCTACAATTGAGCAAGCAGGTTTGGCCTATTTTTTGGCAAGTGAGATGTTATATATTAATAGGACTATCCACAAAGATGGATATTATAGACATGGTGACAGAGCTAATATTTTTATATTTCTACATATGTTTTTAAATTATTTAATTCTTTCCCATTAATCAATTTGATCTTATTTGCATCATTTTATGACTTTTGGTGAGTTTTGAGCTTAAGTATAAAAATTAGCTTATTCTGTACATTTAATAGTTTTATGATTCTTCTCTTTTTTGAGAATAACTCCTATAATATTCATCCAATGTACGTGATTCCTTTTTTTAGGATGACATGGTTCATGTGATACATATAATTCAGCATGACCCAAAGCCAATTAGAAATCCAAAAAGCCAGAACAAATCGATCATTGTAAACACTTATTCTGGCCGACATAATAGAAATTACTTCATTCAATGATCCATATATTGGGATACCGACCACAAAATGTGGTGCTTCCATCTAGATCAGAAATACAACTCTACGAAGAAGATGAATATTAAATTTCCTGTAGAAATGAGTTCATATAGGCTGCCCTTAAACCGGTCAAAGTATGGTTGGTGGAATAGTGATTTGCAGCTAGAAAAAGTCGCGTATACTAATTTGTCCATAACTCATTCCAAAAAGCTCAAAATGTATTGAAACATCGTGGGTAGATAGAAACTACATTCCTCACTTACTATAAGAAGTTATATCGGCCTAATTCTATGCGATAGTGGGAGGATCAAAGATGAACTTCTGGATGATAGAATCTGGAGGAGTAAATTATGTTCTTTATTTTCAATCTTTTCTTCTTATTTTGGTAAAGCCTTAATCTCCCCCATTCCTCTCAATTAGACATTAACATGGTGGGGTAAACATATTAGGTGATTGGGGAGGGAAGGTTTTATATTTTTAATTCTTTGAGTTCTTACATTTGATTGAATAAAAACCCTCTCTCTTCTACGGAGTTGTTTTCAAATTCTAAAAACAGTATTTATTATCTTATGCGATCGTATTCGATTTTATATTCTGTTGTTATTATTTCTTTGATAAATGATCATTTTTCTCCCTCCATTAGGTTCTGATATATATTCAATAGAATAATATCAGGTCTTAGTGGTGAATTACTTGGCGATCGCTAGTACCTGTGGGAGGGGTGGTGAATATTCATGATTATTTAGGATAAACAATCCCTGATTGAGAATTGCCTAAGGTAATTGGGGGTATTAACTACAACTCTATCACACAATGGAAGAAGATTATACCAAACTCAAATTTTGTTAAACCATTTAACCAATGAAGTGAGTTTATTTAATTATGGAATCTTACTTAAATCAACTTAGTAGAAGAGGATTGAATAAAATTGAACAAGGATAGTATTGAAATTATAAAACTGACCCCGACTTGATCACCCATCTCATTAAATAGTTTTTAAATCACTTTAATTCCATATTTGTCTTGAATCTCTTCCTAAATTTATTATTTTTTTCTATTTCTCTCTTTTATTCCAAAACCAAACAATTTCAAAAAAACACTTAACTTTTTCTCTAATTAAAAAGTGACAAACTATTTTGTGTGCACTCCTCATCGAGAGACAACCTAGGTTAACCATTATAATATATTTTAACTTGGTAAATAATTGTTTTTCCACACCCCATGATAGGTGCGTGTCAAAACATGGTGTTGTTCCCTGGGAGGCTGTTCCAAAATCTAATTATTATTATTTAACATTTTTCAATTAAAAAAACATTAAAAAAATAATTTTCCATGATGTTTTCAAATGATCATATATTTAATTCATGGGAAAAGAACCAACAATTATAATAAGTAGATGAGGCTGGTTATGATATATTTCATTTATGAGAACTTCAAAATGACATAACAAAACTATAGAACAAAGTATAACTTTCATTTGAATATGTATGTGCATTGATAGAAAAACTAGAACCTATTAATGAACCTATGGAGGAAAAGAAGGAAGAAATACCTAATGAGATACATGTGGAAGATCCAAAATATCTAGATGGATTCTGGAATGAGTGTGAATAACTACTTGATCCACATATTCCATACAAAGTAGAAGACCTAGAACCATTCAAGTAAGACACCACCAATACAGTGGAATTTGAAGAAAAGATGGAGGAGCCTGACTACTTACCTCTTTCTTGTGAAATTCAACTACAAGAGAAACCTCATATTGAAGAATCAATTGAATTCAAGATACTTAAGGGAGATAATATTTTTCTTAACTCTTTTCATTCTGATTATATAGAATCTTAATTCAGTATCACCTCCAATTGCATAAAATTTTTAGATTCTGTCAACATATCTAATGCCTTGGTACATAAGGAAGAAAAAGAAGATTCACCTAAAGAAGAACATATGGAGGTCCCCGAACATGTTGATCATTTATTGGAAGGAGTTTAATATGAGATCCATGTGGACTTTCTTGAGGAAATAGAGACACAAGATTCTTAATTTGAAAGGGAAGAGTTTGATATTGATTCATCATTTTTTAATTTCATTCAAATAGAATTACACTCTAATTTTCCATTTGACTATCATTTTGATGTAGCATACCTTGAGTAACCACTGGAGAATGAAGAATAAGTTGTGAAAGTGGAAACCAATAAAGACAAGGACTCATTCTTTTTCCTACCCCCACTATGCAAGTTTAATATCTTTTTCATAGGGGTGGATTTTTTGTACTATACCCATGAATTCCTCAACAAAAAAAAGATGTTCATGATGGAAGGAAGAATTTCTGGTGGTTGATATTAAAGAAACTTCACCCACCATCAGATTGGGGTTAACCAACTGAAACTGACCATCTAGAGATAGTCAAGACACATGGGCCACTTGGGGGATTAAACCAAGATCTATCCTCTTATTCTAATTCTCATTATATTTTCTTTACTTTTAATAAATTTATTATGTTTTATTATCTACCTTTGTTTGTAGGTTTTTATGTGTGTAACACTTTGGAGATTAACTCAACATTGCACTACCAATAAGTCATGTTGGACCTTTCCTTTACACTTTATTGATTGCTATGATTCAATTACAAATATTCTTACATGTTAAATCAATTTGAATGCATTGTGGACACTGCATCATTTAAGTGTGGGGAAGGGAACATTTATAGTTTAGTATTTTCAATTGTGTGTTTTTTAAATTTTTGTGTGTTTTTGAAACTTTTGAGCTCAAATGATTATAATCACATATTTTGAAACCCATTTCAATGTGTGATACAATTTATCCCATGAAATAGAGCTTAAATGAATGTTGAAATTAATTTTTTTTCAAGTTCAAATATTTTGAAACTTCATGAAAAGTACTCTATTTTTTGAATCCCATGCCACAATTCACTGTAATTATATTTGAAATCACTTTCCCGTGAGGCTTCTAAACCTAATTTTAATATTATTTTCATTCACTTAACTTCCTTATAGTACCATACCATGCTTGGTTTAACCAGAATTTGATTTATTCCTATCAAAAATTGAGGGTTTTAGGTACATATATTTTAAATTATTAAGGAATTTCTTTAGTATTAAAGCCCCTATTTCATACGAATCCTTTTTATAATGGCCCAACTTGTAAATTTAATCATTTTATCCAATAGAATCCATGAACAACCTGTTAGGTTAGCAACATCATAAGCCAATTTTCCCTATCCAACCTTCTCTTGAAGTGAAATTGCATAATCTAGTTGAACTTAAGTGTGGGGGAAGCTGTCTTGTATTATGATACCTAATTTGGTGATACATTGGGTGGAAAATAAAAAGTTTAAGAGATGTTCTTATTGCTGATAAAAGTCATTCTATTGAAATATGTTCCTTATCTGAAGCTTTCATGTAAAATAAGTTGTGCTTTTCTGGAGCTTCCAATGAAAAAAAGAAACTTGTGCCTATCTGGAGCTTTCATGAAAAATCACATTTGAGATGACTGGTACTTTTGTTGATAAAATGATAAATGGTGTGTAATTTCACTGATTTTTCATATTTATGGATCTTATTTACTACCAATGGGAGTGATGAGGAGATAGTACTTGAGTAAAAAAATAGAATATTGCAATTTTTCTTCAAAAAGAGTCAAGCACTCCTCATTCAGCCTCAGAATTTTTCACATCTAAATCCTACCAACCTGAAGCCATAGAACAACCCTATAAAGTTCTCATGATAAAAATATGTCCTTGACTCACATATAGTGGATATGTAGGAATTTATCAAGCCTATGGTGACCCTTGCATGAATATTTGATGAGAAAGACATTATTGAAAATTGATATTTCTGTGATGAGAGAAAATGCATGTCAGGTAAGTGTTTTGTGTGAATGGAAGAATAAATGAAGAGTAAATATATTTAATGAACAGAATTGAGAACTTTTAATAATTTATGTTGATGAGGTGTGATATCTTTTATTTCTTGGTGTTAAATTGTTAGATCTCATGGATATGTGTTTTAAATTTTCTATGATTTGTTATCTATGTTTACTTGTCCAGGAGTCCAAGTTCTAAGTGTGGGGGGATTGACAGAGATCATATTTTCATATTTAAACATATTTTTTTAAATGATTTAATCCCTTTATAGTAATCAATTTGATCTTATTTTCATCATTTTATGACTTTTGGTGAGTTTTGAGATTAAGTGTAAAAATTGGCTAATTCTGAACATTTAATAGTTTTATGATTCCTCTGTATTTTGACCATAAATCCCACAATAATGATCCACTGTATGTGATTAATTTATTTTAGGATCACATGGTTCATGTGCTGCATATAAGTCTTCATGACCCAAATCGAATTCGAACTCCAACAAGCCAAAACATATCGGTCAATGTAAACACTTATTCTGCCCAGCAGAATGGACATTACTTCATTCAATGATCCCTATCTCGGGCTACCAACAACCATATTGAGGTGATTCTAGATGGGTTAGAAATAAAACACTACTAAGAATATTTACATTAAATTTCATTCAGAAAGGATTTCATATAGGCCGCCCTTCAACTAGTCAAATTATGGTTATTGGAATAGTGATTGGCGGCTAGAAAAACTCAGGTCTACTAATTCGGCCATAACTCATTCCACACAGCTCAAAATTCCTTGAACATTCATGGGTAGATGTCCAAATCCATTTATCACCTCTTATAACAAGTTACCTCAGCTTGATTCGATGGTTTTGTGGGAGTACCGAAGCTGAACTTTTGGAGGATAAAATCTAGAGGAGGAAATTATGTTCTTTATTTTTACTCTTTTCTTCTTATTTTTGTAATGCCTTCATCTTCTTCATTCCTCTCAATTTCCCTTAAAATTGTGGGGTAAACATATGAGGTGATTTTGTAGGGATGTTTTTATATTTTTAATGCATTCAGTTCTTACATTTTATTGAATAAAAACCCTCTCTCTTCTACAAAGTTGTTTTCAAATTCTAAAAATATTATTTATTATCTTATGCGATCGTATTCGATTTTATATTCTGTTTTTATTATTGTTTTGATAAGTTATCATTT
Organism: Viscum album; assembly: GCA_963277665.1. NCBI lineage: Eukaryota > Viridiplantae > Streptophyta > Magnoliopsida > Santalales > Viscaceae > Viscum > Viscum album. The sequence continues at coordinate 746,626,138 of OY728143.1, forward strand.
TTATCTCTCCATTAGGTTCTGATCTATATTCTATAGAATAATATCAGGTCTTAGTGGTGAAGTACTTGGTGATCGCTAGTACGTGTGGGAGGGGTGGTTAATATTCATTATTATTTAGGATAAAAAATACCCAATTGGGAATTGCCTAAAGTAATTGGGGGAATTCACTATAAATCTATCACACAATGGAATAATTTTATACCAAACTAGAATTTTTTTAAACAATTTAACCAAAGAATTGAGTTAAAGTAATTATGGAATCTCACTTAAATCAACTTTGCAGAAGAGGATTGAATAAAATGGAACAAGGATAGTATTGCAATTAGAAAACCGACCCCAACTTGATCACCCATCTCATAAAATAGTTTTTAAATCACTTTAATCCCATATTTGTCTTTAATATCTTCCAAAATTTCTTATTTTGTTCTGTTTCACTCTTTGATTTCAAAACCAAACAATTTCAAAAAAAACACTTAACTTTTTCTCTAATTAAAAAGTGAAAAACTATTTTGTATGCACTCCTCATCGGGAGACAACCTAGGTTAACCATTATGTAATATTTTAAATTAGTAAATAATTGTTTTTCTACACCCCACGATAGTCATTTGTCACTTGGGTCAGTATATACTTAGACTATTCTAGTAGTGGGATGGTCCACATGCTTGGGCCTATCTATTCAGGAGAGTTGTGTTATAATTTGGTTGGTAAATGAGATTTGACACATGCTTAGAGCTATCCACTTGAGAGGAATGGGTACAACATTAGGATTTAATGTAATTAGATTATCCTATCTTGTAAAATGTGTCTTATTCTTGGGGATATCCATTATGGAGGCTTTTAATCTGGTTAATAATGCTTCTACCACAATAGTGTTGAAGCAGGAATGTTTCTCCATGTATGGCGCAAAGTTAGGAGAGATAATCCCCATGTACCTGGCATATGACTCATGATTATGTGATATTTTTTTTATGTACATTATTTATTATCATGTATTGCACTTGTATATTTTATTCACTGAAGATAAGGGCTATTGGCGGTGTCCTTCTAAGTCTTGTACTCACGCCCTACATGGGAATTTCAGTGTGCTTATAGACTACATGACTAGAGACCTTGAGAAGGGAAAGAGTCCTATGGTGGATGGATAAGAAGAGGATAACATATATGGTATAAAATTGGTATAGGTATCTAAGGACTCTACATATTATTTATTTATTGTATATTGTCTTCCCTTATACTCTGGTTTTTATTTTCCACTTTGGGAGCCATTTATCTATGTTTCCTGTATGTACTCTGATTATTTTTGTTATAATTTTTATTTTTATGCTCTTTTTATTTATCATGTGCACTATGAAAAAGGTTATAGTCTCCCCATGGTTCCACTTGAGACCCTTACTGATAATAGACAACCTTTTTCATGCAGGGAGATATGAATGAGCTCATGTGGCATTCCATCTCAGACCTAATGGTTCAAGCTGGGTTGTTTACAAAATGGTTTCATAAGGATCATAATTTAATAACTTCTATTTTCACTTTCCATTGATTTGAGATAGAATATACAGTATTTAGGATGGTTGTGACTCAATAATGGGAACTATGTCAATGTCTAGTTAGCACTGTATAGTGTTCCTTTGAGTTTCCATAAAGTGGAAAAAAAATTACTATTACAGTTGTTAAAATTCACCTAGGGTGATACACATGTTATTGGTATGTGATTTAAGAAATTTTGGGTTAGATCATGCATCATGACTAGCCACGTTGGTTCACATACCATTTATATATACCTATTTTTGTGCTTTATATAAGTTATTTAATTAAATGGCACAATTTGTGTTGTCTATTCAGGGTAGATTTTTTGATTTTGTGATAGATCTATTTTTCCATACTGTTGTGATATATCTTTGTTTGGAATTAATTTGTTGAACTGAGCATGTTTTTTTATTGATATATATATATATATATATGATGACTATAACTAACATATAGGCATGGATACTGGGGTTAGTTCTAGGAGGTTTTTACCTTGGGTTATGGGTAGACTCTTAGAAAAAACTTATGTGTGATCTCGTAGACTGTCTAGAACTTGTTATGTTCCTGATGTTCTTTGTGTTGATGAGATTCAACCTCAAAGATGCTTGATAAGACCAATATCTATGGAATCAAAATATTCTTCTATGCTACCACCTGTGGTGCAATAAGATGTCCACCAGTATGACCCTATACCAACATAGGTAATTCATGGTGTAGAACCCATTCATCAGGGACATTTTCATATTTTTCTAATCTAAGGTATGGGAGTCACCATGATTGTGGTAATCTATGGTCAACTATGCTCAAAACTTTTAACTCTATCATCCTCTATATTTCCAGGGCACTGGATTCTCTCAGGACACAGGGGACTGGATATGGGTCATTGAGAGGATCTTTTACCTAGTATAGACCTCAGAAGAACAATAGGTTAAGATTATGAACTTTATGATTGAAATTGCGACTGTTCGATGGTGGTATGTCATATTTAAGGTTTTTATATGTGAAGGAATAACTTGTAAAACCATTAAGGATCCTTTCTTTGGGTATTTCTTCCCTGATACACTGAAATTGGATCATTCTCAAGAGTTTATGGAACTCCAAAAATGGAAGATGGTTTTGGCCACTTATTCAGCATTATTCACTAATCTTATTTTATTTTCTCCTCTACTGGCAGATAATGATGCTCAAAAGGCATGTATGTTCAAGATTGGCATATGCCTAGAGATGAGGTGATAGGTTAGTACTTTTGATCTAACAACCTACACTAAAATTCATTGAAAATAACTGAAGATAGAGAAGGAAATTGAGGAATACTTACTTTTTGGTCTTTCCTAGATTTCAATGGACCAACAAGTGACTTATTAAGAAAAGTACCAACTACATATTCTGAGAATAAGAAGAGAAATTCAATGGTTGGATTACAGGGTAGTGGTCATCATACTGAGTAGAGAAGGGGTTCCTCGACTCCTTCTAAGGGAGATATTTTTATTAAATTTTATAATTGTGGAAAGAGGGGTCACTTATCCAAAGAGTGTTCCTTTCCACTTAATACTTTTTTCCAGTATACAATGAAAGGGCATATAAAGTAGTTATATTATTGGGATTCAATGATGTGTGTTACGAGAACTAGGTTGGAACCCGAGTAGCAAGTATAGGCCCCATGGAGGTCAGTAAAACAAGTGACTTAGGGACCCCAATAGAATCATGGAGTACTAAATATTCATTCTTATGAAATCTATCTGGATTTATTAGTTCATATAGAGGGACCCTACATAGTTCAAGATTATTAGATTAAGACTGCTAGATATAATTATCAAGGATGAGAAATCTTCAAAGGAGGATAATTGTAACACCCTAAATTTATTTTTCCTTAATAAAAGCTTTATTTCATACATTATTCTCCTTTTTTTAGTCAAATCATGTTTTGGTAAAGTTTTTTAGGCTTTGTGGAGATTTTTAATCCTTAGTTTGTTCTTGGTGAGTTTATTGGAAAAAACAGTGGTACCACAACATAGCCCTCATGTCCACACCATAGAATGGTAGGTTGTGTTGTAAGGGATATGGTTAGGAAATATTAGTGATATAGATCTAAGGCCACCTTACAGATTAAGGTTTGTGTCATCACGAGGTAATTCTTAAGCACTTGTATCATATCCTTCTCTATATAGGTATATATCTAGGAGGTTGTCTTATGGTGACTTATACCACACCTTGGTGGTTTCTCCATAGTACTTACAAATGGATGGTCTACTTTTTCGGCCTTCGGGGAGTTAATGATTTAAATTCGGTGTTATGGTTTAAATTTGGGGAATCCATTTATAAAGTTATGAGTTATTTTTTTATGATTCTTTGTGAGTGTTTATCATATTGATTAGACTCCAGAATATCCCATGTAAATACAATTTCTCCCTCCTCCTTTAACTGGGGTTACAAAACCTAGAAGTGGAATAGATAGGACTCCACACTATAGACCAAATCCTTACATCACATAAGATCATGACTCGTTATAGTATTATACTTTATTTTCTCTATTTTCACCATGGGATTTGGTCTCTGACTCTATCTATGCATCGAAACACCTATCATGCATTGTGGTGGTTCTTTTTATAGTGGTTAGACAGCATAGATGAATCCTTATTCCACAGTGGCCTTCTCTAAGTTCACCTTTGTATTATAGAATCCATCTTACACCATGGTGGATGTTTCCAATACACCACCATGTTGTAGCGCCCTAATTGAACCATGAAGACTTTGAATTTTTCAGAAAACTTTGTTTATTCCTAAAAATCACCTTTAGGAGTCCTTGGTATACGATCATGTTCTGGTTGGTGTGAGAACATGGTTTGGGTGATAATACCTTTAGAGAAACTTTATGTTTATGTTGACAACTATGTGGTAGGAATCCCTTTACTTCAGCTTAAATTATATTAGAGGTTATTGTCTTGATTATCATTATGTGCGTATATCCATTAAAATATACTTGTTTATTCCATATAGATTATGATTATTATGATACCTATTAAGTTGATATGGTATTTGATATATAATAAGTATTTTTATTTTATATGTTATCTCCCTATCTTTTATAGTTGAGGATGAAAGTTTGGCCTATTTGGTCATCATGTGATATGTGACACATGCATGGAACTCCCCTCTGAGACAGATGTTCCAGACATGGGTCAACATGAACTTAAACTATTCCAGTTGGTGAGATGTGTCATGTGGTTGTTTTTATCCCTTCAAGAGGGATGTGTTATACTCTCTTCAGCATGTGTTATTTGATGCATGATTAGGTATATCCACTCAAGAATTATGTATCAGACTTTGCGTCAGCATGTACATGGTTTATCCTAGTTGATGAAATGTTCTATATGCTTGGGGATACCCATTGAGGATGATGTATTAGTCTGGTTACTGATGTTTTTATTATCATGGTTCTGAAGAAGGTATGTTTCTCCTGACATAGTGCTGAAGAAGGTATATCTAATCCTCATGGACCTATCATAGGATTCATGATTATGTGATATATTTTCTATTATATATGTACCATGTTTATGATCATGTAATACATTTATATATTTTATGCACAAATTTTAAGGTTTATTGGTTGTTTCTTATGGAGTTTTGTAATCACACCATACTCAGGAATTTTAGTGTTTTTGTAAACTTCATGACCATAGGTCATGTGAAGGGAAATGTCACTATGGTAGATGGATGAGTATAAGAGTATGTAGCTAATAGAGGACCAAGATGGGAATTAGAGGACTCCATTGCTTATTTATTTATTTTTATATTTTATTCCCTTATACTCTAGTTTTATTTTCCACATTGGGATCCATTTATCTATGTTTTCCACAAGTACATTGATTATGTTTATTATATGGTTTATTATTATTACTTTTTTATTTTTCTTGTTCACTCTAACAGAAGGTATAGTCACCCCATGGTTCCAACTGAGACCCATGTTTCTAGTCAATAATCTTTTATATACGGGGAGGCACACATGAGGTCATGTTCCATTCTATATTGGACCAGGTTGTTTGGGTTGGTATGTTACAATCTCAAAATCCAAATTTACTAAGGAGGTTCTGAAAATATTTGGAATGGAGGATTCTGAGGAAATGAAAACACCAGTTGTTGTCCAAATGAATTTTTCAAGGGATAATGATGTAATAGAGGTTAGAATAATAGAATAACAGAAAATAGTTATGATTATTTTATAATTAAAAGTGAAAAGAACTGATATTTTGTTTTCCACATTTCAAGGCACAAGGTACCAAAGTAATTTTAAAGAAATATTGTTGCAAGTGGTAAAGAGAATATTGTTTTATATTAAAGGTATAGTGGATTTTAGATTATATAATAGTATGAAATATCAAAAGGAGTTATTTGGATATATATATATATATTTATATTGGTTCAGTTTAGTAGATAATAGAAATTCAACATCGATTGGTTCACTCTATCTTAGAAGATTATTCATTTCTTAGATTAGAAATAAACAAGATTGTATATCACTAATCACTATGGAAGCTGAGTATATTTTAGCAACTTACACTTATACACAGCTGTTATGGATGAATAAATAGCTTAAGGATGTGGGATTTAAAGTTAAGTCTTCTATCAAAATCAACTATGACAATTCAAGTTCTATCAACCTTAGAAAAAATATCATGAATCACTTAAGGAAGAAGCACATTTAAATCAAGTATTAATTTACAAAGGAGAAATTTTAACACGGGTTAGTAAAATTAGAGTATGTGGATACCCAATTTTAATTCATGGATATTATGATAAAATCCTTACCTGAGGAGATGTTTGAGATGAATTAGATGGATATGAAAGTCTAGTCAACCCCCAATAATTAAATAGTGTGGATTTGAAACCCCAACTCTCCAAGGAATATTGTGGGTCCCCTCATGAGTAAGATATTTTCATTCCTCTTGTAAGACACAAAGTAATAACCTATTGGTTTATTAATAAAGGGGAAGAGATTAAACCTTCAAAGGGGTAGAGTATCTAAAGAAATCTGATAAAGGGGGAGAGTTTCTAAATGTTATATTAGGGGTGAGATGTTTTGGGGGGGAATAAAATTTATGGCTAAAATGGTTTTCAAGAACTATGTGGTGATTGAGAGCTAAATGAAGTGATTCATTGATTAGTTTTGAATGATAGTCTTGTATCCCTGATCAAGATTGACTCTTGTGGGATTAGAGTACATGTTAAGTAATTCTTTGATAGTTATCTATAGTTTTAGATAATTATTTGTGCATAAAGAATAAATTTTGAAGGATTTTTCAATAAGATAGTGAAGTATTTTGATGTCTTTTAAACAATACCGAAGTGGAATATTGGTGGAAAAATTCCTCAAATTGACTTTTCATAGATTTTATATTGAATTTGGTGAATAAATAACATTAAAAAGGTTACAAATTGGATAATACCTTGTTTTATTCATGAAATAAATCATTTAGATAAGTATGAAGTCAATTTCAGAGGATTTTATAGAAATTTAGAGAAAAAGAAAAATTCTTATTAAAATTAGGAGGAATCATGGAACTGGAGAAGTGCAAAATCAATGGAATTTATGTACTTTAGGTTATGAAATTTTTAGAATCACAAAGGTCTATTTGATGATTGTTTTAATGATTTGTTTTTATATAAATTGGAACTCATCACACCACTAATGAGATTGAATAAAGAATATTAGGAAATTTAATAGATCTCTTTTTTTACAAGACAAAGATAAACATATTTCTTATGACAATTCATTTATGAAACCTATAGTTTTTATAGAAATGAAATTATGTTAACAATTTTTTATCTAAAAACGTTATTTGATCAGAACTTGTACAGAAATGGGTTTATATGAACCATAAGAGAATATACTATAATTTTTTTGGTAACATGGATTTAATCATTTTGATGAATAAAGAACTTTATGACACACCCATTTTAGTGTAAAAACATGATTATATACATGTAAGGAATCTTATGAATGAACAATGCGTACACTTTAGTTGAGAGAGAAGTGGTTTCTCAAATCATAAGTGGTTGTAAACCAATGGATAGTGATTCCACTATGAACATTATGAATAATCAGTTTTATCAGTAATTATGGAACATAAACAGATCACCAATACCTTCTCCTTAGTTTAGCCCATTTTTGGGTAAACCAAGTAAAAATTATATGTGTCCCTATTTACATGATTTATCAAATCATATCTTTTTTAGGGGTATAGGTGGTCCTATTAATTAGGGGAAAAGGTTTTTGGTGAGGTTCATTTCGAGAAATGAGCATAACTCAATTCCCCCCCCCCAGGGTATTTAGTTTACTTGTATCCAACACATGATGATGGTATAAATGTAAGGTGTAAAGGTTTTATATAAAAGGAATTTAAGATAATTCTTAAATAGTCACCACCGACTTCTTTGGAACTGAAAAAAGGGTATTCTAAGGAAGTAAAGTGTTTCCACTATGGATAAATAAGACACTGGATATGAAATTTTCTAAAATATGTGAAGGGGTGAAATAAACTCCATAGAGATTTCACATCAATTATTAATTTTATAGAAATAAATTATTATATTTTTAAGGGTATATGTTACCAAATATAAATTGAATAATTATTTTTAACATGTATAAGAGTTAATAATTTAAGAAGAATTGATGGTTGATGGTTGAAGTTTACATTTATGTGATAAAGTAAAGCGAGTATACATCAAAAAGTTAGATTCAATGGGTTTATTCAATGTGTAGATGAACTTGAATAAATGATGTGTTTTTCATCTTATTTTCTCTTATTTGATAAGATATGTTGTTTATAAACAATGGTTATTATGAATAATATAAGTTAATTTTGATTCATGTGGTTTATGATTAATATAGTTATATAAAATGATTTAAAAATAATATATAAAACAACTCTAATCAATAATGAAAGAGTTTATATAATTTATTTGTTAAAATATGATGGAAAGAATTATCACCACCAAAGAAGGGAAAATTTAAAAGACTAATTTTTTTCAGGATATTTTTTTATAATACATTTAATATTATATTATATTATATTTGGGTATTAGTATTTTATTTATTGATGATTCATTCTAAATAAAATAAGTGTTATTTCCTAACACAATGTTGTTTGTATTTTAGAAAAATATTTTAGAGAAAATATATTGTCTAAGAGGATATTCGGAGTATTTTTTATCTTGGAAAATTTCAATGTGCAACAAATAAATTATTACACTTTTATAACTAAAATTAAAAGTCATTTTTTATCCTAAAATAATTTAGAATATGTTGGTAAAGATATATATTAATATAAGGAGTTACATTTAAATATTTTTACCCAATGATCTTAATGAAGTTTTTTTTATAAATTCTCAAATATGATGATGATCTTAGAAGTATTTATGATAACAAGATTTATTAAAAACCCAAAATTATGAAGTAAAGAAGTTTGAATATTATTCTTAAAGGGTTGAAAATTATTATTATAAATCCTAATCTATCCATTATTCGAACAATACTAATTCATATATGCTAACACAATAAATGATTTTAGTGAGATTATTTATCATATGGTCACATATATATATGTGATTATAATTTCATATCATTATAATGAGTTTAAAAAGACCATAAAATAAAGTAATAATAAGGTATATTTTTTTACCTATCATATTGGATATTATTAGACTAATCATTATGTATGGTTTTAAAACTATTATTGAAGGAGTTTAAGAATATATAAAATGTATCATGTAAAACAAAAATGAAATCCAACTTCTTCATTATTCATATTAGTTTTATATATTAAATAAATTTTAATTATAATTTAATTCATGAAGAATGATATTTAGTTATACCTAATAAATGACCATCATAAAGTATTACAAGTTCTGATGACATGTGAAGATTATTAGAGGTTGGGTTTCATATAATGAAACAAAATTCTATCATGAGGCATAAAAAAGAGTTTTTTATGATGAATAACCCACCATGTATACTGTATAGAGTTTCATAAACCATGTCCTCGGTATACTGGTGATGTATTATTCATATTAAACCCCTATGACCTGAGGTTTACAAGATATATAGATTGAAAACCTTCATACTTTGATACCATTCATATAAAAATGATAAGGGTAAGTTAATCAAGGAATATTTGGTTATATTTTTTATTATATCAGTGTTTAAGGTTTAAACTAGATGGGATTTGTCTTCTCATATTACAAGTATAAAATTCTGACTCTTAATTAAAATACACTAAGGAAGAATATGGATATACCTAGAGACACGAACGTCATTAATACATGCCTAGTTTAATTTTTTATAAACTGTTAATAAAACTAATTTAGTAGATGAAGTGTATTGAGCCTAAGGGAAGGCTGTAAATGTGTTTTTGTAACCAAATTTTCAAAAACAGAACTACTTAAAAGTAGTGCATGAGTATTTTCTTTTAACTTTTTTAATGGAAGAGTTTTTTACTGTTGGAAATTTAAAAGTGGAATATTACCTACCATTGTATGAATCAAACCTTCAAAAATGAACTAATGTTGGATGAATTTCAATGGTTAAAGAACAAAAACACTATAGGGATACACCAAAGTTTCAAAACAAACCGACTATAAACCTTGGGTGAAAATATCTTTCCTTTGTTTAATTTTTCTAATGAAAAGAAATGATAATGAGAGAGTGATTTTTTATAAATTAAAATATGTTGGTCATGTGTCTAACAAGAATAAACTATAGAAATGATGATAAAAATTAGGAATAGGTATTGTGAATACACTACAAAAAAAGTGGCCTTTACTAACAGAAAATTATCGATAGATACTATATCTTTTAGTAAAAATGATTAATTCCATCACATATTAATTTCTATTTGTATTAACTACATACACCAACAATTTTTTTACCAAAAAATATATCTGTTTATATTATTAGTTCAATACCAAAAAATCATTTACCAATATTTAAATCTATTGGATTGTCATAAAAATACCAACAATTGATTTACAGGTACATAAATATATTGTTATTGATTATTATTACCAACAAATCCTTTTCCATTATAAAAATTTGTTACAATATATTCTTTGATAATATCAAATATTTTACCAAGAATTGAATATATAGATAAATATATTATACATTACAAACATATCATTTTGATGATAAAAATATATGATTAATTAAAATATTCAAAATTTAATAAAATATACATAAATATATATGATATTATATATATATATAAACATAGTTATTATTAAATATATTTTTATATCAATTATATAGAAATTAAAAACACTATCTCCCCCCTCCCAAAATGCTTTTCTGTCCAGTATCCCCGTGACCCCCTTCCCTAACCCTACCACCCCTTCTATCGCTGATGATCCTCACTGGAGTTCCTCGCAGGAATCCCTCACTATTACCATTCAGTGTTCCCCATTCAAATCATCCCAAGAACCCCTTTCATGTTCCCTTCCAGTGTTCCTAATTCAAATCTTCACAAGAACCACCAACCTATTTATGGTTGGAATCCCCCACCAACAACATCACATGAACCCCCCTGTTCTCAGCCGACATCCTTGCGCGAAAACCCTCACTGTCCCTTCCATACTAGGTGTTCCAATCCATCATCCTCACTCTACCTTCATTGTCCATAGCATTTTAGGCCAGTATCCATGTGCGACCCCTCTATCCCTAGTGCCCCAGATCAACCATATTCATCCCCAGAATCCATGTCCATCGCCCATGAGCTTCCCTTACCTTACACTATTGCACCCATTGATTCCCCTGGTTTGAATGTTGTCCACTACTTAATGCTTTGGAGGGTTTTCATAGAAATAAATCCCCCTATATTTCAGTACTGGTGTAGTGTGATGGTTGCTAATTGGTGATGGGTTTGATGGCTAAGCTTCTTGTTTGTGATAGATAGATCTTCTATAGTGTTGGTTTCTATCTTGGTTTATAGTTATCAGCTCCTATTTAGTTTTTATTTTTTTAAAAGATTTAAGATTATTATTTTGGATATTACACTGACTTTTTTTATATTTTTTGAATTTTTAGGAATAGAGCTTTGTTTGATCTCTTTTATTTTTTCATTAGTGGGTAATTTATAATTCCTCGTGAAATCTAGTCAATTGTTTTTTTGGTAATAAATTTTCATCCATTTTTTCATTAATTATCATTTTTTTGTGTTTCCTTCATATAAAATTACTAAATCTTCTAAAGGTAGTGTGTCAAGGGGATGTACATGCAATTGAATGATCGAATTTCATTCTTTTTTAGGTCCTCCCTTACCATCCCTTTTCAATCCATTTTTTATTACCAGTTACTTGATTTTAAGAAATATTTTTTATATTTGTCATTATTTTTAATGTTCTTCTTCAACATTTGGTTTTTACTTGTGTTACATTGGTGGTAGTAGATAAAAAGTTGTATTCAATGTTAGGTAAGTTAATTGTTTGTCTTTTATCCCCTTTATTAACACCTGAAATATTTTTCTTCTTCTCAATACCTATAACTATAAATTTTATTGGTTTTCATATCATATTTTATTTTTTCCAAAAATATGTTGAATTTGTGTTATAACTTTCATCACAAGTTTACTTTATTAATTCAAAATTACATTAGCACAAGCCTCACTAGGTTGGGTTCAAAGAAGGATAGTTTTTTCACTAGTGACATAAATTCACTATAAAAAGTGGGAATACAACCTTTTATGTGAAAGAAGATGTGAATTTGGGTTTCCATTTAATGTGGGTTTGCTTATTATTTTTAGACTTATACATGTTATATATTTTTACAACAATGACACAAGTTGAACTCTAATATTATGTGGGTAACTTGTTGGATATCCATTTTACTATAAGATTCACTATTTACTATAACTTAATTCACATGTAATTCCTCCTAGGTCTTCCACTTGTGTCTTGGTAGCATCATCTTTATTTCTAGATTCCATAATCATGATATCATACACTCTTCATTACATTTTTTTCAAACCCAATTTTAACTATTATCTTTGTAATTTTAACACTTAAAAAAGATAATGTGTAATAAATTGTTTTGAAATCCCTTCTCATTATCAATTTTGAATGGAAGGAGATCTTGACTTTGACCTGTCAAGTCTTAACTACATTAGATCAACTCTATTTTTGGATAAATAATGGAAATCGTATAATTTTATTGTTGTAAAGATGGTAGTGGATGGGAAGGGATTTCATAGGGTATGGATTTATAGACCCATGGAATTTCATATGTCCCATGTTCTTTATAATATGGTTGCATTATTAGAACTATCATCACTATTAAATACCTTGAATTTTAATTTTTATGCATATTTATCTTATGAAATGACAATTAATCTATTAGTATAATTTAATATTTTAGTATTTGAAACTATTCATTGAGTTTGATATAGTTATTTTTACTTTTTGAAGTTACCTTTGTGTTTATTGTTTGCCTTTTTTTGGTTCTAAAAATGAAATAAATTTATTCTTCCAGGTTTTCCTAACAAATTGGAAATTATAGGATCTCTATTTTATTTCCAAAGTTCTTCCAATTTTTTGAAGGTGTTTTTCTAATAGGTTCTTCAGTGTTTTTCACTACTATTTATCCACCATGGGAAATCATTGAGCTTGATTTGGTAGAACAATTAATTTTCTAATATCATGTACAAAATAATTATTTTTAAAAGAGTAGTCATAACATCTTCCATGGCTTCAGTTTCATTTAATGGGGAGCTAGTTTCTCTTAGCATGGATATTTATGAGACTTTGTTTCCAAATCCAAAAATTTAAAAGGAATTAATGCTTTTATATCCTATTATAAATACATTAAATGAGGATTTTTCTTGAAGATTGGAAAGGGATAATGGTATGGAAAAGGTAGCCATACATCCGGGATGGGTGATTTTTCCTCTCTTATATCCCTTGGTTAATTTCAGCCTGGATCTAGTGTTGAACCTCATAAAAGGTGATGAAACATTTCCAAATAAAACAAACAGATGGGTTGATGTGAGAGATTCGGTTGGTTCCATTATTCTAGCGCATGAAATACCATCAACTAATGGAACATGTTTTGTGGTAAAATGGAGAATATTTCAGAAATTCTAAAGATATTGTGTGATCTCTATCCCATCTTGAGACTACCTAAAAGGTGCATGGATGATAAACTTTTTACCCTATACACTAGGTGTTAAAAGAGAAAGCTAAAATTTGGGGAATCACCTCCACCCCTCTACAACAGAGATTAAAGGACATCACCTTTACCCCTCTAGATGTCTGGGAATTTCCCTCAACCCTCCAGAAGTTTGGAGAATATTCAGAATCATGTACTCATAGAAACTTCCATGGCTTTTTGTAAAAGATATGGGGTAAGTTTTCTTCTGAGTTGATTAATTTTATTATTATTTTTATAATTATTTGTTACAAATATCCCACCTTTTGTTGTATCATCCATGAAAATAATCATTCAATTATATATACAAATTTATGTCATAAATACAAATATATTTGTTATTATATGTCTCATAATTTTCCAATTGTGCTGAGCTTATATTATGTTTTCATTGTTCTATGGAATTCATTCATTCATTTTCATTGATAGGATTCTAAGATCAGATGGGATAATTTCATCTATGTTGTAATGAACATTGCAACACTGACCAGATCTCTCTTTACACTACATGTTTCTTAAATTCATATGGGTATGCCAATGCATTCTGACAAAGATGAGCAATAAGTTTTCTATTGAGTTGATCCTTTTTTCTCTTTATGTGTATTTTTCAACTTTTTCAGACTAATATGAATTTTTTATAGGTATAGATGCACTTCATGGATTGAATATCTTATATTCAATTCTAAAATTTGGGGTTCATTATCTCAAAAAGTATCTATAGAAAGAAAAATCCCTTTTTGGGTTGAATACATGGTTCATGATACAATATTTGAGTATCTTGTAAGTGAGATATTAGTTGTCTCCTACCTCCATCCAACCAGTTTTTAGTTTTTTGGTCTTATGTGAAAAGATTATCTATATTAATTTTATTTAGACCTAATATTGATCGAGTAATTATATTTTCATTTCAGTCATCATTTCTTTTAGACTCATTGTAAAATGAGTTTGTAATTATTATTTCACTTATTTATTATTTTTATCAAATGTGAAGGAGAAAAAAATGAGTACATTCTTGAAGAAGCCCCATAGATATCATCTTAGAACTGTCACTCTTCATGAAATCCCCATGTACTAGAAGCGCACTGAACTTCTGCTAAGGAATATGCCATTCCAAAGGCTGGTTTTTGAAATTACTTAGGACTTCAAGATAGATTTAAATTTTTAGATCCATTCCACATTGGCATTGAAAGAGGTAGCAGAGGCATACCTTTTTGGGTTGTTTGAAGATACAAATATCTATGTCATTATTTCCAAGTATGTAATGATCATTCCCAAGGACATTCAGCTGGCATTCTAGATTTGTGGTGAGAGGGCTTAGTTGCTGAAGGCCTTGCTGGTTCAGTGTGAGAATCATCATTTATAATCTTATATTCCCTTTTTCTTTCCCGTATTAAGAATGATTATTACCATAACATGACTGGTTTTTTCATTCTCAAGTTTTTTAAGTGTTCATGGTAATTGTTGATATGAATTTAATATCTGATTGGTTTTGTGATTAGTTGATCCAATATCTATGATTTTAATACACTGATGTTTTCATGCTCAATGCCACTCTTATTTTATCAAATTTGAAGCCTATAAAAATTCAAAATTTCCATTATTTATTTTCTTATTTATAATTTTTATTGATTTTTCAAATTAAAAGACTACAAATGCACTTAAAAAATATAATATACTTTCCATTTCATTTCCCTATCATTCATCCATTAAACATAAAGTGTTTTATGCACTATCTTGAGATTTATTATATTCTTTCACTTTTCATATAGAAATTTCAAATGATTTATTTATTATTTACTGTATTTTATGATTGGGAATGTCATTTGCAAGGAATTGTATTTTTTAACTAGAGTTTGAATTCTTAACTCTATATTAAATTTATTATGCACCTATGGAGAAGATACACAACCCATAATCTCTACCCTTCCCCATTAAGGGTCAGGTTTTTTGGAATCATTCTTCTCTAGATACACATCTATACATGATTTCTTTTTTATTGGATTTTTTCATGTTATTTGACCTGTTTTTTTCTCTGAACTTGTATAAGAGAATGTTATTTTGGAGATAATATGGTCGTTCTAAGGCCCACTGGTATATGTGAGAATGGTTTTTATTCTATGTAGTTTTCTAAATTTCTATTATTTTGTTAACAAGAAGTAAAAAAAATTATACATTCATTTATTTATATTTTGGTTTCAATTCATGGAGATATTTCACACTGATTTTTGGGTATGCTCTTTTTTTGTTTGTTGTAGATTTTGGAGTTGAAAGGTTTGAAATAGCATTGACTTGAGGTTCCTCACATGTACCCAATATTTCTTGATTTTTTTTCTTCAAGTGGCTTACTAGTGGGGTGATGAAAGAGGTATTTAACATCATTCCATCCAGAGTAACCACTCTATCATGGTGGAAAATGCTTGGGTACATAGGATTCCAGTCAATAGACATATTAGAGGATTTCCACATACCCGTTTTTCAGGTTGGATGGGGGGCATGGATGGATCAAGAGTTTTTGAGTTTTTTATGATATTTTTAGATATCAAACAAGTTCAACTATGTATTGATTCATTCTATATTAAATTTCATTATAAATATAATCAATCTTTTTCAAGAGATTTAATTTGTGTGAAAATATTCTTTGGTTTAATAATTCAAACAGGTGTATTATATATGATTGATCAATAAATATAATAAGAAGTTTTATGAGAAATAAATATTTATAATTTATATTATGTAATTTATAAATAGATTTTATATGTTGAAAATATTTTTACCAATAGAAAAATTTGTCATATTAATCTATTACTAAACACTTTAACCAACATATATATTATCTTTTAGTAATATTATAATTGTATCGGGACTATTTTATCTATCTCAATAACATTTAGTGACAAATTTTTTACCAATAGTATATTGACAGGGACATATTTGTTGGTAAGACATTTTACCAATATAAAATCCACTTTTACCAACAGATATACCCCTATTGGAAAAAGTGAAATATTTTGTAGTGAGAACGTATGGTAGAGATGCATAGGGAATTTAAGAATTACTTGGTTTAATGGGTTTATCACTTATGAAAATTTTATTGAATTCAAAATCATGAAAAGGGGTTTGATTAATCTCCCTCACTGGGAGATTACACATGAATATTTCTAGTTCATTAAGTTCTCCACTTCAAGAAACATAAAAATTAAAAAAAAATTAAGAAAAATGCATCAAAAGTGATCTTTCCAATTGTTTTTTAATTATTAAATTTGAAAATTATAGGTGATAAATTTTTTTTATGATTATAGAATTGATCTCTCCAGTGAACTTCGAAATTTAAAATAAAAAAAATTGAATAAGTAACGAATGACCCAGAAATTTTTAAATCCACAAAAAAGTATATTTCTTAATATTTATATTGAAATTTAGGAATTATGTATATTTTATTACAAAAATAATGAATGAAAATTAAATGGAGTAGTGATCTCCCTCAAGAATGGTGGTTTTAATGCATACTACTACTCCTTTGTCTCTATCTTGGAAGTTATAGTCTGTTGTCTCCCAGTCTTTCTCAATCTTCTTCTGAATTCAAGAATGTGAAATTAAAAATGATGTGTAAGATATCTCTTCTGTAGTCTTCCCTAAAATTTTTATTCCTTTATAGTATTTGGGTTGGTCACTAATCATGAATGTCGACTTAACTCGTTTGTCTCTAATTCACTGAATGCATGGCTTCATCCTCTTCCATCCTTATCAAGTTAGAAAATTTATTGTAACTAGATATTGTTGATGTTTAAAAACCTATAATTATTCATTTTTTTCTAAAAAAACAAATAATAAACATAATTAATGAAACATTATTTATATAAATATAATATTAGAAATTGATAAAGTATAAAATTATAATTTAGGGTAGAGGTGAGATTCTGGGAGCTACGTTCTAATGGTGATTCTAGATCTTGAATATAGGGTTATTTGATCATGATGATCCCTCACTTTCTAGGGTCCATTATTTTTTATATAGGTGAGTATGTTAAAGGAATCCATCCAGTTATGGTGGATAACCATAGAGCTCAATAGGGTAATACCAAGGAGACCAGGGTGATTGAGGTTAATTCATTCTAATCTATGATGGATTCCTCATATCTACTCAGATCTTAGAGAAATATATCATTGTAAAATGGTGTGGTTTGAGCATGTTTATTTATGGAAATGAAATATCATTTTTCTACAGTGGTGACTAGAGAGGATGATACACATAGAACTATGGTGGCTCGGGCATCACCTTTGATTCATACTACTCAGTGTAGGATTAAAGGGGTCTTAGTTACAGGAGGGAATTTTGGTGAATCCCATGACCGAAGGGATGATCCTGTTCAGCATCCACTGGTGGCATTTAAGAATTCCTTTTCTAGTAGGATCGTTAAGAAAGGATATTCAACCCATGTTGAAGCTTATCCTAAATCCTTCTCAAAATGTCTAGATTTGGATAAGAACTCCCTAATTGGTAGGGTTATTCTTCCCAAAGTTCCGAATCCATTAAAACTTTAAGATCTTGTTCATAGGATATCCTTTCTCAAGGGGTTTTCAAATTAAATGTTTATTTAATTAGGAAGAGGTTTATTTCAACTTGTTTTAATTAGATGAAGCTAGAATCATTATGTGGTCCTATAGTTAATTATTTTTGAATCCAATAACACTTCATCTTAATTAATGGATGATGGATTTTAATATTCCAAGGGCCAAGATTTATTTTTCATAGGTATGGATAATGTTTCACAGCCTCAATAGGATTTTATGGTATCCAAAAATCTTGCATGATATTGATGCTGATATTTTCATTCCCATTCACTTTTATAAGGAGACAAAACACATTAGGTATGGACACTTTTCAAGAATGTGGGATAAAATTGATTTGAGTTCCACTCTTATTAGAAATGTAACTAATAATACTCCCACTGCTGATATAAAAATAGTGTTAAGTATGAGAATTTTCTTGAGTTCTGTAAAAATTTCAAATCAGTTGGTCATCTGGATGAGAAATATAGGAGTAATGTTTCTGATTTTTTTATTGAAGGGGAATCCTTCAGAGTAATGTGGTGTTAATGGTAAAATGAATTCATCTATGAATCATGAGAATCTGGTACCAATGCATCCAAGGAAGTAGCTATTAGAATATTTGGATAAGAAGTATCTAAATCAACGGGATGTGGCATACAAGAATAAATCTCTGGTGGTAAATCAAGAGTAGGCAGAACCATCATTGGATGCTACTAGTTAATTTGACATGCCTAAACAGAATGATGGGAATTGTAATCAGTCTCAAATGGCTATTTCAGGCACTGGGATGGAGAAAACTTTGGTTAACAATGTTATTAATGATCATGTTGTTAGAAATGAAGAACCATATTGTAGTTGCAATAATTTTCCATATGAACCTGTTCAGCAGGTTGGAAACTCTAAATTGATTGTCAAGCAATTCACTAGTCAGGATGGGATGCGCACTGGTGAGGGGGAATAGTCTGCATATGAGGATTTTAGTATTATGTCTGATTTTTCTGCTTCACTAAATTATTATAAAGGTTTTATTGTGAATCCACTAGATGAAAAATCTTCAGGGCATGTTCAACAGGAAGATAGGATTGGGCAATCTGATGTTTAGAAAATCAGGGATTATCATCAAGAGATTTGGAATGTCTTCAGTTCTTCAGGAATTTTTGTAAAATGGGGTGATGTTTTGGATAATAGAAGTGACAAGGAAAAGTTGATGGTTTTGCTGGACACCACTAATCTCTAATATATGGGTGGTGGTGATATTTTTTCTTTTAAGTATGTTATTTTAAATGGTAAGGGAAATATGGTCAGTGGTGAAGGTTTTTATCCAGTCCTCCAAAAAGAATATCATGGAAGGATTATTCTAGTATACCCATGAATGTGTCTATTAGGTCATATTTTAAGGCATCAAAGATCCAGATCACTTCAGAGTAGGAAAGGTCCAAGAAGAGGGTCCTCAGGATCCTCAATCATATAAATTCATAGCCAGAGTGGGAAACTATTGATGATGATGATTATTATTATTATTATTATTATAAAAATGATCTTGCTTTTCCTAATACATATTTTTCTTATTTAGATGAGGGGATATCTATTTTTATGACCTTGTCCAATTTTTTTGCTTGCTTGTTATCTTTTTCATTCATCTTTAATAAATGGTCAAGAGCATTGGTTTCTATATGGACCTTTTTCTTATAAAATTAGAATTGATATAATTTTAAATAAAACTAATAATTAATATTGTTAGTTATTATTAAAAATATAAAAAAATTAATTATAATTGTTATTATAATTAAAATAATTATAAATTTTAAAAATATATACATGTTATCATTTATTATTATTTTCTTAAAATAGAAAATAAATAAATCTAGTTGTAACGCCCGGACCCTAGAAGCTCAGAGTCGGTTCATAAATTTATTACATTGGCATGATTATAAGGAATCAAATCCCAATGGACCGATGAGTTTAGTAGTCTTGGAATACTAGATTACATATATTATAACTATAATACATTGAGAAACTGAAATTATAAACATGATACATAATAAAATTAAATAAACTACATCCTTGAAATCTTATTCAAATATTTCTTCTTTATAACCTGGGGAAATGAAACATAATAAGAGTGATCTCAAATGCTTGGTAAGGGTAATTAAATAGGAAGAAATAAAGAATCAATGAGAATAAATTAACACGACAAGGTAAATAACTGATAACACGTGCCATTCAAATAACTAGATAAGCTAGTATCAATATGGTAATGTAAGAAGCTGAAACTCATGCCATCTAAATCAATATACTGAGAATGAAATGTATCCATAGATATTTCAATGAAAAATCTCATGGATGAATAATAAATGAATCTAAATGAGTGAAATGATTAATTATTTAATTCCATGTTTCTTAGGTACATGGAACCAATACATTTAAGACCTTTCATAAGATGGTTTAGCTATCAGGTAAAAACCATTTATTTTGGACAGCTTATTTGTCTCATGAGGACCTGTCAATGAATCAAGGAGCTATATAAAGTAAAGGATCCTCCCATAATGGATTATCAAAATAATTCCTCATATCATATATTTGAATTAAATAATATTCCTTGTCAAATATTTTTAATGAATAAAGAATACAAAATTATCAATATATCCCAAAATAATCAAATAACTGCCAAGGTAGAAACCATATGTAAAATGGTATATAGTTTATGAAATACTAATATCCATTGTATGAGATTATGGATATTCAAGTAAATTTACAGTTAAAAATTATTATAGTAATGTTATTATTTCCAGATAAATTTAACAATCACAAAAATGATATTTCAAATATAATCATTAAGAGCATTCTTGAGGTGAATAATCTATAAACATTCCAAAGTGTCTCATACCACTTTGAAGCATTTAAAGCATAATCCCCATGGGGTATTAAATTAAATTAAACTTATAATATCATGAGAATGTGTATATTTGTGATATTATATGTCAAAGTTATTATATACACCAAATAAAATTGAATTGGTGCATAATAACAAATTAGTTTCAATGGAATGTAAATTGATATGAAATTCCTTTACCTTAACATTCCTTTTTGTTGTGTGGTATTTATCCGCGTGTATAGTGGTTTAAAATGTTTTAATAACTTATACCATAACCATAATAATGATTATAATATCATATATTAACTTCTTATAATATTTTATTACCCTTTTGTTAACACTCTTTCATTATTTTAACTATTTCGGGTGTTAATTTTCTGGTTTTCTCAGGTATGTCTTGACTTGTTTCTTATTGTTCCTATTAAATAGATCATAATTTAATCATATATATAATTTAAACCATGAATTAATTATATTATATATCCATTACATATCTTCTTAGATTATTCCATTATATTAGGAGATAAGAAATAAAGTACGCCATTCATAGAGACGATAAGTCGTATGTACGCATGAACACAACTTTAATTTATTTGTTTTTTAAAATAATTAAAATTAAACGATAAATATGTATATTATAAAACTATTATAATATCTATGTTATATATGTTATATTTTTTTATTAAAACCGTCCCTTATACATTCCATGTTTAGCAATAATTATTCACATCACTTTGAGGGGTCGATAGTCCACACTTCCTCAAACGATGTTATCGCATTTACAAAAAATGGAATTTGTAGAGATATGTGTTATAAAGGAATTAAATAAGAATAAAGACATTATAAATATAATATATATCATATATAAATCTATTTTCCATCATAATGGTCACCATGATAAGTGGTAAAGGAAAAATGAACAATCATCCTTTCATGTGGTGGTAGTTCGTTGTACACCTAAATAGTATGTTCATTATCCATTAAATGTAAGTGTGTGTAAGTTTAGGTGGAACACTTAATAAAAAAACATCACAGAATATTTATTATTCCAGTTTCATCATATAATCATGATTTAAAAAATTTTAAGTGGTGGTGAAGTAAATGAAAGAAAAGATATTGTTGGAAAACGTTACCTTAAAATCGGGTAACTCCTTTTGGTTTATACCAAAGGGATTCCATGGGAGGATTTCTTCCTAATGTGAAGATTCAAGGAGTAATTGAGTGATTTTGTGAAGATATTTTTGTATATAATTTCTTAACCTAGGTGGTTTTAGAGGTTTGAAAAATAGGGAGGGGTGATGGCCATTTTTATGGAAGGAAAATAACTCAGTTGGCATTTTTGAAAACAAGTTAGGTGTACCCATGTTGTTACCTAAACAAAGTAATAAAAAACCAACAAAACTTAATAATGTAAGTTTTAAGGTATAAAATATTAATATAAAATGGTTTTTGGAAAATTTTCTAGGTCTTTTGGGCCCCTAAGTTAAAGGTTTAGTCCCTTATTAAGCTTAATTTTACTTTAATCTTCGTAATTAACTTCAATCACTTTCAAAAATATTTTTTGTCAAAAATTATTTTGATATTATTAGATCAAAAATATTTTACTAATTAAAACTTTTTATGTTTATTTTTCAAAATTAATATCACATAAGTGGTCAAATTAAGATTAACGCTAATCTTGCAGACGTGGTGAGAAAACAGGTTTTTATATCCAATTAAATATAAAAATCATTCAAATGACCTAAATTGGGTTAATATATGTATAATTTATATATTTTTACTTGAAAACAAATTTAAAATATAATTTAACAATAATAATTATTTAAACAAAAAGTTAGTTTTTAACTAAAATGCAACATTTTCCCTGATTCATCAATAAATGAAACTTCTCAGAAAAATAAAAAATATCCACCATAAGAAAATTTTGATATTAAGAATCAAAAAATTATGTTTATTTTAAAAAAATTTATTTTTTAAAATTTGAAAATTTAGTTTTAAAAATATTTTCTCCTTTAAAAGGCGGTAAAACACAATCTTGGTGTAATGCAAGCTAACATAGTTTGGTGAGTAGCATAAACTTAACATAGTTTTGTGTATAAAGAGAGAAAATAAAATATTTATTCTAACATGAAAATATTTTAATGTCTTGGGGTGTTACATACTCCCCAACTTAATTAAATTGTGTCCTTACAATTTAAACATGATCTTAGTAATCAAGGAATTGATATTTGAAAATACTATTATTGAAAATCCCACATCATGAATAGGGTTAATAATGAATATTTATAATAAGAGATAAAGAAAATTGCAATGGTCACATAACTAGGTTCCCTAGTAGGAGAACATTGGTGGGAAATGGAAACATGGATATAGAGGAAAAATATAATGATCAAATTTTAATGTAGAGTGATACAAAACATGGTTTGGATAATTTTAATAATTAAAATATCTAAATCCATGATGATCTAAAGGGTCATTTAATTCATCATATACAAAAGTACTTGGAAAAAAAATTTGGTTTCAAGATCATTTTTCCTAGATTTGAGGAATTATTTCACCCACTAAGAATATAAGTTAATATACTTACTTGGTATATTTCTATAATCACAATATTATCCTTTGTTCATGCCTTAAACTATTTCTACTTCATCTCTTAGAATAAGATTCATTGTATAGTGATGTAATATATCAATCTCTAAAACCAAATCTATAGTTCAACTTAAAACATTTCATAAATGGTCAACTTTTCAAAATGATTAGGATCTGACACTTTTAGAATGAAAGTTGTTTAATTTCCAAAATGAACATGTTATTACTCTAAACAACAAGAAGTATCTATATAATCATCACACTCCAATCATGTGAACATCCTCATCATGTATTCTCTTTAAACATGGTAATAACATGAACTATAATAAAATCTTATTAGAAACATGCATTCTTCTTTATTCTTAAAGTAAGACATGTGTTTGTGGATATATTCCTTATATCCAAAAGTGTTGTAAACATTATCAATGATATCATAGAACACTTTTTGACTAGTAATTAATCAGTTCCATGGTATTAATCACTTTTCTAAATTAATCATTTATTTACCATTGTCTCAACATCAGAAACATATTATTGGTTGTCTTTCCCTCAACCATGTGTTTTTTTTTGAAAAGTTTAACTTTCTACTGAATAACTTTTCTTGGTACCATTCACCATATAATCTCAAATATTTATTGAAAAAGTCTTGCAGTAGAATCTTCATATATTTCAGAAATCATATGATCATAAATATAATATTTTACAACATATTTCTTAGATCCAAAATATAGAATCACATTAATCATTTCACTTCAGTTGTGTCGATAACATATTCTTGACCTTGATCCCTTATCTTCTTTGGAGGTATATTCCCTTGATGATTGAGGAATTCGTTCCTATGTTTCCCCATCTCCTTGCAGTTGTAACATTGAATAGAAATGTTTTCCTTCTTTCCTTTTCATTATTTAGCCTAGTGACCATTTTCTCCAAACTTATAAAAAACTCCCAATCCTTTCAAGAGTTTATAAGGTTGATTATTTCCATAGTTATCACATATTGGAAAGTACTTCTTTCCCTTAATCTTCTTTGAGTCATTCCCTTTTTCATGGTGTTCAGAATACCTCTTCTTATCTTGGTTTACCTTTAATCCATAAGACATAGAAAATTATTTCTCTATCTTGATAGCACATAAAACTATTTCGTTATATGAAGAAAGATTATGAGAAACCAGTTCCCTTTGGATATTTATCTTAAGTCCTTAAAAATGATCAATCTTATATTCTAGGTTGTGTATGAAATCTGTATCATACATTTCTAACCTGGTAAAGGTTGCTTCATACTCTAAAATACTTTATTCCTTCTTTTTATTTAAACTAAGGAACTTCCTCGTCATATAAATTTTTTGATGATGAGGAAAGTATTTATTGAAAAGTTTCTCCATAAAAGTTCTTCATTCCATGAGTTCAATTTCTTCTTCCTCCCTTTTATTATAGATTAGTGACCACCACTGGTCATCATCAACTTGGAGACTATAGACAATAAGTGTAACCTTTTCCTTTTCACTGAATTCTAATTTAGTAAGTATCTTCTCCAAATACTTAATCCATTGCTCAGCTATAATTGGATTAGTATCCCCACTAAACGATGGGGGATTCTACCACATAAATTGATGCAGCATAGGATATCCTCTCCATGGGATGGGTTGATCCATTAAAGAAAGGTTGTTTTTCATAACTTGACTATGATGCCCCAAAATATCCATATCTTACTTAGTTCTAATACCAACTGATTTATTTCCTCAGTGGGTAAATCTCTATATTTTTCATGAGTACTGATAGCATTCTTCCTTCCATGCACCGTTTCTAAACACTATCATATACTAGATTATCTCATAATGTTTTGAAATTTGTATAAATCTAAATATGTTATAGCACATAACATAAATTTATGCATTTTTAATCTTAGAGTCATAAACATTGGTTACTTTGGGATAATATTTAATTTTAAATCCTTCATAATTGTAGGTAAATAAAATGTAAGTTATCCTAAGAATATCTACAAGAAGTGTCAAACCAGGTGCGCATTAAGGCTCGTTGTCATGTACCAGGTCACCTCGTGTTAGGCCAAGAACACCTTGATGGATTTGTTACCCCTAGGTACATCTGTACCAGAACCATGTCCCCTTGTAGTATTCATACAAGGATGTATTTCTAGGAATACCCATATAATCACTACCTTACAAAAAGTATAGGATGTTATTGTGTACTTATACTCAATGTATATATTAGGGTTGTGCTCCCTAATCTACATTTTCTAAATCTATTTTCCAAGGAAGCTCTTAAACATCATTTGATACCAACTATAACACCCTGACCCCAAAAACCCAGAGTCGGTGCATTAATTTTTTTTACTTGGGAATGATTACAAGGAATCAAATCCTAAAATATAGATTAATTTATTAGTAATGGAAAAAAGATTTCATACATGATACCCATAATACATTGGGAAATTTAAATTACAAATATTATACATAATAAAATGAAATAAAGTTCATCCTCGAAAGATTATTCAAAATTTCTTCTTCAAAACTTGGGTAAATGAAAAATAATAAGGCTAAGCTCAAATGCTCAGTAAGGGTAATTAAATTGGAATAAATAATGAATAAATGAGAATAAATTAACATTTCCAGGTAAATAACTGATAACACATGCCATTAGAATAACAATATAAGGCAATACCAATATTGCATGGTAAGAAAATGAAATGCATTCCATCTAAATCAATAAACTGAGAATAAAATGTAGCCATATATATGTCAATGAAAAATCTCATGGATTAATAGTAACTGAATATAAATGAGTGAAATTATTAATTATTGGATTTCATGTTTCCTATGTACATGGAACCAGTTCCATCAAGACCTTTCATAAGAGGGTTTAGCTATTAGGTAAAAACCCATCTATTTTGGCCAACTTATTTGTCTCATGAGAACCTATCAATTCTTCGAAGAGCTGTATAAATTTCAAGCTCCACCCATCATTTCCTGTTCAAATCATTACTCATATAAAATAGTCAAAATAAATAATATACCATATCAAATATTTTTATTGAATAAAGAATAATTAATTCTCAATATATCCCAAAAATAATCAAATAACTATCAAGGTATACACCGTATGTAAAATGGTATACAGTTTAAGAAATTATAATATTAATTAAATGATAATATGGATATTAAATTAAATTTAAAATAAAAAATGATTATTATAAATTTATTGTTTCATGATAAATTTAATTATCACAAAAGGAAGTGATATTTCAAAGATAATCATTAAGAACATTCTTGAGGAGAATAATCTTTACACATTACAAAGTGTCTCATAACACTTTGAAAATTTTAAATCATAATACCTATGGTGGTATGAAATTAAATTAAAATTAAAATATAGTAAGAATAATTATATTCAGTATATTATGATTCTTTGGTGATATATACTCCAAATAAAATTTAATTGGTTCATAATAACAAATTATTCTCAATGGAACGTAATTTAAGATGAAATTTCTTTACCTTAACCTTCCTTTTTGTTGTGTGGTATTTATCCTAATGTATAGTTGTTTGAAATGTGTTAATAACTTATACAATAACCATACCCTTGTTTATAATATCATATATTAACTTCATGAAATATTTTATTACCTATTTGTTTACACTTTTTCATTATTTTTACTATTTCTGCTGTTAATTTCCTAGTTTTATCAAATATGTTTTGACTTATTACTTGTTGGACCTATTCATTAGATAATTATTTCATCATATACATAATTTAAACCATGACTTTATTATCTTATATACTCATTACATATGTATAGTATTCAATAATATTTAGAGATAAGAAATGAAGTGCACTATTTATGGAGATAGTTCGTCGTAGGTATGTATGAAGGCTACTTTCATTTCTTTGTTATTTTTAAAAAAATGAAAATTAAATGATACATATTTATATTATAATAACAGTATAATATCTATTTTATATAAGTTACATAGATTTATTAAAACCATCCTTTATGTATTCCATGTTTAGCTTGAATGAGTCACATCACTTTGAGTGGGTTGTAGTTCACATTTCCACAAATGGTGTTATCATATTTTCACAAAATTGAATGTATAAAATAATGTGTTATAAAAGAATTATAAGATAATAAATAAATTATAAATATCATATATATCATATATATAGATATAGATAGAGTTTCCATCATAATTTCCACCATGAGAGGTGGAAAATGAAAAATGAACAGTCATCATTCCATGAGGTGGTAGTTCACCATACATGTAAATAGTATATTAGTTATCCACTAGATGGAAGTGTGTGTGAGTGTATGTTAAACCCTTAATAAAAAAATTTCACCATATATTTATGATACTAGTGACATCATATAATCATTATTTACAATTAATTGAAAGGGTGGATGAGTAAATGAAATAAAATAGATCATTGGAAAATGTTACCTAAAAAATCGGGTAACTCCTTTTGGTTTATACCAAAGAGATTTCTTGAGAGTATTTCTTCACAAAGGGAGGATTCAAGGAGAAATGGAGGTATTTTAGGAAGATATTTTGGAAGATATTGGCTAAACCTAATTGGTCTGAGAGGTGTGAGGAAGTGGAAGGTTGGTGGCCTTTTATAGGGAAGGAAAAAGACTCACTTGGCATTTTTTAAAACAAATTAGGTAAAAAAAGTCATAAAAACAAAAAAAATATTAATAATAGAGTTTTATGGCCTAATTATAGACATAAAATGGGTGTTGTAAAATTTTCTAGGTCATTTAGGCCCCTAAGTTAAAGGTTTAGTCCCTTATTCGGCTTAATTTTACCTTAATCACCGTAATTAATTTTAATAACTTTCACTAATATTTTTTGGTAAAAAATTTATTAGATATTATTAAAACAAAAATATTTTACTTATTATAAATTTTTATGTCTATTTTTCAAAATTCAAATCACAGGAGTTGGAAAATTATGATTAATGATAATCTCACAGACATAGTGGGAAAACGGGTTTTTATGCCCTATTTTAATATAAAAATGATTCCAATGACCTAAATTGGGTTAATATATATATATATATATATAATTGATATATTTTTACTTCAAAATAGATATAAATATAATTTAACATTAATAATCATTTTAAAAAGGAAATTTTTAACTAAAATGTTGTATTTTCACTATTCATCAAAAAATGAAACTTCTCAAAAAATACCAAAAAATCACCCAAATATAATTTTGATATTATGAATCCAAAAATGGAGTTTATTTTTAAAAATAATATTTATGAAACTATCAAAAATTATTTTTTAAAAAAGGTGCGTTATTAAAAGTCGTTATAACGCAATCTTGTGTGTAATGCAAGCTAAATCGGTGTATTGTGTAGCATAATCTTATTATGGTGTTGTGTATAAAGAGAGACAAAATGTAATGCCCTGACCCTAATTAACCAAAGTCATTGCATTATTACATATCATTGTCATGATCACAAGTGATCAAGTCCCAAAAGACAGATTAGTTTACTAGACTTGAATTACTAGATACATACATAAGTTTTACATTACAACATGAAATAAAGAAAAGCAACATTGTGTCCCCTTTGAATACACTAATATCCCTTATAATATTTCTATAGGTTAACCATGATATACTTCTTCATATCCTGGGAAAAATAAAACATATAAATAGGTGAACTCGGATTCTCGGTAAAGATAACAATATAGCCGAAACTTTCATAAATAAGAATAAACATTTAAGGCAATGTAAGAGACTAAAACACAAGCCTTTTAAACATAAACTTTAGAATAATATAGAAATATAAATCAATTAATACCATTTACTTATTAACATTTATATTTTACTAGTCAAATAATCACATGTAAAATCAATATCCAAATTCATAATGATGGAATGCATAATGCTAGAAATCTTAACCACATAGTCAAGGCCTCGTGCCAAGACTACAAATAAGATTTTATCAAGACCTTGTGCCAAAATACAAGTTTGTCTCATGAGACCTTCTGATGAATCTAGGAGCTATAGTAGGCTCCACCCATCACATACTAATTCCAATTCATTCCTCATATGAAAATGTTGAAACATAATCTAAACATTCTTATTAAAACTAGAATACAAAATGTTAATACTTTAACCACAAACCATGAATGGTATAAAAATTGCACATCCACAGTCAAACATAACTCATTCAATACAACATGGAAGATATTATTATAATAAATTAACCTAAATCGAGAATAATTAATGATATTGACATAGATGAAAATAATCATCAAAACTATTTGAGAGAAATATCCCCATTTTTCTTGAAAACATTTAAAATTCTCACTATTTTTTAGGAATCTGTTTAAAATTGATTTTTGAATCAAAGTTTCTCATACCACTTTGGAAATTTTAAAAGGAATTTTAATTCTAAAACATTAATTTCCATATAAATAAATACTTAAAACCATTTTTAAAACATGGACATTTGTGAGAAATATTTAGAAGAATAAAATTTTAAAACATTGAAAATGATATTTTAGTTAGAGTTCCTAACCGAATGAGAGATGCTTGAATAAAAATAATTTAGGTAATCAAAACTTTATAATATAATGAGAATAAATGGATTCATGATATACTATGTCAAACTACAGTATATACACCATATAAAAGTGAATTGGCGCATAACAAAAACAAGTCTCAATGGAATGTAAGTTGAGATGAAATCCCTTATAAAGACTGTATCCTTAGGTTAAGGATAAATAAATGAAATAATTATGTGTGAAAAATATAAATACACTCAATATAATTGTATATTTAGTGTAAATCAATTAGAGTACATTCACACATATTCTTGTAAAAACAACACCAATGACTTGGATGTTTAACTCAATGAATAGAAATGGAGTTAAAATTACTCTTATCAAGTTCATATCGATTACTTGAGAATTTATCAATGGAGTGATTATGTGTATAAAAAGTATATCCACATAAAGGGGAGTGAAAATTACAATATAAGTAAATAAATAGTGATTTCACACATAATCTTGGAGTAAAGTAATCAATGAAATTTGCGTAAAACTGAATGAGTGGAAATTCAAATTTGAAATTCCCTTACCGATTTCGTAACTTACGAAACATAAACCCAAATAAAGAAGGATCAGAAAATGATGATGTAATTACCCATAAATTAAAGTATATTTCAAAAACAGTACAATCATGGGGAGTACATACACCACACAAAAAAGAAATAGTGGGAAATATAGCATGAATCTCACGGGAATAAAAAGTGAGATGAAAACCCTTACCAACTTGTAATTAATCATGTCATAAGACCAAAAGTCAATAACCAAAAAATGAATCACATAATTATATGAATATAAATATAGTCATGATAATATATATCAAATGAATGTACACAATACACCACATGCAATAAATAAGTGGTGAACAATGGAAATCTCACAGAATTAAAAGTGAGATAAGAAACCCCTTACCTTGTACTTTTCCTTAGTTAAGGGTATGTTAGCCTATGGTATAATGGTTAAATAATTGTTATTAAATTATAAAAGAACCATATACATAAATATGATATCATATATGATCTTTTAATACTGATTTGTTAATAATATTTCAGTAGTATCCTTGTTTAGGGTGTTAACTGATTCATTTTTCTTTATATGTTTTGTTAAGTAGGTCATGTTTGTTATGGATTGATGTATTTGATTCGTATAAATAATTATATTATGTTCTTAAACATTATTTTTTAATCATAAAATGATATTTATTCTTGAAAGGTTACGATGGGGAATGAATCTCATCGGGTTCATGGAGACGGTCATCTGTACGTACACACGAGCGACAATACCATTGTATTGATGGTGAAATCATATATAATTCGATGTTATATCATATATATATAATCATTAACATGTTATATTTATTAATTACATCAATTATACTCATTATTATACTCATCCAAATAACTAAGTGTTGAATAACAAACTACACCACGACGTGGAGATGGTAAGCTGTACATACGCATGTATGGTGATTTTTTCATTCATAGGATGGATATAATAATGAATATGGTTGTAAAATATTTATAATAATATCGCAGTATCTAGAAGGTACTAGATTTATTATTTTGGTATGGAAACAACAAATAAAGAGGAAGTGGAATAAGAAAAGAACATTGAAAGAGGTTATGAAATAATTGCCTCCTCTTCGGGTGCTTCCCTTTGATTTGATAAAAAGGGCTTGTTAGGTTGGCTTTTTGATCAAAGTAAGGCCACTAGGATGACGTTAGGGTAGTTGGGAGGATATTTGAGCTGGGTTTGGCTGAGCTAAATGGCTTTCTAAGTGTGATTTTGAGAGAAGGGGAAGTACCTTTTTATAAGAGAGGTGAGGGTCACTTTAGGAAAACCTTGAAATATTATTTTATTATAAAGTCATATTCGGTTTATAATGGCTCCAAAAGGATTTATTTTGAGGCTAAGGTGGGTATGGGTTTAAAAACTCTCAACAAATAGGTTTTATACTGGTTTATGTCACCATATTAACCTTATCTTTTAGATTTAACTCTTGGTTAAATAGTTTAACATTTACCATGTCTCCTTGTATTTTTATAATATATGGTTAATAAACTAACTATAAAGTGCCAAGAGAACCCAAAGTGGTTCATTTATGACAAATATATTATTATATAAGTCCTTTGGTAGAACCATAGAATTTAAGGACTATTATATCATTTAATAGTATAGTATTTGTTTTAAAAACTCATTTATGTCAATTTTTACATTATTTAGAATTTGGGTATTTTGAAAGTCTTAACAATATTATTTTTTTAAAAAATAAATTGAATCAACACTAACATTTAATATTAAACTAGAAATTTTTTTTAATTCATCATATCTCTAAATTTACATTTATTGTAATATTTATAATATCAATTATTTTAATCTTTCTTTAATATGGTAATTACTGCATCATCATTGCATCATAAATAAATTTAATTATTTAATTTAGAAAAATTATAAATAAAATACCATGATGTGAGAAATATTTTTATCTTCCTAATTAATATTTATAGTCTAAATTATCTAATATATAACCATATACAAAAAAATGTTTTACTTATTAAAATTTGAATTTAACACTTTTAACTCTTCTTTAAATAAAATATTAATAACTGTCCTAATCTAAACCAAGTGAACCAAAAGGATAATAGTTTATTCCTAAGGTTTATTTTGGTCTAAATACACTAATCCAATAGAATTATGAAAAGTGTTAGGGTAACTATAATAACATTTTTACCTTTAATTACCCTATTTACTTTTAACCGTGGTAAATAAATTTCAAAAGTTATTATTCACAGAAATTATTTTCATCTTATTGAATCACATTTTACTTAATAATTTCAACATTATCTACCGGATTTTTGAAATTAAATTCACAGAAGTGGTAAAATTACGTTTTATGCATATTTGCTAACGTGCCTAGAAGGTGGGTAAAATAAGTTAAAAAATTCAATAAAATTTTATACATCTAATTTTATTATAAAATGACTCCAATGAATTACATTGAACTAATATAGATATTATGTATTCATTTTTACTTAAAATAATTTTAAATTAAATAAATAATTATTTAAATAAAAAATCGTTTTTTAAACAATAACGTAGTGTTTTTTACTATTCCTCAAAAATTGAAAGTTTTTCGAAAAATACCAAAAATTGATCCTAAGATAATTTTGATATTCTAAATCAAAAAATTATCTCTATTTGACCAAATTCATAACATTGAAGTTGAATTAATTAATTTAAAATTAATTCTCGTTGTCAAAACCAGAAAGCGGATTTTTGAGAAGTAAAAACTATCAAAATATTGATATGTGTTTATGTCTGTTTTAAAAGAGAAATCACTTCCAATGACCAACATTGGATTAAATGATAAAAACTAATCTAATTATACTTCAAAACCATTAGAATTTAAAATCTAATACTATAAATTATTTTGATTAAAAAAATTGTTTTCAATTAAAAGTTAGTATCTTTCACTATTCATCAAAATATAAAAGTTATCAGAAAACACAAAAAAAATATCTAAACTAAATTTTTATGTCCTTATTCTAAAGAAGAATTTAATGTCATCAAATTAAAAATATAAAAGTGTCAAATATTGGATACATAAATGGTTCTTCATTAAAAGGCAAAGAAACTACATTTTTTGAAAAATACTTATTTTATCTAAAAAATTGAATTTGTCCTTATATTATGTCTAAGAAACACAAAATATGAATGTTAAAATTATATGAGATATATATAAAATTCAAAATGTGGTTATTAATATTCATAACTGCTTTCTAAACAGCTAATTTGATAGGTCGTGGTGTGCTTGAACTCAATGTTGCGTACATCGCACACTATTGTATTATTCAAAGAGAAGCATATTATGGAAGCTTAGGGTGTTACATTCTTCCATCCTTAAATAAAATTCTTTCTCACAATTTGAAATTGTTCTTCTGAAATGAAAGTTTTAAAAAATAGAAAATACATTTTTGGAAAACCCACATCGGAAATAGGGTTAATAAAATTTTGTCTTAATAAGAGGGAAAGGGAAATGAAAAATTCACCACCAAATTAGGATTTCAAATAAGAGAACACTAGTGAAAACTATAATTTGAGGAATAATGTAAATATTTATCAGGAGTGATTGAGTTCATCAGTCACAAACAATTGAATGGAAAATAGAGGGCCTCAAAGCCATAAATCTATGATGAATAACGTATGGTATTAGGATAATATATTTTTGGGTTTAAGATCCTTTCCGTAAGGTTTAAGAATTAATTTCATCATAGAACAAGAAAAAATACCTGATAAGTAGAGTTCCATCCTTTAACTAATTTCTACCACAAAATCATCTTTTACTCCAAACGATGAGTATTCAAGATGACTTGGTCACACCTAAAGCACTAGAATCAACTTATAGAGAATCACATAATTCACAAAGGATGAAATATATATTTCCCTTGTATTTAGATATTAACTAAAACCAAAATGGTTAGTACAAGATCAGATGATCCCCAAAAAGGATAATCCTTTTGAGAAATAAATATTAATCTTAATTTCTAAAATTAAACCAACAATACCCAAAGTTTAATAAATACCATTCAATAAAAAATTGTCCTTAAAATCCTTCAATATAATCCTAACTAATATTGAAACCCAAAACTCAGAAGAATTTGATGACATAGTCTTCCACTTTAAATTGAATCTCCAAATAACATTAACTACTCTTAAAGTATTATACTTAAAAGAAATTAACCTAATCACATATTCTCTATGATAGGTTAATAATTTACTTAAATAACCTAAATCGCTATAAATATGTTGTTGTTGGTGGCCTAGAACCAAATACTTTTTACATTATTCATTAATAAAATCCTTATCACATCTTGATTGTTCTTCTGCGTGACAATGTATGTTATAAAGTCCTAAGGACAGTTGTTTCATTAAAGGGTCATAGCGGATCCCTGCTATGATGAGAACCCGGAAGTGCCATAACAATGTTCTTGAATAAATGTTCTATGTCCGGATGATATTATTTGAGGGAAACGAATAATACAGGTCATTAGGGGTGAGGACTCATTAAACTTTGAGGCACCTTCTCATGGTGTGCTCCCTTGGTAATATCCAAGAGGATATTATGAGAATGAGACCCGTCAGTAGGAAATCAACATTTCATAGTGTCATTGGATGCTCCTATCTGCAGACGTTTATATTGGTCTTTAGACTTTAAGATTATTATTAATGGGTATTACAACTCTCTCACTTAGATGTATTGACGAAAACTGTGACAACACACTGTTCGCAACGAGGTAGGATACGTTGGGTGCGTCACGAATAATACTTCATTAATAGATAATGAGAGAAAGGATTTGTCCCTTCTGTTCCATAACGGAAGTAGATATCTCAGGCCCTTTTATGGAATTGATATAGCCTAAATAAATCCATGGCCCTGGTAAGGTATGGGCGAGTTCAGTTCCGGGAAGTCAAAGAAAGAATAATCAAGCACATGAGTTGATGGAACTAGCATGAAACCCGCTTGATTAGAGATATTGAGACAAAGGGATTATATTACACGGTAAGCGTTCGTAGGAGGTGACACGTCATTGCGGCGTTAACTTCTTTCTCTATGGGTGCCTTGGCGTGTTGCTAGACGCTATCCTTGGACTTTAGGCAGGCTCCGCCTAATGCCACTGAGAAAGAGGCCTAGAGGGTCACACACTAAGTATGTCCATGTATCTCAGTTAAATATTTATTTAACAAGTTAAATAAATTTTATTCCCGACTATGGTTTAATAATTATTTAAGGATTCTTGATAGCATTTATTTCGACACTAGTTATTCGAGATAATATATTGTGGGTGAAATAATATATTTATTAGCAAGTAATGCAGTTACATTTATTTAAGAAATAAATAGCCATTACTCAAGGTCTAATAAATATGGTGGATAAAAAATAGAAAATAAAAAGTACAGGTCGTGTATATTAAATATACACGCCGTGAAGTTTTATGGAAAACAAGTACACACTGTGTATTAATTATTACACGCCGTGTAGTTTTCCAGTGAGGATTTTGAGGATATAACATTGTTTTATTAAATGATATTAATTATAATCAGCGTGGGCGCATGTCAAATAATTAATAATCCGACATGGGGTTTCAATAAGTGTTAATGAAATAAATAAAACGTGTAACGCGTTTATTTATTGTCATAACTCTATTAACATCAAACCCAATTATAAATATCCTCACAACCCAACACTTTTATAGAGCCATTGTTGTGCACAACAGATTTGGAAATACTCTCAAGATAAGAGATAATTCCCTTTCCACCAAGAATTCCCTCAAGTTACAAGAGCGAGATCCTCCACCGGATCAAGGCGGTCGAAGGCGGACATCGCAAGCAAAGGTTTTCTGTGCTAGAACCCAGAGATCCCTTCAGCAACGTCCAAAGATACGTGGATCACGTGTGGATCATCGCTAGAGAAATCCTATACTTGGATTCTACGATGCAATGACAGATCACAGGATCGTGACCGGAGACATCAATGAAGAAAGAAGTCCACCAAGGTAATTCTTAGGAATTAATTAAATTAATTATAACCAACATATGATGATCCTATCTCAATTGTTCCGAGACTCTTATTTTATTTTTCATTCTCCATTCCATTCCTAAGATCTGGTGTTTTATATCGTGATGGATCTCAGATTGAAAGTTGTTTAATGATAAAATTAAAGTTGGGAAAACCCCCCAACGCGCTTCCACTGCGCCCGGAACCTACAAGTAGTATCAAGTGGGTCATATTGTTGATTATAATTATTTAGTTTTTCATTGGTGATTTACACATTTAATAATTTAGTTATTTCAATTCATGTTTAATCGTTCTGGAAATTTGAATCTCAAAATCTGTTCCTCCTCCCTCGTTTCTCGTTCACCTCATAGAAACAAATTTTTCTTTTAATTTTGATTAAAATAAAATAGAGGAAATCATCCGGAGGAGCCAAACATTTCTGGTCGTACAACACTAGAATACATGGCGTGTATTTGGAAGTACACGCCGTGTAGTCTAGGTTCAACTCATTGAATAATATGCCATATCAGGCTGTGAATTGGATTCTTTCTAAGAATTTAAGACACCATGTGTTGACCAAAAACAGGTGGCACACGGTTTCCAGATTACACGTCATGTGGTCTAATGAACACAGCGTGTAGTCCCTTTGGGTCAGGGTTAGGCCGTGTTGTAAAGACCCGTAAATTTGAAGGGAATTTTTTTTTTCTTAATTTCCATTGGAATTTTACAAGAACACAATTTCTGACAGCACCTGATTCTAAGGCCCGGTGTGCCCAGAATCATTTTTCGAAGTTTGGCTCGGCTACGTTCAGTGAACGGACGAGCATGTTTTTCTAACTTTTGAACCGGTGCCCGGAATCGAATTCCGAGGGCACCGATGAAATCGCAGCGCCGGTATTCGCTTAGAAACGCCTCTTCCGGAGTTGCGTTTGCCCGGGTGTGGTTTTTAATTTTTGGGCTTAAAGTTAAGAAATAAAATAATTTTACGACAACTTTATTTTATTTCACTTAAGCCACTTGAAGCCACTTGGAAGCCACTTAAACTGAGTTGAAACGGATAGAGGACTATCCAGAAATATCCTACCCTCTCGGTAGGATATTTGTGAGGTGGGGCCTGCACGAGCCCCGCCGTTTCCTTCCACTAAGTAACGCACCCGCGAAAACCCGTCATTATGGAAGTAAACTGATGCGTTTTCTTAAATCCTTAACGCACCATTTAAATTGGGCGGTTTATTTCATGAATTAAATGGGTGGTTTCCTTCGTTGAATTAATTCAACGAATTGATGGGTCGTTACTTACCCCTTTTTTTGTTTGTTGGCGTAATAATAAAATAAGACCAACAAGTCTTTTTGGAGGATTACTCGTTGAGAGGTTTTGACAGAGTTCTTGAGCCTTCATCCTCCTTCACGAAGAACGCGAAGAACGCGAAGAACGCGAAGAACGCCGGCCTCCAATGAAGAACGTCGAACCCGTGGAAGTCGACGACGCGACGCCGTGTTCCGCGACGCGGACGTTCCCTTCCTGCAACATTCTTCTGCGACGTCTCTCCCTCCACAACGAATCTTCGATCAGCTGTTGATGTAAGAGACTTCGGGATTCTCTTAAATCTCCCTGATGTTTTTTTAACAAAACACAGATTTAATTTTATATAATTAAATTAAATCTGTTGTTTCTTGGTCTGTTGAGTTCGCCGACTCAACGCCGGATTCCGCGACGACGCGACGCCCTTCCGCGACGATGCGACGATCCCCTCCTTCCGTGACGAACAAATCCGCGAAGAACGTGCGCACGCGCGACTACGACTGTGAGGTAGGGATTTTTGTTTTGGAATTCCCTTTTTCTCGTGAACGTTTCTTTAAAATTAAATAACCAGTTACAAATGAACAATTTTAATTTATTAAAATTGTTGGTTCATGTGTTAAATCATTTTCTCCCATTGTTGTTAACTAGCGCGGAGGGTGCGGGCCAAACGAACACGGCCCGACAACCCTCCGTCGTTCTTCGTGGTTGTGCGGATTTGGCGGGCGACGACAAAACGTGACGCAAGGGCAGTTTCTTGATCCCGCAGTGAATAATGGAACCCGGGAGGAACAACGGCGCAGACGGGAAGCAAAATGGACCACCGGATCACGTCCGGTGGCCCATGGAAACTCCCTTCGGCGTGCCACGCCGGCGCGGTGGCGCCGGCGGTCAGAGGCGGCCCCAACTGGGGCCGCGGCATCTTTAGACCGCGGGGGCAGCGCCCCGCGGCGCTCGGCGCTCGGCCGCTCGGCCGAACCGAGCCGGGCTGGTCCGACCGGCCGGGCCGCGCCCTGGCAGGACCGGACCGGGTCGGGTCGACCTGGTTCGGCCGACCCTGGGGGGGGGGGGGGGGGGTCGGCCCGGGCCCGGACCCCCCGTTTTCAGACCGTTTTCAGTCAAATGCCCGTAACTTGAGCTACGGGCCTCCGAACGACGCGTCGTCAGAGGTAACGCGATCCTTGGATCGAGACGGTCGTTTCGGTATATCGCACTGAAGGTTTCGGAATACTTTGGGTTTGGCCGGGTTGGTTCGTACACGAAACCAACCGGGCCCTCGGAGCGGAAATGCTCATATCTTGAGCTCCGGACGTCCGATTGACGTGCCGTCGACTTTGGTGGATTCCTCTAAGTGAGAAGGATCTTTTGGCTTACTCTGCTCGAGGGTTGGATGCCGTCGGAGTGCGTCCGGGTTGGTTCGCTCACGAAACCAACCGAGCCCCTGGAACGAAAAAAGCCAATAACTCACAGACCGGGCGTCTAATTGACCCGTCGTCTGTCTCATTGCTTTCCTCTTGATGAGACGGAACTTTTGGCATCCTCTGCCCGAGTTTTGGATGCTGATGGATAGTGGCTGGGTTGGATCGCACCGAAATCCAACCGTGCCCCTAGAACGGAAAAGCTGATATCTTTCAGACCAGACGTCTGTTTGACGAACCGTCAGTGGCGCTGGTGATCACATTGAAAAACACTCCCTATGAGTATACCCTATGAGTGTTCGGGGTATAGTTGAGTTATGGCCGGATTGGTTCGCATACGAAACCAACTGGGCCCCTGGGACGAAAAGGCTAATAACTCACAGACCGGGCATCCGATTGACGCGCCGTCTGTTGCGTTGAGACCCCTATGATGAGGTGGTCCTTTGAGATAATTCCTTGAGGGAATTTGTGATACTTGGAGTATCGTCCAGTAGCTCGTGGAGTGTACCCTCCCGGAGATGAGCGTGCGGAGTACGGAGACCGTGTAGCTGACTGAGACCCGACGACTGCTAATCGAACGACTCGGTGTGTTACAGAGGTGTGTTGGTTGTAGCGGCACAAGGGAGCGCTTGGTTGTAGCGGAAGACCCACGACAGAGGTGCGCTTGGTTGTAGCGGCACATGGGAGTGCTTGGTTGTAGCGGCAGACCCAGGACAGAGGTGCGTTTGGTTGTAGCGGCACATGGGAGCGCTTGGTTGTAGCGGCAGACCCACGACAGAGGTGCGCTTGGTTGTAGCGGCACATGGGAGCGCTTGGTTGTAGCGGCCGAACCACGACAGAGGTGCGCTTGGTTGTAGCGGCACATGGGAGCGCTTGGTTGTAGCAGTTGGCCCGCGGTACTCGACAGGAGCAGCACCTCAGCAGTCTTAGGTTAGTGAGCAGTACCTCAGAGTCGTGGCAGGACCACTGTACACTCTAGAGACGGAGCTCTCCAGCAGTTACGGTTTCGATAATGAAAATATTGGTTTGAGCTGAGACTTTTGACCTTTTTGTTTCCTCATGATTGAGATGGGTCACTTGATAACTTAGGTATATGTATGGGCATATACCTGGGTAGTGGTTATCCGTTGATTTTATGATCCTTGTGTTTCCTCATGGTTGGGATGGGTTACTTGATAACATAAGTATATGTATGTACATATACCTAAGTAGTGGTTATCTGTTGAGATCTTCTTTGTGGTTATCCTTGTTGGTTTTAGAGAGACCTTGAGGGTCCCAGGAACCCTACTGAGTATCGTTATACTCACCCCTGCATGGGCTATGCCCGCACCTCGTTGTGTTGGTTGCAGACAACAGGCAGTGCTGACGGAGGCCGAGTGTTCGAGGACTGGACGGTACCCAGAGGTGGACTACACGACGAGTCAGTACCTGGAGGTGGACCACTGGGCGGGACGTGCTCGGAGTGGACGGCGGGACCCGAGGAGCAGTGGAGCTATCTGTACCCACCCTTCAGGTGGGCTTTCTAGTGGACAGCTCGGTGTAGCAGCTTTTACTTTCAGTTGGGTTTGTATACTGGCCCATTTACATTTTCGCACTTCAGTTGTACTCTGTTTTTACTTAGTGTTTACTTTCCGCTTGCTTACTCTGTGGTGCTTGTTTACTTTACAAAGGCAATGTCTTCCCTTTTTACCGGGATTTACGCCTTGGTGCTAGTCGCCAGCCCCTGGCCTATGGAAGGCGGGCTTGGGGTAGTCACGACACGGGCCCCGAGGACGGGTCGTGACAAATTGGTATCAGAGATGGTCGGTTCTACCGTAGACTCTGATCTTTCTTCTATGTGAAGCAATAGTGTTTTGCGTATTGGGTGTGATTATCAGTCCAGGGAGTCCAGTGTTGGTGCGGCGGCCGACGTATCCGTACACCAGGACCCTGACTTCTGATTTCCGACTTAATTCACGAAAACATTGATTTCATGTGTGTTTCAAGTATTCTTTATGATTACTTGTGTCAGCTCAACAGGTATACTATTATAACCATGGCGCACCTTTTTCCTTTTCAGGATGGCCCCACGACTGCAGCCTGCTAGGGTTCCGAGTGATGTGCGTGGCGAGAGCCCCCCGAGCATCGAGGACTCGGTACAGGGCCCTTTGACAGCTGAGGCACCAGCGGTACTTATACCCATCGAGTCACCGATGCTACCAGCCCCAGCCACTGACGATGCACGTCGCCTTAGTGCACTGCATGAGTTCCAGCGCCAGCGACCGCCCAGGTTCCGCGGGGAGACGGACCCTCAGGCCATCGAGGACTGGCTGGAGGCAGTTGTGCGGGTTTTCAGATTAGTGAGGACACCAGCAGACCTCATGGTGGTCCTCGCAGCGAGCCTCCTGCACGCGGCAGTAGGCAGATGGTGGAGCTTGATGCTCTAGGTGCACGATGAGGCGTCTATCCTCTGGACGGACTTTGAGAACATCTTCTGCTTCGAGTTCGTCCCAGCCACCCTCCGAGAAGTGCGTATCCAGGAGCTACTACAGCTGCGGCAGGGCTGCATGATAGTGGCCCAGTACTCGGCGAGATTTACTGATCTCTCGCGCTACTCCACAGATATGGTATGGGACCCGTTATTCCGGGCCCGGACCTCCGAGCAGGGACTGAGGAACGAGATCAGGGCTTCGATGATCTCCCTCAACATTCCGACTCAGGCAGGGGTGTTGGAGAGATCCCTCTTAGTGGAGAGTTTCCTTGCTAAGCAGTCTCCAGCAGCAGGACCCACCACTTGCCGGCATGCGGCAGAGTCTTCTGCAGCGGGCAGTAGAC
This sequence comes from Viscum album, assembly GCA_963277665.1. Taxonomy (NCBI): domain Eukaryota; kingdom Viridiplantae; phylum Streptophyta; class Magnoliopsida; order Santalales; family Viscaceae; genus Viscum; species Viscum album. The sequence goes on from OY728143.1 coordinate 746,668,537, forward strand.
AGATGACTCAGGGGTCCAAGAGGACTAGACCTACAGGTGGTCGACAGCATGACTTTGGATCCTTTGCGCGAGGCACTTGGGGTGGGAAACGACTTGCCATGAGAGGGCAGGGTTACTCCTGCGGCGGGGTTGATCACATGGCTCGTGACTGTCCGACCCTCCATACGGATGACCAGCAGATGAACGAAGGGCCCACCAGGCAGAGGCAGAGGTTCGATCAAGGTGGACCGCAAGGAACAAGCGACCATGGCAGTGGAGTTGGCCGTGCAGCTGGAGGTGGACGACGCTTCGGGGTGTTGCCACCACCACCACCAGGAGGTCCACCCCGACCGTAGGGGACAGGAGGACATGGGAGAGGTCAGATTCAGGCAGCTAAGGCCTACGATCATGGAGCTTCGGGAGTAGATGGACAGGAGTAGGACTAGCTCCAGACCTGGAGACTTTTGTTCATGTTGCTTCTAGTTTTGTTGATGTATGTTTATAGATGCCTTGTGTCTTTTTACTTGAGCTGCAGTAGTAAAAGGCACCTTTTCTTGTGGAATTTACTTTCTTGTCCTCTCTTGTGTTGTTACTAAGAGGTTACGGTTTAGACTGTTGACTTGACCTCACCCGTGAGACATCTACTGGAGGAGACCCAGTTACCACACACTGATGACGACAGTGTGACTCAACCTTTGGAGGTGAGAGTAACGGTTGGATCTATTGGTAGTAGCGTCGAGGCCTTACGACGTCATCCTTGGTATGGGTTAGTACCATCCATGTCGAGATTGACTGTTTTAGGCAAAGAACGTGGTTCATCCAGGGGATGAGACCAGATTTCTCTTATCGGCATGGAAGAAATCATAGCATCTCTAGTGGGACCAGAGGTGGTCTGGGCCACGATAGAGAAGGTCCAGGTGAGCACATGGGAGCGGAAGGCTCAGATGCATGCTCAGTACCACCTTTGTATCCCTAGTTTGTGTTTAAGCTTTACGGGGACGTAAAGCCCTATGGTGGGAGTAATGTAAAGACCCGTAAATTTCAAGGAATTTTTTTTTCTTCTTAATTTTCTTTGGAATTTTACAAGAACGCAGTTTCTGACGGCACCTGATTCCGAGGCCCAGTGTGACCGGAATCATTTTCTGAAGTTTGGCTCGGGTACGTTCAGTGAACGGACGTGCGGGTTTTTCTAACTTTTGAACCGGTGCCGGGAATCGAATTCTGAGGGCACCGATGAAATCGTAGCGCCGGTATTTGCTTATAAACACCTCTTCCGGAGTTGCGTTTTCCCGGGTGTGGTTTTTAATTTTCGGGCTTAAAGTTAATAAATAAAAGAATTTTACGACAACTTTATTTTATTTCACTTAAGCCACTTGAAGCCACTTGGAAGCCACTTAAACTGAGTTGAAACGGATATGGGACTATCCAGAAATATCCTACCCTCTCGGTAGGATATTTGTGAGGTGGGTCCCGCACGAGCCCCGCCATTTCTTTCCGCTAAGTAACGCACCCGCGAAAACCCGTCATTATGGAAGTCAACTGACGCGTTTTCTTAAATCCTTAACGCACCATTTAAATTGGGCGGTTTATTTCGTGAATTAAATGGGCGGTTTCCTTCGTTGAATTAATTCAACGAATTGATGGGTCGTTACTTACCCCTTTTTTCCTTTGTTGACGTAATAATAAAATAATACCAACAAGTCTTTTGGAGGATTACTCATTGAGAGGTTTTGATAGAATTCTTGAGCCTTCATCCTCCTTCGCGAAGAACGCGAAGAACACCGGCCTCTGACGAAGAACGCTGAACCCGTGGAAGTCGACGATGCGACGTCGTGTTCCACGACGCTGACGTTCCCTTCCTGAAACGTTCTTCTGCGACGTCTCTCCCTCCGCAACGAATCTTCGATCAGCTATTGAGTTAAGAGACTTCGGGATTCTCTTAAATCTCCCTGATGTTTTTTTAAAAAAACACAGATTTAATTTTATATAATAAAATTAAATCTGTTGTTTCTTGGTCCGTTGAGTTCACCGACTCAACTCCGGATTCCGTGATGACGTGACGCCCTTCCGCGACGACGCGATGATCCCCTCCTTCCGCGACGAACAAATCCGCGAAGAACGTGCGCACGCGCGACTACGACTGCGAGGTAGGGATTTTTGTTTTGGAATGCCCTTTTTCCCATGAACGTTTCATTAAAATTAAAGAACCAGTTGTAAATGAACAATTTTAATTTATTAAAATTGTTGGTTCATGTGTTAAATTATTTTCTCTCGTTGTTGTTAACTAGCGCGGAGGGTGCGGGCATAACGAACACGGCCCGACAACCCTCCGTCGTTCTTCGTGGTTGTGCGGATTTGGCAGGCGATGACAAAATGTGATGCAAGGACAGTTTCTTGATCCTACAGTGAAGAACGAAACCCGGGAGGAACAACGGCGCAGACGGGAAGCAAAACGGACCACCGAAGCACGTCCGGTGGCCCGCAGAAACTCTCGTCGGCGCGCCACGCCGGCGCGGCAGCGCCGGCGGTCAGAGGCGGCTGCGGCGCCCGGCGCGCCGCCGGCAAACCCCGTCGTGGCTGAAGCCGCTGCCGCGCGGAACCGGTGGAGGGACGCGGCCTGGCCGCCGCGTCCGCTGACAAGACGGCCCCAACCGGGGCTGCGGCATCTTCAGACCGCGGGGGCAGCGCCCCGCGGCGCTCGGCCGCTCGGCCGAACCGAGCCGGGCCGGTCGGACCGGCCGGGCCGCACCCTGGCCAAACCGGACCAGGTCGGGCCGACCCGATTCGGCCGACCCCGGGGGGGGGGGGGGTCGGGCCGGGTCGGCCCGAGCCCGGACCCCCCATTTTCAGACCGTTTTCGGGAAAATGCTTGTAACGTGAGCTACGGGCCTCCGAACGACGCGCCGTCGGTGGCAACGCGATCCTTGGATCGAGATGGTCGTTTCGGTATATCGCACTCAAGGTTTTGGAATACTTTGGGTTCAGCCGGGTTGGTTCGTACACAAAACCAACCGGGCCCTCGGAGCGGAAACGCTCATATCTTGAGCTCCGGACGTCCGATTGACGTGCCGTCAACATTGGTGGATTCCTCTAAGTGATAAGGATCTTTTGTCTTACTCCGCTCGAGGGTTGTATGTCGTCGGAGTGCGGCCGGGTTGGTTCGCTCACGAAACCAACCGGGCCCCTGGAACGAAAAAGCCAATAACTCACAGACCGGACGTCCGATTGACGCGCCGTCTGTCTCGTTGCTTTCCTCTTGATGAGACGGAACTTTTGGCTTCCTCCTCCCGAGTTTTGGATGCAGATGGATAGTGGCCGGGTTGGATCGCACCGATATCCAACCGGACCCCTGGAACGGAAAAGCTGATATCTTTCAGACCAGACGTCCGTTTGACGAACCGTCTGCGGTGTTGGTGATCACATTGAAAAACGGTCCCTATGAGTATACCCTATGAGTGTTCGAGGTATAGTTGAGTTACGGCCGGATTGGTTCGCATATGAAACCAACCGGGCCCCTGGGACGAAAAGGCTAATAACTCACAGACCGGGCGTCCGATTGACGCGCCGTCTGTTGCGTTGAGACCCCTATGATGAGGTGGTCCTTTGAGATACTTCCTTGTGGGACTTTGTGATACTTGGAGTATCGGCCAGTAGCTCATGGAGCGGACCCTCCCGGAGACGAGCGTGCGGAGTACGGAGACCGTGTAGCTGACTGAGTCCCGACGACTGCTGATCGAACGACTCGGTGTGTTACAGAGGTGCGTTGGTTGTAGCGGCACAAGGGAGCGCTTGGTTGTAGTGGCAGACCCACAACAGAGGTGCGCTTGGTTGTAGCGGCACATGAGAGCGCTTGGTTGTAGCGGCAGACCCAGCACAGAGGTGCGTTTGGTTGTAGCGGCACATGGGAGCGCTTGGTTGTAGTGGCAGACCCACGACAGAGGTGCGCTTGGTTGTAGCGGCACATGGGAGCGCTTGGTTGTAGCGGCAGACCCACGATACAGGTGCGCTTGGTTGTAGTGGCACATGGGAGCGCTTGGTTGTAGCAGCTGGCCCGCGGTACTTGATAGGAGGAGCACCTCAGCAGTCTTAGGTTAGTGAGCAGTACCTCGGAGTCGTGATAGGACCACTGTACACTCCAGAGACGGAGCTCTCCAGCAGTTACGGTTTCGATAATGAAAATCCTGGTTTGAGCTGAGACTTTTGACCTTTGTGTTTCCTCATGATTGAGATGGGTCACTTGATAACTTAGGTATATGTATGGGCATATACCTGGGTAGTGGTTATCCGTTGATTTTATGATCCTTGTGTTTCCTCATGGTTGGGATGGGTTACTTGATAACTTAGGTATATGTATGGACATATACCTAAGTAGAGGTTATCTGTTCAGATCTTCTTTGTGGTTATCCTATCTGGTTTTAGAGAGACCTTGATGGTCCCGGGGTCCCTACTAAGTATCGTTATACTCACCCCTACACAGGCTATGCCCGTACCTCGTTGTGTTGGTTGCAGACGACAGGCAGTGCTGACGGAGGCCGAGTGTTCGAGGACTGGATGGTACCCGGAGGTGGACTACACGACGAGTCAGTACCTGGAGGTGGACCACTGGACGGGACGTGCTCGGAGTGGACGATGGGACCCAAGGAGCAGTGGAGCTATCTGTACCCACCCTTCAGGTGGGATTTCCAGTGGACATCTCGGTGTAGCGGCTTTTACTTTCAGTTGGGTTTGTATACTGGCCCATTTAATTTTCCGCACTTCAGTTGTACACTGTTTTTACTTAGTGTTTACTTTCCACTTGCTTACTCTGTGGTGCTTGTTTACTTTACAAAGGCAATGCCTTCCCTTTTTACCGGGATTTACGCCTTGGTGCTAGTCGCCAGCACCTGACCTATGGAAGGCGGGCTTGGGGTAGTCACGGTACGGGCCCCGAGGACGGGTCGTGACACGTGTACCCAGTACACGGCTTTCCCGGCTGGAAACCGTGTAACGAGGAAACTACATGGTGTGTGTCCCACAGAACACGCCGTGTGCTCCGAAAATTTCCAAAGTACATTAACACGCCCTGTCCCCGAGCGTGTACTTTGGATGGACGGTGAAGAAAAGTACAAGTTGTGTAGTCGGAACTACACACCGTGTACTCACCCAAATTACACAGATTTATTAAAATTTATTATTATATTATGCAAACCCTTGAGAAGTGTACCATGGTGTAGGTGTAAAGCTGAGGCACAACATGTGATAGGTTTTTTATATATATGTGTTTAATTTAACATCTGCATAATGAACGGGAATTCACCGGGTTGCCTCCAAAGGTAGAAGTTACGTACAAGGATAATTTTAAATGAATTTATTTGTTTAAAATTATGATGGATGAGAATCTCAAGGAAGTTCAGAAAAGGGTTTAAGATAAAAGGATTTATTAATTAATGATAATTAATTAATTCGAGCGTGATTTATCTTAAACAAGAATGATTAAAGAATTGAATGATAGTTTTTATTTATGCGTAAATATCATTTCATGTATGGATGATCATGAGATAGACCGAGACCTTTGTATGCGAATGGATTCTTTTAATTTATTTAAATTAAATTTGTTGGCGTGCGAGTCATCTCCTCATTAATATGTATGGCCTGCGCACCCAAGGATTCTTTTATGTAAAAACCCCTTTTTACCTCTCACCTGCGTGTGAGATAAATGCATATATAATGGATGGATCTCCCAAGCTAGTGGAGTCAGCTCAAGTCAGGAGCCAAGGTGAAACCAATCCAAGGAGATACAAAGGTGGACAGGTGGAAAGTTGTAAACACGAACCCGAAAGGTTCAAGGTGTTTCTCCCCTAGGTCTTGGGTTAGTTTATCAACCGCTAGATAAACTAACCAATAGAAAAATCTCATGATCATAGCATTTATTTTATTTATATCAGTTGCATGGTTTATTTATTTTGGGTGTGTTGTCGCAATCACACAATTAATGAATTAAACGAGCATGAAAGATGGAACTAAAATAAAACTGGATTACACGTAAATATTATCTTAGACATGGTTAATCACTTAAGTATATCCCACTTAATATGAACAAGCATGTAATCAAAGATAATAAAATGGAAATTTACGTATAAGGATAAAATCCCTCAAAAGAATTATTAATTCGGTATAGCCTTCCATAATCTTAGTTAGAATCGAACCATAGTTCAAAGTGCTTGACCAACCCTAGTTGGGGTGCTTTCAATTATCAGGGAATTCTAATTCAAGGTTTTGGGTTGAATTGACTAGGTTTGCATCAAGGGTTGACTACCACAGTAGGACTTGATGTGACCAAGAGGCAAAGGTTGAAGAAATCCAAAATAAAATGATTTCAGTATTGGGGAGTCCACTCAGCGGATCAAGGAGATGAGAGTTAATGCAGTTGGCATTTGGAATGCCTACCTAAAACCCTTTAAGTTGCTTGACCAACCCTAGTTGGGGTAATGCGAAGGGAAATATGGATCCTTGCCACTATAATATTCAGGAAACATAATATTCTGAAATCAATGGTGAGGGCTATTGGATTTCGATAAAATAGTGGGAGACTAATAAGTTTTAATTTATTTATTTGTCTCAGTTTTGTAATAAATTACTAAAGCTTTGATCATCTTAAATTGTAGAAACAACAAGAGAATGACTTCAAACATATCATTTCTAACCATAATTGAGAAGAAAAACCTTCTCACCGGCACCAATTTCCAAGAGTGGAAGAGGATTTTACGTGTCATCCTTCACCATGAAAGGAAATTGTATGTACTAGAAGAGCATATTCCAGTTGCGCCTGGGAAAGAGGCCAATGATGAGGAATTATCTCTCTATATGAAACACATGGATGATGCCACATATTTCCAGTGTTTCATGCTATCGGCCATGTCCAATGATCTATTGAAGCAACATGAAAAGATGGTTGCGTATAGCATGATGCCTCACCTTAAGGATCTCTACCAAGAGAAGGCAAGATAGGAGTGGTATGAGATCTCCAATTCTTTGTTTACAACTAATCATGGAGAGTCTGCGCCAGCTGGGCCTCATGTAGTCAAGCTTATTGGCAACATTGAACGCCTGGACATCTTAGGGATTAAATTTCCAGATGAGTTGCATACAGATCTCATCCTATTATCACTGCCCAAAACCTTCTCTAGCTTCATTGTCAACTATAATATGAGCGACAATGAGAAGAGTCTATCAGAGCTTCTGAACTTGATTCGCTAGGTAGATAAGGACATGGGGAATGACAAACCCACGGTCCTTATGGTGAACAAGAAAAGGAAGGACAAGGCAAAGGGTCCAAAGACTTATAAACGGTCTGAAGCCTCCGAGCACCATCCCTCCAAGAAGGGGAAGATCCAGAGGCAGGTCAAGGAACGGGAGGCACTGTGTTTTTCATGTGGAAAACAGGGTGACTGGAAGAGGAACTGCACCTAAAAGCGTGGGGACGTTAAAGTTGCATTTGTTATCGAGTGAAATCTTTCTGTTTCTACACACTGGGTATTAGATACAGCTTTTGGGGCTCACATCTATATGCAAATGCAGGAACCAAGTAGATTTAGAAAGATCGCCAGAGGAGGGGTGGATCTTAGAGCTGCCAATGGAGAAAGGCTAGTTGCGTTGGCTATTGGAAACTATCACCTCTCATTTCCAACTGGCATGATTTTGGTTTTACAAAACTGTTATTTTGTGCCTAGTGTTACCAAGAACATAATTTTTGTATCTTGTTTGTATATAGATGGATTTGTTTTCAAGTTTGGAAATAAGGGTTGTATCTTTTATAATAACAACGTATGTTATGGTATGGAACATTTAAATAATGGTTTGTATGTATTAAATTATGAAAACCAAGTGTTGGAAATCGATAATGAAACAAACTCACATGACTCGTACATCACCCAGTTGTGGAATCACCGTCTCAGTCATGTAAACGAGAAGCAATTGACAAAGCACTTCCAAGATGGCTATTTAGACTCTACTGAGCTAAAACCACTTTATAGATGTCATGCTTGTTTACAAGGTAAAATGACAAAGCCGCCTTTTGGTGGACAGGGTGAAAGGGCCACAGAGCTTCTAGGATTGGTACACACGGATGTATGTGGACCATTTCCAGTAGAAGTTAGAGGTGGATATTCTTACTTCATTACTTTCATTGATGATTTGAGTAAATATGAATTTTTCTACTTAATGAGGTATAAGTCAGAAGCCTTAGAGAAATTTGAGGAATTCAAGAATGAAGTAGAGAATCAGCTTGGTAAGAAGATAAAGAAACTTTGATCGGATTGAGGTGAAGAATATCTGAACCAAGAGTTCATTGATCTTCTATGGGAGTCTTGGATTCTATCTCAGATCACTCCTCCTTATACACCACAGTGGAATGGTGTTAGTGAAAGGAGTAACCGCACCTTGTTGGACATGGTGAGGTCGATGATGAGTCATGTGGATCTTCCATTATCCTTTTGGGGATATGCATTACAGACTACAACATACACATTAAACCAAGTACCAACTAAGGCAGCAAATGGAATTCCCTCTAAGTTATGGAATGAAAAGAAACCCATTTTATCACATACACGTGTATGGGGATGCGAGGTATTTGTTAAGGCCTTCCCAGGAAACAAAATAGCACCCCAGGGCACGAACTGTATCTTTATAAGATATCCTAACGAAATTAAAGGATATTACCTATTTAACCCTCAAGACAGGAAAGCGATTGTCGCCAGACAAGCCGTCTTTCTTGAGAGGGAGAACATCCTCAAGAAGGATAGTGGGAGCAAGATTGAATTCGACGAAGTTAATGCTCATGATACACAGGAGTTGGTACAGGAACAAGTTCCACAGGTCCCCATAGAAGAGGTTCCAAAAACAAAAGTACTGCGTAGGAGCTCAAGAGAGGTAAGGGAACCAGAGAGCTTTGGTTTCCTAGTCACCGAGGATGGTGAATCATTATTGTTGGACAATGATGGGACTCTCTCCTAAAAGGATGCAATAGAAAGCTTAGAAGCTACAAGATGGCTAGAAGCTATGAATTCTGAGATGGATACCATGTATCAGAACCAAGTTTAGGTTCTGGTCGATGAGCCAGTTGATGTAAAGGCTATTGGATGCAAATGGGTATTCAAGAGAAAGTTGGATATGGAAGGTCAAGATAGAACTTATAAAGCAAGGATAGTGGCTAAAGGATGTGGACAGTGTCAAGGAATTGACTATGATGGAACCTTCTTGCCAGTTTCCATGTTTAAATCCGTAAGAATAATACTTTCCATAGCATCTTATGATGACTACGAGATTTGGCAGAAGGATGTGAAAACAGCATTCCTTAATAGGAACCTTACGGAAGATGTCTATATGACACAACCAGAAGGTTTTGTGACACCAGGTGAAGCCAAACGGGTTTGCAAGTTGCAGAAATCCATTTATGGATAGAAGAAAACATCCAGGTCATGGGATATTCGATTTGATGAAGCCATAAAGTAATTTGGTTTCATTAAGAATGAATGTGAGCCATGTGTTTATAAGCTGTTTAATGGGAATGTGGTTGTTATCCTAGTAGTATATGTTGATGACATATTGCTTATTGGAAACGATGAACCAGCCTTACAGTCAGTTAAGGAGTGGTTGAAAAAGTGCTTCTCCATGAAAGATTTAGGTGGACCAGCCTACATTCTAGGGATCAAGATCATTCGTGATAGATCCAAGCGGCTGCTTGGACTAAGTCAGGGTACATACATTGACCAGATAATAAAGATATTTAGTATGGAACAATCCAATATGGTATTGGTTCTAGTGTCACATAGCGTACATCTTTCTAAGAAAATGTGTCCTCAGACACAACAAGAGAAAGATAGAATGGGTATGATCCCATACACTTTAGCTATAGGATCCATTATGTATGCCATGTTTTGTACCAGGCTTGATGTTGCCTATGCACTGAGCATGGTAGGTAGATATCAAGCAGATCTAGGAGAACAACATTGGACTGCTGTTAAGACTATCCTTAAGTATCTGAGAAGAACTAAGGATATGTTCCTGGTGTATGGAGGAGACGAGGATCTTGTCATCAGAGGGTATGATGATTCTAGTTTTCAGACAGATCAGAATGATCTAAAGTCGCAATCTGGATATTTTTTCTGTCTCAATGGAGGAGTTGTGAGCTGGAAGAGTTCTAAGTAGCCATTTGTTGCTGATTCTACAGCGGAGTCCAAATATATAGCGGCTTCTGATATAGCCAAGGAAGCCGTCTGGATTCAGAACTTTGTCTAGGAGCTTGATGTGGTGCCTAGCAGTAAAGATCCCATTACATTGTATTGTGATAATACTGCAGCGGTGACTCTTTCAAAAGAACCAAGGTCACATCAATGGACAAAGCACATACTCTAGAAGTATCACCTCTTGAGGGATTTTTATCAGAGGGGTGAAGTTATTGTGAGAAGAGTGTCCATGGAATAGAATGTGGTGAACCCCATGACTAAAGGCCTATCTCAACAGAAGCATGAATATCATGTGAGAGATAGCGGGTTAAAGTTTGTTAGAAGTTGGCTCTAGTCCAAGTGGGAGTCTGTTGAAGTTGGTGGCCTAGAACCAACTACTTTTTACTTTATTCATTAATAAAATCCTTATCACATATTGATTTTTCTTCTACGTGACAATGTATTTGATAATGTCCTAAGGACAGCTATTTCATTAAAGGGTCATAGCGGATCCCTACTATGATGAGAACCTGGAAGTTCCATAACACTGTTCTTGAATAAATGTTCTATGACTGGATGATATTATTTGAGGGACACGAATAATACAGGTCATTAGGAGTGAGGACTTATAAATCTTTGATGCACCTTCTCATGGTGTGTGCCCTTGTTAATATCTAGGAGGATATTATGAGAACGAGACCCGCCAGTAGGAAATCCACATTTCAAAGAGTCATTGGATGTTCCTATCTGCGGACGTGTGTATTGGTCCTTAGACTTTAAGATTATTATTAATGGGTATTAAAACTCGCGCACTTAGATGTATTGACGAAAACTGTGATGACACGCTGTTCGCAGTGAGGTAGGATACGTTGGGTGCCTCACGAGTAATACTGTATTAATAGATAATGTGAGAAAGGATTTTTCCCATCTGTTCCATAATGGAAGTAGATATCTCAAGCCCTTTGATAGAATTGATATAGCCTAAATAAATCCATGGCCATGGTAAGGTATGGGCGAGTTCAGTTTCAGTAAGTCAAAGAAAGAATAATTGAGCACATGGGTTGATGACGCTAGCATGCAACCCAATTGATTAGAGATATTTAGACAAAGGGATTATATTACATGGTAAGCATCCGTAGTAGGAGACACATCATTGCGGCGTTAACTTCTTTCTTTATGGTTGCCTTAGCGTATTTCTAGACGCTAACCTTGGAATTTAGGCAGGATCTGCCTAATGCCACTAAGAAAGAGGCATAGAGGGTCACACACTAAGTGTGTCCATGTATCTCAGTTAAATATTAATTTAACAAGTTAAATAAATTTTATTCCCGACTTTGGTTTAATAATTATTTAAGGATGCCTGATCACATTTATTTCGACACTAGTTATTCGATAGAATATATTGTGGGTGAAATAATATATTTATTAGCAAGTAATGCAGTTACATTTATTTAAGAAATAAATATCCATTACTCAAGGTCTAATAAATATGGTGGAGAAAAAATGGAAAATAAAAAGTACACACCGTGTAGTTTTATGGAAAACAAGTACACACCGTGTATTAATTATTACACGTCGTGTAGTTTTCCAATCAAGATTTTGAGGATATAATATTGTTTTATTAAATGATATTAATTATAATCAGCGTGGGTGCATGTCAAGGAATTAATAATTTGACATGTGGTTTCAATAAGAGTTAATGAAATAAATAAAACGCGTAACGTGTTTATTTATTATCATAACTCTATTAACCTCAAACCCGATTATAAATATCCTCACAACCCAAAACATTTCTAGATCCATTGTTGTGCATAACGGATTTGGAAATACTCTCAAGCCAAGAGATAATTCCCTTTCCACCAAGAACGCCCTCAATTTATGAGAGCGAGATCCTCCACCGGATCAAGGCGGTCGAAGGTGGACATCGCAAGCGAAGGTTCTTCCGTGCTAGCACCCAGAGATCCCTTCGATGACATCCAGAGATACATGGACCACATGTGGATCACCTCTAGAGGAATCCTATACTTGGATTCTACAACGCAATGATGGATCAGAGGATCGGGACCGGAGACATCAACGATGAAATAATTCCACCGAGGTAATTCTGGTGAATTAATTAAATTAATTATTACCAACATATGATGATCCTATCTCAATGGTTCTGAGACTCTTCTTTTCTTTTCCGTTATTCGTTCCATTCCAAAGATCTGGTGTTTTATATCGTGACGGATCTCGGATTGAACGTTGTTTAAAGCGAAAATTAATGATGGGAAAACCCACCAACGCGCTTCCTCTGCGCCCGTAACCTACAAAATACAAAATAAAAACATAGATAAAAAATCCACCATTAATCCTAAAATTAAATCCCATAGTATTATATTTTCCTTAGGAATATATTATATCCCTAACAGAGCGAACGTCTTCCAAAATAACATTTATCACTTAATCGCCAAATCATTTTCCTACACTAAGGATATCTATTTGATAAAAAATAAGATCCCAAATCAACTTATTATTGATCAATAAAATCATTTAACTAAAAATAATTAGTCACACTAACCAGGGACTTCACATAGTCCAGTGGTAGGTGATAAATCCCAGTCGCACTTTGGCTGAGGGTTTGATTCCTGCATCTTTTTTTGACACGACGGGTTGTCACACGGTCTGCATTTTTTTTTCAAAAAATATATTTTATAACATTTCCAAAATGAGATAAATTCCATAAAATAAACATAACATAATTTAACCACAAATTTTATCTCATACCTCTCATTTTCGTCCCAAAAATTAATAACCTGTAATTGCCTCAAATTCAAGGATCATATAAACCCAAATGGTTATTTATAACTACATCCTCAAAAGAAAAGATAATTATTTCTCGAATAGAATTTTCACACAACAAACAACAGGGTTACAGATACAAGAGAAAAGTATTCTAAAGTAATCCCATCAACAAAGAGCACTAATAATTTTAAACATTTTTCTATCCATTTATTTCCACATAGGTTCTTCCTAGACCAAGAGGTCATCCTATAGAATAGATAATTGACTTGGGTAATTCCCAGGTCCCCTACATTTATGGAAAATGATTGTAAATGGATTCCTGGGATCATTTTTATTTTCTTCCATGGTACTCTTCATTTTTCCTCGTAAATTATTTACTTTATGTTCTTCTCTTCTACACATAAATCATTTCTTTATTCCATTGAGATACTTTCCTGGGTGTCTCCTTCCACATTATCTACATGATAGAAATCGAGCTTTCTTTTCTCCGTGGTCTCCACTGCTGAAGATCATATCATTCACTGCCTTTCTCTTCTTTTTTGAGTATGGGAGTTGGTTAATATATATTTTTTTGATTATATTTTTGGAAAACGGTTTCAGAATTAACACAATATCATTTACATATATCAACATTCCATTTCCTTACTTATTTCCACCACCGTGCCCACCTTTTACATCATGTTAAATTTAACTATGACTTCCTTGGAATCCAACCATTGACTAAAACCAGAAATAATTGTGTGTGTAAAAATAGTCATAAAATCATTTAGAGAAGATCATGACACCTTATTTTCAATCTAAAACACCTTAGGATTAACCAAAGTTATTTATTCTCATATTATATTAAAATCATTCAAATCAGTTTGTAAATAAAATGTGAATTATCATAATCATATCCTCGGGAGATTCTTAACTAAGAGTGCAACATGGCTCATTGTCATGCACTAGTTTCAGTTCGATTCTAGATCAAATTGGTGTTTTCAAGTTTTTCTCTTAGGTACATATGTGCTAGAGCCGCCTCTACTAGCTCATATCCATGCAGGGGATGTATTTCCTGGAAAACCCACATAATGTTTACATTACCAAAATTTTTGAATGTTATTCTATACTAATCCTAAAAGTCTATCTTACGGTAATGTTCTCTAATCGGAGTTTTTATAAATCTAGTTTCCAAGGTTTGTACTAAACTTCCTCTGATACCAACTGTAATGCCCTGACCCTAGTTACCCAGAGTCAGAACATTATTGCATATCATTGGAATGATCACAAGAGATCAAGTCCTGAAAGACCAATTAGTTTATTATCCTTGGATGTACTAGATACATACATAAGTTTTACATTACATCATGAAATAAAGAAAAACAACATTTTTCCCCCTTTGAATACACTCATATCCATTAGCATATTCCTATACGTTAATAATGATATACTTCTTCAAATCCTGGGAAAAATAAAATATAGAAAGGGGTGAGCTCAGATGCTCTGTAAGGATAACAATATAGCGAACACTTTCATAAATAAGCATAAACAGTTATGGCAATGTATAAGACTAAAAAACAAGCCTTTTAAACTTAAACTGCAATATAATATGGAAAAGATAAATCAAATAATGCCATTTACTTATTCCCATGTATATTCTAATATTTAAATAATCACATGTAATATCAATATCAAATTTTATAATGATGGAATGCATAATACCGGACATCATTACCACATAATCAAGTCCTCGTGCCAAGTATACAAATAAGATTTTTTCAAGGCCTTCTGTCAAGACACTAGTTTTTCTCATGAGACCTACCGATGAATCGAGGAGCTATAGCAGGCACCACCCATCACTTACTAAGTCCAATTAATTCCTCATATGAAAAGGTTGAAACATAATATGTACATTAATATTAAAACTAGCATGAAAAATGTCAATAATTTAACCACAAACCATGAATGGTATAAAAATAGCACATCCATGGTCAAACATAACTCACTAAATACAATATGGTGTTGGAAGCATGGTATTCTATGCATTATTTGGAGTATGGTTTCTGTTTTTTGTCAATCCTGAGTGGATGTTCAGAATGTGTACCAGCAAAGAGATCATACAGTTCAAGCCTACAATAATATTGAAGGTGACGCTGTTTCCCAGTGTTTGCCAAATTTTTGGGCCTGAAAATCGACAAATGGAGAAAAGTGTTTTTGGAAAAGAGACTTGCGCGCCATGTACTTGAAGGCGAGGAAACTTGCGCACCATATGTTTTTCAAGATCAGAACATGGGAAAATAGAAAAGGGATAAGGGCCACGCAAGTTTTGGGCTGGTCGCGCAAGTGACCTGCGCGCCGTGAAGAGACTTGTGCGCCGATACCTAGGAGGATTGGAAACTTGCATGGATATTGTTTTTAAATATTATAACTTCAAAATATGGAAAAGGAAAGAAGGTCGTGTAAGTATCAGTGTGGTCACGCAAGTGAGTAGCGCGACAGAGGCTAGGGAGGATGAGCTGCGCGCCGGAAACTGCGCGCCGAGGGAAGACTTGTGTGCCACCGCGCAGGAGGTCTAGTTTTCCTATAAATATTGGACCCCCCTTCTCTTTTAAAACTAAGTTCAAGACTTAAAGATTTTTTGATCTCTCTTCGCACTAGTGGTTGAGTCGCGCAAGTGGTTGTTGGGTCACACAAGTAGAGGTTGCGCGTCAGTTGTTGGTTGCGCATCCAAAGTGATTTGGAATTTAGAGGCGTTGAGTCATGCAAGTTTGGATTTCAAAGAGAAGGTGATGCGCAAGTGGTTTGGAGTCACCTTCGTGCCAAGTTTTTACTGCGCAAGTGACTTGCGCGCCATTCTTGAAACTTGCGCGTCGGGCTTAGAGAAGCGCGCTAGGGTTGTTAAAGTACATCTGTCCTTTTGAAGCTGTGCGAAAGGTGGAGGATCACCCAGTACCCTCAGCGCAAAGTGAGATTCATCTTCTGGTGAGACTTTGACTTCAACATAGCATCTACATACAACATTGGATGCATTCTTATTCAATTATGAAGATACCTTCACGTCTATAAACTGAGTGTGACTTCACCAAGGGCAGTGAGCCAGGGGGAGTCAACGGGAGTGACCCGAGGGAAGCAGTGAGCTATCCCTGAACCTTTGTAAAGGCATTGAGCCTAGGACAGATTGACTGTGCCCGAACCTTTGTAATCCATAGCTAGTGAAGATTAGTGGAATTTAGTACGATCGAAAACTTTTCGGTGTATGCTCCTTGGAGGTAGCCCTTAGTGGTGAACCAAGTAAAACGTGATGTGTCTTCTCTATGCATGTGAATGTTTTCTTTCTAATCATATTCATCATACAGGTTCAAAAAGTTCCTACCAACATGGGAACAAGACCCATCACATTAAAAGAAACGGTTTTTCACCCTGCTTCACCCCTCCCCTCTCAGGGTGTCTTGGGGTCCTTTAAGTGGTATCAGAGGGAGGTTGCTGGTGTTGAACCTATCTTTTATCATCATGGAGAATGCAGTCAATATCAGGGGATTCCCTCACTTCGATGGAAGTAATTTCCAGATCTAGAAGAATAGAATTATATCTCATCTAAGATCTCTTGGAATGGAATTTCTCTTTTCTACTGTGCAAGGAATACAAGTCACTGATCCAACAGGCCTGGCTATGACTGAAACAGACAGGAAAATTCTTGATGTAGATGCTAAAGCACAAAATTCACTCACCGCATCCCTTTCTGGTCAGATCTACCTAAAGGTGATGAATTTCACATCAGTAAAATCCATGTGGGATAAACTCGAGGATATTTATGAAGGAGATAGAAAAGTTAAGGAGGTGAAACTGCAAGTGCTGCACAATCGGTTTGATGATCTTATGATGCATCCAGACGAGAATGCAGACTCATTCTTCAATCAAATTACTGAAGTGGTTGGAGAAATTTGGGGTCTAGGAGAAGAAATCAAAGACATTGATATTGTAAATAAAATATTAAGAAGACTTCCACCTCTGTAAAATGCAAAGGTGTCAGCCCTTGAGGAAAAAGATCTTTCCAAACATTCTCTGGATGATCTATTGAGCAGCTTGGTAACATATAAAATGAGGGTCAAAACAGAAGATGATACGACTCGTGTGAGCAAGGAAATGGAATTCAAGGCCATGGATAAACTGAAAATCTCAAAAGATAGTAATGGTGAAGATGACAAAGAAAAATAAATTCTTTCTCTCATTACAAAGAAGTTCCAGAAAGGAAAAGGGAAATTCAACGGGAAGTTACCTCTCGCATTTTTTCGTTGTGGAAAAGTAGGGAACATTTCCTCTCAGTGCTTAAGAAAGATCAATGATGAATATAGTGAAGATGAAAGCTTCGATAAGTCTTGGAGAAGGTTCTTCAAAAAGGGAGACTTCAAATCAGGAAAGAAAATGAAAAGGAAGAGTTTTTTCTGTGAAGAGGAAGAAGATGATAATGAATTCTATGATGAAGAAGAACCAGAATTCAAAACTAGAAACCATGCTTCCCTGATGGCCACTGTTGAAAAGTCAAAAGATATTGGTGGAGAAAAACAACTGAGAACTTTTGTTGATCCTGAGATGCAACTTAAGGATGCGGTTAGTAAGCTTAAGATAAAATGTAAGAGTTGTAATAAGTGTAAATCAATTGTAGAAGAATCAACTGAATACGTTGATCAACATGAAGCTGAAATTGAACTACTCGAAGAATTTGTGAAGGTACAGTCTAAAATAATTGAAATCAATGATGATGTAGTGGATCTGAAGCTGAGAATTGAAGAGCAGAAAAAGGTAATCTATGACCTCACATCCATACTAGATGAAGAATCCAAGACTGCTGGGGGTCTTGAGGAGGAAGTTTTTACTCTATGGAGTAAACTTTAGACTGAATCAATTCCCAAAGAATCGAGGAAGAAACTACAATTTTGAAGATTCTCAGATGTAGAATTACTAGCAAGATCCAAGTGTGGTTCAGATGGGGTTGGAAAAATATTGAGTGATCAAAGACCCGCTTGTATGGGAAAGAGTGGAATTGGCTGTGTGGATGAGACATCAACTGTTGGAAGTGAAAATATCCAAAAGAAAGATAAGATGAAAGTTGAACATGTTGAAACATTTCCTAAAGTGCTGAAAAAGGAACCCTCAATCCAAACTAAAAGGAGAACTGAAAATTATCCTCAATCATTCAGAAATTACAGACAGTCTAACTATTCTCCCAAGGAAGAAGGTATGAGGAGAAATTCAAGTGAGAAGACATTTCCTCTCATGAAGTGTCAGTTCAGTGGCCATCTGGGCCATACCATGTCTTATTTCCAAGAGGTGAGAAGCTATCTGAATGGAGAAGATATAGAAGTTCAAAAAAGGAGCACAAATTCATATCCTAATTCTTATAGAAGAAACAATTTCTATGGATATTATTATCATTGTTCTAACTTTGGTCATAAGCCTGCTAATTTCAGGCAGAGAAGGGACATGGACACCTCATACCAATTTTCAAGACAAGTCAAGTCTCGTCAGCAAGACAGTGTTGCTCTCTCAAATAGGTTTTCTCCTCTCAAAGAAGATTTCGACTATGAAGAACCTGGGTATCCAGAAGAGATAATTTAATGTCCATCAGTACTATATACTCAATCCAATGTCTCATTGAAGGAAAAGAAGAAGATTGAGAAATCCAACCTTGAAGAGGTGTCCCTCAAAGCTACAAAGAAAAACAGTACCTGGATTCTGGATAGTGGTTGTTCATCTCATTTGACAGGTAATGTCGGCCTGCTAACAGATATCAAAAGGAAGGTTGATGGTATAGTACGATTTGGTAATGATGGATCTTTGAAAATCAAAGGGAGTGGAAGTACCGAATTAGCTAATGGAGAACTAAGGAAAACTGAAGTCTTTTACATAGATGGACAACGTCATAATCTCCTCAGCGTGAGTCAACTCTGTGACTCGGGACTTATAGTTACTTTTTGTCAGAAAGGTTGCACTATCAAGGGAAGGATAGGAAATTCACTTATGAAGGGATGCAGAACAGAAGGTAACTTGTATCAGGTTGATAGTGAAGAAAATGTCTATTACATGACTGTTGAAGAAGAAAACAATTTGTGGCATCGGAGACTGGGACACATCAATCAACAAGACATGGGGAAAATATCAAAATTGAGAATTTTCATGGACATTCCCAACCTGAAGCGTAAGCGTGAAAAATCATGTGATGCTTGCATTTATGGGAAGCTGGTCTGCTGTTCATATCGGCCAAAGAAGAAAAGGGCATCTCACCTTCTTAATCTGATTCATACAGATGTATGTGGGTTGATAAATGTTGCTGGAACTCATGGAGAAAGGTGCATTGTCCTTTTCATAGATGATTAAAGTAGAATGGCATGTGTGATGGTCATTTATAGGAAACGAAAAGTCCTTGACTGCATGAAAACATATCATAGAATCGCTGAGAATGAAACTGGACAAACAATCAAAGTGTTGAGATCTGACAATGGAGGATAATACACATCCATTGAATTTGAAAATTATCTAGAGAAGCGTGGGATATAGTATGAGGTAGATGCTATGAGAAATACACAACAAAATGGAGTTTTTGAACGTAGGAATTGACAGGTGAACAACATGGAACGAACTATGCTGATTGAGAGTCGTATTGTATGACATTACTTGAAAGATGTTGTTCAAGCTGCAGTGTACATTCATAATCGAACAAGACTTTATATGGGTGAGATGAAGACACCATATGAATTTTGGCATGGACAGAAGCCCTCTTTAAAATAATTTCGTGTCTTTGGAAGTAAATTCTTCATGAGGAACAAAGAAGGAAATCAAGGGAAGTATGGCGACAATGCAGATGAAGGAATTCTCCTCGGCTACTAAATGAACAGGAAAGCCTACAAATGTTTCAACAAAAATTTAGGAAGGATTTTGGAAAGCAGTGATGTTAAGATAATTGAAGAGAAACCCAAAAATGCTTCAAGGACGTCATACACTGATGTGAAATAAATTTAGGAAGAAAGTGAACGTGAAGAAAATAAAAATGCAGAAATAGAGGAAGTTGTACAAAACACTCAGCATTCACATAATTACGTTGAATCAGAAGAAGAATCTGAAGAAGAAACGATGACTGAATAGAATGCAACTGAACCTCGCAAGAGAAATCAAAGAGCTGAGCTTGATCCATCCAACATAATTGGGGATAGGAGTGCACCCACTCAAACAAGAAGGATGAGGAATAACATGCAATCTGCATTTCTATCAGTTGTAGATCCATCTTCATTCGAAGAAGCTGCAAATGATGAATATTGGGTGAAAGCCATGAATGATGAATTAGATTAGATTGACAAGAATCAGACATGTGATCTTTTCCAGAGACCCAAAGGTCACAATGTGATTGGTACCAAATTGATCTTCAAAAATAAGTTTGATGAGCATGGAAGTGTCATCAGAAACAAGGAACGACTGGTATGTAAAGGATACTCCTAGATTGAAGGCATTGATGTTGAAGAAAGCTTTTCTTTAGTGGATAGACTGGAGTCAATCAGGTGTTTCCTTTCCATGGAACTCCAAATAAGATATAAAGTATATCAAATGGATTTCAAGACAGCATTCTTGAATGTTGTACTCGAAGAAAAAGTCAACATTGAACAACCAGTGGGCTTTGTTTTGGGTACTGATGAAAGAAAGGTCTGCAAACTGAATAAAGATCTATATGGTTTGAATCAGGCACCACAGGTGAGGTACTCACGGCTGGATTAATATCTCAAGAATGGAATTCAAAAGAGGAGGAGTAGATCACAATCTCTATGTGAAGAACTCTCCAAAAGATAAATTCATGGTTCTAGTCTACGTTGATGATATCATATTTGGTGGCAGTAGGCAAAAATCAGTGGACGAATTTGCCAACCACATGGAATCAGAATTTTAAATGTCTATGATTGGAGAGCTCACATATTTCATGGGGCTGTAGGTGATTCAAAAGAAGGAATACACTTTCATTTCTCAGGAAAATTATGCAAGAGAGCTACTGAGGAAGTTTAATATGCAAGACTCCAAACCAATGTCAACTTCGATTACAGTTGGAACTAAACTTGGAAAGCATGAGGATGGGGCCTCTGTTGATCCCACCATGTACAGGAGGATCATTTGGGAGCCTACTATAGCTGACAGCGACATGGCCAGATATTGTCTTTTCCACATGCCTTGCGGCCTGCTTTTAGAGTAATCCAAAGGAGGAACATATGGCGGCAGTAAAAAGAATCATGAGGTACATTCAAGGTACACATAACTTCGGGTTATTTTTTGCTGCAGGTAGGGACAGTGAATTATCAGCATTTTCTGATGCTGACTGGGCTGGTGATTTAGTAGAAAGAAATTCCAATAGTGGTGGAGCCTTCTATATTGGGCAGAAATGTGTTGGCTGGTTGAGAAAGAAACAAGAAAGTACTTCTCTTAGTACTGCTGAAGCTGAGTATATCTCTTCCACAAAGGCATGCACTCAACTACTATGGATGAAGCAATAATTAACAGATAATGGTGATTAGGTAAATTAACCAATGGTGATTTAAGGTGATAACAAGAGAGAAATTGATCTTACGAAGAATCCTGTTCATCATTCTCATACGAAATATATTGAAATCAGGTATCACTTTATCAAAGAAAATGTTGAACAATGGGTGATTAGAATGGATCATGTGGGAACTGATGAGAAAGTGGCTGATATCCTGACCAAGCCACTGTTAGCGGCTGTGTTTGAGAAGCATCGGTTGAACCTTGGTGTTCATCCACCTCCCAGTGCATAAGGAGGTTACACATTACCCCTCTCCCTATTTATGATAACTATTTTTATTTATTTCTCGATGTGATGCAGGTTTGTGGGGGAGATACTATCCAGGGGGAGTATGGTTTGAGATGAACATTGAACAAATTACTAGGCTTTGGGGTTATTTTCAATGGGGGAGAAAGGAATAAATTCATGAAAAAGGAATAAATTTAGGCATGTTCAGACTTGTAATACTCCTGTGACACAATTCGAATTTAGTGTCAGTGATAGGATGAGAAGGAATTCATCAGTCATGTAATGATTCATGGGCATCATCGAGAATTCCAAAACACTAGAACCCAATTCAAGCTTCCTCTCTTGTTTTTTACACTGAGCATTTCTCATGTAGACATAGTGTGTTGGATGAGTTGATTCTTTCATTTTTGGTTTCCACATGCATGGAGATCTATTGAATTTATTTTCTGATTGCCAACAAACCCAAAGGGGGAGATTGTTGGAACCATGGTCTTCTATGCGTTATTTGGAGTATGGTTTTTGTTTGTTTTCAATCCTCTGTGGAATTTCAGAATTTGTATCAGCAAAGAGATCATACAGTTCAAGCAGACAACAGTATTGAAGGTGGCGCCGTTTCCTAGTGTTTGCCAAATTTTTGGGCCTAAAAATTGAAAAATAGAGAAAAGTGTTTTTGGAAAAGAGACTTGGGCGCCATGTACTTGAAGGAGAGGAAACTTGCTTTCCAAATGTTTTTCAAGATCAGAACATGGGAAAATGGCAAAGGGATAAGGGTCGTGCAAGTTTTGGGCTGGTCGCACATGTGACCTGCGCACCGTGAAAAGACTTGCGTGTCGATACCTAGGAGGATTGGAAACTTGCACGCCTATTGTTTTTCAAGATTATAACTTCAAAATATGAAAAAGGAAAGAAGGTTGTGCAAGTATCGGTGTGGTCACGCAAGTGAGTAGCGCGACAGAGGCTAGGGAGGATGAGCTGGGCGCTGAAACCTGCGCGCTGAGGGAAGACTTGCACGCCACCGCACAGGGGTCCAGTTTGCCTATAAATAGAGGACCCCCCTCCGCTTTTAAAATGATGTTCAAGAGATAGATATTTTTCGAGCTCTCGTCGCACTAGTGGTTGAGTCACGCAAGTGGTTGTTGGGTCGCGCAAGTAGAGGTTGCGCGCCAGTTTTTGGCTGTGCGTCCAAAGTGGTTTGGGATTTAGAGGCACTGAGTCACGCAAGTTTGGAGTTCAAAGAGGCGGTGTCGCGCAAGTGGTTTAGAGTCACCTGCGCGCCAAGTTTGTACCGCGCAAGTGGCTTGCGCGCCATTCTTGAAACTTGCACGCTGGGCTTGAAGAAGCACGCCAGGGTTGTTAAAGTACATATGTCCTTCTGAAGCTGCACGAAAGCTGGAGGATCACCCGGTACCCGGTACCCTTAGCGCAAAGTGAGATTTGTCTTCTGGTGAGAGTTGGACTTCAACAGAGCAACTACATACAACAGAGGATTCATTCTTATGCAATAATGAAGATACCTTCACATTTATAAACTGAGTGTGACTTCACCAACGGCATTGATCCAGGTGGAGTCAATGGGAGTGACCCGAGGGAAGCAATGAGCTATCCCTGAACCTTTGTAAAGGTAGTGATCTTGGGACAGAGTGACTATGCCCAAACCTTTGTGATCCACAGCTAGTGAAGATTAGTGGAATTTGGTATGACCGACAACTTGTCGGCGTATTCTCCTTGGACGTAGCCCTTAGTGGTGAACCAAGTAAAAAGTGATGTGTCTTCTCTATGCATGTGAATGTTTTCTTTCTGATCATATTCATCATAGAGGTTCAACAAGTTCCTACCAACGTGGGAACAAGATCCATCACATTAAAAGAAAATGTTTGTCACCCTGATTCACCCCTCCCCTCTTAGGGTGTCCCGGGGTCCTTCATATGGAATATTGTATTATAATAAATTAACCTCAACTGAGAATAATGAAGGATATTGATATAGATGAAAATAATCATCAAAATTATTTGAGAGAAATATACCCCTTTTTCTTGAAAACATTTAAAAGTCTCACTATTTATCAAGAAGTTGTCTAAAATAAATTTTTAAATCAAAGTGTCCCATACAACTTTGAAACTTTTAAAAAGGAATTTTAATTTTAAAACATTAATTTCCATATAAATAAATCCTTAAAACCATTTTTAAAACATGGACATTAATGCGAAAGATTTAGAAGAATAAAATTTTAAAACATTTAAAAAGGACATTTTAGTTAGAGTTCCTAACCAAATGAGAGACGCTTGAATAAAAATAGTTGAGGTAATCAAAACTTTATAATATCATGATAATAAAGGTATTCATGATATAATATGTCAAAGTACAATATATACACCATATAAAATTTAATTGGCGCATAACAACAAATATGTCTCAATGGAATGTGAGTTGATATGAAATCCATTATAAAGATAGTATCTTTAGGTTAATGATAAATCAATGACATAATTATGTGTGAAAAATATAAATACACTCAATATGATAGGATATTCAGGGTAAATAAATCATAGGACATTCACAAATATTCTTGTAAAAACAATACTGATAACTTGGATGTTTAACACAATGAATAGAAATTGAGTTAAAATTACTCTTATCAAGTTCATATTGATGAATTGAGAATTTATAAATGGTGTTATTATGTGTATAAAACGTATATCCATGAAACGTGGAGTGTAAATTACTACATAAGTAAATAAATAGTGATTTCACACATAATCATGGAGTAAAATAATCAATGAAGTTTGCGTAAAACTGAATGAGTGGAAATTCAAATTTGAAATTCCATTACCAATTTGGTAACTTATGAAACATACACCCCATGAAAGAAGGATCATACAATGATGGTGTAAATATCCATAAATTATATTATATTATAAAAATATTACAATCATGGGTAGAACATACCCCACACAAAAGGAAATAGTGGAAAATATAACATGAATCTCACGGGAATAAAAAGTGAGATGAAAACCCCTTTCTACATTGTAATCAATCGAGTCATAAGAACAAAAGTTAATAAAAACAAAATGAATAAAATAATACCATTAATATAAATAGAATCATGATAATATATATCAAATGTAAGTACACAATACGCCACATGCAATAAATAAGTGGTTAACAATGGAAATCTCCCAGAATTAAAAGTGAGATAAGAAACACATTACCTTATACTTTTACTTAGTTTAAGGTACATTAACCTCCTTTATACTAATGAAATAATTTTTATTAAACTATAAAAGAACCATATACATAAATATGTTATCATTTATGATCTTTTAATATTGATTTGTTAATAATATTTCAGTAGTATCATTGTTTTAGGTGTTAACTGATTCATTTTTCTTTATATGTTTTGTTAAGTAGGTCATGTTTGTTATGGATAGGATGTATTTGATTCATATATATGATTATATTATGTTCTTAAATATTATTTTTTAATCATAAAATGATTTTTTTTCTTGAAAGTTTACGATGGGGAATGAATCTCATCGCGTTCGTGGAGACGGTAATCCGTACGTACACACGGGCGACAATACCATTCTATTGATGGTGAAATCATATGTAATTGGATGTTATATAATATATAAAGAATAATTAACATGTTATATCTATTAATTACATCAATTATACTCATTATTATACCCATCCAAATAATTAAGTGTTGAATAACAAACTACAGCATGACCTGGAGATGGTAAGTCGTACGTACGCACGTATGTTGACTTTGTCATTCATAGGATAGATAGAAAAATGAATATGGTTGTACCATATTTATAATAATATCACATTATGTAGAAATTAATGTATTTATTATTTTGGTATGGAAAAAACAAAGAAAGAGGAAGTGGAAGAAGAAAAGAACATTGAAGGAGGTTATGAAATAATTGCCTCTTCTTCGGGTGATTCCTTTTGATTTGATCAAAAGGGATCCTTAGGTTGGATTTATTATCACTATAAGGCCTCTAGGATGAAGTTAGGGTAGTTGGGAGGATATTTGAGTAGGTTTTGTCAGAGGAAAATGGCTTTGGAGGTGTGATTTTGAGAGAAGGGGAAGTACCCTTTTATAAGAGAGGTGACAGTCACTTTAGGAAAACCATGAAATATTATTTTATTATACAATCATATTCGGTTTATAATGGCTCCAAAAGGATTTATTTTGAGGATAATCTAGGTATGGGTCAAAAAAATCTCAACCAATAGGTTTTAGATAGGTTTAGGTCACTATATTAACCTTATCTTTTATATTTAACTCTTGGTTAAATAGTTTAACATTTACCATGTCTCCTTGTATTTTTATATTATACGGTTAAGAAACTTACTATAAAATTTCAAAATAACCCCAAGTGGTTCATTAATGAAATATAAATTATTATATATGTCCTTTTTCTAAACCATATATTTTTAGGATTGTTTTATAATTTAATAATATAGTATTTTTTTTAAAACTCATTTATGTCAATTTTGACATTATTTAGTATTTGGTTTTTTTTAAAGTCTTAACAATATTATTTCTTCAAAAAAAATAAATTTAAACAACCCTAACTTGTAATATTAACCTAGAATTTTTTTTTAATTCATAAAAATTCTCAATTTAAATTTATTTTAATATTTATAATATCAATTATTTTAATCTTTCATTTATAAGGTAATTACTGCATCATCATTGTGTCGTAAATAAATTTAATTATTTAATGTCTAAAAATTATAAATAAAATTCAATGATATGGGAAATATTTTTATCTTTCTAATGAATATTTATAGTCTAAATTATCTTATATATAACCCTATACTAAAAATATTTTAGTTATTAAAATTTTAATTTAACACTTTTAACTCTTCTTTAAATAAAATAATAATAACTGTCCTAATCTAAACCAAGTGGACCAAAAGGATCATATTTTATTCCTATGTTTTATTTTGGTCTAAATATACTAATCCAATAGAATTATGACAAGTTTTAGGGTAATTATAATAATATTTTTACCTTTAATTACCCTATTTACTTTTAACCGTGGTAAATAATATTCAAAAGTTACTATTCACCAAAAATTATTTTCATCTTATTGAACCACATTTTACTTACTGATGTCAACCATGTCTCTCGGATTTTTGAAATTCAATTCACAGAAGCGGTAAAATTACATTTTATGCAAATTTGCTAACGTGTCTAGAAGGTGGGTAAAAGACGTTAAAAAATTCAATGAAATTTTATACATCTAATTTTATTATAAAATGAATCCAATGAATTAAATTAAACTAATATAGGTATTATGTATCTATTTTTACTTAAAATAAATTTAAATAAAATAAATAATTATTTAAATAAAAATTTGGTTTTTAAACAATAACGTAGTGTTTTTTACTATTCATCAAAAATTGAATGTTTTTAGAAAAATACCAAAAAATTGCCCTAAGATAATTTTGATATTCCAAATCCAAAAATGATATCTATTTTACCAAATTCAAAACATATATGTTGAATTAATTAATTTAAAATTAATTCCCGTTTTCAAGACCAGAATACGGGTTTTTGAGAAATAAAAAATATCAAAAGATTGATATGTGTTTATGTCCCATTTAAAATTGAAATTACTTCCAATGACCAACATTGGATTAAATAATAAAAAAACTAACTATAATTTAAAACCATTCAAATTTATAATTTTACTCTATAAAATATTTTGATTAAAAAGTTGTTCTCAATTAAAATTTAGTATCTTTCACTATTCATCAAAATATGAAAGTTATTAGAAAAACACCCAAAAAAATTTGAACAAAATTTGTATGTCCCTATTCTAAAGAAGAATTTAATTTCATCAAATTAAATATATAAAAGTGTCAAATATTGGATTTATAAATGGTTCTCCATTAAAATGCTGAAAAACTGCATTTTTTGAAAAATATTTCTTTTATCTAAAAAATTGAATTTGTCCTTATATTATGTCTAAGAAACACAAAATATGAATGTTAAAATTATATGAGATATATATAAAATTCAAAATGTGGTTATTAATATTCATAACCTCTTTCTAAATGGCTAGTTTGATAGGTCGTGGTGCACTTGAACTTAGTGTTGCGTACATCGCACGCTATTATTTTATTTAAAGCGAAGCATACAGTGGAAACTTGGAGTGTTACACAAAACAATATTTATTCTAACATTAAAATATTTAAATATCCTAGGGTGTTACACTAAATATATAATTATTATAAATGATAAAATTATTAATATAAATTAGGTTATAAAAATATAAAAAAATATTATTTTTAATATTATTATTATAAAATATAATTTAAATTATTATAATTATTTATTTAAATTTACTTATTTTAATTTTTTATTGCGTATTATATTTTATTTAATTATTATTTTTGTTAATTATTATTATTATTATTTAATTCTTCTTTTGTCTTTATCTATTCGGGGGGTAGAGGCTCGATATCGTGGGTTCATCCTGCTCGGAGGAGGCAGTGGCGATCGATGTGCTCTAGGATACCCTTTCACACAGTGAAATCCCCTTCTCCAACCATTATGGTGATGGGTGGAGAAATAGGGTGGAGAGACATCTGCTTCGAACCACAATGGAGGTACCCCTTCAGATCTGGCGAGGAGGCGACGTGATTCGGTTCAGATTTTAAGCTTCCTCACTTGAGTCTGTGATTTTGACTTCTCTATAATCTGATGAGTTTCGGTTAGGGTTTAAGTATAAACCCAAATATTCTTTAAGTAATGTGAGGTATCCATCTCTTCGATTGATCTATGGCTGGTGGAGGATCAGTGGTTTGATTTGGGGGAGAATAAATGGGTCTGGCGATGATTTTTCTACGATGGTGAGTGGAATGTGATTGTGAGTCGAGGAAGAAAGTGATGGCAGTGAATCAAGGCAGGGAGACAGATGTTAGTGGTGACTCGTTTGAGGTGTAGGGTCTTCTGGAGAAGGGTTGACATGATGGTGGATTTTCTGGCGGAGTTTCATCTTGGGGGTGCCTCATTTGTGGTGGAGGGTGAGTTTTGGTGGAAGCTCGTTTGGCTGAAGTGGGAATAAAGGAAGGAGGGTTTGGTAGAGGCTCTTCTAAAATAGCAAAGCAGTGAATCACTAACGATTCCTCTAGATACTGGTAGTACCTCATCCATGTTGAGATTCATCACATTTATTGATGAGAGAGGAAAATTATTAATGGAGGGATTCATCACATTTATTGATGAGAGAAGAAAATTATTAATGGGGAGATTTATATAACCATTAATTGAGGATTTTCTCCCAACATTAACAGATATTTAATTATCAATATTAATGGATGAAATAATGGTTTTTGACTACATTAATTGATTATTATGGACTTGGTGTCTATATAAGGAGGATGCAGAAACATATTTTGAAGAAGGGTGTGCCAGTAAGGTGTAGCCGGCAAGGGAGACCTAGGAAGGGGTTGCTGCATTTGCGGTGGCCCGTGTGGCACGATGATGATGGCGTGTAGGCGTTTGATAGGTGCAGAGAAGAGACTGCGGAATTGATGATCATGGCCACGTATCGAATGTCTTCTTGATGGTGGTGATCAGGTGGCGTGTCTCGATTGAAGTTCAGCGGTACATCATGATGGAGAGATCATTTGGGTGTCGCAAGCTGGTGCGAGGTTGATGCATGTTCGGGTGAATATCTCTAAGGTAGTGACATTTCATCGACAGAAGGTTGAAATTTTGTCACAGATTGATCTTCTAATATATGGCGTCAGCGGGATGTTTATTAGAGACATGGCGGAGGCGTATCGGGGTGTGGTTTTCACACAGGTTTTCTACGCTCTCTCATTTGTAATTCAAGTTCAAGAATTACTTAGATTCTTGTATTCTCTAATTCATAGTGAATATTTTGGGAATTTCCCCATGGTTTTTTAATCCTCTGCATGGGAGGGTTTTTCCACGTTAAAAAAATCATGCATATTGATTTCTTCATTCTGCTTATATCGCTTCGGGTTTCTCACGATATTTTTTGGCAAGAAATTTTCAGCCCGAATTCGGGATTCTCCCCAACAAGTGGTATCAGAGGAGGTTGATTTGTGCTTGCAGTATAATGTGAGGATTTTGGAATCTTTGAAGAGGATCGTAAATGCGTTTGTGGAGCGGAATAAAGTTTGGAAATTAAAGCAGGTTAAGAGAGGTGATACACATGTCCGCTCATAGGATGTTTAGCACAGGGGAGCATGTTTTTCCTGCAAGTGCTCCAGAATATGTGGCAATCACGATTATGGGGGAGCCAGATGTTTCTGGTTCTTGTCTTGTTTAGCAGGATGAGCAGGATGGTGCAGATAAAAATGTGATGAAGATTTCGGCGTTTTATTTTCTTTTTGCAGCGAGAGCTGATTTTTTTTCAGAAATGTAAAAGGACGTCATCATATTTTTTCTTCAGTTGATGATGGTTGGTGTGATACCGAAATACTTTCTTTCGAACTGGGTTTGTTTGATGGTTCCATTCATTAATGTGATGAAGGGGGATATTGTTGAGATTCAACACATTTATTGATGAGAGAGGAAAATTATTAATGGAGGGATTCATCACATTTATTGATGAGAGATAAAAATTATTAATGGGGAGATTTATATCACCATTAATTGAGGATTTTGTCCCAACATTAATAGATATTTAATTATCAATATTAATGGATGGAATAATGGTTGTTGACTATATTAATTGATTATTATGGACTTGGTGTCTATATAAGGAGGATGCAGAAACATATTTTGAAGAAAGGTGTGACAGCAAGATGTAGCCGGCAAGGGAGAACCGGGAAGGGGTTGCCGTTTTTGCAGTGGCCCGTGTGGCACGACGACGATGGTGCGTCGGCATTTGACAGGTGCATAGAAACAACTTTGGAATTGATGATCGTGGCCACGTATCGAAAGTCTTCCTGATGGTGGTGATCATGTGGCATGTCCTGATTGAATATCTACATTACATCATGATGGAGAGATCATTCGGGTGTCGCAAGCTGGTGCGAGGTTGACGCATGTTCAGGTGAAGATCTCTAAGGTAGTGACATTTCGTCGACAGAAGGGTGACATTTTGTCATAGATTGATCTTCTGATACATGGCGTCAGTGGGATGTTTATCAGAGACATGGCGGAGGCGTATTGGGGTGTGGTTTTCACACAGGTTTTCTACGCTCTCTCATTTGTAATTCAAGTTTGGGAATTACTTGGATTCTTGTATTCTCTGATTCATAGTGGATATTTTGGGAATTGCCCCGTGGTTTTTTAATCCTCTGCATGGGAGGGTTTTTTCACGTTAAAAAAACCATGCATGTTGATTTCTTCATTCTGCTTATATCGCTTCGGGTTTCTCACGATATTATTTTGGAAAGCAATTTTCGGCCTGAATTCGGGATTCTCCCCAACAGGATTGTCTGGTGGAGTTTCGTCTTGGTGGTGCCTCATTTGTGGTGGAGGGTGAGTTTTGGTGGAAGCTCGTTTGGTTGAAGTGGGAATAAAGGAAGGAGGGTTTGGCATAGGCTCTTCCAAAACAGAAAAGCAGTGACTCACTAATGATGCCTCTAGATACTGGTAGTACCTCGTCCATGGGAGGCTACTGGCGGTGGCTCATTTTTGTTTTGATATTGGCGGTGGCTTGTGTGAAATAAGGGAGTGGAGGCACTGCTGAAATAGAATAGTGATTTATTCTGGCGGCTAGTGGTGATTCCCTGGTTGTGAGTCCCTAGTAATGACTCATATGGGACTCTGAAAAACTAAATATATTGAAATAAAATATTAAAAATAAAAAATATATTAAAAAATTAATAAATTAATGATATTAACTTTTTTAAAAAACTCATTCAATTAATTAAATAAATGAAATTAAAATTAAAATTTGAATTAATAAAAATTTAAAATGATTGAAAACTTTATTAAGATCGAGAAAAACATATTACTAAAAATTAAAAATTAAACATTAATTAAAACTAAAATTAAAAAAACAAAGTAATTAATTAATTAATTTAAAAATAAAATTATGAAAATAAAAAGTTAAATTCAAAAGGTGTAAATTTAAAATTGGTAATAGATTAATTATTAAAATTATCAATTAAAGATAAAATATATAAAAACACACAAAAAGTGACTTAAGATCAAATTAAAGTTCGATTGATTAAAGGAAAAATTAGGGACATATTTTTTAATAAAAAACATAAAATCAATAACTAAAAGACAAGAAAAATTAAAATTTAAAAAAAAATAGAAAAATAAAATAAATAAAAACAAGACAAAAAAATAATGAATTTAAAAGATAAAAATAAAAAATTTAAGAAAATAAATGATTGAATAATAAATTGAACCCTAAAAGTACTAAGGTACAAATATTTGTCACTAGAGTCACAATGAATTAATTAAATCATCAAAAACATAATTAAATGATCTGTCAAATAAAAAAATCACATCAAATTCCATTATTCGTAATATTTGATTATCCTCATGAAATTTCATGTTTTTTATATTTTAGAAACAGAGACAGTTTTTTGCATAGTCCACAAATTGAAGCTTGTCAAGGTATTTATAAATAGAGGAACAAAACCTGAGATTCAGGCTTTTCAAATGAAATTTTCATAAGAGGTTTTCCTAATTTCAAATATCCTCTAGGAGATTAGGGGAACATAGACTCATTCACTATTCAAGATGTCATGCCTTCTTTATGAATCCACTAATTGACTTTCTTTAATTGAAGTCCATGTTCTAATTCTAAGAGTGATGACATGTTTATATATAAATGGGAATAAAATCACAACAAAAGGCACTTTCAACTTTGACATTCTCCTAGGTTCCAAAAAAATCAAAGTTCAAATTTTTTTAAAACACTTTATTGATATAACTTAAATGATTTTCATATAAGTCAATTATCTCAGTCTTCATCTAGATGAAAAATTATCCTCACCTTAATGAACTTGTTTTTTACTACTATGTACTTTTTCATTTTTTTTAAAAAGTTACCCAAATGTGTATCTTGTGAAAAGCACTATGTAGATGCACTTATTTGATATGTATATAGGGCTTAGACATACACCTACTATCTAGAGTCTCATATGTTCATTGTGTGTTCTCATTTTCCCATTTTACTCTAGTTTCAAAGGACTTATATGACTACCATTTGAGTTGTCTCCCTAATATAATATTTATTTTTTAAATAAAAATTTTTTCCCCTAGGTTCAAGTTCCATTTTATAGTTTCTTAATGTTATAATCATAATTCCACATATATCTATCATATATAACTCCTCTTCTCATTTCCTAAACAAAATATTCATAAAAATTGTTTGAAAATACACTTAGTAATCATATATCTCCAATAATTTAATATTCAATACAACCCTTAACAACAATTATGTTATTTTCCATTAGGAACGACTGAATTTATGTGTCAATTTAAGCCTAAAAAGCCATGGATTTTGAAAGAAATATCTAAAAATTTTCTTTTTTAAAAAAAATTTAATGGTATTTGATGTTCTTATTTTAAAGCAGAGATTATCCCAAATGAAAACCCTCCCCCCACACATAAAAACTAACATTTTCCTCAAAGTTGAATTCATAGGTGGAGAAGATTATTTGACTTAAATTTCAAAACAGGTTTACAATTTAGCATTTTATTGATATGTTCAAGGGTGACAGTGAATTTCAAACAATTTAAATTTTCCATAAAAAAATATTTTAAAAATGAATAAAATTCATTATCATTAAGGAACGGTGATATGAATTTTCCAAATAATTTCAAAAAGTATCATTTTAAATATTGAGCACACAGTGAATTTGATGTATCAATCTTCAAAATTTGATTCACTTTTATTTTTAGTATAACGAAAAAAGGTATGTTAAACACCAAACAAAGATAAATTTAATGACTTAAAGATAAAAAGATAGGCGTAATACCCACCCACCCCACACTTAATTTCATATAGTGAATAGATTTAGATTCAATGAATTACAATTTTCAGTAGTAGCATGACAAAAAATCAGTATTAAAGAAGAGAATAAATGTGATGTAGAAGTCAAAACTCCCTGGTTTAATGAAGTTTTCTCATTTTAGTAAGGCAACAACATGAAAATTGTAAGATCTCAGCCTTTTTTAGAGCAATATCGGGTGTTTTTTCAGGTTCTTATTGTTTTTATTAAGTACCCTTTGGATGTGGTATGACATGGGGTGTGTTTGGGTAAAGTTTCTAAGAAATTGGAAAGATAGGAGTTGTGCATGGTTTGGCCAAAATGTGCACAAGATAACCTTGAGGATAGTAGAGGTCCGCATGGTTGGTGCACGGTTCTCCTAACTATTCTACATCAAGGCATGAGGGCAGTGGAAGACCACATGGTTGATTCACAATTTGTCCTAACCATGCGGCCTCCCAAGTGAAACTTTGTGTGTGGCTCATTTTATTCTAAAAATTGGTTTTAAAACCACCTGAACCCCCAAAACCTCTCTAATTCAACTTAGGATCGGGCTTGAAAATTACTAGGTGTTCCCAAAGCCTTAGAAAGGGATTCCAAGGTAATATGAACACCATTCTTTGAGATCAAATCCCGTATGGAAGATCCTCTCTCCTCCTAGTAAGTGGATTTCATCTTGATGCTTCTCATGTTCTTTCTCTTATATTTTTTAGATCTTTTAATGGAAGATATCCCTCGTTTTCTTGTATCTAGACCTATGAGTTAATATCTAGATCTAGGATTTTAGATCTAGATCTATATTTTCAAGATCTTGATGCCTTTGGTTTAAATTTTAGATTTAGGGATTTAGATCCAAATCTTGATCGATGACGTTGTGTCACTCAGATTTTGGGGATTTCTATTGGGATACTTCCGTCAATAAACCAAGGTTGGTGGTCTAAATCGAACTCCCATAGTTTTTATTTTTGATATGTGGATGTGAGTTTATGATTTTCTATATTCCCTTGATAAATGATTTCCTAAATTGGAGTAATTATGAAAGTGGAATTGAATTGTGATTAACTTGGTGATTTAATGATAATTGAATCATGGAACAAACAAATAGGGGGTTTCCCAAATATATATTTTGAAGTTTTTTATGGGTTGAGATATTGTAATTTAGATATTGTTTTGTAGTGTTAAGACAATTAATTTGGGGGAATTAATTATGGAATGATGTTTGGATGTGAAAGATAATTAATTGGGAGAATTAATTATGTGCCATGATGTTGACCAAAGATAATTAATTGGGAGAATTAATTATGTTCCATTATGTTTATCAAAGATAATTAATTGTGATAATTAATTATGACAAGTTGAGATTTGATATGGATAATTAATTGTGGATAATTAATTATGGAAATAGAATTGTGTTGATTGATTAATTAATTGATGAATTAATTCATGGGTTTTGTGCTTAGTTAATTGTTGAGTTAACTAATGGCATTTGAACTATTTAACAAATAATTGGATTAGTAATAGAATGATGTGGAAAGTTCTTGTGAATTAACGAATGATTAACTGGTTGAGATTTGTTTGGTGTTAGACATGGTGTTCTAGACTGATTAAAAGTTGGTACATGGACATGGCATTCCTCCCCAATAATTATCCAAGCTTGATATTATGGGGTGCTAGGCATGATGACCTACACAGAATGAGATTTGGGGTGCTAGGCATGACGACCTACACCAAATGAATGATAATAATGAATGATGATTCAATGAGATTTGGGGTGCTATTCATGACGACCTACACCAAATAAATGATAATAATGAATGCTAATTCAATGAGATTTATGGTTCTAAGCATTATGACCTACACCAAATGAATGATAATAATGAATGATGATTCAAATGAGATTTATGGTTCTATGAATGATGACCTACACCAAATGATTAATGATAATGAATGATGATTCAAATGGGATATATTATTTGAACTTGGCCTAATGTGATAATTAATTATTTAAATGACAATGGGATAACTATTTAAACTATGCATTGTATTTATTTCTTCATAAAACTACATGAACTATCTTTTGACTGGACTGGTTTTAGACACCATTGGTGGTGGTCAACTGAGTTTTACTCACACCCTATTCAGGCTGCCTGATCGGCACCCAAGAATACTTTGTTGTTGTAGGAAAAGATAAGAGAAAGGCCCTAGGATAGGATTTTTTTTGGGATTGGAACATGGGAGAGGGAACCAGACATGGTTCGGGGCCCACTTTGGAGTCTTTTTGTCTTTAATTTGAGTTTCATTGTAGACACTTTATATTTTGATTGTCATAGAATATTTTTCATTTTATTTGAGTATTGTATCTTCATGTTTTGTTTATCATATGACATGGATTTGTTATAGTTATTTATAAGATTACGTACTTGGTATTTATTATTTTATTCCTTTGGTGTCTTATTTTGATAAAAGAGGGTATAGTCTCCCCAATACTGACTTATCAAACCCTCACATCTAGTCATCTCCCTCTAGCATATAGGGAGGCATGCTTGAGGGCATGTGGCCAGCTGGCTCGGGGCACCGTTTAGTGGCTCCTGGGTCGGGACGTCACAAAGTGGTATCAGAGGGGTTTTATTTTCTTTCTGATTCTTTTGTCTTAATATTTTGGGAAAGGTATACAGAAGACTAGGAAGAGTCGAGCCTTGGTAATGAGATCATGCATGGGAGTTTCAAACCCATGTATAGGGGAAAATCCGAGTACTCAGGGTGGGATTGTTGTGATTGTTTTTTGTTGTTACAGTTGGATATTATTTCACCTGGGGTGATTCACTTGTAATGTGGTGTGATATTTGTTTTGAAAATTGTTGAATTTTGATTTGTGGCCTAAAGAGGCATGATACTTGAGTCTGCATGCATCATTCTAGGAACTCGGGGTTGTTGTAACATGCATCATTCTAGGCACTCAAGGGAAATGGTTTTTAGGTAAGTTGTTTAACTTGAACTATTTTCCTTGTTGTGAGTTTGGAATAATGATGCAAAAATGAGAATAAATGGGAGTCTAATGAGAACCTTGATTATTGAAATGAATATGAGAAATTAATTAATATTAGTGTAATTAATGTGAGATAATGTGATTAATTAATGGCCGAATTAATTAATTAGAATGTATGTACCTTGGTAAACCAAGACTTAGGATTAAGATGGTTAAGGGTAGTGAAAATTCCTCAGTGTTGAATATGTGGAAAGAAAATGGGGAAAGGACATGATGAACTTGTTGTGTTAGTTCTCTTATTATGTAAATGTTATAATGTTTTGCTGTGAAACCTAAGACATGTGTTTGGATTTGTATATATATGCCTCCATGACGCTTGTTAAGGGAGAGAATGAGGGGTATGGCCCGAAACGAACTTCCAAACAGGAAGATTAAGGAACTATTGGTGAAAGATGAGGTGGAGGGAGAACCGTTCGAAGATAAATTTGCTCGTTTCATGTAGTTTATAGAGAGAGACCTCAGACAGGTTCAGAATAGCATGTCGGAGTTGAAAAGGGAGTTTCAACTACAGCACCCTCATACTTTTACTGTATAGGGTGGACCTGAGGGATCTGAATTCTTGATTGGATCCATAGAGATGATACTTGACCATTTTGAGACTCCTACTGTGAAGAAGTTCAAGTTGGATGCTTATATGCTGTGGGGTTCAGCTAAGAGCTGGTGGGACATTCAGGTATGATCTGGACAAACTAATGATATATTGTGGAAGGACATTCTGGAGAAGTTCTTGGAACACTTCTATCCAAAGATGCTGAGATAAGATAAGGATTCATATTTCATGCAACTAGCCCAAGGAAACATGTCCATAATGGAATACTCTATACATTTCATAGATTTATAGTGCTTTTCTTTAACTTTGGTGGAAGATGAGGCTTCTTCAGCAAAAAGATTTTAGGACATAACTAAGTTTGAAATTAAGTCCTATGTGAATTACTTTAGGCTGGAGAAATTCTCATAAGTGGCTAATAAGGCTCTCATTTCAGAGTGGAACCTGAAGGATGCTTCCAATACTGGATAGGTATTTGTTAGTTGACGATCAGGGAATGTGCCTTCTGGGAGCAGGAAGTGTCATTATGAGAACCTTAGTCAGGATAGTGGAAAGTAAGGCGGAAAATATGGAGAAACAGTTGCACCGAATATTTCTCATTTTCTTTCCCACCAGTGTGATAGTCAGGGAAACTATCATACACATTGTCCTCGACCACTAGTAGAGTGTAGATTTTGTGGAAAGATGGGACACCTACAAAAGTTATGCAATAAGCAGCGGCAATCTCGTGCTGAGGGAGTAGCTTCTCATAGTCAGAGTGTGGGAAGGGGGTTTTCTACACCATATAGGTCTGGAAGTTGGAGTTATTCTGAAAGAGGTGGTAGAGGAAGTGGACGTGGTGCTTCAGGGTATGAGTTCCTATATCAGTAGAGTGGTACTACTTAGGGGATTCAGAAGACACCACAGGGAATAGGTTTTGGATAGTTACATGCAGTGCACCCTACACATGTGGAGAGTAAGGTTGGTCCATAAACATTGATAGGTACTATTCTATTTTCTTCTACTTTAGCTACTACCTTGTTTGATACGGGTGCCTCTCATTCCTTTACATTTTCAAATCTT
This sequence comes from Viscum album, assembly GCA_963277665.1. Taxonomy (NCBI): domain Eukaryota; kingdom Viridiplantae; phylum Streptophyta; class Magnoliopsida; order Santalales; family Viscaceae; genus Viscum; species Viscum album. The sequence continues at coordinate 746,706,900 of OY728143.1, forward strand.
GTTAATGGCTTGAGCCTGGAGGTGGATTCCATAATAGGGGTGATGAATATCGATACACCATTGGGAACATGGTCTAGGGATATCTGTTTATGCAAGGGATGTTTTCTAGATATTGGAGAGTATTGTTTCCTTTGGGATATATATATACTTGGTATAACATGATTCGACCTAATTATAGGTATGGACTGGCTAGTCTCATACCGAGCCCATATATACTATTACCGAAGGAGAGTGACCTTTGTATCTCCTAGGGGTGATCGGTATGTTCACTGTGGATAATGGTATATCTATGCAGGAAGAGATGGGCCAATTACTCAAAAAATGGGAGAGATCATAGCCCATGTTTCTAGTATTTTTCTGGATGATGGGATTAGTAGGAAAGACATCCTTCCACCAGTAGTATAACTGTTTTAGGATGTCTTTCCTAAATACTTTTTAGTGTTTCCACCAGAGAGAGATGTGGAATTCACTATTGAGCTCATTTCGGGGGTTGATCAGGTATCTATTCCACCTTACAAAATGGAACTGACTGAGCTTCAAGATCTCAAAACAAAGTTGGAGGAGTTGGAGGCTAAAGGGTTTATTTATAAAAGTATGTGGTTGTGGGGATCACCTATTATGTTTTCAAATAAGGTCGATGGGGATTTATTTTTGTGTGTCGATTACCTAAAGTTGAATAAAATGACCAGAAGAACTAATATACTCTTATGCATATCGATGATCTATTTTAATAGTTGAAGGGGGATTGTGTGTTCTCAAAGATTGATATGAGATCAGGGTATCATCAGGTGATATTTCAGACTTCGGATATACCAAGAACCACTTTTCGGAGAAGGTATGGCCTTTATGAGTTTTTTGTAATTCGGTTTGGGTTGAAAAAATCTCCAGTAGTATTTTTGGCCTTGGTGAAGAATATAATTCATCGGTACTTGGATCAGTTTGTGGTGGTGTTTGTGGACAGCATCTTGGATTACTCTAAGACTCATGATGATCATTCCCAGCATCTTTACATCATCCTAGGTACACTAAGAGAGCATTGTCTATATGACAAGCTATCTAAATTTCAATTTTTTTGTATTGACAAGGTACACTTTTTAGGGCACATCATCTCAGAAGAAGGTGGGGCAGTGGACCCAAAAAAAGTGAAGGTAGTGATCTCTTGGGAGCAGCCCAATAATTTTTTTGATATCTGATGCTTTTTGGAATTAGCTGGTTATTACAGGAGGTTCCTCCAGGAATTTTCTCAATTGGAAACACTACTTATTGGTTTGAAAAAGAAAGGGATGAAGTTTTTTTGGAAAGAAGCACATGAGAATGTTTTCTAGGAGTAGAATAATTTCTTGACATCGACACCAATTTTGATCTTACCTGAGTCAGGTGAGGAGTACATGGTTTTTATGACGCTTCTGGGGTAGGACTGGAAGTTGTGTTGATGAAAGGGGATAGAGTCATTTCTTATGGGTCTTGGTAGTTGAGGTCACATGAACTAAATTACCCCATGCATGAAATCGAGTTAGCAGTACTGTTTTATGCTCTTAAGTGTTGGTGAAACTATCTTTTAGGTGAAAAGTTTACAGTTTTTATGGATCAAAAAATATTTAAGTATATCTTTTCACAGTGTAACTTGAATCATCAGTAGTGAATATGGGTGGAGTATATGCATTCCTTTGATTTTGAACTAGCATATACACCCAGAAATGGGAATAGTGTGGATGATGCCTTGAGTAGGAAAACTTAGACTCATCTGTTACATGATTTGAGTTCATATTAGAAGACAATGACCATTCTGGTATAAATGCCTGTTGTAGTTCAAGAGTGTCAGGAGAGGATGACTTTGGTTTCTATGGTAGTGGAGTCTATACTCTTGAGACAGATCAGGGACAGGTAGTACAAGGATCTAGAGTGTTTATCCTTGATTGAAAGACTTAAAGTTAGAGATAAACCTTCATATAGGATAATAGATGGGTATGAGATCATCTATGTGAAAAATAGGGTTTTTGTGCCTACGAGTATGCAAGAGGAACTCATGCGAGAATTTCATGCTTCAAATTGGGCGGTATATCTTGGGGGGGAAATGTATTGTGACCTACGAAGACAGTTTTGTTGTCTAGGCATGAAAAATGAGATAGTAGAATTCGTAACAAGATGTTTTACCTATCAGTAGGTGTAGGCAGAGCATCAATGACCTAGAGGCCTATTGCATCCATTACCTATTCTGGAATAGAAGTGAGATGACGTGAATATGTATTTTGTGGTAGGACTTCCAAATACTCTTAGGAATAATGATTCTATCTAGGTAGTTGTGGATCAACTAATGTAGGTATCTTACTTCTATCCTATCAGGGAAACCATTACATCAGAGCAGTTGGGAGAACTGTATGTGATAGTGATAGTTCATTTTCATGGGGTTCCATAGACTATAGTATCAGATCATGAATTGGGCTTTACTTTACGCTTATGGTAGGGCTTAGATAATGTTCTTGGTATACAGGTTTTGTTAATTATGGCCTTCCACCCATAGATAGATGGGCAGTCGAATCGTACCACACATGTGTTAGAAGATATTCTACGAGAATGTGTGCTTGAATTTGGTGGTTCTTAGGAGAAACACTTGGATTTGGTAGAGTTTGCCTATAACAACAATTATCAAGAAACTATACAGATGGAATCGAATGAGTCACTTTATGGTAGACCTTTTATATCATATTTGTATTGGTTTGAGGTAGGTGAGTCAGAGTTGTTGGGACTAAGTCTCGTTCAGGAGACATTGGAGTAGGTGCAGTTGATTCGGAAATGTGTGCCTACATCTTAGAGTAGAAAGAAGATGTATGTCGATATATGTAGATGACCCCTAAAGTTTATAGGGGGAAATCATGTATTCCATTGGGTGTCACCTAGATTAGGTCACCACAGGATATGGAGTCAGGGCAAGTTGGCGCCCAGGTTTGTAGGACCATTTGAGGTGCTGGAGAGAATCGGGCCAGTGGAGTTCCGATTAGAACTTCCATATAAATTCAGCACTATGAATGATGTTTTCCATGTGTCACAACTATAGTGGTATCACCCTAACCCTTCTCATGAGATTGATGTGGAAGTGGTTGACCTCGAGATAGATTCATCTTTTGAGGATCATCTGATACGTGTGTTGGGTCGTAGTGAGAATGTGTTACGGGTAAATACTATTATTTTAGTTCATGTGTTATGGAAACATGGAAGTTTTCAAGAGGAAACTTGGTATTGGGAAGTATACATGAGGGACCAATGCCCAAATCTTTTTGGTCGAGAATCTTAGAGAAGTTCAGGAGTGCAGATCAAGGATGAGCTGTTATAAGGTGGGGAGATTGTAAGATCCTTGCTTTTTCTGGAGCAATCTAGAGTATTTTTTCAGGTAATTTTTGTTTTTATTAATTACCTTTGGTATGGTGCATGACCTAGGGTGTGTTTGGGTGAAGGTTTTAACAAATTGGGAAGACAGGGGTGGTGTACGGTTTGTGCACTATTTGGCCAAACTATGTGCAAGCTAACCGTGCAGACAGTGGAGGTCAGCATGGTTGGTGCACAGTTTTCCTAGCTGTGTGCCATCAAACCATGTGGTCAGTGTAATACTGCATGTTTGGTTCATGGTTTGGCCTAACCATGTGGTCTCCCAGGTAAAACCGTGTGTGTGGCCCAATTTATTCCAAAAATTGGTTTTAAACCCACCTGAACCCTTGAAAGCTCTCTAATTCGACCTTGGCTCAGGCTTAATAGTTCCTAGGTGTTCCCAAAGACTTTAAGAGGGATTCCAAGGTGATATGAACAACATTATTTGAGATCTAAATCCAGAATTTAATATCATCTTTCCTCTCGGTAAGTGGATTTCATCCCGATGCTTCTCATGTTCTTTCTCTTATCTTTTCTAGATCTTTTCATGGAAGATCTCCCCCATTTTATTAGATCTAAACTAATGAGTTAAGATATAGATATAGGATTGTTGATCTAGATATATATTTTCACGATCTTGATGCCTTTGGTTTAAATTTTGGATTTAGGGATTTAGATCTAGATATTGATCGACGACGTTGTGACACTCAGATTTTGGGGATTTTCATTGGGTTACTACCATCAATAAACCGACATTGGTGTTTTAAATAAAACTCCCATAGTTGTGATTTTTTATATGTGGATGTGAGTTTATGATTTTCTAGATTCCCTTGATAAATGATTTCCTAAATTCGAGTAGTTATGAAAGTGGAATTGAATTGTGATTACCTTGGTGATTTATTGATAATTGAATCACGGAACAAACAAATGGGGGGGTTGCCCAAATAGATATTTGGGATATTTTTTATTGGTTGAGATATTTTAATTGAGATATCAGTTTTTTGTGCTAAAATAATTAATTGTGGGGATTTTATTATGAAATTATGTTTGGTTGTGAAAGATAATTAATTGGAAGAATTAATTATGTACCATGATGTTGACCAAAGATAATTAATTGGGAGAATTAATTATGTGCCATGATATTGATCAAACATAATTAATTTTGAGAACTAATTATGAAAAGTTGATATTTTATGTGGATAATTAATTGTGGGGAATTAATTATGGAAAGAGAATTATGTTGATTCATTAATTAATTGATGAATTAACTAATGGGTTATGTGCTTAATTAATTGTTGAGTTAACTAATGGCCTTTGAATTTTTTAACTAATCATTGGATTAGTAATGGAATGATGTAGAAAATTCTTGTGAATTAATGAATGATTAAATGTATAAGATTTTTGTGGTTATAGACATGGAGTTCTAGACTGGTTAGAAGTTGGGACTTGGACATAGCATTCCTCCCCAATAGTTATCCAAGATTGAGATTATGGGGTATTAGGCATGACGACCAACACTGAATGAGATTTGGGGTTCTAGGCATGATGACCTACACAAAATGAATGATAATAATGAATGATGATTCAATGAGATTTTGGGTTCTATGCATGACGACCTACACCAAATGACTGATAATAATGAATGATGATTTAACAAGACTTGTGGTGTTTGGCATGACGACCTACACCAAATGAATGGTGATAATAAATTCTGATTCAACTAAGATTTGGGGTTCTAGGAATGATGACCTAAACCAAATGATTAATGACAATGAATGATGATTTAAATGGTAAATATGAGTTAAACTCGGCATAATGTGATGATTAATGATTTTAAGGGCAATGTGATAACTATTTAAATTATGCGTTGTATTTATTGCTTCATAAAATTGCATGCACTATCTTTTGACTAGACTTGTTTTAGACATCATTGGTGGTGGCCTACTGAGTGTTACTCACACCCTATTTGGGCCACTTGATCAGCACCTGAGTAGACTTTTTTGTTGCAGGATATGATAAGGGAAAGGCCCTAGGATAGTTTTATGTTTGGGATTGTAACGTGGGAGAGGGAACTATACGTGGTTCGAGACCCACTTTGGAGTATTTTTTTCTTTACTTTGAGTTTCAATGTAGACACTTGACATTTGCATTGTCCTATCATGTTGTACCTTTTAGTTGAGTATTGTATCTTCATGTTTTGGATATCATATGGCAGGGATTTTTTCAGGTTATTTATACTCTTCCGTACTTGGTTATTGTTATTTTCTTCCATTGGTGTCTTATTTTAATAAAAGAGGGTATAGTCTCCCCAATACTGACTTACTAGACCCTCTCTACTAGTCGGCACCCTATGGCGTATGGGGAGGAACAGTTTAGGTAATGTGGCTAACTGGCTTAAGAAACCATTTAGTGGATCCTGGGTTGGGACATCACAATGATTCATGTGAATTGAGAAATTATGGGAACTCTCCTCCTCTATTGACACATGAAACAACCTTTTAAAAAACAAATGAACACGAAGACCAAGAACATAAAACTAGAATAATAATAAAAAATGGCAGAGAAAAAATTTCACTATATGCTTAAAAAAACAAAAACAAAACATATAAATACCATGGATTGACTCTCAAGAAGCATTTAATTTAAATTATTCAGTTATACTTCATTGAAAATCAGTTTTCAAGCATGAATATGGTAGCCAAGACATTTGGTTTCCCTTTAATATTAAGTTTGATTATTTGACCATTAACCAGTATTGGTATATTTTCTTCTCCTATAATTTCAATAGCTCTATTCTTTAACACTCTAAGGATAGTGAAGGGACGAGACCACATATATTTTAGTTTATTGGGAAATAGATTAATTCTGTAATTAAAGAGAATGACTATTTTCCAGCTTTGAATTATCTATTGTTTATTATAGAATCAAAAAAAATCTTGGACCTCTATGTGTAAATCCTATCATTGTCATAAGTCTCTCTCCTGGTCTCATCCAACTCACTACGTTCTAACATCCACCTCTCTCTAACAGTCACAAAATAAAAGTTTGAAGCCTTTTACAACCCAATAATAATTTTTTTGCAACTCTATGGGTAAATGATAGCATTTCTAAAATAAAATCCTATATGGATATGTACCGATTTTAGTTTGGAAAACAATTCTGTAGGCCCAAAATGGATCATCTAATTTTAAATTCCAATCATTCATAGATTTTGAAGCAATTTTCTCTAAAATCTATTTCAACTCCCTGATTGAAATTTCTACCTGTTCAGTGGATTTTGGATGTTAGGAATTTCTAGTTCTATGGGAAAATACATATTTCTCCATCAAATCCTTGAATTTAATTTTTATAAAGTGGGTGTTATTATCAGTTATGAAAGTTATAGGCACTCCAAACCATGGGAAAATTTTCTTTTTAATGAATTTTATTACACTAATGGATTTATTGTTGGGTATTGTTATTACCCCACCCCACTTGGATATATAATCAATAGAAACTAAATTATACTCATTCCAATGAGATAATGGGAATTGTCTCATAAAATATAATCCCCAAACATAAAATATATCAACTTCCAAAATACCTGTCTAGGGTAGTTCTTCCTTACTTCCAACATTCCCTATCTTTTGGCATCTATCACAGACCGCTAGAAAACTACTAGAATCCATGAATAAGTTATGTCAGTAAAATCAATATTGAAGGAATCTTTTTTGTTTTCCTCTCTCCACCATGATGACCTTTCCAAGATGAGGAGTGACAAATATCCAGTATTAGTATCTTTTATTATTCTATAACACACCTTCTTATGATCCCATCAATACATCTCTTAAAAAGAAAAGGTTTATACCAAAGACAGTACTTAAGATTCAAAATGAATTTCTTTATTTGGTTATTTTAAAAATACATATGAATGAAACATTCTACTAGAAAGTTGGAAATTTCTACCAACTAGAAAGATTACTTAACATATATAGTGAATAGATTCTCATCAGGAAAGGAGGAATTAATCTCCCTTAGATACTCACACTTGGTATTGGAAAAACTAGAAAGGTGATCTGTAACTACATTATCAGCTCTCTATTTGTCTATAATCTCCATATAAAACTCTTGTAACAATAGAATCCACATAATGAGTTATAGGTTTGGACTCCTTCTTTGATATCATATACATTAAGGAATAGTATTTTTTAAATATTATGACTTTGGATCCTAAGAGGTACTACCTAAATTTTTCTAAAGAAAACACCAAAACTAATAAATCCTTCTATGTATTTGTATATTTCCTTTGTGATTCATCTTATAGTTTTCTAGCATAATAGACCATATGTGGCCTATTTTCTCTCCTCTATCCTAAGACAGCTTCAACATCCATGCCACTTTCTTCACACATTATTTTAAAGGATAATTTCCAATTAGGTGCAGTTATGATAGGCTGTGAAGTGATTTTTTCCTTTATAAAATTAAATTATTCCAAGAATTTTTTATCAAATAGGAAGGTTGAATCATTAGAAAAAAGATAAAACAAGGTATTTTTTATTTTTGAAAAATCTTTTATAAACCTCCAATAAAAACTGGCATGACCTAATAAGATTCTAACACCCTTAACATTTTTATGAGGGGGAAATTTTTGAATTACTTCAATCTTGGAAATATCTACCTCTAAACCCCTCTTGGAAACCTTATATCCCAGCATTATACCTTTAGTAACCATGAATTGGAATTTCTCCCAATTTATAACTAAGTTGGTCACTATGCAACTTTCTAAAACAAATTAAAAATTCTTTAAATTGCTCTCAAATATGCTACTAATAATAGAGAAGACACCCAGGAATATCTCAATGATTCTATCTATCATGTCTGAAAATATGACCATCGTACATATCTAAAAGGTGGATGGTTCACCATATAATCCAAAGGGTATTTGCTGGTAAGAAAATTTCCCAAAGGGGCATGTGAATATTGTATTATCATGGTCCTCTAGGGCTACGAGAATCTAGTTGTAACCAGAATAACCATTTAGAAAACAAAATAACTAATTTCCAGCAATCCTTACAAGAATTTTATCTAGGAAAGGCATTAGAAAATGATCCTTACTAGTGGTTGAAATGACCTTCATGTGATCAATAAAAACTCCCCATTTGGTTTTTTTCCTCACTTGAATTTATTCGTTTTCTTCATTAGTTATTATAGTGAAACCTAATTTTTTAACCACTTGGACCGGATTCACCCAAGAACTGTCAGATATGGGGTAAATAATCCCAATATCCAAAAACTTGATTACCTATTCTCTCAAAAATTATTTCATATTTAGGTTCAATATCATTTTACATTCAACTTTAGTTGTTTGGTTTCGTTCCATAGGGATCATGTTCATGTAGAAAGATGGGCTTGGGTAATTTTCTTTTTTTTTTGTGGATTTCAAAATTTATGGGAAACTCTTTACTTTTTCACTTTAATTCTATTAAAAATTATAGATTTTATCAGCCATATCAATATGGAATCATAAAAATATTTCACGCCTCTCATTTTCAAATTCAAAATGTCAGATTGGATCGATGAGATCGCTTCCAATGATTATTTCATCAAATTATTTTCATTTTAGATGAACATCAAGAATTTTAAATCTACATGTTTAATATCCTAGATAGGGATATTAATTAAACCCAGTTTCAAGATCGTGAATTCAGTAAGCTTTTCGTAAGTGAAGAAACCCATTTAGCCCAGTAATATTTAAATTCCCCATGCATCTCTACTAAATATTCTTCACAATCTATGTTACTTAATTTTTTTAATAATTTCTTTAGTTTATAATTTTTCAACACATTACCTGCATATTATGGTTTATAAAAAATCACCACCTCATTATAACTCTTTTTAATTAGAAAATTTAAAATAAAAAAATCACTCGTTGTTTACGGTGGGTTTGTTTTGAAACTTTGGTGCATCATTCTGGTGTTTTTGGTCTTCCACAATTGGAATCATCCAATGGTAGGTTATCTTCCACTGTTTAATATCCAATAGTAAAAAAATCTTCCATTAAAAAAGTTAAAAAAATATATACTTGTGCAATGCTTTTAAGGAGTATTGTTTTTTAAATTTTCGTTCCACAAACAAATTTACACCCTTCTACTATGTTCGATACCCTACTACCACTATATTAGTTTTAGTAGGAGTTTATAAATAATTAAACTAGGCACATATTGACTACATGTGTGCCATGTTTTTGGCACCATTTTCAGGGAGTTTAGGTCTTCTATCTACCGATCTCTCTCGATCTCCTCTCGAATTCAAGAATGTGCTATTTTGAATGATATGTACGATCTTTCTTTTGTAGTCTGGCCTCAAATTTTTAATCATGTATAGTATTTGGGTCAGTTGCCAATAGTGAACTCCAAATTTACTTGGTTGTCTCTAAAGGACTAAACATGTGGCTTCATCCTCTGTCATCCTCATCAAATTAGAATATCTTTTGTAACTCAATGTTGTATGCAGTTGGAAACGGAGAATTATTCACTACATCTACAAAACAAACAATAAAATTTTTTTAAAGCTTTATTTATAAAAATACAATACAAGAAATTAATGAAGTAAAAAAATTAGATTTAATATAGTTATAAATAAATAATTAACTAATATTGTTATATATTATTAAAAATATTTACAAAAAATATATTATTATCCTTGTTATAATTACAATAATTATAAATTTTAACATATATATATATAAATATATATTATCATTTATTATTATTAAATTAAAATAGAAAATAAATAAATCTAAATATAAAATTATTATAAATGATAAAATTATTAATATAAATAAATTTATAAAGATATAAAAAATATTATTTTAAATATTATTAGAATAAAATATTATTTTTATTTTTAATTTTATTTATTTAAATTGACTTATTAAATTTTTTTATTACTTATTCTATTTTATTTAATTATTATTTTTTGTAATTATTGTTACTGTTTATTTATTTATTTTTATTTTTTAATTCTTCTTCTATCCTTATCCACATGAGGGTGGTAAAGGCATGAGTTCGTGGGTTCATCCTACTTAGAGAATGTGGTGGTGGTGGCGGTGCTCCTAGAAGCCCCTTCACACGGTGACATCCCCTTCTCTAGCCACTGTGGTGATGGGTGAAAAAATAGGGTGGAGCGACGTCATCTTCAAACCAGAGTGGAGGAATCCCCATTGGATCTTGCAAGGAAGCAGCATGATTCGGTTCAAATTTCTAGGTTCCTCATTTGAATCTGTGATTGTGGCTTCTCTATAATCTAGGGAGTTTCAGTTAGGGTTCGGTTATGAACTCAGATATGTTGTTCAAGAATGGTGAGGTAGCTGACTCTTTGATTGATTTTGTGGGTGGCGGATGGTCGGTGGTGCGATTTGGGGTAAGATGAGGAGGGTATGTTGGTGATTAATTTGTAACTGTTTGTGGAATGTGATGGTGAGTTGAATGTAATGGTTTTTCAAGGCAGAAGGTGTAAGCGGTTAGTCGAGGAAGGGAGGTAGATGATGATGATGACTCATTTATGGAGGAGGGTCATCTAGTTGAGGCTCTTCTAGCGGAGGGTTATCTTGACGGTGTCTTGTCTGGTTCAGGGTCATCTTAGTGGTTCCTCATTTATGGCAAATGGTGATTTTGGGTGGAATCTCGTTTTGCAAAAGAAAGAACAAACAAAGGAGGGTTGACGGAGGCTCAGTTGAAACAAGGGAGCGGTGACTCTTTGATGGTCCCTTAGGAGGCTGGCAGTGCCTCATTTGTGGGAAGATTCTGGCGGTGACTCATTTCTGTTTTGATTTTGGTGGTGGCTTTTGTGAAATAGTGGAGTATAGGCATTAGTGAAAGAGGGAATTAGTGACTTATTTGGGTAGTGAGTCAATAGTGGTGACTCCTTAGTAGTGACTCATGTGGGACTATATAAAAACTAAACCGATTGAAATAAAAAATTATCAATAAACAAAAGTTTTAAAAAATTAATAAATTAAAGATATTAAAATTTTAAAAAATATAATTCAATTAATTAAATAAATATAATTCAAATTAAAATTTCAATTTATAAAAATTTAAAACAATTGAAAAATTAATTAAATTTAAAATAACATCTTACTAAAAATTAAAAACTAATATTTGATTAAAAAAATCAAAAATCAAAGTAATTAATTAATTAATTTGAAACACAAATTATTAGTTAAAATTAAAAATTAAATTCAAAAGGTCTAAGATTAAAATTGAAAACATGGTAATTATTAAAATTATCAATTGAAGATCAAATATATTAAAACACAAAAAAAAAGTTACTTAAAATTAAATTAAAGTTAAATTAATTAAAATAAAAATTAATGATGAAATATTTAATAAAAAACATGAAATTAATAATTCAGAGAAAAGTAGAATTAAAATTTAAAAAGTAATTAGAAAAAATAAAATAAATAAAAACAAGTCATATGAAATTAATGATTTAAAAAAAGATTAAATAATAAATTAAACTATAAAATTACTAAGGTATAAAAATTTGAAATGTGAGTCACAATTCATTAATTAAATCCTCAAAAACATAATTAAAATATATTGAAAGTCAATGAATTTTAAGGCCACATGAAATTCCCCCATGCTTAATCATTGATTGTCCTCAAGAAATTCCATGATTTTTTTGTCTTTTTGAAACAAAGAAAAAAAAATTACATGCATATAAAAATGAAGCATGTCAATGTATTTATAAATAAAGGAAAAAAAACTTGAGAGTAAAGATTTTCAAATGAAATGTTGATAAGAGGTCCAACCTAAATTCAAATAGCCACTAGGAGATAAAGGGAACATAGAATTATTCAATTTTGTAGATGTCAAGCCTCTGATATGAATCCACCTATTTACTTTCTTAAATTTAAGTCCAAATTCTAATTCTATCGGTGATGACATATTAGATATAAGTGAAAATAAAATCTTAACAAAAAGCAATGTCAACTTTGAATTTCTTCTATGTTCTAAAAAAATAAAAGCTCCAAATATTTTAAATCATTTTACTAATAAAACTATAATTACATACATACAATTCAATTATCCCCTTCTTTACATGTGTTCAAAATTCACCTCACCTTAATGAACTCATTGTTTACTACTAGTCACTTTTTCATTTGGTTTGTTGTTTTTTTTCAATTTTTACCCAGCCACGTTTCTTGTGAAAAACACTATGTAGATTCACTTATTTGATATGTACAGAGGGTTTATGCACATTCCCAGTGCCTAGAATCTCATATATTCATTATGGGTTCCCATTTTCAAATTTTACTCCATATTTAAAGGACTTATAATACTACCATTTGAGTTGGATCCCTAAGGTGATTATTTTTTTATAAAGTAAAAATTGAGTCTCATAGTTTTGAGTTCTAATTTCTGGTTTCCTAAAGTTATGATCATAATTCCACATATATCACTCCCTTCTCAGTTCCTAAATAGAATATTCATATAAATATTATGAAACTATACTCAGAAATCATACATCACCAAATATTTCAGAGTCAATGAAAACCTCAACAACTAGTATATTATTATCCATTAGGCATGACTGAATTTAGGTGCATATTGAAGCCCAAATAACCTCATATTCAGAAATAAATATAAAATAATTGACCAATTTTTTACAATAAATTTTACATGGATTTGATGTGCTTACTTTAAAGCACATATTATCCAAAATTAATAACCTCTCCCCCACACTTAAAACCAAATATTTTTCTCAAAGTTGAATTCGATGGCGGAGAATAAAATTTGACTTTTACTATTAAAAATACGATTGTAATTCAGTGGTTTAATTATATGTTCAAGGGTAATAATTAAGTTCAAACAATTTGAGTTTTCTATACAAAATATTTTACAAAATAATCACATTCATTAACATTAAAAGAAAATGTAATAATTTTTCAATTATGTTAAAAAAATAAGCATGTTATATATTGAGCACATAGTGAATTTTTCAAAACAAGTTTGAAAATTTAATTTAATTAGTTTTTTAGTAGAATAGAAAAAGTTGTTCTAAACACCCAACAAAGATAAATTTAATAACTTAAAGATAGACAGTGAGGGGTAATACCCCCCCCCCCCACCCCACACACACACTTAAATTCAACTAGTAAATATATTTAAAATCAATTAAATATAGTTTCCAGCATCATCATGGCAGAAAATCAGTAATAAAGAGGATCAGAAACATGGTGCATAACTTAAAACTACTTGCTTTAATGAAGATTTACATTTGAATGAGTCTCCATCATGATGCTTCTTGTGAATTGAGAAATAATGGGAACTCTGCTCCCCTTTTTACACCAGAAAAAACCGTCTTCAAAAAACAAAACAACATAAATACCAAGAACATAAAACTATAAGAAGATAAAAAAATGATAGAGTGACAACATCATTTAATTCTTAGAAAAACAATAAAAAAATATAGAAAGACCATGGATTGACTCTCATGAAGTACTAAATTTAAATCCTTTAGTTAGACATCAGGGAAAATATATTTTAATGTATTAAGATGATATCCAATCCCTTTATCTTCCCTTCAAAAAAAAGTTGGATTCTTTTAACATTAACAAAAATTGGTCTATTTTCTTCTCCTATAATTTCAATTTCTCCTTTCTTTAACAGTCTAAGGATAGTGAAGGGTCTAGGACACTTATATTTTAGTTTACCAGGAAAGATCTTAATACTATAATTAAATATAAGGACCTTATTTCTAGCTTTGAATTGTTTATTTTTAATGAAATAATAATGAAAATCGTAGACCTCTCTTTATAAATCATATAATTTTAATAATACTCTCCCATGATCTCATCCAACTCACTAAGTTTTAGCAACCTCCTCTTTCTAGCAGTCTTAAAATCAATGTTTAAAGCCTTTACAACCCAATATGACTTGTGTTATAACTTCACAAGTAAATGCAAGAATTTACCAAATAAAAACCTACATAAAGACATACCAATTGGGGTTTTTAAAATAGTTTGTTATTCCCACAAGGCATAATCTAATTTTAGAGACCAATCCTTCCTATTGTTTGAGACTTTTTTCCCTAAAATCTATTTCATCCCCCTATTAAAAATATATACATGTCCACTAGATTGTAGATTGTAGGATGTTTTATTTCTATGGGAAAAATAATATTTCTCCATAAAAGTCTTAAATTTATAATTTTTAATGTGGGTTCCATTATCAGTAATTAATTATATGGGCACCCCAAACCTTGACCAGAAGTTATTTCTAATGAATTTTATTACATTGTTGGCTTGATTATTGGTCATTACTATTGATACAACCCACTTGGATACATAATCAACGGTAACTAAAATATACTCATTCCCATGAGATGAATGTAATGGTCCCATAAAATCTAATCCCCAAGAATAAAATATATCAACTTCAAAAATAGATTGTTGAGTCATTTATTTCTTCCTTACTACATTCCCTGGTCTTTGAAATATATCACATCCCACTTAAAATATCTTATAATCCTTAAACAAGGTAGTCTTGTAAAAGCCATATTAAATGAATTTTTGGGTTATCCTCTCTCCACCATGATGACCTCCCCAAGGTGAGGAGTGACAATTGTCTAGTATTAGAAGCATTTCCTCTTATAGAACACAACTTCTTAAGATCTCATCAGTGCATCTCCTAAAAATAAAAGATTCATCTCAAAAATAGTTTATAAGCTCAGAAATGAATTTATTTATTTATATATATGAAAAATACTTAGGAATGATAATTTCTACTAGAAAATTAACAAGTTCTAAAAACTATAAATATTTCTTAACAGAAATAGTGGGAAACTTCTCATGAAGAAAAGAAGAATTATTCTCTCCTGGATCATCACATTGGGTATTAGAAAACCTATAAAGGTGATCTATAACTACATTCACAAATCTCTATTTGTCTCTGGTCTCCATATAAAACTCTTGTAATAATATAATACACCTAATGATTCTAGGTTTGGCCTCCTTCTTTGATAGCTAATACTTTAAGAAGGAATGGACTGTAAATATTATGACTTTGGATCCTAAGAGGAACTACCTAAATTTATCTAAAGAAAACAGCATAGTTTACAATTACTTCTCTATAGTGGTATAGTTTCTTTGTGCTTCATCTTGTATTTTTCTATCCTAATAGACCACATGTAACCTCTTTTATCTCCTCTTTCCTAAGACTTCTCCAAAAACTATGTCACTTTCATCACACATTATTTCAAAAGGTAATTTTGAATCAAGTGTAGTTATAATAGGTTATGAAGTGAGTTTTTCCATAAAAATGATTCTAAGTAGTTTTTATTAAAAGGGGAGGGTGAATATTTAATAAGAAGATAACACAAGGCCTATTTTATTTTTTAAAAAACTTTTATAAACCTCCAATAAAAACAATTTTTCCCTAAGAAGCTTTTAACACCCTTAACATTTTTAGGATGGGGACATTTTTAAATTACTTCAATATTAGAAGTATCTACCTATAAACCCCTTTTGGTCACCTTATGTTCCATTACTATATCTTTAGTGACCATGAAATATCATTTCTCATACTTTAGAACTAAGTTGGTCTCAAAGAATATTTCTAAAACCAATTCCAACATCTTAATATAACACTCGAATGTGCTACCAATAATAGAGAATTTATCCATGATTACCTCAATGATTCACTCAATCAGGGATGAAAATATAGCCATCATACAACATTTAAAGGTAGTGGTACCACCACATAAACCTAAGGGCATTATCTAGTAAGAAAATATCCCAATGAGGTATGTGGATGTATTTTTATCTTGGTCCTCTAGGGCTATAGTATGTTGGCTGTAACCATAATAGTCTTCCATAAAAAAGTAACCCATTTCTAGAAATCCTCTCAATAATTTGATCTATGAAAGGAATTGAAAATTGATCCTTCCTAGTGATAGAATTGAGATTCCTATAATCATTATAGACTCTATTTAATTTCTTTACTCAATAGAATTTTTTTATTTTTTCAATGGTTATTACAGTGGGACCTCCTTTTTTTGAAACCACATGGACCGGACAGACCCAAGAACTATCTGATATGGGGTAAATAATTCTAGTTTCCAAAAACTTTATTACCTCTTATCTCACAAATTATTTAATATTTGGGTTTAGTCTCCTTTTACATTCAACGCTTGGTTTTTGGTCTGGCTCTATAGGGATCTTGTTCATGGAGAAATAAGGGCATGGGTAATTTTCTTTTTTTTTAGGGATTTAACAATTTTTGGTTAATTATTTACTTCTTCACATTCATTGTATTTAAAATTTCCATGTTGATCAGCGAGATCAGTTCTGGAAATATAAAAATTATTTCTCACCTCTCATTTTCAAATTCAAAACCTTAGAAGCGATCAACGAGATCACTTCTGATGAATTTTTCTACAAATTATATTGATTTTTGATGTTTATTGAGGTGTAGAACTTCAAGAACCATAAATATACATGTTTAATATCCTAGAGAGGTAGATTTGTAATGCCGAGACCCTAGTTATCTAGAGTCGGTGCATTATTTCATATCATTGGCATGATCACAATAGATCAAGTCCCAAAAGACCGATTATTTTAGTAGCCTTGGAAGTACTAGATACACACATAAGTTTTACATTACATCATGAAATAAAGAAAAACAGCATTGTGTCCACTTTGAATACACTCATATACCCTATCCTATTCCTACAGGTTAATCATGATATACTTCTTCACATCCTAGGAAAAATAAAACATAGAAAGGGGTGAGCTCAAATGATCAGTATGGATAACAATATAGTGTAAACTTTCATAAATAAGCATAAACATTTAAGGTAATATATAAGACTAAAACACAATCCATTTAAACTTAAACTTTAGCATAATATGGAAAAGATAAATAAAATAATTCCATTTACATATTCACATGGATATTATACTAGTAGAATAATAACATGTAATATCAATTTCCAATTTCATAATGATGGAATGCATAATGTCAGACATCATAACTACATAGTCAAGGGCTCATGCCAAGACTACAAAAAAGATTTTTTCAAGGCCTTGTTCCAAGAAACTAGTTTTTCCCGTGAGACCTACCGATGCATCAAGGAGATATAGCGGGCTCCACCTGTCACTTACTAAGTCTAATTAATTCCTCATATGAAAAGGTTGAAATATAATCTAAACATTTGTATTAAAACTATCATAAAAAAGGTAAATACTTTAACCACAAAGCATGAATGGTATATAAAAATAGCACATCCATAGTCAAACATAACTCAGTCAATACAATATGGAAGATTGTATTATAATAAATTAACCTCAATTGATAATAATAAAGTATATTGTCATAGATGAAAATAATTATCAAAACTATTTGAGATAAATATCCCACTTTTTCTTGAAAACATTTAAAAGTCTCACTATTTATCAAGAAGCTATTTAAAATAGATTTTTGAATAAAAGTTTCTCATACCACTTTGAAACTTTTAAAAGTAATTCTAATTTTAAAACATTAATTCCCATATAAATAAATCCTTAAAACCATTTTTAAAACATGGACATTAATGAGAAAGATTTAGAATAATAAAATTTTAAAACATTTAAAATGATATTTTAGTTAGAGTTCCTAACCAAATGAGATATACTTGAATAAAAATAATTGAGGTAATAAAAACTTTATAATATCATTAGAACAAAGGGTTTCATGATATACTATGTCAAAGTACATTATATACACCATATAAAAGTTAATTGGCGCATAACAACAAAGAAATCTCAAAGGAATGTATGTTGAGATGAAATCCATTATAAAGAAAATATCCTTAGGTTAAGGATAATTCAGTGACATAATTATGTGTGAAAAATATAAATATAATCAATATAATTGGATATTCAGTGTAAATCAATCAGAGTACATTCACACATATTCTTGTAAAAACAACACCAATGACTTAAATGTTAAACTTATGAATATAAATTGAGTTTAAATTACTCTTATCAAGTTCATATCGATGACTTGAGAATTTATCAATGGAGTGATTATGTGTATAAAAAGTATATCCACACAAAGTGGAGTGGAAATTACTAATTATGTAAATAAATAGTAATTTCACACATAATCTTGGAGTAAAATAATCAATGAAGTTTGCGTAAAACCATATGAGTGGAAATTGAAATTTGAAATTCACTTGCCGATTTGGTAACTTATGAAACATACACACCATGAAAGAAGAATTATACAATGATGATGTAAATACCCATAAATTAAATTATATTACACAAAGAGTACAATCATGGGCATTACATATACCACACAAAAGGAAATAGTGGAAAATATAGAATGAACCTCATGGGAATAAAAAGTGAGATGAAAACCCCTTACCACGTTGTAATCAATCGATCCGTAAGACCAAAAGTTAATAACCACCAAATTAATCAAATAATACTATGAATACAAATATAACCATGATAATATATATCAAATGTAAGTACACAATACACCACATTCAATAAATAAGTGGTGAACAATAAAAATCTCACGGAATTAAAAGTGAGATAAGAAACTCCTCACCTTGTACTTTTCCTTAGTTAAGGGTACATTAACCTCCTGTATAATGGTGAAATAATTTTTATTAAATTATACAAGAACTATATACATAAATATGATATCATATAAGATCTTTTAATATTGCTTTATTAATAATATTTCAATAGTATCGTTGTTTCGGGTGTTAACTGATTCATTTTTCTTTATATGTTTAGTTAATTAGGTCATGTTTGTTATGGATAGGATGTATTTGATTCATATACAGAATGATATTCTATTCTTAAACATTATTTTTTAATCATAAAATTATATTTATTCTTGAAAGGTTACTATGAGGAATGAATATCATAGCGTTCGTGGAGACGGTAATCTGTACGTACACACGACCGACAATACCATTATATTGATGGTGAAATAATATGTAATTGTATGTTATATAATATATAAAGAATAATTAACATGTTATATTTATTAATTAAATCAATTATACTCATTCTTATACCCATCCAAATAATTAAGTGTTGAATAACAAATTGCACCACGACGTGGAGACAGTAAGTCGTACGTCTGCACGTATGATGACTATATCATTCATAGGATGGATAGAATAATGAATATGGTTTTACCATATTTATAATAATATCACACTATGTATAAGGTAATGTATTTATTATTTCGTTATAGAGACAACAAATATAGAAGAAGTGGAAGAACAAAATAACATTCAAAGAGGCTATGAAATAATTACCTCGTGTTCGAGTGCTTCCTTTTGATTTGATGAAAAGGGCTCCTTAGGTTGGATTTATGATCAAATTAAGGCCTCTGTAATTAATTAAGGGTAGTTGGGAGGAAATTTTATCTGGGTTTGTTTCATCCAAATTGATTTGGAGGTGTGATTTTGAGAGAAGTGGAAGCACCCTTTTATAAGAGAGGTGACAGTCACTTTAGGAAAACCATGAAATATTATTTTATTATACAATCATATTCGGTTTATAATGGCTCAAAAAAGATTTATTTTGAGTTTAAGGAGGTTATGGGTATAAAACCTCTCAAAAAATATGTTTTATACAGGTTTAGCTCACCATATTGACCTTATCTTTTAGATTTAACTCTTGGTTATATAATTTAATATTTACCATGTCTCCTTGTATTTTTATATTATATGGTGAATAAACCTACCATAAAATTCCAATAGAACCCCAAGTGGTTCATTAATGACATATAATATATTATATAAATCCTTTGGATGAACCATATATTTTTAGGACTGTTATATAATTTAATAATATAGTATTTATTTTAAAAACTCATTTATGTCAATTTTGACATTATTTAGTATTTGGTTTTTGTGAAAGTATAAACAATATGATTTCTTCAAGAAAATATATTTAATCAACCCTAACATGTAATATTAACTTATAAATTTTTTTAATTCATCAAAAGTCTCAATTTACATTTATTTTAATATTTATAATATCAATTATTTTAATCTTTCATTAATAAGGTAATTACTACATCATCATTGTGTCATAAATAAATTTAATTATTTAAATTCGAAAAATTATAAATAAACTACCATGACGTAGGAATTTTTTTTATCTTTCTAATTAATATTTATAGTCGAAATTATCTTATGTATAACCCTATAATAAAAATATTTTTTTATTAAACTTTGAATTTAACACTTTTAACTCTTCTTTAAATAAAATAATAATAACTATCCTAATCTAAAACAAGTGGAACAAAAGGATAATATTTTATTCCTAAGGTTAATTTTGATATAAATAAACTAATCCAATATAATTATGACAAGTGTTAGGGTAATTATAATAACTTTGTTACCTCAAATTACTCTAGTTTCTTTTAACTGTGGTAAATAAAATTAAAAAGTTATTGTTCCCCAAAATTTATTTTCATCTTATTGAACCAAATTTTACTTACTGATGTCAATCGTGTCTCTTGTATTTTTTAAATTCAATTCACATAAGTGGTAAAATTACATTTTATGCAAATTTACTAATGTTCCAAGAAGGTGGGTAAAAGAGGTTAAAAAATTCAATAAACATTTATACATCTAATTTTATTATAAAACTACTCCAATGACTTAAATTTAAATAATATAGGTAATATGTATCTATTTTGAATTAAAATAAATTTAAATAAAATAAATAATTATTTAAATAAAAAGTCAGTTTTTAAACAATAACACAATTTTTTTAATATTTGTCAAAAAATGAATGTTTTCAGAAAAATACCAAAAATTCACAGTAAGATAATTTTGATATTCTGAATCCAAAAATTATTTATATTTTACCAAATTCAAAACCTAGAAGTTGAATTAATTAATTAAAAATTAATTCCCATTGTCAAAACAAGAAACCGGGTTTTTGAGAAGTAAAAACTATCAAAATATTGATATGTGTTTATGTTTGGTTTAAAATTGAAATTACTTCCAATGAGAAAAATTGGATTAAATGATAAAAAAATAATCTAATTATACTTAAAAACCATTAAAATGTATAATTTAACACTATAAATTATTTTGATTAAAAAAGTTGTTTTCAATTAAAATTTAGTATCTTTCACTATTCATCAAAATATGAAAGTTATAGAAAAACACCAAAAATTTATCTATACTAAATTTTTATGTCCCGATTCTAAATAAGAATTTAATTTCATCAAATTGAATATATAAAAGTGTCAAATATCGGATTTAGAAAGGGTTCTCCATTAAAAGGCAGAAAAACTACATTTTTTGAAAAATACTTCTTTTATCTGAAAAATTGAATTTGTCCATATATTATGTCTAAGAAACACAAAATATGAATTTTAAAATTATATGAGATATATATAAAATTAAAAATGTGGTTATTACTATTTATAATCATTTTCTAAATGACTAGTTTGATAGTTCGTGGTGCACTTGAACTCAGTGTTGCGTACATGGCACACTATTGTATTATTCAAAGATAAGAATACCGTGGAAGCTTGGGGTGTTAAATTCTTCCCTCCTTCAATAAATTGTATCCTTGTAGTTTGAAATTGTTTTTTAGAAATAAATTTTTTAAAAAATAGAAAATACCATTGTGAAAAACCCACATCGAAAATAGTTTTAATAAAATTTAGTCTTAATAAGAGGGAAAGGGAAATGAAAAAGTCACCACCAAATTAGGATTTTGAATCGGAGAACATTGGTGAAAATTATAATTGGAGGAAAAAAGTAAATATTAATAGGGAGTGATTGAGGTCATCAATCACAAACAAGTGAATGGAAAATTGAGCGCCTCTAATCCATAAATCTATGACGAATAAAGTATGGTATTAGGATAATGTTGTAAGAACCCGGGTTTTTGGAACGGGTCAAAATCCTTACCCTGTTTGAATTTTTGGCATGTTCTGAGAAAACTGGGAAAATCTAGGAAAAAATTTTAAAAGCTGAGGAAGTAATGCAAGTTCACACGGTTGGCACATGGTTTGAACAACCCGTGCGGACAAGCCGTGCAAAGTCTCTGGGTGAGACAGTTGGCTATACACGGGCGGCGCAAGGTTTGTCAAACCGTGCGGGATGGCCGTACGAAGTTCCTGGGTGAGGCAGAGGCAACCGCATGGTTGGCGCATGGTTTTCCAAATGGTGTGGGGTAACCATGTGGCCACTTAAATTTAGAGTTTTTAAGTTCCATGACACTCAGTATTTCCCATTCTTCTCTCTTTTCTTCCTCCCTCTTGTGGCTCACGCGGGGATAGCCGGGAAAACATTCGAATCCCTCCCGAATCTTCTTATGAACTCTGTTTTGAGCGTCGTTTGATCCATTAGAACCCCCTCGGTAAGTCCTTGATTTCCCTTGAGCTTTTTTTCATTATTTCTGTTCTAGAATGAGTTGTTGGGGTTTGAGCGGTTTTTGATTATTTTGTAGATCTATCGTGTTTTAGGCCAAATTGTAGGCTGTTATCAGAGGAGTAGCATAATACTAGTATGAGGTAGGTGGTGCATATCTTCTTTTGTGTTTTTTAATACCTTTGGGTGGCGCGGCCTATGGTGCGTATTTGGGTATTTTGATAGAGACTCTAATTTATCTGCTATTGCATTTTAAATTTCTTATTAGACCTATGAGATACCTTGGGCATTCCCTTTGTCCTATCTTTATTGAGCAGGGTCGGGCGAGAGGTTGCTGCTCACATTGGGCATTTTGGCCGAGGTTTCCAAAATGATAACACTTGAATTGTATTGGTTTAAACTATTAGGTTTATTTATTCAAACCTTGATATGAATTGTTGGAGAACTTATAAACTTCAGTGCGGGTATGAAACATCACTTTCTTAGTGAAATTCATCGGTTTAGATGGTTTTTCCTGTTATGTGTTATATTTAAATGTGTTTTATATGTAATTTCTTAATCCCATCTGCTCGACCCCTTGGGTTGTGATGGGCGTGGCCTGGAAATTGTTGAGTGATACTGATCACAAGTTGGGCTTGGCCCGGGGTTACTTTGGGTGGTTTTGACCACAGGATTGGGAATCATGGACATCGGCTTGAGGCAGGATGACTGTCAGGTTGGGGATGACCCGGGTTACTTGGATGGTGAGGCCTTCAGACTTGAGCGGCATGGTCGCAGGGGAACGAGGTGTCATCCGTGTGGTGGATTAGGTACTATTTTGGTGATTACACCTCACCCGGAACATGAGTAGTGTGCACATAGAGATACTCCGTGATGATGTGATTTTGACCACTCATGTGGGTAGAGGCCCCCGTAGATGCAATTTTGGTATTTTGGTTGGGGGTGATTGTCGTAGAAAGCAATGTGGGAGGTTAAAAGCCTCTATGGGATAGCTTTGAGGCTATCAGGTTGGGGGCTAAGGCTCGCCGTGATTTGAGGGAAGGTATCATTGTCCCTATGGTTACTTATTTGAGGGAGGATATCATCGTCCCTCCGGTTACTTGATTTGAGGGCAGGTATCATTATCCCTCCGGCTATTTATTTGAGGCATACATCATTGTCCCTCCGGTTATCTATTTGAGGACAGGCATCGATGTTCCTCTGGGTTACTTCTTGGGTGTGCCTTCGGGATGTCAGTACTTGAGGCACACGGTGTCAAGAGGAACAAGGTGTCAGGTCACTATTCTTGGGTGTGCCTTCGGGGTGTCAGTACTTGAGACACGCGGTGTCAGGGGGAACATGGTGTCGGATTACACAACAGAAATTCCGACGTTGGCCGAAGCAGGTACGCTCTATGGTGTCCACTGAGCACCAGTGGAGTTTTTGTTTATTTGTGCATCATACTGTTTATTGTTTTCCTTATAAATTCATGCCTTCTTAAACACTTATATTAGGTATGCACCATTGGGTGGTATCCTACTAATATTTGTCTCACGCTCTGCATGAGCCCTTTGGGACACGTGTAGACATTATGGATTTACGTGTAGGAAAGAGGCCAGCCTCAGGAGATGAGCTGTATTAGTTGTTGAATGGGGATGGTATGGACCTTGAGGTCTTACCTAGATGGGGTTTACTTTGTTTGGTTTTACTTTCCTATATCATTATGCTTACTTGTTGAATCTACAGTTGGTTAACCATTGGTGCCATTTTATATTCAGTTATGTTTGACCTGTTTTGGATGCAAGTTTGTTGCTCAGTAGTAGTTACTTGTGATTAGCATGTGGTTGTGTTTACTTTCTGCTATTTCTGTTTATATTAATTGCTTCCGCTAGTTATTTTTATTGAATGTGCTTCCGCTCTGTTGGTCTAGTTCGAGTCTTCCGAGTTTTTTCTTCCACTGCATAACTATTATTTTACTCGGACCAGTACAATTATTATTGTAACAGCACAAGATTTTATGAAAAATATTCTTTTTAATTTCACTAATGTCTTGTGTTGTACGCTACACCAAAAGGAGCTTGCACAAAACGCATCCTTGACTTGCCTTGCATTACACGCAATCGCGACCTTCCTCGATAGCGTGTGTAATACGCAATACAGAGTTTCCCTAAACAACGATATGCTATTAAAATATTATTAAAACTAGCCGTTATGAATAGTAATAACCACTTTTTTAAATTTTGTAAATCTTATTTTTCAAAATGGACTTCATTTTTGGATTCGGAATATCGAAATTAGCTTAGGGTGAAATTTTGGTAATTTTCGGATAACTTTCATATTTTGATGAATAGTGAAAATTACTAAATTTTAGTTAAAAACAACTTTTTCAATCGAAATAATTAATAGTGATAAATTATTAATTTGAGTGGTTTTAAAGTATATTTAGAATATATTTTTACAATTTAATACAATGTTGGTCATTGGATGTAATCTCACATTTAAACCAGACATAAACAAGTGTCAATCTTTTGATAGATATTGTTTCTTAAAAACACGCTATTTGTTTTAACAGCGGGATTTAATTATAAAATTAATTAATGCAACTTCTATGTTATGAATTTGGTAAAATAGACTTCATTTTTGAATTCGGAATATGAAATATAGTTTAGGATGAAATTTTGGCATTGTTCTGAAAAACATCAATTTTTGATGAATAGTGAAACTACTAAATGGTAGTTAAAAAAACTGAATTTTTCATAAAACTTAATTTTACCGCTTCTGTGAATGGAATTTCAAAAATCCGAGAGAAAAGGTTGATGTCAGTAAGTAAAATGTGGTTCAATGAGATGAAAATAATTTTGGTGAATAGTAACTTTTTACTTTTATTTACCACGTTTAAAAGTAAATAGGGTAATTAAGGTTAAAAATGATATTATTATTACCCTAACACATGTTCTAATTCTATTAGACAAGTGTAATTCGACCAAAAACAATCTTAGGAATAAAATATGACCACTTAGGCCCACTTGGATTAGATTAGGACATTTATTATTAATTTATTTAAAGAAGGGCTAAAATAGTTAAAATCTAAGTTTAATAAGTAAAACATTTTCAATATGGGGTTATACATAAGATAAATTCGACTATAAATATTCATTAGAAATCTAAAAAGATTTCCTATATAATGGTATTTTATTTGTAATTTTTAGACATCAAATAATTTAATTTATTCATGTAACAATGATGATGCAGTAATTATCTTATTAATGAAATATTGACATAATTGATGTTATAAACACCACAATAAATGTAATTTGAGACTTTTTATGAATCACACTAATTTTAAAGGTTACTATGATATATTAGTGTTGATTTAATCAACTTGGTTTGAACATATAATTCTGTTATGACTTTCAAAAAAATCATATATCAAATAGTGTCAAAATTGACACAAAATCGTTTTTAAATCAAATATTATATTAGTAATTGTTATTTTATTCCTAAAAATCTAAAGTTCGGCCAAATGACTTAGATAAGGATATATATATTAATAATAAACAATTTGGGGTTCTTTTGTCATGTTATAGTAATTTTATTAACCATATAGTGTAAGAAAACAAAAAGACACGGTAAAAGTTAAATTATTTAACTTAGAGTTAAATCTAATTGACAAGGTTAAAATAATAACCTAAACTTGTCTAAATCCTATTGGTTGATATTATTTCGACCCATACCAACTTTATCTTCGAAATAAGACCCTTTGGAACCATTATAAACCGATTTTGACTTTAATATAAAATAATATTTTGAGATATTCCTAAAGTGCCCCTCTCCTCCCTTATAAAAGGGCACCTCCTCCCCCTCCTTCTTACACCAATTTGAGCACTCAAGCTCGGCCAACCCCTGCCAAAATCCCTTCTCCACTTCCCTAGAATAATCCTATAGGTCCTTCTCTTCTTCAAAGACCAATCTTAGTTCCTTAAGTGGAGGATTCGAAGAGGTGTTCCAAAGAAGAGGTAATATCCATTACCGATCTTTTCAATTTCTTTCTTCTTCAACTTCTTCTTCTTTAGTTGTTTCATGATAAAGTAATAACATCAGTATTTCTTATATACTGATATGTTATTATAAATATGAAACAACTCTAATTAACCTTCTATCCATCCTACGGAGAAAGAAAATCACCGCGCGTGCGTACGTACGGAATACCGTCTCCATGCCGTGGTGTAATCTATTTTCCGTCACCACCTTAATTGGATGGGTATAATGGTGTAATGAGTAACTATATATGATTATTATAAAGTGATATTGATACTGAAATATTATACATACACTTCAACACAATTCCACGACCATGGGAACGATATCATCACTCGTGCATACGTACGGACTACCGTCTCCACGACGCGATGAGATTCATTCTCAATGATTAACCATTCATGAATGATTATAAAGTATATATAATAAGTACTAATGAAATATATGACATAATAATGATACTGGATTTATGTATATTTATATTTATTTCATCTACTTAATTCCATTCAATTCAATAAGGAAACAAAAACAGCGTTCATGCGTACGTACGGACTACCGTCTCCATGAACGGTGTATTTCATTCCATTTATCGATATATTATATATATATATATATATATATATATATTCTGAATATATATTATATATAAATCATGTTTTACATTCTGGATATAAGTAATCATGATCCAAGGAATCATATTAATAATTATAAGTTAAAAACACGAACGACAAATGAGACGATTTTACCCAAAACGCTACTTTAACATGAATTTACAAAAGAACGGGTAATATAAAGTCATAAGTGGACCATATATGATATAATAACAATGAATATGATTCTTTAATAAGTCAATAACATGATTTAAATCATTATACAGGAGGTTCGGACACTTACAAAGCAAGTCGGACCTAAGGTAAGGGAAAATATCACAATCTCATTTTTATCTGAGATTGTTTTTACTTTGACATTTACTGGGGTGTATTTTATCATCCACATCCATGTTTCCTCAATATGTAATATTATTTCCATCCACCTACAATTGTTTAAATCCAATTTTACCCTTCGGTGAATTTTTATTAAAAGATAAGAAATGAATATTTTGTCGTTTTTCGTACGAGGTACTTTTTGAGTTTTCCGACAAAAGTACGAAGAATGTTTTTTTAACTTATACGACATTAATGGATTTTTAAAACATTATTTCCAAGAAGATTACTTTACATGTTTTCAAGTTTATTTTTAATCAACTTCTTTTAGTTTGTAATTGTATGACATGTTAAGAAAGGAAAAGTGTTTTTGAAGTTGAAAGGATATTTTCCTCAAGAATGGAGTTCAAGTGTTTTATCAAAATTATTTTCCATCTAAGATAACATAGGGTTCTGTTTCTATCCCTATTATTACATTGATTTGGTTATGTTGTGATGGAATTATTTTTATGAATTCCTTTATCTTATATGAATTGTTTTATGATGTCATGATGTTTAAGAATCCCATTTTTATTACATGGTTTATGAAATGATGTATGGTTTATGATTTTCTGGCACACATAAAAATGGTATCATTAAGAGATGGGTGGGACCTATATCTCCCTCCAATGCATTGGGTAAAGATTTTATATCTCATGAGATAGACATGGCTGGAACGGTAGGTTATACCGGTTCAGTGAAACAGGACTGAAACGAGGGTGACTCGGTTCAGAAAGGGAATTTGTCCACTAAGATAGTCTTGGCAATGAGTCTTGACTAACAAGAAATGATTATCTATGATTATGTGTGTATGCCACAAAGTTTCATGTTTTAAGTAATGATTATTGTGATTACATTTCACTGCCATGATTTATCCCATGTTATGAAATTATGCTCTCTTTTGCAGGTTTAGATTTCCAAAAGTTATGTTCTTATGAATATGATGTGATTGATTTTTCTTTTTTTTACCCTTACTGAGAATTTGAGCTCACCCTTTTATGTTTTCTTTTCCCCAGGATATAAAGAAAGGTTTTAGGTAAAAAACGGAAGATCTTTATGGGAGATATTGAAGATCTTTCAACACGATTAGAAGATTACGTTCCGAGTTTCCAAAGACACTAAACTATTACGATCCTTGTGTGTGTGTTTTTTTGTTATGTACTAAGTATTCCGCAAAAGTAATGTAATGTTCATGTATGTTAAGCTTCAGGTCTCTACAGTTGGTATCAGTGGAAAGGTTTAGTCAACCTTTGGAAACTAGGATGCAAAAACGTTAGTGAGATCCCCAGAGATATTTCTAAGGTATGTCTAGGGATGTCCCTAAGGTTAAGTATATGTATAGGTTATAGTGCTAGAACTACGCTAACGATCATAGAATTAAACCTAAGATGTTAGCTATTGAAGGTACTCCCCCTTTATTATGTTGTTTTCCCTAGCATGATTTTTTCCTCTCACACTATTCTTTTGGGTTTTAGACGATGGCTGGAACCCGAAGGAACCGTGTTGATCTATGCAATGGAAAATTCAATGATTGTCCTCCTGAACAAACAAATGTTATGGGAGATGGAGTGAAAAATCTTATTGCTATCCTTACACAAGCTATGAATCATTCTGGACTTCCAAATGAGCAGATAAGGGAACAATATTCTATTGAGTCCTTCATGAGGCAACGTCCACCTTCTTTCAGTGGGACTTCTGATCCACTTGTTGTTGAACAATGGATCAGTACCACTGAAAAGATATTTTCAGTTATTCAATGTTCTGAACATGATAAAGTCATCTTAGCAGTATATCATTTGGAAGGTGAAGCTGATCAATGGTAGAATCTTATCAAGAATACGAGGCCAAGAGATGAAATTGAGTCCATGGAATGGGACGAGTTCAAGAACTTGTTTTTCAGTACGTACTTCCCTTGTATTCTTCGAACAAAGATGGAAAAGGAGTTTCTTGAGCTGAAGCAGAAGGATGATGAATCTGTTGGTATATACGAAGCAAATTTTACAAGACTTGCAAGGTATGCATCTGGCATTATCATCCAACCTGAAAGTAAAGTTGATCGATTTTTCAGTGGCTTAAAACCAAGTCTTCGAAGGGCATTAGCTATAAGAGACTTCAGTAGCTATGAAGAAATTGTGCATTGTGCTATCAAGGTAGAAATGGAAGTTGGTGTTACATATCCATCTCATGGTTTTGACAAGAAACGAAAGTTGGAGTTCAAGGAGAAATCTCAGAATAATGGTGAAAAGAAGATGAATGTTTCCTTATGCACAAAGTGTGGAAAGAAGCATGGTGGAGATTGTCTTAAAGGGACTAGAAAATGTTTTAAGTTTGGAAAAGAAGGTCATCTAGAAGCTGAGTGTCGAAGTAATGGAAAAAGGGATTCTAATGATTTGAATAAAGCAAACACTGCAGAGAACGCACAACCAACACTTTAATGCTTCAAGTGCAAGGAAATGGGGCATTATGCTAATAAATGCCCTAATCCAAGGGTTAGTGATGATCGACATGAGAAACCTCTTAAGGAAAAGGACAAAGGGAAGTCACATGCGATCACTATTGGAAATGTTGAATATGACAACGATGTGGTGGAATGATTAAGTGTTTATGTAATGGGATTCAAAAATAATGTTGTATCATGGAATATTGTAATATTTATGTATTGGTCTAATGTGGTATTCAAAGTGATTGAGATATTATGCGCATAATGAAGGGAAAATGAGAAAATGAAATGTTTAACAGTATTCATGAGCTCATGATTGATATAAGGACTAAGTGATATCATGGTTTGAGTATATAGAATTTTGAGGATTTTGATATGTGGAAAGTGTTAACTTTTAACTGCATTCATGTTTTCACTAAGTTTCAATGGGTATTCAAGAGAATACATGATTAAGGACTTTGAATGTTTGGAATGTGACCAAAAAAACATATCTTATGCTCTATGGGGATCAACGATGGTATTAAATCTCTGGTAATCGTTTTCACTATGTTATGAGAGTGGACTGCAGTATTATGGATAAGCCTAAAGATTGGAATGGATTATGTTGGACATAAGTTAGTATTGTTTAAGGATAGAAGTTTTTTCGATATTATTTATGAGATGTTATAGTAATATAGTTTTAGAAAAAGGAAAACCTGCAGGATGGGCGACAACCCATCGCGTCGGACAAGGCTGTGGGAATCGAACCCACAACCGAAGTGTGACTGGCCTTTATCGCCTACCACTGACCTACAGGAAGTCCATGTTTAGTAGAAACTAGCATTATTATATTAAGCAGTATGATATATGAAGTATAAGTCCATTTTAGGAACCATATATGATTAATAAATTTTGCTAACATTTTGTTTGAGACAGATGGAATGACCCGTCATTCTATCACATGATCTGCTAACACTTCACGAATAACAAATTCAACTTCATTTATTTAAGAGATGACGTGGAAATTGTTCAAGGCACGAACAACAGTGAGATTGTACCAAAATAAAGTAAGTATTTATTCTAATTCAAATTCTTCAACTTTAGGGAAACGATCTTGAAAACCAAAAATGTTGTCCTAGTGATCTTATATCTGATTAATCAGATGGTACCTTAGATCGTCACAAATTTATGGCTTTGTGATTGCTGGATTTTCCATAGCCATGTTCTCTACCACTCCCCATCAGAACATGATGGTTAGATTTCTCTTCCATGTCCATATTTTCACCTATGTGGAAACCCAGTGATTAGTTTATTTGGGTAACCGTTAAGTTTCATACTTTTTTTTTAAATATTGGTTTTGGTATTCCTTTTTACAATGTGGGATTCTATTAAAGAAACTTTCGAATAGTAAACCATTTATAACCCCGACGAATTTCGAGGGCGAAATTCATTTTAAGGGGGGTAGAATGTAACAGCCCAAGATTTTATGAAAAATATTCTTTTTAATTTCACTAATGTCTTGTGTTGTACGCTACACCAAAAGGAGCTTGCACAACATGCATCCTTGACTTGCCTTGCATTACACGCAATCGCGACATTCCTCGATAGCGTGTGTAATACACAATACCGAGTTTCACTAAACAACGATATGCTATTAAAATATTATTAAAACTAGCCGTTATGAATAGTAATAACCACTTTTTGAAATTTTTTAAATCTTATTTTTCAAAATGGACTTCATTTTTGGATTCGGAATATCGAAATTAGCTTAGGGTGAAATTTTGGTAATTTTCGGATAACTTTCATATTTTGATTAATAGTGAAAATTACTAAATTTTAGTTAAAAACAACTTTTTCAATCAAAATAATTAATAGTGATAAATTATTAATTTGAGTGGTTTTAAAGTATATTTATAATATATTTTTACAATTTAATACAATGTTGGTCATTGGATGTAATCTCACATTTAAACCAGACATAAACAAGTGTCAATCTTTTGATAGATATTGTTTCTTAAAAACACGCTATTTGTTTTAACAGCGGGATTTAATTATAAAATTAATTAATGAAACTTCTATGTTATGAATTTGGTAAAATATACTTCATTTTTGAATTCGGAATATGAAATATATTTTAGGATGAAAATTTGGCATTGTTCTGAAAAACATCAATTTTTGATGAATAGTGAAACTACTAAGTGGTAGTTAAAAAAACTGAATTTTTCATAAAACTTAATTTTACCGCTTCTGTGAATGGAATTTCAAAAATCCAAGATACACGGTTGATGTCAGTAAGTAAAATGTGGTTCAATGAGATGAAAATAATTTTTGGTAAATAGTAACTTTTTACTTTTATTTACCACGATTAAAAGTAAATAGGGTAATTAAGGGTAAAAATGATATTATTATTACCCTAACACATGTTCTAATTCTATTGGACAAGTGTAATTCGACCAAAAACAATCTTAGTAATAAAATATGACCACTTAGGCACACTTGGATTAGATTAGGACATTTATTATTAATTTATTTAAAGAAGGGTTAAAATAGTTAAAATCTAAGTTTAATAAGTAAAACATTTTTAATATGGGGTTATACATAAGATAAAGTCGACTATAAATATTCATTAGAAATATAAAAAGATTTCCTACATAATGGTATTTTATTTGTAATTTTTAGACATCAAATAATTTAATTTATTCATGACACAAAGATGATGCAGTAATTATCTTATTAATGAAATATTGACATAATTGATGTTATAAACACCAAAATAAATGTAATTTGAGACTTTTTATGAATCCCACTAATTTTCTAGGTTATTATGATATATTAGTTTTGATTTAATCAACTTTTTTTGAACATATAATTCTGTTATGACTTTCACAAAAATCATATATCAAATAGTGTCAAAATTGACACAAAATAGTTTTTAAATCAAATATTATATTAGTAATTGTTATTTTATTCCTAAAAATCTAAGGTTCTTCCAAATGACTTAGATAAGGATATATATATTAATAATAAACAATTTGGGGTTCGTTTGTCATGTTATAGTAAGTTTATTAACCATATAGTGTAAGGAAAAAAAAGACACGGTAAAAGTTAAATTATTTAACTTAGAGTTAAATCTAATTGATAAGGTTAAAATAATAACCTAAACTTGTCTAAATCCTATTGGTTGATAGGATTTAGACCCATACCCACTTTCTATTCGAAATAAGACCCTTTGGAACCATTATAAACCGATTTTGACTTTAATATAAAATAATATTTTGAGATATTCCTAAAGTGCCCCTCTCCTCCCTTATAAAAGGGCACCTCCTCCCCCTCCTCCTCACACCAATTTGAGCACTCAAGCTCGGCCAACCCCTGAAAAAATCCCTTCTCCACTTCCCTATAATAATCCTAGAGGTCCTTCTCTTCTTCAAAGACCAATCTTAGTTCCCTAAGTGGAGGATTCAAAGAGGTGTTCCAAAGAAGAGGTAATATCCATTACCGATCTTTTCAATTTCTTTCTTCTTCAACTTCTTCTTATTTAGTTGTTTCATGATAAAGTAATAACATAAGTATTTCTTATATACTGATATGTTATTATAAATATGAAACAACTATAATTAACCTTCTATCCATCCTACGGAGAAAGGAAATCACCGCGCGTGCGTACGTACGGAATATCGTCTCCACGCCGTGGTGTAATCTATTTTCCGTCACCACCTTAATTGGATGGGTATAATGGTGTAATGAGTAACTATAAATGATTATTATAAATTGATATTGATACTGAAATAGTATACATACACTTCAACACAATTCCATAACCATGGGAACGATATCATCGCGGGTGCGTACGTACGGACTACCGTCTCCACGACGCGATGAGATTCATTCTCAATGATTAACCATTCATGAATGATTATAAAGTATATATAATAAGTACTAATGAAATATATAACATAATAATGATACTGGATTTATGTATATTTATATGTATGTCATCTACTTAATTCCATTCAATTCAATAAGGAAACGAAAACAACGTTCATGCGTACGTACGGACTACCGTCTCCATGAATGGTGTATTTCATTCCATTTATCGATATATTATATATATATATATATATTCTGAATATATATTATATATAAATCATGTTTTACATTCTGGATATAATTAATCATGATCCAAGTAATCATATTAATAATTACAAGTTAAAAACACGAACGAAAAATGAGACGATTTTACCCAAAACGCTACTTTAACATGAATTTACAAAAGAACGGGTAATATAAAGTCATAAGTGGACCATATATGATATAATAACAATGAATATGATTCTGGAATAAGTCAATAACATGATTGAAATCATTATACAGTAGGTTCAGACACTTACAAATCAAGTCGGACCTAAGGTAAGGGAAAATATCACAATCTCATTTTTATCCGAGATTGTTTTTACTTTGGCATTTACTGGGGTGTATTTTATCATCCACATCCATGTTTCCTCAATATGTAATATTATTTCCATACACCTACAATTTTTTAAATCCAATTTTACCCTTCGGTGAATTTTTAGTAAAAGATAAGAAAGGAATATTTTGTCGTTTTTCGTACGAGGTACTTTTTGACTTTTCTGAAAAAAGTACGAAGAATGTTTTTTTTAACTTATACGACATTAATGGATTTTTAAAACATTATTTCCAAGAAGCTTCCTTTACAAGTTTTCAAGTTTATTTTTAATCAACTTTTTTTAGTTTGTAATTGTATGACATGTTAAGAAAGGAAAAGTGTTTTTGAAGTTGAAAGGATATTTTCCTCAAGAATGGAGTTCAAGTGTTTTATCAAAATTATTTTCCATCTAAGATAACATAGGGTTCTGTTTCTATCCCTATTATTACATTGATTTGGTTATGTTGTGATGGAATTATTTTTATGAATTCCTTTATCTTATATGAATTGTTTTATGATGTCATGATGTTTATGAATCCCATTTTTATTACATGGGTTATGAAATGATTTATGGTTTATGATTTTGTGGCACACATAAGAATGGTATCATTAAGAGATGGGTGGGACCTATATCTCCCTCAAATGCATTGGGTAAAGATTTTATATCTCATGAGATAGACATGGCTGGAACGGTAGGTTATACCGGTTCAGTGAAACAGGACTGAAACGAGGGTGACTCGGTTCAGAAAGGGACTTTGTCCACTAAGATAGTCTTGGAAATGAGTCTTGACTAACAAGAAATGATTCTCTATGATTATTTGTGTATGCCACAATGTTTCATGTTTTAAGTTATGATTATTGTGATTACATTTCACTACCATGATTTATCCCATGTTATGAAATTATGCTCTCTTTTGCAGGTTTAGATTTCCAAAAGTTATGTTCTTATGAATATGATGTGATTGATTTTTCTTTTGTTTACCCTTACTGAGAATTTGAGCTCACCCTTTTATGTTTTCTTTTCCCCAGGATATAAAGAAAGGTTTTAGGTAAAAAAACGGAAGATCTTTATGGGAGATATTGAAGATCTTTCAACACGATTAGAAGATTACGTTCCGAGTTTCCAAAGACACTAAACTATTACGATCCTTGTGTGTGTGTTTTTTTGTTATGTACTAAGTATTCCACAAAAGTAATTTAATGTTCATGTACGTTAAGCTTCGGGTCTCTACAATTATCCTCTGAGAGGGTATAGCCTCCCCACTATACCTAAAATTCCCTCGCTGCTAGTCGGAATCCTTTGGCGTTCATGGAGGTGCGCCTAAGGTAGTAACACCCGACCCGTTGAGCACTGTTCGGGTGGCTGCTTGGGTCCGAGTCATTGCAAAATGGTATCAAAGGAGTTCTTGACAGGGATTTAGTAGCAAAATTTCACTAGATACTTATGAGATTGATACTTCTCTTTTATTTTTGCTGGTTTTACTATTTGGGACATGGTAGACTAGAGATAGATGGTTACTAGAACTGGGTTTCTAGCTTATGCTTGGGTGCCTACAGCCCCAGGTACGAGGGATAGACCAAGTTGCCATGGGTGGGAATTGGTGTTTGATTTTTTGCTCAGATTATAGTTTTTATATGATTTCCACCTCAGTGGCTCACTTGGTGTGTGATGTTATTGATTGCAATATGTAACCCTTGACCTGGTGTGGTAAGGGAGAATTGGACCTTGGCCTAGTATGGAAAGGCTTATTTGATTGGATTTTGATAGGCACATTTTTAGGGTATTTCAATTTCATAATTGCACGTATGCTTTGTCAAGTGATAATACCATGTGAATAAAATCAATTGTCATGCTTGTATGCTCTGAAATGTAAATTGGTGAAATTCTTGATAGAATTGTGTTTTGTTTCAATGTGTATGCCATGCTTTATATTTTTGTAGAATTTCATGTGGCATGATATTTGGGTCTGGCTCTTGTACGAGCAGGAAAGTACTTTGGTTGAGGTGATTTTGATCACCAGGATTGGGCGACTCGGTCGTCATTTTGAGGCAACGTTGGTTGTCAAGACGGGCATAGCCAGATGTACTTTTGATACTTGGCTCCATTAGGGGCGGGTAAGGAGGACATGAGGCCAGGATGTCGTGGATCATGGGTTGCAGTGGGGGAGAGTAAGGGTAGTAGTTATGCACTTCCTTTTACTGCTTTCTTATCTGCGTTGAATATATATTGTTATATATATATATATATATATATATATATGGGTTGTATGACCATTTATCGTATTCAGCGGGTTTCTTTTTGGGTGACTCAGATGGAGCGTCAGACGAGAGATGGTATAGTGTCGCAGGTGTAGGATCATGTTCAGGATTCGGTACAGGCAGAGCATGAGCCGTAGGTACAAGCTCAGGGACAAGATCAGGTCCAGGATTCAGTACAGACAGGACAACAGCCGGGTTTGGCATCGTTCGGGCCTTGGATCGATGAGCAGCTCCGAGCTAGTCTGGTGCAGGTCTTGCAGGGGATCGAAAGAGGCGTGCAGTGTATAGAGCCATCTATGGAATATCTGACGCAGGAGTTCCATTCGCAGCACCCGCTGATTTTTCAGGGTGAGGGTGGTCCAAAGGAGGCTGAGAACTGGATTGAGAGAATGAAGATGATCTTCAAGAATCTCAAGATGCATCCAGGGAGGAGGGTCAAGCTGGCAACATACATGCTGAGAGGACTGCCAAAGCATTGGTGGGATGTGCATGTTCAGGCTTGTAGGCACGAGGGACTGGCATAGAAGGACTTCGAGGAAAGGTTTTTGAGAACTTTGACACGGAGACACTGAGAGAAGACAGAGCTTGGGAGTTCTTGAGTCTTCAGTAGGGAGACATGTCTGTCATGGACTATGTAGCTACTTTCAATGATCTGTCATGCTTTACACCTGGTATGGTCAGCGATGACGTGGCTAGGGTGAGACACTTCGAGGATGGATTACGAAACACCATTCGAGTCTAGGTAAATATCTTCAGGTTGGGTTACTTTTCAGAGGCAGTGAACCAGGTGCTTATAGCAGAGGTAAAACAGAGGGATATACCCTAGGTTGGTCGGGGAATGGTTTCAGGTGATGGTTCGGATATCAAGAACTGAGGACGGGATGAGTTGCAGCAGGACAGTCAAGACAAGGAGTCAGCTATACCACCTCGTAGTAGTTCTACAGTGGTTTGCTTCCAGTGTGGACAACCATGGAATATTTGGACTCAGTGCGATAGGTCTCCAAATGAGTGTCAGGCATGTGGACAGTTCGGGCATCTTTAGAGGTTTTGTAGGCAGCCCTTTCAGACAGCCGATAGATAGGGACCAAGACAGACGGTGGCATCTGAAGTTGGTTCAAGTTTGGTACCAGGAGAGGGTAGCTGAGGTTCAGCTGCACGTGTGGGACGTGACAAAAACAGTGGGATCTAGCTGAGGGGTCGGTGGTCAGTGGCTGGAGCAGCACCGTAAAGAGTTCAGGCATCAGGAAGTTATACTTCAGGCTAGGTGCACGATGTGGAGCTGCCAGAGGCCGATCAGGCTGGTGAGCCAATGATGGTTAGAGGTACACCATGGGTGTGGCTGTGATTTCCATGTTTCCTTTTTGTCATGACCTGTAGAGGCATGTCTGTTTTGAGTGCACGTGATTCACATGATCTATGTGGACTGACTAGACGCTAGTCAGTGGGGTTGGCACCATATCAAGTGTGTGATATATTTATATATATATGTATGAGATGTGTATTATTAGGGGCATCATGGATGTGGGTTACTTAAGGTGCCATGAGCATCAGGGGTATCGAGGATGCGGGTTACTTGAGGTGTCATGCGCATTGGGGCATCAAGGATGCGAGTTACTTGAGATTACTTGGGCATCGGGGCATCGAAGATGCAGGTAACATGAGGTGCCTTGGGCATCGAGGCATCGAGGCATCGAGGATGTAGGTTACTTGAGGTACTAGACACCAGGTTCGTTTTGACCATCCATGGGATTCAGGACCTCGTGGAGGCATACACCGATGCAGTGCGGGATACAATGGATGTCAGAAGTGGCACGGGGGCTCTAATGAGGCGTAGGGTTGATGATGCATCACGAGAGGACCTTGATTCCAGAAACAGGTTAGCAAACCTTTTCTTGTTTGGAGTTTTTTCGGGTTGAATCGAGTTAGGTGATTCCTAAGGTGGGGAGCCCCTTCAGAAATTTAGCCAGAACCTTGTGACCGGGGAATTATGGGTTGTTTTGATCAGGGTGGTATATTCGGTGTCATCTCTAGGTTTCATTTGATAGCTAGTGGATAAGCTATGTTAAGGTGGGGAGATTTTAAGAAACTGACTTTTTGGAACAGGTCAAAATCCTGACCCTGTTTGAATTTTTGGCTTGTTCTAAGAAAACTCGGAAAATCTAGGAAAAACTTTTTAAAGTTGGGGAGGTAATACAGGTGCACACGGTTGGTGCATGGTCTGAAAAAACTATGCGGACAAGTCGTGCGAAGGCTCTGGGTGAGACAGTGGGCTCTGCACGGGCGGCGTACGGTTTGTCAGACCATGCAGGATGGTCGTGCGAATTTCCTGGGTGAGGCAGTGGCAACCACACGGTTGACGCACAGTTTTCCAAACCGTGCAAGGTAACCATGAGGCCACTTAATGTTAGGGTTTTTAAGTTTCAGGCCACTCATTATTTACCATTCTTCTCTCTTTTCTTCTTCACTCTTGTGGCTCGCACTGGGAGAGCCGGTCGGACGTTCAAATCCCTCCTGGATCTTCGTCTGAACTCTTTTTCGAGCATCATTTGATCCGTTGGAACCCCCTCGGTAAGGCCTTGATTTCCCTTGAGCCGTTTTTCTTTATTTATGTTTTATAACGAATTTTTGGGGTTTGAACATTGTTTATTCTTTTGTAGATATACCGTGTTTTAGGCCAAATTGGAGGCTGTTATCGGAGGAGTAGCATCATACTAGTACAAGGTAGGTGGTTCATATCTTCTTTTCTGTTTTTTCATACCTTTAGGTGGCACGACCTATGGAAAATAATTGGGTATTTTTAAAGAGGCCCTAATTTATCCTCTATTGGGTTTTAAATTTATTATTAGACCTATGGGATACCTTGGGTATGCCCTTTGTCCTATCTTGGTTGAGCAGGGTCGGGCGACAGGTCGTTCCTCACAAGGGTCATTTTGGCCAGGGTTTCCAAAATGATAACACTTGAATTGTATTGGTTTAAACTGTTAGGTTTAGTTATTCAAAACATGATATGAATTGTTGGAGACCGTAGAAACTTTAGTACTAATATGAGACAACACTTGATTAGTGCAATTCATCTGTTTAGATGGTTTTGTCTGTTATGTGTTCTGTTTAAATGTGTTTTATATGTAATTTCTTAATTGCATCTGTTGGACCCCTTGGGTTGTGATGGGCGTGGCCCGGATATTGTTGAGGGATGCTGATCACAGGTTGAGCTTGGCCTGAGGTTACTTTGGGTGGTTTTGACCATGGGATTGGGCATCATGGACATCATCTTGAGTCAGGATGACTTTCAGGTTGGGCATGTCCAGGGTTACTTGGATGGAGAGGCCATCAGACATGAGTGTCATGGTCTCAAGGGCACGAGGTGTCTGAGGTGTGGTGGCTTAGGTACTATTTTGGTGATTATCGCTCACTCGAAATGTCACTGTAACATCCTAGGTAAATAAAGAATAATACATTTTCATATTTATTAATATTTGCGAATTAAATATTAATTTTACTTTAAAGGGGTTGCTATGTTCGATAGTGTACCCGATACGCAATAAAGAGTTTCTTTGAAATCGTACGTTGCACACTAGTAATAAAATGATATTATTTTAAATGTTAGTTAACATGTAGCCGTTGTACTGGTAGGAATGGATAGAAATAACTAAAATATGAATATATATGTTTTTTATATGTTTTTAAATTTATCCAATAAAGGATAAAGGCTTAAAATATGAAAATAATTCAATTTTAGGCTTATATACTCTAATTTTCAAGAAAGGTCCACTTATCAACATTTGATGATGAACCGTCATTAAATATAGTTTTGGTAACTCTTATAAATTCTATTGAACCAAATAAAATTCTTCTTTAGAATCGGGACATCAAAATTTACTTTGTGTAAATTTTCTGTATTTTTCCGATAAAGATCGTTTTTTTATGAATAGTGAAAAATGTTGTATTTTAATTCAAAACCTCTTTTTAATCTAATTTTTTAATAAGATTAGATTATCTTTTGAAGTGGTTTTATAGTGAAATTAGAATATATTTTTACCATTTAATCCAATAGTGGTCGTTGGAATTAATTTCACTTTGAAATCAGACATGAACTAGTGTCAATCTTTTGATACTTTTTGTTTCATAAAAACACGCTATTTTCTCTGACAGCGGGAATTAATTTTTAAATTAATTAATTAAACTTATATGTTTCGAATTTTTTAAAATATAAATCATTTTTGAATTCGGAATATCAAATATAGCTTAGGGTGAATTTTCGGTATTTTTCTGAAAAACATCAATTTTTGATGAATAGTGAAACCACTAAGTGGTACTTAAAAAACTAATTTTTCATTTAAATGAAATTTTACCACCTCTGTGTTTTGAATTTCAAAAATCCAACATACATGGTTGTCAATAAGAAGTAAAATGTGGTTCAATGGGATTAAAATAATTTTTTTGGTGAATAGTAACTTTTAAGTTTTTAATCGCGATTAGAGGTAATTAGTGTAATTTAAGATAAAAATAATGTTTTAATAATATGAAATGAACTTGACACA
The DNA here is from genome assembly GCA_963277665.1 of Viscum album. Taxonomy (NCBI): domain Eukaryota; kingdom Viridiplantae; phylum Streptophyta; class Magnoliopsida; order Santalales; family Viscaceae; genus Viscum; species Viscum album. Next base: position 746,748,303 of record OY728143.1, read on the forward strand.
TGTCTTACCCTTATTTGATGTGTCATTGAAGACCAAGAAAATCCATGGGTCAACTTGGGGACCCCATGGAGCCACTTTGGTTGGGAAATGACATAAATAACTTTTTATTTAATGTTAAAGTAAAAATGACACAAACATGAGATGTTTTACTAAAACAATTTTTACATGGGGTTATAAAATTCAAATTTTTAACTATAAATATTCATTGGAAATATAAAAAGATTTAATACATCATAGTATTTTTTTTATAATTTTTAGACATTAACTAAATTAAATTATTTATGACACCATGATGATGCAGCGATTACATCATTATTTAACGATTTAAATAAAATGGAAAGATAATGTAAAATCTAAGACCTATACATGTAAAAAACCTATTGTATGGGTGTATTTATAACCCTTATCACCTTATCCTCGAAACCCATCAATGTGGGACCATTAAAATCCGAAACACATTCTAAAATAAAGTAACATTTCCTTACTTTCCAAGAGTGCCCATCCTCTCCTCTTATAAAAGGCCCCCACCTCTACCTCCTTACCCACACCTCTCAAGCCTTTGTCTCGGCCAAAATCTGTCCATTTCGTCTCTCCACATACCTCTATTACTCCTAGAAGCCTCACTTTGGACAGAAGTCTTCTTAAGGAAGCCTTTGAGCTCAAATTAAAAAGAGTTTCCCGATTTAAAGGTAGTGTATTCTCTTGTGTTCTTTTGTTCTATTCTGCTTCTCCAACCCCCTAAACTCTTTTTATTCATTTATTTTGTAACAAATCTAGTATCTTCAATATACTAGGATGTTGTTATAAGAATTTTTCGAGCTACACTTACACACACCTACATCTAATGGTTAAAGAACATACTGTTTCTGTGGATGGAGAATTTCTGCCTCACAAAATGATGATTGTTCAACACTCATATAACACCTTCAAAGGTGGACATTAGGATGTCACTATATTTATATATGATATATAATATGTTTATGTTTTACTTAAGTTTCTTTATTTTTCATTTATGGAATACCTTATGGTTTCCATTGTGGGTAAACACGATAATTTCATTTTAGGAAGTGCGGACTACCGCCCCCTCAAAGTGATTTGATTTGTTAATGCAATATGTGGGATGTATAAAGGATGGATTTAAAGTTATTATATATGATGTTATACTGGAATTATAATATACCTTTATATCATTATTATTTTCTTTCTATTAAAGTATGAGACAGGAATGAAAGTAGCGTTCATGCGTATGTACGGCTTACCGTCTCCATGAAAGGTGCATTTCATTTCTTACCTATAAATGATTATGTAATAGTATAAATGCATGTATATATACTGGATATATATGATATATATTATATATACATCATTAATATAATTCTTGATATAATGGATATTTTACCACATGAACAACTTGTAATTATAAAGAGTTTATTTTTGACTCAAGTACCAAGGATCGACAAAACGACCATTATTAACTTAAATAATTACATAGTGTTCATAACCTGGTAATAAGTGATATAAAAGGAATAATTAACTTGAAAAAGGTTCTTAATAAAGTATAAATTAACTGAAGTTTATTATTCAGGATGTTAAAGAATGATCGAGTCAAGTCGGACCCGAGGTAAGGGACTTCGTCTCAATCTCATTTCATTGAGACATATTTCGTTTTATACACAACTTTCTTTTATACAGTGTATAAACCCCTTTGACTTTTACTTTTATAAAAAAGGAATCTTTTTCTACGAAGCATTTTACTAAACGACAAAAAGGAATGTTTTTTTAACGTACACGGTGACAATGACCTTTTCTGCCACCGCGAGTATTATTTTGTCTTTGGCTTCCTCAACAAGTCGTAATGTTTTTTTTAAATGAAATAAATACCATATACTCTTTTATGTATTTTTGGTATTGAAAATGGTTTTTATAATGGATTTGTTATGTCAATATATTTATGTGATATATTGTGATTGGAATGTGGAAATGTTTTCTTTCCATTATGTTTATTTTATGTCTTATGATTTTACAATGGTACTTGGACATTTGACGGGTGGTTGCGTGATAAACCATATGACGGGTGGTGCCGTGAATACCAGGACGGGTGGTTATGTTATAACCTCCAGTGCATTGGGTATGGAAGTCGGTCGTATGGCTATTCCATTAAGTATGTATGGAAGTTGGCCGAATGGCTATTCCATTAAGTGATATGTGTGGAAGTCGACAGTATGGTTATTCCACTTAAGTATGTTTATGTCCCAAGTTACCTTTATATGTTATGTGTTCTTTATATGGGTTTTATGGTAATATTTTGGTTACAAAAGGGTAAGTAATGATATTTTATTCAGTGAATATTTTTTACTACTTCATAAAGGTGAAGGTATTACTTTGATAAAGTATACATGGTTTACTTGATGTTTGAAAAAATAACAGTTTTCTTTCTTTGTGTATCCCTTACTGAGATTTTTATGCTCACCCCACATTTTTTTTTGAAATGTTTTTCACAGGACCTAATGTGGAATTGGGTCAAGGATGGGATCAAGGGAAAGTCATGTTATCTACAAAATGGAACTAGACATGTTTCTTTTTAAGAGTTTTTATTTTATGGAAACTCAGTATAAGTGTCTACTTTGTAATCTTTTGAGATGAAATAGTTATGTCCTAATTCTCTAAAACTCTAAACCTGAAAATATCCTCAATGCAAATTATTAATTTAATTCAATATTAAGTAAGGTTTAAGGTCGGGGCCTTATAGTTGGTATCAGAGGTCGGTTTAGACAACTTTAGGAGTTAGAAAATTGTTAAATTATAAATTAATTTATGGTATGATTGAAATGATATAGCATTTATGGATTTCCATATTGCTTAGCCTAAGATATTTATGTGTTCAAAATGGTTTTCCACAGAGGAAACAAGGCATCTATGTTGGGACGACATGACGAGGAAGACAACCTTCCAAATCAGCAACCTGAGATGGTCGGAATCGGAACTGAATAGTTTGTTGCCGTGATGGCACAATTGACTCAGGCTATAAATGGTGGTGGTATCCATGCACGATATCATCCAGATCAACCGCAGAGGAACATGTCAGTGGTGGAACATTCCATGAGGCAGCATCCCCCATCATTCAGAGGATCATCTGACCCTGTGCTAGCTGAAGGGTGGATTAAAGCACTGGAGAAGATTTTTGATGTCATGTGGTGTTCGGAACATCAAAAGGTTAGACTTGTTGTTTACTATTTTGAAGGAGAAGCTGACCAGTGGTGGTCAATGGTGAAAAATATCAAGGATAGTGATGAGATTGATGATCTTCACTGGGACAAATTCAAAGGTATGTTTCTTGAGAAATATTTTCCTAAGGTGGTTCGTCTTAGGATGGAAAAACAATTTCTAGAATTGAGGCAGGAGGATGACTCAGTGGCTGCTTATGAATCAAAGTTCACTCAACTGGAAAGTTATGCTCCAAACTTCATACAAGATCTTGATAATAAAATCAACTGTTTTTACTCAGGATTAAAGCCAAAGTATCGAAGGGATTTAGCTTCTCGTGAGTTCAGAAGTTATGAAAAACTTGTAAGATGTGCGGAAAAGGTGGAAATGGAGTTTTTCGATGATCAAGTATTCTTTGAAAAACAACAAAATAAGAGGTCCAGTTGGCAGGGAAAGAGGAAGAATTCATCAAAGAAGCTAGGAGGTAAGAAAACCAAATATCCATCCTATGAGAACTGTGGTAAAATGAATCCTGTAGAATGTTTATCCATGTCTGGAAAGTGCTTTCAGTGTGGTAAGTTTGGTCATATTTTTCGTAACTGTAATGAAGATGATCAGGCAGGCAATAAAAATCCAGCGGTAAGATGTTTTAAGTGTAATGAAATGGGTCATTATGCAAATGAGTGTCTAACGAAGAACTCAACTGGGGGAAAGCAACCATACTACAAGCAGAAAGGGGTGGTGAAATCCTTTGCAACTACTTTAGCAGATGTTGTGTCGTCGAATGAAGTAGTATCAGGTACACTGTTTGTTTGTTCAAATTATGTCAATGTGTTGTTTGATTTAGGGTCTACACATTCTTTCATTTCTGAGAAATTGTCTAGTAAATTGGGAATTCCATCACAAGATATGAATCCTGAACTTATGGTAAAAATACCTGGGGGAAACGTTGAGACAAAAAGAAATTATAAGAACCTTCTTATCCTTGTGTGTGGAAAGAATCTACCTGAAAACCTTATTGTTTTGCCTCTAGTAGAGTTTGATGTTATTTTGGTCATGGATTGGCTTTCTGTTTATCATGCTAAGATTGACTGCAGAGCTAAAATGGTTTATTTTCAGAAAGATTTTTAGTTTGTGTACAAGAACGAACCCTTGATTTTTATAACATATCAGGAAGCTGAGAAACTAGTAAAAGATGGAAATGAATGTTATCTTGCACATATCATTTAAAACAAGGGAAATTTTCAGATTAATGATGTGCCAGTGCTAAATGAGTATCTGGATTTTTTTCCTGATGAGTTTCAGGGTATTATTCATGATCGGGAAGTTGAATTTATCGTTGACTTGGTTCCTGATTCTAAGCCAATTTCAAAACCCCCTTATTGAATGGCTCAAGTTGAACTTTTAGAGGTAAAGAAGCAATTGCAGGAGTTATTAGATAAAGGTTTCATTCGACCTAGCACATCACCATGGGGTGCTCCTGTCTTGTTTGTTAAAAAAATATATGGTTCAATGAGACTTTTCATTGATTATAGAGCCTTGAATAATATCACTATTAAGAACATGTATCCTTTGCCTCATATCGATGATTTGTTTGATCAGCTCTAGGGAGCTCAGTATTTTTCGAAGATTGACTTGAGGTCGGGGTACAATCAGTTGAAATTAAAAGAAGCAGACGTTCCGAAGACTCCGTTCCATACTAGATATGGCCATTATGAATTTGTAGTTATGCCTTTTGGGTTAACCAATGCACCTGCTGTATTCATGGAGCTTATGAATAGAATTTTCCATGAGTTCTTGGATAAGTTTGTGGTTTTTTTCATTGATGATATTTTGGTGTTTTTATAAAAGTAAGGAAGAGCATTAAATTCATTTAAGGGTTATCTTGCAAACCTTAAAAGAAAAGAAACTGTATGAAATATTCAGAAAGTGTGGGTTTTGGTTACAACAAATTTCTTTCCTTGGTCACATTGTTTCAAAAAATGGCATAACTGTTGATCCTGCTAAAACAAATGTTGTTGAAGAATGGCCATGAACCATGAATGTAACCGAGATCCGTAGTTTCCTTGGTTTGGAAGGTTACTACCGAAGGTTTTCTGAAATTTTTTCACAGTTATCTAGTCCAATGACTAAGCTAACTCGGAAGGGTGTTAAGTTTATCTGGACAAAAGAATGTGATGATTGTTTTCGGGAGTTGAAAAGAAGATTGGTGAATGCTCCAGTTTTGGCACTTCCTTCCAGGAATGGTGAGTTTGTTATATACAGTGATGCTTCATTGAAAGGACTTGGTTGTGTCCTTATGCAGAATGATCAGGTAATTGGTTATGCTTCACGTATGTTGAAAAATCATGAGGTAAATTACCGCACACATGATTTGGAATTAGCTGCTGTTGTTTTTGCTCTAAAAATTTAGAGGCATCATTTGTATGGAGTAAAGTGTGAAATATATACTGATCAAAAAAGTTTAAAGTATATATTCACTCAGAAAGAATTGAACATGAGACAGAGGAGATGGCTAGAATTAATCAAGGATTATGATTGTACAATTCATTACCATCCGGGAAAAGCAAATAAAGTGACTGATGCTTTGAGTCGAAAAAGTAATGCTTCATTAACCATGCTACGTTTGGAATGAGATCCTTTGGTTTTTGATTTGATGAACTTTGGCATAGAGGATGTTAGTGCATGAATTTCTTCTGTTTTGTTTCAGGTATCAGTGAGATCATCCCTATCAAACAGAATTAAGAAAGCACAGAATCAGGATAGTGAGTTGCAGAAAAAGGTAGAGCTGGTTCAGAAGGGTAAGTTGCCTGAATTCAACATTGATAATGATTTTGTTTTGAGGTTTGGGAAAAGATTATGTGTTCCTTGTGATTCACAGTTGAAGAATGAGTTGTTATGTGAGGATCATAGTTCCCCGTTTTCGGTTCATCCTGGAAGTACTAAGATGTACAGAGATCTACGGGAGTATTACTGGTGGGATGGAATAAAAAGGGATATTGCTGATTTTACTGTGAAGTGTTTGACTTGTCAGCAGGTTAAAGTAGAGCTGCAGTTACCAAAAGGGATGCTTCAGCCTTTACCAGTGCCAGAGTGGAAATAGGAAAATATATCCATGAACTTTGTTGTAGGATTACCAAATACATCTATAGGTAATAATGAAATCTGGGTTATTGCTGATCGATTGACTAAATCTACTCATTTACTTCCTATTCAAGATACTTTCTCTCTAGATCAACTTTCTCGATTTTACCTTAAAGAGATAGTCAGGTTTCATGGAGTTCCTCTATCCATTGTATCCGATCGTGATCTCAGGTTTACTTCTAACTTTTGGAAGGGCCTTCAAAAGTCATTGGGTACTGAATTAAATTTTAGTACAACTTTTCATCCTCAATCAGATGGGCAGTCGGAACGAACAATTCAGACCTTGGAGGATATGCTACGTGCCTTCTCTATGGATTATCAGGGAAGTTGGGACCAACATCTTTCTTTGGTTGAGTTTTCATAAAATAACAGTTTTCATTCCAGTATACAGATGGCTCTGTTTGAAGCATTATATGGTAAATGGTGTCGAACTCCAGATTTTTGGGATGAAGTGGGTGAAAGGAAGCTGATGGGACTAGAATTGGTAGAAGAGATGGCAGAAAAAGTTCATTTGATTCAGAAACACATGAAAACAGCTCAGAGCAGACAGAAAAGTTATGCCGATAACCGGAGGAAGGATCTATATTTTGAGGTAGGTGATCATGTTTTTCTCAAAGTTTCACCATGGAAAAGTGTGATGCGATTTGGTAAGAAAGGAAAGCTAAGTCCAAGGTTCATGGGACCATATGAAATTCTGGAGAAAGTTGGATCAGTTTCTTACTGAGTGGCTTTACCTACGATTTTATCTTAGGTACACAATGTTTTTCATGTTTCGATGTTGAGAAAGTATATGCCAGATCCACCTCATGTTTTGAACCCAGAGATAGTTCAGTTGGAAGAGAATATCTCTTATGAAGAACAACCAGTCCAGATTCTTGACCGAAGAGAGCAAGTGTTGCGAAATAAGGTAATTCACCAGGTAAAGGTTTTTTGGAAAAACCATATGGTTGAAGAGGCAATGTGGGAATCTGAAAATTCTATGAGGGATAAATACCCCCCACTTATTTTGATAAGTGAATAAAATTGCGAGGACACAATTCCCAAAAGAGGGGAGGATGTAACATCCCAGGTAAATAAAGAATAATACATTTTCATATTTATTAATATTTGCGAATTAAATACTAATTTTACTTTAAAGGGGTTGTTATGTTCGATAGCGTACTCGATATGAAACAAAGAGTTTCTTTGAAATCGTACGTTGCACACTAGTAATAAAATAATATTATTTTAAATTTTAGTTAACACGTAGCCGTTGTACTGGCAGGAATAGATAGAAATAACAAAAATATGATTATATATGTTTGTTACATGTTTTTACATTTATCCAATAAAGGATAAAGGCTTAAAATATGAAAAGAATTCAATTTTAGGATTATATACTCTAATTTTCACGAAAGTTCCACTTATCAACATTTGATGGAGAGCCGTCATTAAATATATTTTTGGTCACTCTTATACATTCTATTGGACCAAATAAAATTATTCTTCAGAATAGGGACATCAAAATTTACTTTGTGTAAATGTTCTGTATTTTTCCGATAAAGATTATTTTTTTATGAATAGTGAAAAATGTTGTATTTTAATTCAAAACCTATTTTTAATCTAATTTTTTAATATGATTAGATTGTCTTTTGAAGTGGTTTTAAAGTAAAATTAGAATATATTTTTACCATTTAATCCAATAGTGGTCGTTGAAATTAATTTCACTTTAAAATCAGACTTGAACTAGTGTCAATCTTTTGATACTTTTTGTTTCATAAAAACACGCTATTTGCTCTGACAGCGGGAATTAATTATTAAATTAATTAATTCAACTTATATGTTCCGAATTTTTTAAAATAGACATAATTTTTGAATTCGGAATATCAAATATAGCTTAGGGTGAATTTTCGGTATTTTTCTGAAAAACTTCAATTTTTGATGAATAGTGAAACCACTAAGTGGTACTTAAAAAACTGATTTATCATTTAAATGAAATTTTACCACCTCTGTGTTTTGAATTTCAAAAATCCTACATACATGGTTGTCAATAAGAAGAAAAATGTGGTTCAATGGTATTAAAATAATTTTTTGGTGAATAGTAACTTTTACGTTTTTAATCGCGATTAGAGGTAATTAGTGTAATTTAAGATAAAAATAATGTTTTAATAATATGAAATGAACTTGACACATGTCCTACCCTTATTTGATGTGTCATGGCCGACCACGAAAATCCATGGGTCATCTTGGGGACCCCATGAAGCCACTTTGGTTGGGAAATGACATAAATAACTTTTTATTTAATGTTAAAGTAAAAATGACACAAACATGAGATGTTTTAATAAAACAATTTTTACATGGGGTTATACAAGTCGGATTTTTTACTATAAATATTCATTGGAAATATAAAACTATTTCCTACATCATAGTATTTTTTTATAATTTTTAGACATTAACTGAATTAAATTATTTATGACACCATGATGATGCAGCGATTACCTCATTATTTAACGATTTAAATAAAATGGAAAGATAATGTTAAATCTAAGACCTACACATGTCAAAAACCTATTGGATGGGTGGATTTAGAACCCTTATCACCTTATCCTCGAAACACATCAATGTGGGATGATTAAAATCCCAAACACATTCTAAAATAAAGTAACATTTCCTTACTTTCCAAGAGTGCCCCTCCTCTCCTCTTATAAAAGGCCCCCACCTCTACCTCCTTAACCACACCTCTCAAGCCTTTGGCTCGGCCAACCCCTGCCCATTTTGTCTCTCCACATTCATATCTTACTCCTAGAATCCTCACTTTGGGAATAAGTCTTCCCAAGTAAGCCTTTGATCTCAAATCAAAAAGAGTTACCCGATTTAAAGGTAGTGTCTTCTCTTGTGTTCTTTTGTTCTATTCTGCTTCTCCAACCCCCTAAACTCTTTTTATTCATTTATTTTGTAACCAATACAGTATCTTAAATATAATAGGTTGTTTTTATAAGAATTTTTCGAGCTACACTTACACACACCTACATCTAATGGTTAAAGAACATACTGTTTCTGTGGATGGCGAATTTCTGCCTCACGAAACGATGATTGTTCAACACTCATATAACACCTTAAAAGGTGGCCATTAGGATGTCACTATATTTATATATGATATATAATATGTTTATGTTTTACTTAAGTTTCTGTATTTTTCATTTATGGCATACCTTATGGTTCCCATTGTGGGTAAACACGATAATTTCATTTTAGGAAGTGCGGACTACCGCCCCCTCAAAGTGATTTGATTCGTTAATGCCATATGTGGGACATATAAAAGATGGATTTAAAGTTATTATATATTATGTTATACTGGAATTATAATATACCTTTATATCATTATTATTTTCTTTCCATTAAAGTATGAGATATGAATGAAAGTAGCGTTCATGCGTACGTACGGCTTACCGTCTCCATGAACGGTGCATTTCATTTCTTACCTCTAAATGATTATGTAATATTATAAATGCATATATATATACTGAATATATATTATATATATGATATATACATCATGAATATAATTCTTGATATAATGGATATTTTACCACATGAACAACTTGTAATTATAAAGAGTTTATTTTTGACTCAAGTACCAAGGATCGACAAAACAACCATTATTAACTTAAATAATTACATAGTGTTCATAACCTGGTAATAAGTGATATAAAAGAAATAATGAAATTGAAAAAGGTTCTTACGAAAGTAGAAATTAACTCAATTTTATTATTCAGGACATTAAAGAACGATCGAGTGAAGTCGGACCCGAGGTAAGGGACTTCGTCTCAATCTCCTTTAATTGAGACATATTTCGTTTTATACACAACTTTATTTTATACGGTGTATAAACCCCTTTGAATTTTACTTTTATACAAAAGAAATCTTTTTCTACAAATCATTTTACTAAACAACAAAAAGGAATGTTTTTTTAACATACGCGGTGACAACGACCTTTTCCACCGTCATGAGTATTATTTGGTCTTTGGCTTCCTCAACAAGACGTAATGTTTTTTTTAAATGAAATAAATACCATATACTCTTTTATGTATTTTTGGTATTGAAAATGGTTTTTATAATGGATTTGTTATGTCAATATATTTATGTGATATATTGTGATTGGAATGTGGAAATTTTTTCTTTCCATTATGTTTATTTTATGTCTTATGATTTTATAATGGTACTTGGACATTTGACGGGTGGTTACCTGATAAACCATATAACGGGTGGTGCCGTGAATAACAAGACGGGTGGTTACGTTATAACCTCCAATGCATTGGGTATGGAAGTCAGTCGTATGGCTATTCCATTAAGTATGTATGGAAGTTGGCCGAATGGATATTCCATTAAGTGATATGTGTGGAAGTCGATCGTATGGTTATTCCACTTAAGTATGTTTATGTCCCAAGTTACCTTTATATGTTATGTGTTCTTTATATGGGTTTTATGGTAATATTTTGGTTACAAAAGGGTATGTAATGATATTTTATTCAGTGAAGAGTTTTTACTACTTTATAAAGGTGAAGGTATTACTTTGATAAAGTATACATGGTTTACTTGATGTTTGAAAAACTAACAGTTTTCTTTCTTTGTGTATCCCTTACTGAGATTTTTATGCTCACCCCAAGTTTTTTTTGAAATGTTTTTCACAGGACTTAATGTGGAATTGGGTCAAGGATGGGATCAAGGGAAAGTCATGCTATCTAAAACATGGAACTAGACATGTTTCTTTTTAAGAGTTTTTATTTTATGGATACTTAGTAGAAGTGTCTACTTTGTAATCTTTTGAGATGAAATAGTTATGTCCTAATTCTCTAAAACTCTAAACCTAAAAATACCATCAATGTGAATTATTCATTTAATTCAATATTAAGTAAGGTTTAAGGGCGGTGCCTTATAGTCACGACCCCATCTCACCAAAGATGACCCTCCTGAGCTGGCAATGGCTAAAGGGAGATAATGACCCCTGATTCCCGCCTCCAGTAGGCCCCAGGGTGGTGACTAGCACCAAGGGTATGAGTTATTCATAATTATGGGAGTCATTACCCTTTTTATCTTTAAAGATCGAGAAATAGGACAAGTCAACCACAAAATAGGAAAAGATCAAGTGTATATAAATAAACCCAAACCAAACCCACATGCATGTTTAAATAATTTTTATAATAAGGTACAAGTACAAGAAAGCTCAAAGTACAATATCAAAAGAAAACAAGAGTACAAAAATTGCAAAAACTCCAACTGTCCGACTAGTAGGGTCCCTCACGGCCCTGGTAGTCCGACTAGAAACCTGGAAGTAAACGTAGAGTGAGCATAGAAGTATACTCAGTAGGGAAACCTAAATCTCTCGTGCACAAGTGGGGAGACATCCTAATGTCCCGTGATAACAATAGAAGAAACCTAGCAAGGAAAATTCTATCCACCCAACCTCACCAGCCACACTCACCAAAACCACAATCATAACAGGTAGTAGTATATAAGAACAAGAGTATTGGGTACCCTGCACCATTTCCCTTTAGTTAGTTGCTCTTCCTAAAGGCGAACATCCTGACGCTACCACACTCTCCCCGCCCGCACACACCTGGGCCTCACAACCACGTATCCTGCCCGCACACACCTGGGAAACATCCCAAAGATTCTTGGGAATAGTAACCTTCTCGAATAGTTTAGGGAAAATCCACCCCAATTGAAACCTACCCGAAGAGTCTTAGGTGTAAGGTCACCTCAAGCCATCACATCCTAGGAGAGAAGGAGCAGGAAGGAGCTAGTAACTAAGGGAAAAACACCCTCTCCCATAAAATGGGAGGATTCAACACTAATGTTCTCAACATGGGTGGGGTGTGATAAAACACAAAAGATATAGATATATATATTTATACCAAACACACATCCCAACCTATGGCTTCTAAAAAGAGGAACTGAGCACGTTCCTAGGCACTGATACTACGAAGAATGCATACAACAAACAATCCCAACCCCATTTAGGTTTTCACATTTCAGCAGAAATTAGTTTATTTAGTTCCTTAACTACTGGGAAACTATCCACAACCAACCACATCAATCGTTCGTAAAACTTATCCCTGACATCCACAAATCAAGTTAGGAAAAACACAAGCAACACAACCAAGCCCTTCTTATCAACCAACCAACCCCATTGATTATTAAACCCGTTCCATTTCCATGCCCCACCATTTATTAACTCTTCCACTTTTATTTATTATTCACAACCCACTATTTATTCACAAAAAAAACCCATCCCTGCAGCCCCGCTGCCAACCACCATAACCACAACCACACTGAACATCATTATCCCTTTAATACCATTTATTGCAGCCCCGCTGCCCATCACCAACGTAGAATTTACACCAACCCACAATCAAGTCAACCGCAGCCCCGCTGCTCACCTGATCCACAACAACCCACATAACACCCCCATCACATGCCACGTAACCAAGCCAACACCCACATGTTCATTATGCCATTTTGTTCAACCGAGGTGATCACACAAGGGTTCCAGATTTTAAAATAGCCAACTTTACGTGATTAACCAAATTACACATTCCACAAAGTTTCCATCCTTATGAAAATCCAGAAGGAGAGGGAAAAATTTAATTGCATAAGCAAAGGCCCCCAACGACCGTGATTTTCAGTAGGTATAAGCTCATTGAATTCACAACATAATATCACAAGATATAAAGTAATAGAAATCACAACTTCCCATCCCCGTTTATTAACCAGTTATTATCTTTATTTAAAGGTTCAACTGTTTCTCATGAAAACAAGAGGATACCCACCCCGCATGATGCACAAATTAGACAGACAAAGGTAAGATCCCTACCTCAACAGGTTCTGATAACAACGCTCCTCCCTAGGTCAACTTTAGAAGATGTCCGTCGGCATCCGTCACTTCCTTCAAGTCCCGGAAAAACCTCCTCAGGTGGGAGTCGTAAAGGAAAGGCCGAAGGAAAGACAACGGATCCAAGCTCGGAAGTTATGCTTCGTCGTTACGATCCCGTGGCCACTGACAGATCGTAAATCGGATCTCGGTCGAAGAAGTTATGGAAGAAAGAGCCTTCGAGCCTCTTGGGAGAGCTCTGATCAGAGGAGATGGGGGAGAGGAGTGAGTTGAAATGAGGAAGAGACCCCTCCTTTTATAGGCGAGAAAAGTAAAAGTACACGGCGTGTACTTTATGGTACACGGTATGTACTCGGTTATTTTACATGGTCTCCACGTGGCTTCCAACACGGCTCAGCGGCCGTTGACTGGTCAACACACGGTTTGAGGGTAACACATACGCGGGGAAGGACTACACGTCATGTAGTTTAGACACATGGCATGTAATCATTTTTTGCACATGGCAAGGACACGGCTCCAACATGGTACACGACCGTTGACTGGTAACGCGTACGTGGGGAAGGACTACACGGCGTGTAGTATTAGACACACGGCGTGCACCCATTATTCCACACAGCAAGGACACGGCCATCAACATGGGGTATACCCGGAAAGGGTGTACACGGTGTGTACTCAAACTACACGGCGTGTAGTTTCAAAATTCTGGAATTTGTGGGAAAAGTCCATTTTACCCTCCAGAACACTTCTTGACCTTCTTTTTGACAAAGGAATGGGCTGGAGAGGTCTGGGTCATTACATTAGATACCTCTTAAAACATTCTCGTCCTCAAGAATTAAAAAACCAACCGAGAGGAAACCCAAAAAGATACCTCTTAGGGTTCTCGTTATACCAGGAACTCAACCAACAATCCTAATCACAGGTGTTAGGAATTCCCTCTCCTATGCCAAGATATTATCCGCTTTTGGCGGCACTGACTCGCCTGCACGGGTTTATTCGCATCCGCATTAATGATTCTTGATTAAGGATTGGGCCTTCCTACATATATTTGGATTTTACAACATACACTACCCCCAACACCACACAACCAACACACAACCCGAGCACGTGGTTTGTGGAAAATTCCTTTTCCTATGTCGAGATATTATCCGCTTTAGGTGGCACTGACTCGCCCGCACTGGTGAAATTGCATCCTCATTAATGCGTCTCGATTAAGGATCAGGTTTTTCCCTTCCACACATGCCCGGACATGCTACACACTTCTAAAGAACAAGGAAACAAAAGGTCTCACAACCGACAAGCCAAGCGTTCCATAAATCAAAGGTACAGAGTACAACATCAACCCAAAGCTCAGAAGAATGAGGGAAAACAAAAGTCAAAACAACTCCGGGTACTGAGTGTTCATCTGGGTCTCCCGCTCCCAAGTGCTCTCCTTGAGGCCGCCATGCCTCCACAACACGCGAACCAAGGGAATGGTTCATCCACGGAGCACCTTCTCCTTATGATCCTCGATTCTGACTGGTCGTTCCTTGAAGGTCGCGTTGTCTCCCATATCTAACTCTCCCCAATCGATAACGTGGGAGTCGTCGTGTAAGTACCGACGAAGCTGGGAGACTTGGAAGACGTCATGAACCTTCTCCAACTAAGGTGGTAGGGCCAGCTGATATGCCACCTTTCCAACTCACCTCAACACCTCAAAAGGTCCGATGAACCTAGGTGAGAGCTTTCTCCCTTTCCCAAACCTCTGCTACCCCCGTCGAGGGGAAACCTTCAAGAACACGTGATCTCCCACCTCGAAATCCAAGGGCCTCCTCTGACGATCAGCATAAGACTTCTGTTGGTCCTGAGCCGCTTTCATCCCCTCACGTACAAGCTGGACTTTCTATGTGGTGCTCTGCACTACCTCTGGCCTAAGAGCACCTGTCTCACCAACCTCTGCCCACCAAATGGGCGAACGACATGACCTTCCATACAATGCCTCAAACGGTGCCATGCCAATAGTAGAGTGGAAGCTGTTGTTGTAGAAAAACTCTACTAAAGGCAAGTGTCGTACCCATGATCCTCCGAAATCTAGAACGCATGCTCGCAGCATGTCCTCCAATGTCTGGATAGTCCGCTCCGTCTGCCCATCGGTTTGGGGGTGGAAAGCAATGTTAAGGCGTATCTGGGTGCCAAAATCATGTTATAACCCCCTCCAGACTTGTGAGGTAAACCGAGTATCCCGATATGAGATGATAGTCCTCGGAACTCCATGAAAACACACCACCTCATCTACGTACCTCTGTGCTAAGGTACTCACCAGCCCTGACTCCTTAATTGCTAAGAAGTGAGCAGATTTAATCAGATGATCCACCACCACCCAGATAGCATCATAACCACCCTGAGCTCTGGGTAGTCCTATGACGAAGTCCATTGAGATGTCATCCCACTTCCACTCGGGGACATCTAAAGGATACAACAAACCACCGGGAACACGGTGTTCAACCTTCACTTGCTGGCACACTAGGCATTTAGCCACAAACTCCGCCACTGCCCGTTTTACCCCGGGCCACAAAAACTGTTCCCTTAGGCCTCGGTACATTTTTGAAACTCCTAGATGTACCTCCAAGGATGAGCTATGTAACTCACGGAGAACACCCTCATGCATTGCCTCCAGAACAAACAACCTTCCATGGAAAAGCATCTGATGTCGGCTGTCCTCTGACCATCCTTCTGGAGCATTCCCCTGATCGACACGATCCCGCATCACTTCCGCCTAGGAGTCCCCCTATTGAGACTCTTCCACCTGATGCAACAAGGAGGAATACACTGTCATCTGAATCAAATAGCCTCTAACACCTTCTTCCCTTAAATCCAAGTGTAAGGAATCCAACTCTCCCATCGCTTTCCAAGCATCAGCAGATTCCCGAACCACTTCCTTATGCAACTTCCTGCTCAGGGAATCAGCCACAATGTTTCCCTTACATTCAGTGTAAGAGATCTCAAAGTCATAGTCTTGGAGAAACTAGACCCATATCCACTGCCAAAGGTTCAGGTCACACTGGGAGAAGATATAACACAGGATATTGTGATTTGAGAAGACCACAAAGTGATCCCCAAAGAGGTAATGTCGACAAAACTTCAGTGCGAACACTACTGATGCAAGCTCCAGGTCATGGGTGGCATAGTTACGCTCGTGAGGGCATAACTGCCTAGACCCATAACAGATCACTCCCTTCTTCTGAATCTGCACGCACCCCAGGACATGGCCAGAAGCATCACAAAACACCTCATACAACAACCCTTCCTCTGGCAACCTGAGTACGGGAGCACTGACCAACTTCTCCTTCAGGTAGTCAAAATATTTTTGGCACTGCTCGCTCCATAGAAAGACCCGGTTCTTCCTAGTAAAAGCTGTCAATGGAGTAGCAACTCAAGAGAAGTCTGAAACGAACCTCTGATAGTAACCTTCTAACCCCAGGAAACTACGAACTTTTGCCATGCTCTTGGGTTCTATCCAAGAAACAACTGCCTCCACCTTCGATGGGTCCACCGATACTCCATGCTGAGACACCACGTGCCCAAGGAAGTTTACTTCTTGTGTCAAGAACATACACTTCGAAAATTTCCCGTAAAGCTGGTGGTGTCGAAGGACTTCCAAGACTGCCCTGAGATGCTCAACGTGCTCCTCCTCTAATCTTGATTAGATCAGGATGTCATCGATAAACACGATGACGAACCGGTCCAGAAACTCTCGGAAGAAAAAGTTCATAAGCCCCATGAACACATCTATTGCATTCGTAACTCCAACGGCATCACTACAAACTCGAAGTGCCCATACCTGCACCTAAAATCCGTCTTCGAGATGTCACTGTCCTTCACCCTCAACTGATGATATCCCGATCACAGATCAATCTTATAGAACCAACATGTTCCCCTTAGCTGGTCGAAGAGATCAACTATCCTTGGGAGGGGGTAACGATTCTTGATCGTTACCTGGTTCAACATTCGGTAGTCTATGCATAGCCTTAGACCACCATCCGCCTTCATCACGAACAAAACTGGAGCACCCCATGGTGACACGCTGGGTCAAACAAAATTATTTTCCATTAGATCGTTAATCTGAATCCGCAACTCCCGCAACTCCAAAGGTGCCATCTAATAAGGGGCCATCAAAATCGGATGGGCACCAGGCTGTAAGTCTATCCCGAACTCAACGTCACGTCAGGGGGGGGGGGGGGTAGAGTCACAATCTCTTCGGGAAAGACATCGAGGAACTCCCCAACAACTCCCGGGACATTTATCATCTCTATATCAGCTGGAACCACTGATAACCCGCCTAACAAGGAAAGGAGAGGCTCCACACGCCGGCTTCCCACCTGATAGCTCCTCTCACCAAAAAATCTACTCGCTGCCCATCCACGTCAGAGAACACTACTCTTCTCTGAAAGTAGTCGATAATGTCACTAACAGAAAACAACCAGTCGATGGCTAAGATGACATCGTATGGCTGTATCTATAATGGAAGAAGGTCCCCACTAGATTGATGTGGTCCCAACGTCAGCCCACATCCCCGGAAAACACAAGATACACTGGTCTGTCCCCCAACTGGTGTACTTAGTACCAGTGGAACGGAAATTATCTGTACGTCTAGTCCCAAAGCATGGGCTAGACCAGTTGCAACAAAGGAGTGCGAAGCTCCCGAATCGAACAAAGCATAAACAAGAGTGCTGAACAAACAAATTGTACCTTGTACCACCTCTGGTCCTGCCGGAGCTATCAACTCTGCTGCGTGCAACTGTCCCCGCCCAGCTCCTCTACCTCTCTGTTGATGCCTAGGTTCCATAGCAGTAAGGTAAACTAGGATCTCTTAAGCCCAAGTAGTAAGAAAAAAATCAAGGTTTTATTTTATCATTTTCTTTTAATTTCTTTCCCAGAACACCCAAATCAAGTAAAACACAATCATGATGATGCATGTACCTTCCCTAGGGTCTCTACCCTGCAATCAATGTAGTCTCACTTGGTCGTTCGGTAGGCTCATAGTCCTTACATCGGATCACGGGGGTGCCCTAAAATCCCGTGTCCTAGCCGGTCTTCCCTGGCCTATGTCACGCACCAAGATTAACTAACACCGTTGCCCTACCATCCCATGCAATCCTCACTATGACTAACTCCAGACTCCATCCTATCTCTCAACCATCAGCTTTGATACCATTATGTCACAACCCCCTCTCACCAAAGATGCCCCTCTTGAGCTGAAAATGGCTAAATTGAGATAATGACCCCCGAGCCCCGCCACCAGTAGGCCCCGGGGTGGCAATTAGCACCAAGGTTATGATTTTTTCATAAATATGGGAGGCATTACCCTTTTATTTTTAAAGATCGGGAAATGGGACAAGTCAACCACCAAAAAAGAAAAGATAAAGTGTATAGAAATAAACCCAAACCAAACCCACATGCATGTTTAAACAAATTTTATAACATGGTACAAGTACACGAATGCTCAAAGTACAATACCAAAAGAAAACAGGAGTACAGAAACTGCAACAACTCCAACTGTCCGACTAGTAGGGTCCCGCATGGCCCTGGTAGTCCTCCTGGAAACCTGGAAGTAAACATAAGGTGAGCATACAAGTATACTCAATAGGGAAACCTAAATATCTCATGCACAAGTGGGGAGATATCCTAATGTCCCGTGATAACAACAGAAGAAACCTAGAAAGGAAAATTCTATCCACCCAACCTCACCAGCCACACTCACCAAAACCAAAATCACAACAGGTAGTACTATATAAGAACAAGAGTATTGGGTAACCCGCACCATTTACCTTTAGTTAACTGCTCTTCCTAACGGTGAATGTCCTGACGCTGCCACACTCTCCCCGCCCACACACACCTGGGCCTCACAACCACGTATCCCACCCGCACACACATGGGCCTCACAACCATGTATCCCGCCCGCACACACCTGGGCCTCACAACCACTTATCCCGCCCACACACACCTGGGCCTCACAACCACCTATCCCTCCCGCACACACCTGGGCCTCACAACCACGTATCCCGCCCACATACACCTGGGCCTCATCCCGAAGATTCTTGGGAACAGTAACATGCCCAAAGAGTCTTGGGCCAATCCACCCAATCAAAACCTACCCGAAGAGTCTTAGGTGTAAGGTCGCCTCAAGACATCATAGCCTAGGGGAGAAGGAGCAGGAAGGAGCTAGTAACTAAGGAAAAAACACCCTCTCCCATAAAATGGGAGTGTTCGGCACTAATGTGCTCAACATGGGTGGGGTGAGATAAAACACAAAAGATACAGATATATATATGAATACCAAACACACATCCCAACCTATGGCTTCTAAAAATAGGAACTAAGCACGTGTCTTGGCACTGATACTACGAAGCATGCATACAACAAACAATCCCAGCCCCATTTGGGTTTTCACATTTCAGCAGAAATTATTTTATTTAGTTCCTTAACTACTAGTCAATTATCCACAACCAACCACATCAATCATTCGTAAAACTTATCCCTGCCATCCACAAATCAAGTTAGGAAAAACACAAGCAACACAACCAAGCCCTTCTTATCAACCAACCAACCCCATTGATTATTAAACCCATTCCATTTACATGCACCACCATTTATTAACTCTTCCACTTTTATTTATTATTCACAGCCCACTATTCATTCACAAACAAACCCATCCCTACAGCCCCGCTGCCAACCACCATAACCACAACCACACTAAACATCATTATCCCTTTAATACCATTTATTTCAGCCCCACTGCCCATCACCAACGTAGCATTTACACCAACCCACAACCAAGTCAACCGCAGCCCCGCTGCTCACTTAATCCACAACAACCCACAAAACACCCCCATCACATGCCACATAACCAAGACAACACCCACATGTTTATTATGCCATTTTGTTCAACCGGGGTGATCACACAAGGGTTCCAAATTTTAAAACAGCCAAATTTACGTGATTAACCAAATTCCACATTCCACAAAGTTTCCATCCATAAGAAAATCCAGAAGGAGAGGGAAACATTTAATTGCATAAGAAAAGTCCCCAAATGACCGTGATTTTCAGTAGGTAGAAGCTCATTCAATTCACAACATAATATCACAGGATATAAAGTAACAGCAATCAGAACTTCCCATCCCCGTTATTTAACCAGTTATTATCTTTATTTAAAGGTTCAACTGTTTCTCATGAAAACAAGAGGATACCCACCCCGCATGATGCACAAATTAGAGAGACGAAGGTAAGATCCCTACCTCAATAGGTTCTGATAAAAACGCTCCTCCCCAGGTCAACTTTAGAAGACGTCCATCGGCGTCCGTCACTTCTGCCAAGTCCCGGAAAAACCTCCTCGGGTGGAAGTCAGAAAGGAAAGGCCGAAGGAAAGACAACAGATCCAATATCGGAAGTTACGCTTCGTCTTTACGATCTTGTGGCCGCTGACGGATCGTAAATCGGATCTCGGACGAAGAAGTTATGGAAGAAAGAGCCTTCGAGTCTCTTGGGAGAGCTCTACTCAGAGGAGAGGGGGGGTGGAGGAGTGAGTTGAAAGGACGATGGGACCCCTCCTTTTATAGGAAAGAAAAGGAAAATTACATAGCATGTACTTTATGGTACATGGCGTGTACTCGATTATTTTACACGGTCTCCACGCGGCTTCCAACACGGCTCTACAGCCGTTGACTGGTCAACACACGGTTTGAGGGTAACGCATACGTAGGGAAGGACTACACGGTGTGTAGTTTAGACACACCGCGTGTACTCATTTATTGCACACGACAAGGACATGGCTCCAACACGGTACATGGTCGTTGACTGGTAACGCGTACCCGGGGAAGGACTACACGACATGTAGTATTGGACACACGGCATGCACCCATTATTCCACACAGCAAGGACACAACATTCAACACGGGGTATACCCGGAAAGGGGGTACATGACGTGCACTCAAACTACACGGCGTGTAGTTTCAAAATTCTGGAATGAGTGGGAAAAGTCCATTTTACCCTCCAGAACACTTCTTGACCTTCTTTTTGACAAATGAATGGGCCGGAGAGGTCCGGCCAATTACACGGAACTTGAGTAGTGTGTAGAAAGAGATACTCCGTGATGAGGTGGTTTTGACCGCTCTTGTGGGTAGAGGCCCCCGTAGATGCGGTTTAGGTATTTTGGTTGGGGGTGCTTGCTGTAGAAATCCACATGGGAGGTGAGGAGCCTCTATAAGATAGCTTTGAGGCTCTCAGTTTGGTGGATGAGGCTCATCGTGACTTGAGGGCAGGTATTATTGTCCCTCCAGTTACTTATTTGAGGGCAGATATCACTTTCCCTCTGGTTACTTGATTTGAGGGCAGGTATCACTATCCCTCCAGCTATTTATTTGAGGTTAGACATCATTGTCCCTCCGGTTATCTATTTGAGTACAAGCATCATTGTTCCTCTAGGTTACTTCTTGGGCATGCCTTCGAGACGTCGGTACTTGAGGCATGAGGTGTCAGGAGGAACAAGGTGTCGAGTAACTATTCTTGGGCATGCCTTCGAGACGTCGGTACTTGAGACACGTGGTTTCAGGGGGTACATGGTGCTAAGTTACACAACAAATATTTCGGCATTGGCCGAAGCCGGCGACAATCCATGGTGGCCACTGAGCACTAGTGGGGTTTTTGTTTATTTGTGCATCATACTGTATACTTTTTTTTCTTATAAATTCATGCCTTCTTAAACACTTATATTAGGTATGCACAGTTGGGTGGTATCCTACTGAGATTTGTCTTACACCCTGCACGGTCCCTTCAGGACGCGTGCAGACTTTATGGATTTATGTGTAGGAAAGAGGTCAGCCTCAGGAGCTGAGCTGTATTAGCTGTTGCATTAGGATGGTATGTACCTTGAGGTCTTACCTAGCTGGGGTTTACTTTTTTTTGGTTTTACTTTCCTATATTAGTATGATTACTTGTTGTACCTACAGTTGGTTAGACATTGGAGCCTTTTTATATTCAATTATGTACTACCTGTTTTGGATGAATGTTTGTTTCTTAGCAATAGTTATATGTGATTAGCATGTTGTTGTGTTTACTTTCCTCTAATGTTGTTTATATTTATTACTTCCACTAGTTATTGTTATTGAATGTGCTTCCGCTCTGTGAGTCTGGTTCGAGTCTGCTGAGTTTTTTCTTCTACTGCATAACTATTATTATACTCGGACTAATACCATTATTATCCTCTGAGAGGGTATAGCCTCCCCACTATACCAAAAAGACCCTCGCTTCTAGTCATAAGCCTTTGGCGTTCGGGGAGGTGTGCCTAAGGTAGTAACACCCGACCTGTTTAGCACTGTTCGGGTGGCTGCTCGGGTCTGGGTCATTACAAATATATTTTTGGGTTTAAGATCCTTTCCTTAAAGTTTAAGAATTAATTTCTTCATAGAATAAGAAAAAAATACTTGATAAGTAGAGTTCCATCCTTTAGCTAATTTCTACCACACAGTCATCTTTCACTCCAAACGATGAGTATTCAAGATGACTTGGTCACACCTGAAGCGCTAGAATCAACTTATAGAGAATCACATAATCCAAAAAGGATGAATTATATATTTCCCTTGTCTTTAGAGATTAAAAAAACCAAAATGGTTAGTACAAGATAAGATGATCCCAAAAAAGTATAATCTTTTAGAGAAAGAAATACTAATTTTAATTTATAAAATTAAATAAACAATACCCAATGATAAATAAATACCATTCAATAAACAGTTATCCTTAAAATCCTTCAATATATTCCAAACTAATATTGAAACCTAAAATTCAGAATAATTTATTTACATAGTCTTCCACGTTAAATTGTATCTCCAAATAACATCAAATACTCTTAAAGTCACATACTTAAAAATAATTAACCTTATCACATATTCTCTATGATAGGTTAATCATTTACATAAATAACCCAAATCATTATAAATCCATAATAAAAACATAGATAAAATTACCACCATTACTCCTCAAATGAAATCCCATAGTATTCTATTTTCTTTAGGCATATGGGGTTCCTAACAGAGCGAACATCATCCAAAATAACATTTATCACTTAATCACCAAATCATTTTACTATACTAAGGATATACATTTAATAATAATAAGATCCCAAATTGACTTATTATTGATCAATAAAATCATTTAACTAAAAATAATTAGTCACACTAACCAGGGAATTCATGTAGTCCAGTGGTTGGTGATAAATCTCAGTAGCACTTTGGTTGTGGGTTCGATTCTTGCAGCTTTGTCCAATGTGATGGGTTGTCACACGGTCTATGTGCTGTCCTTTTTCAAAAAATATATTTATAAAATTCCCAAAATGATATAAATTCCTCAAAATAAATGTAACATAATTTAACCACAAATGTTTTATCATACCTCACATTTTCATCCCAAAAATTAATAACCTGTAATTGCCTCAAATTCAAGGATCATATAAACCCAAATGGTTATTTATAACTATAACCTCAAAAGAAAAGATAATTCTTTCTCAAATTACATTTTCACATAACAAACTATAGGGTTACACATACAAGATAAAGGTCTTACAAAGTAATCGCATCCACAAAGAGCACTAATACTTTTAAACATTTCTCCATATATTTATTTCCACATAGGTTCTTCCTTTACCAAGAGGTCATCCTATAGAATAGTTCATTAACTTGGGTAATTTTTAGGTCCCCTACATTTAAAAAAAATTATTGTAAATGAATTCTTTGGATCGTTTTTATTTTATTCCATAGTACTCTTCATTTTTTCTCAACAATTCTTTACTTTGTGTCCTTATTTCACACACATAAAGCACTTATTTTTTCTATTGAGACACTTTCCTGGGTGTCTCTTTCCACATTTCCGACATGATGGAAATCGAGTTTTCTTTTTTCCATGGTCACTACTACTGGAGATCTTATCATTCACCTCTTTTATCTTCTTTGTTGATTCTGGGAGTTGGTTAACATATATGTTGTTGATCATATTTTTGGAAAACTGATTTGTACTGAACACAATATCTTTTACACCTATCAAAATTCCATTTCATTTCTCATTTCCACCACCATGACCACCTTGTAAATCATTTTCAATGTTACTATGACTTCCTTGGAATCAAACCATTGACTAAAACCAGAAAGCATTGTGTGAGTAACAATAGTCATAAAATCATTTAGAGAATATCATGACACTTTATTTTCAATCTAAAACACTATAGGATTAACCAAGGTTATTTATTATCATATTATATTAAAATCCTTCAAATTAGATTTTAAATAAAATGAGAATTATCCTAAGTATATCTCCCAGGAATGTCATAACCAAGAGTGCAGCAAGGACTGTTGTCGTGCACCAGTTCCTATTCGAGTCTAGCTCAAAGAGGAGTTTTCGGGTTTTTCCCCTATGTACATTTGTGCTAGAGCCGCCTCTACCTGCTCGTATCTAGATAGGGATGTATTTCTTGGAAAACCCACATAATAGTTACATTAAGAATTTTTTTGAATGTTCTTCTATACTAATCCCCAAAGTCTATCTTAGGGTAATGTTCTCTAATCATAGTTTTTCTAAACCTAGTTTCCAAGGTTTGTACTAAACTTCCTCTGATACCAACTGTAATGCCCCGACCCTAGTTACCCAGAGTTGGTGCATTATTACATATCATTGGAATGATGACAAGATATCATGTCATGAAAGACCAATTAGTTTAATAGCTTTGTAAGTACTAGATACATATATAAGTTTTACATTACATCATGAAATAAGGAAAAACAACATTGTGTCCCCTTTGAATACACTCATATCCCTTAGTATATTCCAACAGGTTAATCATGATATAATTCTTCACATCTTGAGAAAAATTAAACTTAGAAATAGGTGAGCTCAAATGCTCAGTAAGGATAACAATATAGAAGAAACATTCATAAATAAGAATAAACTTTTATGGCAATGTATAAGACTAAAACACAAGCCTTTTAAACAAAAACTTCTGCATAATATAGCAAAGATAAATCAAATAATGTCATTTACTTATTCACATGGATATTATACTAGTATAATAATCACATGTAATATCAATATCCAATTTCATAATGATGGAATGCATAATGTCGGACATCATAACCACATAGTCAAGGCCTCATGCCAAGACCACAAATTAGATTTTGTCAAGGCATTGTTCCAAGACACTAGTTTGTCTCATGAGACCTACCGATGCATAGAGAAGCTATAGAGGGATCCAACCATCAATTACCATGTCCAATGCATTCCTTTTATGAAAAGTTTGAAACACAATCTAAACATTCGTATTAAAACTAGCATATGAAATTTCAATACTTTAACCACAAACCATGAATGGTATAAAAATAGCACATCCACAGTCGAACATAACACATTCAATACAACATGGAATATTGTATTATAATAAATTAACCTCAATCGATAATAATGAAGGATATTTTCAATGATGAAAATAATCATCAAAACTATTTGAGAGAAATATCCACCTTTTTCTTGAAAACATTTAAAAGTATCATTATTTATCAAGAAGCTGTTTAAAATAGATTTTTGAATCAAAGTTTCCCATAACAATTTGAAACTTTTATAAGTAATTTTAATTTTAAAACACTAATTTCTATATAAATAAATCCATAAAACCATTATTAAAACATGGACATTAATGAGAAAGATTTAGAAGAATAAAATTTTAAAACTTTTAAAATGATATTTTAGTTAGAGTTCCTAACCAAATGAGAGATGCTTTAATAAAAATTATTGAGATAATAAAAACATTATAATATCATGATAATAAATTTATTCAAGATATAATATGTTAAAATATAGTATATACACCATATAAAAGTGAATTGGCGCATAACAATAAAGAAGTCTCGATGGAATGTAAGTTGAGATGAAATCCATTAAAAAGACTGTATCCTTAGGTTAAGTGTAAATTAATGACATAATTATGTGTGAAAAATATAAATACACTCTATATTATTGGATATTCATTGTAAATCAGTCATAGGACATTCACACAAATTCTTGTAAAAACAACACCAATGACTTGGATGTTTAACTCAATGAATAGAAATTGAGTTAAAATTACTCTTATCAAGTTCATATCGATGACTTGAGAATTTATAAATGGAGTTATTATGTGTATAAAAATTATATACACAAAAAGGGGATTGGAAATTACTACATAAGTAAATAAATAGTGATTTCACACATAATCTTGGAGTAAAATAATCAATGAAGTTTGCATAAAACCGAATGAGTGGAAATTGAAATTTAAAATTCCCTTACCAATCTGGTAACTTACAAAACATACACCCCATGAAAGAAGGATCATACAATGATGATTTAAATACCCATAAATTAAATTATATTACCCAAATATTACAATCATGGGCAGTACATACACCACACAAAAGGAAATAGTGGAAAATAAAGAAAGAATCTCACAGGAATAAAAAGTGATATGTAAACCCCTTACCATGTTGTAATCAATCGAGTCGTAAGACCAAAAGTTAATAACCACCAAATTAATCAAATAATACCAAGAATATAAATAGAATCATGATAATATATATCAAATTTAAGTACACAATACACCACATTCAATAAATAAGTGGTGAACAATGAAAATCTCATGGAATTTTAAGTTAGATAAGAAACCCCTTACCTTGTAATTTTCCTTAGTTGAGGGTGTTTTAACCTCCTTTATATTAGTGAAATAATTGTTATTAAATAATAAAAGAACCATATACATAAATATGATATCATATATGATCTTTTAATATTTCTTTGTTAATAATATTTCAGTAGTATCATTGTTTCGGGTGTTAACTGATTCGTTTTTTCTTTATATATTTTGTTAAATATGTCATGTTTGTTATGGATAGGATGTATTTGATTTGTACACAAGATGATATTATTTTCTTAAAAATTATTTTTTTATCATAAAATGATATTTATTCTTGAAAGGTTACGACGGGGAATGAATCTCCCCGCGTTCATGGAGACGGTAATCTGTACTTACACACGAGCGACAATACCATTCTGTTGATGATGAAATAATATGTAATTGGATGTTATATCATATATAAAGAATCATTAAAATGTTATATTTATTAAATATATTAGTTATACTCATTATTATACCCATCCAAATAATTAAGTGTTGAATAACAATCTACACCACGACGTGGAGACTGTAAGTTGTACGTATGCATGTATGGTGACTTTGTCATTCATAGGATGGATAGAATAATGAATATAGATGTACCATATTTATAATAATATTAAATTATGTAGAAGGTATTGGATTTATTATTCTGGTATGGAAACAACAAATAAAGATAAAGTGGAAGAATAAAAGAACATTGAAAAAGGTTATGAAATAATTACCTCTTCTTCGGGTGCTTTCTTTTGATTTGATCAAAAGAGATCCTTAAATTGGATTTCTGATCAAATTAAGGCCTCTAGGATGAATTTAGGGTAGTTTGGATGATATTTGATCCAGGGTTGGCTGAGCCAAATTGATTTTGAGGTGTGATTTTGAGAGAATGGGAAGTACCTTTTTATAAGAGAGGTGACGGTCACTTTAGGGAAACCTTGAAATATTATTTTATTATACAATCATATTCGATTTATAATGGATCAAAAAGAATTTATTTTGAGGCTAAGGTGGGTATGGATCGAAAAATTATCAACGAATAGGTTTTAGATAGTTTTAGGTCACCATATTAACCTTATCTTTTAGATTTAACTCTTGGTTAGATAGTTTAACATTTACCTTGTCTCCTTGTATTTTTATATTATTTATTTTATAAACTTACTATAAAATGCCAAGAGAACCCCAAGTGGTTCATCAAGGACATATATATTTTTGTATAAGTCCTTTGGCCAAACCATAGATTTTTAGGACTATTATATCATTTAATAATATAGTATTTGTTTTAAAAACTCATTTATGTCAATTTTGACACCATTTAGTATTTGGTTTTTGTGAAAGTCTTAACAATCTGATTTCATCAAATAGAATAAATTGAATCAACCCTAAAATGTAATATTAACCTATAAATTTTTTGGAATGCATCAAAAGTCTCAATTTACATTTTCTTAATATTTATAATATCAATTATTTTAATCTTTAATTAATAAGGTAATTACTGCATCATCATTGTATCATAAATAAATTTAATTATTTAATGTCTAAAAATTATAAATAAAATACCATGATGTAGGAAATATTTTTATATTTCTAATTATTATTTATAGTTTAAATTATATTATGTATAACCCTATACTAAAATTGTTTTAGTTATTAAAATTTCAATTTAACACTTTTAACTCTTCTTTAAATAAAATAATAATAATTGTCCTAATCTAAACCAAGTGAACCAAAAGGATCATATTTTATTACTAAGGTTGATTTTGGTCTAAATACAATAATCCAATAGAATTATTACAAGTGTTAGGGTAATTATAATAACATTTTTACCATTAATTACTCTATTTACATTTAACTATGGTCAATAAAATTCAAAAATTACTATTCACCAAAAATTATTTTCACCTTATTGAACCAAATTTTACATACTGATTTAAACCATGTCTCTAAGATTTTTTAAATTCAATTCACAGAAGTGGTAAAATTATGTTTTATTCAAATTTGGTAACGTGCATAAAAGGTGGGTAAAAGACGTTAAAAAATTTAATAAAATTTTATACATCTAATTTTATTATAAAATGAATCCAATGAATTACATTTAACTAATATAGGTATTATGTATCTATTTTTACTTAAAATAAATTTAAATAAAATAAATAATTATTTAAATAAAAAGTCGGTTTTTAAACAATAACACAGTGTTTTTTACTATTCATCAAAAATTGAATGTTTTCAGAAAAATAAAAAAAATTCAACCTAAGCTAATTTTGATATTATGAATTCGAAAATGATGTCTATTTTAAAAAATTAAAAACATATAAGTTGAATTAATTAATTTAAAATTAATTCCGATTTTCAAAACCATAAAGCGAATTTTTGAGAAGTAAAAACTACCAAAAGATTGATATGTGTTTATGTCCGGTTTAAAAGTGAAATTACTTACAATGACCAAAATTAGATTAAATGATAAAAAAAATAATCCAATTATACTTCAAAACCATTAAAATGTATAATTTAACACTATAAATTATTTTGATTAAAAAATTTGTTGTTAATTAAAATTTAGTATCTTTCACTATTCATAAAAAATGAATGTTATCAAAAAAACACCAAAAATTTATCTAAAATAAATTTTTATGCCTTGCTTCTGAATAAGAATTTAATTTTATCAAATTGAATATATAAAAGTGTCAAAGTTTGGATTTACAAAGGGTTCGCCATTAAAAGGCAGAAAAACTGTATTTTTTGAAAAATAATTTTTTTATCTGAAATTTAGAGTTTGTCCTTATACTATTTCTAAGAAACAATAAATATGAATGTCAAAATTATATGAGATATATACAATTTAAAATGTGGTTATTACTATTCATAACCGCTTTCTAAATGGCTAGTTTGATAGGTTGTGGTGCGCTTGAATTTGGTGTTGAGTACATCGTACGCTATTGTATTATTCAAAGAGAAGCATATTGTGGAAGCTTGGGGTGTTACAAGATTAATCATACCCAATTTGAACATCATAAATTCAATAAACATTTCATAAGTGAAGAAACCCATTTAACCAAATAATGTTTAAATTCTCCATGCATCTGTATTGAATATTCTTCACAATCTATGTTCCTACTTTTTTATCATTTTTCTACAGTTTTTTATTTTTCAACACATTACCTAAATCTTTTGGTTTATAAAAAAAATTGTCTAATAATCAATATTTTTTATTATAAAAATTAAAATAGAGAAAAATATTTTCACCCACAATTTACATTGGATTTGTTTTGAAAATTTCGTGCATACTTTGGGTGTTTTTGGTCTACTATTGTTAGACTCAATCCAATGGTATTTAATTTTAAATAGTTAGACTAATCCAATGGTAGTTCATCTTCCATCGTTGAACATCCAACGATAACAAACTCTTCTATTAAAAATATTAAAAAAATACTTATACACTGCTTTTAAGTAGTGATGTTTTTGAAAATTTGATTACACAAACACATTTACAGTCTTCCCTTGGGTTAGATACCTAGATACCACTATATTTTTTATATTATGAATTTATAAATAATTAAACTAAAAATATATTAATAAT
This sequence comes from Viscum album, assembly GCA_963277665.1. Classification (NCBI taxonomy): domain Eukaryota; kingdom Viridiplantae; phylum Streptophyta; class Magnoliopsida; order Santalales; family Viscaceae; genus Viscum; species Viscum album. Next base: position 746,778,810 of record OY728143.1, read on the forward strand.
GTTTCTATCAAGTTTTTGGCATCGTTGTCAGGGTTTTATGGTCTTTTGTCTCCCGATCTCTCTTGATCTCATCCCAAATTCAAGAATGTGAAATTTGAATGATGCGTCAGATATCTCTTTTGCAGTCTTCCATTAAAATTTTAATCCTCTTTATTATTCAGGTTGGTCGCCAATAGTAAACTCCGACTTAACTCGATCATCTCTAATTCTCCAAACATGTGGATTAATTCTATGTCATCCTCATCAAGTTATAAAATCTCTTGTAACTGAATGTTGCGGGCAGTTGACAAGCTGTAAGTATTCACTGCTTCTACAAAACAAAAAATAAAAATAATTAATAAAATTTTATTTATAAAAATATAATATAAGAAATTGATAAAGTAAAAAATTAGAATTATTATAATTATAAATAAAAAATAATTAATATGGTTTGTTATTATGAAAAATATTTACAAAAAATGTATTATAATTGTTATTATACTTAATATAGTTATAAATTTTAATATATATAAATATATATGCATTATAATTTATTATAATTAACTTAAAACATAAAATAAATAAATCTAAATATAAAATTATTATAAATGGTAAATTTATTAATAAAATTAAATTTATAAAAATATAAAAATTGTTATTTTTAATATTATTAGAATAAAATATAATTTTTATTATTATGGTTTTTATATGAATTTACTTATTTTATTTTATTTTTTTATTAATTTTATTATTAATTATTATTATTATTATTATTGTTTATATTTTTAAAATTCATCTTCTATCCTCATCAATACGGTGGTGGTAGAGGCTTCATCTTATGGGTTCATCCTACTCAGAGGAGGCGGTGGTGATCATGGCACTCCTGGAAGCCCCTTTGCACGGGGACATCCCCTTCTCTAACGATGGTGGTGATGGGTGGTGAAACAAGGTTGAGCGACATCGGCTTCGAACCATAGTAAAGGCAGCCCCTCGGATCTAGTAAGGTGGTGATGTGATTTAGTTTAGATTTCAGTCTTCCTCGGTTTAATCTATGAGTTTGACTTCACTATACTCTAGTGAGTTTCAGTTAGGGTTTTATTATGAACTCAAATTGGGTTCAAGGAAGATAAGGTGGTTATCTCTTTGGTTGATTTATGGATAGTTGAGGATTGGTAGTTTGATTTTGGTAATAAGAATAGGTTATAGTGGTGATTCCTTTATGAAAGATAGTGGAATGTGATGGGTAGTGGAATTTTATGGTGAGATTAGGTAGAAGGTATTGGAGGTGAGTTGAGGCAGGGAGGCTAATGATGGCAGTGACTTGTTTCTAGTGGAGGGTCGTCTAGAGGATGCTCATCTAGTTGAGGGTTAGCTTGACGGTGGCTCATATAAAGTAGGGTTGTCTTAGCGGTTCCAAATTTATAGTGGAGGGTGAGTTTTTGCTAAAGATCATTTGGTGAAAGCAGGAACAGTGGAAGGAGGGTTGGTTGAGGCTCTGCTAAAACAAAGGAGTGGTGACTCCCTCACAGTGCCTCAGGAAGTTGGCAGTGCCTTGTCTGTGAGAAGCTGGTGGTGGTGGTACATTTTTTTATGTTGGTGATGGGTCATGTGAAACATATGAGTGGAGGCACTACTGAAACAGGGGACCAATGACTTATTCCAGCCATTAGTCACTAGCAGTGACTCCCTAGTGGTGAGTCACTGGCAGTGACTCATCTGAGACTCGGTAAAAATTAAATAGATTGAAATAAAAAATTAAAAAAATATATATTATAACATTAAAAAATTAAAGATATTATGTTTCTCTAAAATCTAATTTAATTAATTAAATAAATGAAATTAAAATTAAAATTTTAATTATTAAAAAAATAAATTTTTTTGAAAAATTAGATAAATTTTGAAAAATAGATTACTAAAAATTTAAAACTAAATTTTAAATAAAACTAGAACAAATAAGAAAAGAAATTAATTAATAAATATTAAACTCAAGTTACTAGTTAAAGTAAAAAAAATAAATTCTAAAAGGGTAAAATTAAAATTATAAAATATTAATTATAAAAATTATAAATTAAAGATCAAATATATTAAAAACCAAAAAAAAGTGACTTAAATTTGACTTAAATTTCAATTAATTAAACGAAAAAATAATGATTAATTGTTTAATAAAAACAAACATAAAATCCATAATTCAAAGATAAGAATAATTAAAATTTAAAAATTAATTCAAGAAATTAAAATATATAAAAACAAGTCAAAATTAATGAGTTTAAAATATAAAAAATAACAAAATAACAAAATAAATGATTAAATATTAAATTAAATAATAAAATTACCAAAATAAAGATATTTTAAACTTAAGTCACAAGTAATTAATTAAATCATCAAAAACTTAAATAAAATTTGTGTCAAATTAACAAATTTTAGGGCCACGTCACCTAGATAAGTTCCATTTGATGTTCTTATCTATTTAAGTAGGGATCATGTGATGTGCACATTCATCTAGGTGAATAACAAGTGATGTGATCATCTGTCTGGTTAGTATATACTTAGTAAATCAAGAATGTATTAGTTGGCTATATGATATTGAAAAACTTCATGTCTCATGATCACTCATTTTCTTAGATAAAGGGATTATATGATTATAAATATATTATATTATATAAATAGTGAAAACATGTATAGATATATATATGTCTAATGGAGATCATATCATATCCCATTATAGCTTGATTATCATTTATATTTTTAAGAGTATTCTCTTTACTTACAATTATATATTAGAGAATTCATATATATAAGTAGTTTTATAAAGTCCCATGGGGTTATATATGATGGTTGTATGAATGAGGATTGTGATTTTATAAAATGAAGAGTAGTACTCTAAATGTTTTTTAGAGGATATCCAAAAGGTGTTTTAGAAAGATTTGTAAAAGTTGTTATATATGATGTAACATCTATTGGAAATAAATGATATCATATTCAAAATAAATTTTGGATGATATCTTAAAGGAATTTTGGATATGGTTTTGAAATTTATAACATATGATGTGATATATTTTGAAATTACACAATGTTTTTGAGGCTTTAATGGAAGTGAGAGATTGATAAAAAAAATATGAATTAAAGAGAAAACATGATATAGTGATATTGACTATATTATAGTTTGTGTTAGTATAAACTATATCCTAGTGAATATTACCTATGTAAGTATTCTATAAAAAAAATAAATGTGTTATAAAAATGCATATAAAATAGTTATTTATCCCATGAAAATATATCATGATTGATTGAAATATCACATGGTGATGTTTAGAGAGTTTCAAATGTACATGGTTGTTGTTTAAACATTAAAAATTTATAGTAGGATTGAACTATACATTAAAAGAAGTAATAATGTTTTAAAAAACTTAAGAAATGATTATAATGGAAGTTAAATATTTGATAAGTGTTTAGCAGCCCAAAGAGTTCCCTTGGAGGCTATATAAATAGGTTCAATCCTAACGGATGATTGTACATGTTTGTACTATTAGACAATGATGTGAAACTCCTTGAATAAAATCGATCTTTATTTTTCCCTTTAAATAGTGGTTCTAGAAAACTATGTCTTGAAGGAAATTCTTTATAATAATTGTAATATTCATATAACCCATGGTTTTTACTTGGTTTTAGAGGTTTGTTTTCATTGAGTTTAGATGTTCTAACTGAACCCCTACAATGAAAACATAGTTCACACAATCTACTGAAACAGATTTCATGAACATGTTTCATTTAATTCAGGTTTCTTAACAAAGGGTTTTTTGAACCACATTCACCAAGATTCTCTTGTCCCACTTTGGTGCTACAAATATATAATTATCTAAAATAAAATGAACTTTTATTACATTCAGCAATTCTATTAATAACAAGTTGATTTGTTTTGGGTGTAAGGTGCATATTACATCTTAAATATATCAAATATCATTAAACATAAATCAAATACTATATGATATACCTTTGTAAATTTCATTATAATCATATTAGTATATTTGATTACTTGGGGATATACATCAAGGAAATGGTCAACAAAAAATTCTAATAAGTGGAAAAATATAAAAGATAAGAAAATATTTAATAGGTGATAGTGAGGGATCATTATGTGTGAATTAAGATCATATCCCAGGAGAATCATTACGATCGAAATTTACATCATTAAATCATAACATAGGATTAATATGAGATATATTATAGGAACCATAGAAAGAAATTTAGATATAATAGATTTGTAAGATACGATGATATTGTTGAGCGAAATGTTGTATAATAAAATATGATTAGAATTATTAATAACATAAAAACATGGAATATAAATTTTTAATGATAAGAATGTGGATCCATAATAATAATGAAACATTATAGTTATAAGTCAAATCTTACAACCATGATAATATAACATAGTTGGGATAATCTATTTTCCCATTCCCCTTACATATAATCTCATAAGATAAAATATTTAATCAAGGATTTAGAGGGTTTTATAATTTAGGTCCCACCCAATACTTCAATATATATTCAAAATCAAGTGCGCCACATAGAAAAGAAACAACCCAATGATCAGACATAAATTAGTAATCATGACATGTATAACTTGTGATGAAAATAAAATAGTTTATATATTAATATCAAATAGTATGAAAAACCATAAATCAATGAGAAAAGGTATAAATATTGTCAAATACACTTGAAAGAAATGGTAGAGACTTATGTTTATTCCAATTTCATAAAAATAAATAATCTATTGCAGATAAATCAAATAATTTATGTCAAAAGATGAAGTGGGAGGAAATCGAGGTGAGACGTAGGAAAAGATCATCTCAAAAGTACTGTAATATTTACAGTAATTATAAATATAAGTAACATTAATATAATAGAATGAAAATAGAAAAAAAATAATTAGAAAATAAAATTAAAAGTAGAATTGAAATTTAATACAAAGATTCTAAAATAAGATATATTTAGAGAATGAATTTTAAGGAGATAAATAAAAAGGTTTTTATACAATGCCACATTCAACATACATGTAAAATTAAAAATAAATAATATCCTAAAATGAGATAATGTATACATAAATATACTTATATAGTATAAAATAGAATACATAAAATAATAAAGGGTAAGAATAAATAATTTTAACACAAAAGATATATAATCTTTATAGAAAACCATTATAAACATTTTAAGGTATTACTTACACATAAATACTTAATATTATAATAAATTATTATGAAAATACTAAGAAAATAATGAGGAAATAAAATTAGAGAATTAATATAAATTATTTAAAGAGATCACGGAAGAAGATATATAAAGGGAATAAGTTTTAGTGATGGGAAGAATAAAATTGAACAAAAACATAGTCAATATTTAGGGGATATTGAAAAGAAAAAATATCACAAAATAAGAGGCTAAATAAAGAAATACACATAAATAGGTAAGAACATAATAAATAAAATTAGACAAGGTAAAAAATAAATACTTTGAAAAAAATAGAGATAATCAAAAGAGAAACACTTTACCTTATGTACCATATTACATCGACATACTTAAACCTCATGTATAACTAACTTTTATTTATTAAAACATTACCCTAGAACTATTATACATTAATTAAACTTATTTTATTAGTTTTTTTGAATATAATTTATTTATTAATAGTTATTTATAGATATAACCCATGAGAACAGGTTTGTTTGAATCATTCCATTTTCATTTTAATATTTTAGTATTAATCATATTTTTTTACATAAGTATGCTCCATCGTCACCAGAATACAAAAAATAAATAAAATTTTATGTGTGTTTGTTACACTTACCAACCATGAAGGTAGTGATAAATAAATAAAATACATCATCCTTGTAGGATGTAAAACTGACCATGTAAGAATGTTTTGGGAGAGAGAGATATGATATGTACACTATTTATAGTTATATTAATTTTATATAAAAATAATAACATGTATATTAATATGATATATTTATTATTTGAATGTGGATTGATTTTGAAAGTGAAAAGAGATAGGAAAGAGAATAAAATGAGAGTAAAGATATATACGACATTTTCACTTCTTTAAATATGTTTATGTTTCTATGTGCCTAACACATTAGGTAATCGGGGTATGGTTTAAAGACCCAGAAATTCCATTGATTTTTTTCATAAATACATGGGAATTTTATGAGTCTGCAGTTTCTGATGATGCTTGATTCCGGGGCCCGGTGTTCCCGGAATCAATTTTTGAATATTTATTCAGGCACGTTTAATAAACGTACGAGCGAGATTTTATATCTTTTTAACCGGTTCTTTGAATTGAAATCTGAGGGCACTGTTGAACTCATAGTGTCAGTGATTTCTTAGTGAGACCTTCACTATAGTTGCGTTCTAACGAGAGTGGAAGTTCGATTTTGGGGGGTTTTAATCAAGTTAAATAAAAATAAGAGATAGCTTATTTTTATTTCTTGGTAGTTAAAACCTCCAAGAGGAGGTTAGTGGTGTGGCCCATTTGTATATAACCTACCTTGGGAGGATATTATTTAGTGGGGCCCACAAGAGCTTCTTACCCCCATTAACTCCCCAATATTAATTGGACACCTCTCTTCATTAATTGGAACTTCTCACCTCCTCTAAATTTTGAATTTGAACCGTTCCTTATCATTAAATAAATGATGTTCCTCATTTAATTAAACAAAACTTTGTGTTGTTGTGCCAAATAATTAATAGATATCATCCTTTTTTTTTTTTGTTGGCATAATCCTTTGGAAAAGCTTGAGAGAGGAGAGCTTCATCCTTCCAATGAAGAACCACCGAAGAAAGATGAACATCTCCTTCGATCTTCGACCAAGCCAAAAGAGAAGGAGCCACCCGCGAAGAACGCTGATGACGCTTCATCCTCAGATGCTTCCTGACGTCAAAAAATCGATGTCCACCCTTTTTCTACGACATCATCAACGTTCATCGAATCGAGGTAGAGGGATTTGAGTTATTTTAAATATGATATTAAACTTCCGTTCTTCATCGTTCAAATTTCTGGATTGGTATGACAAATTTTATCGCCATGACGAGGAGGTTTTGGACCGCATGAACATGGCTGGAACCTCTCCCTTTGGTTGTTCTATTATTGACGACAGAGGCGGACCGTGGAATAAGCCGGTGGAACAAGGGCCGCCAGACCACCAGAAGAGCGTTGCGCCGTCACGCCGCGAAAAGAACCGAGATGCGACCAGGCGGTCCGCGGTGGAGCAGGAAGGGCGCGGAGCCTTCACACCACACCGGAGAGGAACCGCAGCCAGGAGGGCCACGGAGGATGGAAGAGGCGCGGCGCAAGTGCACCGCCAGAGGAGCTGGAGTCCACGGCCATGTCGGGCCGCAGCGGAGGCGGTGCGGTGCCATCGCGCCAAGCAGAGCCTAGCAGAACCGTGAATCCATCACGCTGCGGTGGAGGAACCAGGGCAGCCGGTTGAGCTGGCCGCCAGTGCGTGCTGCAGGCGGGACCCTTCGGGTCCCGCAGTTACTATGCTGACACACCATGCGTTGGCTGTTACGGAAGGCAGGGGGTGTAACCCCCCCCCCCCCCCCATGTGTGGCCAGCCGACCACACGGGCCCACCGCCAGCCACGTAGGTCGGCCTCCGGCCACGCGGGCCGGCCGACCGGTTGGGCCTCCCTCGGCCAGGAGGCCCCCAGGCCAGGCCGCCTTCGGCCGGGCCGCCTTAGGCCGGGCCACCGTCGGCTGGGCCGCCTCGGGCTGGGCCACCCTCAGGTCGGGCCACCTCTTCAGGTTGGATCATCCCCTCGGCTCAGGCCACTTCCTTGGACCAGGTCGGATCCGCGGACTGGGTCAGACTCCAATATAGACTGGGTCGGGCCAGGTTGGTCGGACTGGGTAGGACCAGACCCAGACTCGTTTGGCTAGTTTACAACTTTTCGACCTTTCTTGGGCTACGATTGTCCGATTGAAGAACAGCCTGCGGCGATGGAATTTTTGGAGTGAGATGATTCTTTTGGCATATACTTCTTGAGGTTTGGACATAGTTGAGGATACGGTTGGGTTGGTTTGAACCTAAAAACCAACCGGGCCCCTGGAACGGAAATGTCAATAACTCACAGACCGGGCGTCTGATTGACGCGTCGTCTGTCACGTTGGGTTTCTTATGATGAGATGGAACTATGAGATACATCAACTCAAGAATTCATGGTACTTTATTTATAGACTCTTGGCTCTAGGAGCAGACCCTCTCAGAATCGAGCATACTATGTGAGAGGACCCTATGGTTGAATGCGACTGAGATGATAGAATCCTACGTGGACCTACTACTATAAGAGGATCCTTCATGGGTTCGACAGCAATGATACTATACCAGGATCCTCCATGGGTTCGACAGAGATGAATTCTGTACCAGGATCCTCTATGGGTGCGATCGCGATGACTTCTGTACCGGGATCCTCCGTGGGTTCGACAGTGCTGATACTGTTCCAAGATCCTACGTGGGTTCGACAGAGGTGATGTTTCAGAGGCTACATCTAATCATCTCTACCACTCTTCATGAGTGTATACCTGGGTGAGTTGATTCATGTATTTAAGATTTTATCATCAAGATGATTGACTTTACTTCCTTTATGGAATGGGTTTTGCTTGGGCTCGAGTGTTGGGCCGGACTGTGATTGGTAACATAAGTATATGTATGGGCTTATACCTAAGTAGGATTGGTTGATACTTTGTGATTGTATCGTACTATTGTAGTTTATCCTTAGTGGATTCTGGGAGACCTTCAGGGGTCTTGGGGTCCCTTACTGAGTATTGTTATACTCACCCCTGCATAGCCTTCGCCCGCACCATGTTGTGTTCTGTGCAGATGTCAGTCAACAGTGATTGAGGATGAGGGTGACGGACGGGAGGCTGATCGGAGATGGAATAGATGGGACGTACCTCAGGGATGAGTTGTTTGAGATCTGTACCTACCCTTCAGGTAATATTCCCCAGTGGACGATCTAGGAGCTATTTCCCTTTTTACTTGTACCTGTACTAGTTGTTCAATTGGGTTTGTATGCTGGCCCACTTACTTTCAGCACACATTTCTTTTCTATATTAGTACTTTTTTCTTCTGCTGCTTGTGTTCAGACTCTGTGTGTTATAGTTTTATAGGCAATTCCTTCCGTTTTTATCATGGATTCTCCTTTGGTTCTAGTCGCCAGCCCCTGGCCTATGGAAGGCGGGCTTGGGGTAGTCACGGCATGAGCCCCGAGGACGGGTCGTGACAAATTGTTATCAGAGGGTTCAGTTCTACTATAGAAATTGGACTCTGATTCTTTTAATGGAAATAGTGTTAAGTGTTTTGTGTGTGGTTATCAGTTTAGGGAAACCAGTGTTGGTGTGCCGGCCGACGTATCCAAACACTAGGACTCCGACTTCTGATTTCTGACTCAGTGCATGAAAACACTGATTGCGTGTGTGTTTCCTCTGAAAAGTTTTCTTTGTGATTACTTTATGCCATCTCACTAGGTATATTGTGTTGAAAGTGGCACACCTATTTCTTTTCAGGATGTCCCCACATAGGCATCCAACAAGAGTTCCGAGTTTTGTACGAGATGGTAGCCCACCGAGTGACGAGGTCTCAGTGTAGGTCCCCATCACAGCGGAGGTACCAGAGGTACCACTACTCGCTGAGCCACCGATACCACCAGCTCCAGCAGCAGAGAGTTCACACCAATTGAGTGTGTTGCATGAGTTCTAGTGCTATAGGCCACCCATGTTCAGGGGAGAGACGGACCCACAGGTAGCTGAGGATTGGATGGAGGCTGTTGTGAGAGTTTTCAGATTAGTAGGGACACTAGCCGACCTCATGGTGATCCTTGTCGCAAGGCTCCTGCATGCAGTAGCAGGCAGATGGTGGAGCCTGATTCTCCAGGTGCATGATGAGACATCACTACTCTGGGAAGACTCTTTCAGTCATAGTTTATTCTATCCACCCTTCGTGTATTGCAGATTCAGGATTTACTGCATCTATGGCAGGGTAGCATGACGGTAGCTCATTACTCAGTGAGGTTCACCGACCTCTCGTGCTACTCCACGGATATGGTATAGGACCCATTCTCTAGGTCCCGAACCTTCGAGCAGGGACTCAGGCATGAGATCAAGGCTTCGATGATCTCCCTCAGCATCCCGATGTAGGCGGGGGTGATGGAGCGAGCCCTTTTAGTGGAGAGTTTTCTTGATGAGCAGTCACCAGTAGCGAGAACCACCACAGGGAAACACGTAGTGAAGTCTTCTACAGCCGGCAGTAGACAGATGTCACAGAGGTCCAAGCAGACTAGGCCATCAGGTGGATGACCTCAGGATACAGGTTTAGTTGTATGGGGAACACGAGACAGATCCATCCATACGAGGAGCAGGCAGTGCTATGCATGCAAAAGGTAGGGTCACATGGCTCCGGACTACCCGACCCGCCATGCATATGAGAAGAAGATAATAGAGGGACCTCCCAGGTAGAGGTAGAGGTTCGACTATGGAGGTCTTTAGGGAGCAGGCGGACGTGGAAGAGGAGTTGGCCGAGCATTAGGTGGTGGGCGACATTTCAAGGTCCTACCACCACCACCAACAGGAGGTCCATCCCGACCACAGGGAGCTGGCGGAGAGAGGCGGGCTCAGCTCTAGGCAGTCGAGGCCTATGACCACGGTGCACCTAAAATGATTCGAGGTACTATATTTTTCTACTCCACCCTTGTTGCAGTTATTATAGAAATAAGTGCGAGTCATTCTTTTATTTCCACTTCCCTCGTTCAGAGCTCAGAGATTCTGACAGAGCTGTTGGATCGATCCTTACGGCTAGAGACACCTACGGGAGAAGAATCGACGATTTCACACTGGTGTCGACAGTGTGAGCTTACTCTAGGAGGTGAGAGCTTCGGTTGGGATCTCCTTGTAGCGGCATCGAGGCCTTACAACGTCATATTGGGTATGGACCGGTTATCCATAGATCATGCACAGATTGACTATATTAGGCGCAAATTGCGGTGTGTCTGCACGGATGGGACCAGGTTTACCTTCACTGGGGAGAAGGGAGCCTTTGCAGTGCAGGATGAACTTACACAGAGGATGGGGGAAGCCGATCACACATCAGTTGGCTAGTCTCATCCTCAGAGCGGTTGATGTGCGGAGTCCAAGTTTACCTATTGTGGTCGATCAGTACGCGGATGTTTTCCCAGACGATGTTCCAGGACTACCTCATTACATATAGGTGGACTTATACATTGTCCTGTACCCCGGGACGGCACCGATATCTACTCTAGCATATCAGATGTCTCCTTCCGAACTTTGTGAGCTATGGGTACAACTAGAGGACTTGTAGGGGAAGGGATTTATCTGACCTAGTGTTTCACCATGGGCATCCCCGATTTTGTTTTCCAAGAAGACGGATGAGAGCTTTGCATCTGTTTTTTGATTATCACTGTCTGATCCAGGTGACCGTGAAGAACAAGTTCCCACTCTTGAGTATTGACGGCGTCTTTGATTAGCTGAAGGGAGCGCGTTGGTTCTCGAAGATAGATCTTCAGTCGGGCTATCAACAGCTCAGAGTACGGGATGAGAATGTGCAGAAGATGGCCTTCAGATGCCGTTATAGCCACTATGAGTTCTTGGTTATGACATTAGAAGTATCCAACGCACCAGCAGTGTTCATGGGACTCATGAATAGGATATTTCATTCATACCTTGATTGATTTATGGTAGTCTTCATCAATGATATTCTACTCAGCTACCGAGGAGGAGCATGCCTACCATTTACGGGTAGTACTGGACACACTCTGAGAGCACCAGCTTTATGGTAAGCTCTCAAAGTGCTAGTTCTGGATCCGAGAGGTACACTTTCTGGGACATGTCATCTCAAAGGCTAGAGTAGCAGTGGATCCAGAGAAGATCGAGGCAGTACTTTCTTGGGAGCCACCCAGGAGTGTGAAGGAGGTACAAAGTTTTCTGGGACTGGATGGGTACTATCGGAGATTTGTCCCAGACTTCTCTAGAGTTGCAGCACCGCTTTCAGCATTGAAGAATAAGGGGAAACCCTTCATGTGGTCAGATAGATTCCATCAAATCTTTCAGGAGCTGAGGCAGAGGTTGACTCGTGCACCCATCTTGAGGCTACCGGAGGAGGGCATTGGATACGTAGTTTACTGTGACACATCAGGGACCAAAATCGGGTGTGTCCTGATGTAGGAGTGAGCAATGATCGAATATGGTTCTCGGCAGTTAAGACAGCATGAGCAGAACTACGCTACCTATGACCTGGAGTTAGTAGCATTGTTCTTCACCTTAAAGATGTGGTGGCACTATCTGATGGGTGAGTGTTTTGCAGTCTACTCTAACCACCAGAGTCTCAGGTACATCTTCTCACAGAAGGACCTGAACTTGAGACAGTGACGATGGCTTGAGTTTCTCCAGGACAATGACTTTGAGATAGTCCATACTCCTGGGAAGGGGAACATTGTAGAATATGCTCTCAGTAGGAGATCAGGCATTCAGATGCTAGGAGAGGCGATAGAGAACATGTCCGTGTTGTAGATATCCTTTGTGGATAGAGATGGATCAGCCTTTCTACAGTCTCTTGCATTCACTCCTGCACTTCTTCAGAGAGTCAGGGAGGCACAACATGGAGACGCTAACTGTGAGACGTGACGTGCTTAGATATCTACAAGGCAGGCACCTGATTGATTCTTTGTAGGTGGGGAGCACATAATTCTCTTCAGAGGACGTACCGTGGTACCAGTTTCACTTCAGGAGGAAGTGTTGAGGGAGTTCCACACATCTCCTTTAGCAGTACATCCAGGATTGGTGAAGATGTATCAGGACCTCCAATGATAGCACTGGTGGCCAGGTATGAAGAAGGAAGTAGTAGAGTTTGTCTCACGATGCCTCACTTGTCATCAATTGAAGGAGGAGCACCAGGTTCCAGAAGTATTAGTTCAGCTCTTAGAGGTCCCAGAGTGGAAGTGGGATGGGATATCCATGGATTTAGTGATGGTACTTCCACGTACATCTAGAGGAAATGACTCTATCTAGGTGATTTTTGACTGACTCACCAAGTCGACCCACTTCCTACCGATCAGAGAACGGGGTTCAGGAGAGATCATGGGATGCCTCTATGTATAGAAGATTGTACGACTTCATGGTGTTCCATCGACGATCATATCCTATCAAGATGATCGTTTCACTTCCCAACTATGGAAGCGGTTACAGGAGGCTTTCGGGATGCATCTTCACTTGAGCACCGCCTTCCATCCTCAGATGGATGGTCAGACTGAGAGGAAAATTCAGACTCTTGAGGACATGCATTGTGCATGCGTCCTCGACTTCGGTCACAGTTGGGAGGATCATTTACCCTTGGTAGAGTTTTCTTATAACAACAACTATCACTCCACCATCGGGATGGAACCTTTCAAGGAACTATACGGCCGACCTTTCAGATCACCTCTATGATGGATTGACCCGGGGGAATCAGCACTTGTGGGACCAGAGATGGTGCAGGCTGCAACAGAGAAGGTGCAGATCATCCAGGAGTGGATGAAGACTGCACAGAGCAGGTAGAAGTCCTATGCTGATAGGAGACAGAGACAACTGGATTTCGAGGATGGAAACCATGTCTTTCTATGGGTCTCACCTCGACGAGTTCTACATAGATTTGGCCGAGGTGGAAAGTTATCTCTATGATTCATCGGACCATTCTAGGTCCTCGGTAGGGTAGGCGAGGGGGCTTACCGTCTGGATTTTCCACCTCAGTTTCACTGGTTGCACGACGTCTTCCATGTATCTCAGCTGAAGAGATATGTGCATGAACCATCCAACATCATCGACCATGGGGATATAGACATCGATGACGGGGCAACTTTCACGGAGGTTCTAGTAGAGATTGAGGATCGATAGGATCGGGTCCTGCGGGGATGGTCGATACCTCTTGTGCGCATTCTCTGGTAGCACAGGAACCTCCTGGAGAGAACATGGGAGCAGAAGGCTCAGATGCATGCTCAATACCCCCATTTGTTTCCTTAGTGTGAGATGTAGATTATGGGGATGTAAAGACCTGAGGTGGAGAGAATGTAAAGACCTGGAAATTCCATGGAATTTTTTTTCCTTAAATACATGGGAATTTTTCGAGTCCACAGTTTCTGAAGGTGCTTGATTCCGAGGCCCGGTGTGCCTGGAATCAATTTCTGAAGATTTTTCCAGGTACGTTTAGTAAACGTACAAATGGTATTTTATATCTTTTGAACCGATGCACAGAATCAAAATCTGAGGGTACCGTTGAACTCATAGCATCGGTGATTACTTAGTGAGACCTTCACCACAGTTGTGTTCTAACGAGAGTGGAAGTTATATTTTGTGGGTTTTTAATCAAGTTAATTAAAAATAAGAGATAGCTTATTTTTATTTCTTGGTAGTTAAAACCTCCAAGGGGAGGTTAGTGGTGGGGGCCATCCTCACATAACCTTTCTTAGGAGGATATTATTTATTGGGTCCCACACGAGTTTCTTACCCCCATTAACTCCCCCATATTAATTGGACGCCTATCTTCATTAATTGGAACTTCTCACCTCCTCTATATTTTGAATTTAAACCATTCCTTAGAATTAATTAAATGATTTGCATAATTTAATTAAACACAACTTTGTTTTGTTGTTCCAAAGAATTAATAGAGATCATCCTTTATTATTTTTGTTGTTGGCATAATCTTTTGGAAAATCTTGAGAGATGAGAGCTTCATCCTTCCAACGAAGAACCATCGAAGAATGAAAAACTTCTCCTTCGATCTTCGACCAAGACAAAAGAGAAGGAGATGCCCGTGAAGAACGCCGATGATGCTTCATCCTCAGAAGCTTCCCCACATCAAAGAATTGACATCCACCCTTTTTCCATGACATCATCAACATTCATCGAATCAAGGTAGGGGGATTTGAGTTATTTTAAATATGAGATTAAACCTCTGTTCTTCATCATTCAAATTTTTGGATTGGTATGAAAAATTTTATCGCCATGAAGAGGAGGGTTTGGACCGTATGAACACGGCACGACCGTCCCCCTTTGGTTGTTCTATTGTTGATGATAAAGGTAGGCCGCAGAAGAAGTTGGCGGCGCAAGGGCCGTTGGACCGCCGGAAGGGCACGGCGCCGTCGCGCCGTGCAAAGAACCAAGCCGCGACTAGGCGGGCCACGACGGAGCTAGAAGGAAGCGGTTCCATCGCACCATGCTGGAGAGGAACCACAACCAGAAGGGCTGAAATGGATGGAAGAGTCGCGACGCCGTCACGCCGCGCGAAGGAGCTGGAGGCCCCGATCAAGCCGGGTCGCAGAGGAGGAGGTGCGGCGCCGCCGCGCCACGCGGAGCCCAGCAAAACTGTGGCACCATGGTGCCATGATGGAGGAACCAGTGTGGCTGGCTGAGCTGCCCAAGTGGGTGAGACACCAGCCACGCGGCCCAGCCACCGGCCACGTGGGCCAGCCAGCAGGCCGGGTCACCCACGGCCGGGCCGCCTCAGGCCGAGCTGCCCGTCGGGCCGGGCTGCCTCTTCGAGCCAGACCGTCCCCTCGGCTCAGGCCGCTTCATCGGACTGGGTCAGATCCGCAGACCAGGTCATACTTCGGTATAGACTGGGTCGGTCCTACTGGGTCAGACCGAACCCAGACTCGTTTGGCCAATTTACACCTTTTCGCCCTTTCTTGGGCTATGGGTGTTCGATTGACGAACCGCCTGTGGTGATGGAATTCTTGGAGCGAGACAATTTTTTGGTATATCCTACTTGAGGTTTGGACACAGTTGGGGTATGTTCGGGATGGTTTGAACCTAAAAACCAACTCGGCCCTAGGAATGGAAATTCCAATAACTCACAGATCGGGCGTCTGATTGACGCACCATCTGTCGCGTTGGGTTCCTTATGATGAGACGGAACTACAGGATACATCAACTCGAGACTTCATGGTAGTTGATTTATCGACTCTTGGCTCGAGGAGCAGACCCTCCCAGAATTGGGTGTGCTGTGTGTGAGGACCCTATAGCTGGCTGCGACTGAGATGATAGGATCCTACGTGGACCTACTACTGTACCATGATCCTATGTGGGTTCGACAGTGATGATACTGTACTAGGATCCTCCATGGTTTTGACAATGATGAATTCTATACCAGGATCCTCCATGGGTTTGACAGAGATGACTTCTGTACCGAGATCCTCCGTGGGTTTTATAGGGCTGATACTATTCCATGATCTTACGTGGGTTCGACAGAGGTGATGATTTAGAGGCTACATCTAATCATCTCTACCCCTATTCGTGAGTTGTATACATGGGTGAGCTGAGTCTTGTCTTTCAGATGTTATCATCGTGATGATTTAATTTACTTCCTTTATGGAATGGGTTGTGATTGGGCTCGAGTGTTGGGCCGGACTGTGATTGGTAACTTAGGTATATGTATGGGAATATACATAAGTAGGATTGGTTGATACTTCGTGATTGTATCTTACTACTGTGGTTTATCCTTAGTGGATTCTGGGAGACCTTTAGGGGTCTCAAGATCCCCAACTGAGTATTTTTATACTCACCCTTGCACGGGCTTCACCCGCACCTTATTGTGTTCTGTGCAGACGTCGGTCAATAGTGATCAAGGTTGAGGGTGACGGACGGGAGGCTGCTCAGAGCTGGACTAGACGGGATGTACCTCAGGGACGAGTTTTTCGAGATCTGTACCTACCTTTCGGGTAGGATTCTCCTGTGGATGATCCAGGAGTTGTTTCCCTTTTTACTTATACTTGTACTACTTTTTTAGTTGGGTTTGTATACTGGCCCACTTACTTTAAGCACACCTTTCTTTTCTATATTAGTACTTCTTTCTTCTACTGCATGTGTTCAGACTGTGTGTGTTATAGGTTTAAAGGCAATGCCTTCCCTTTTTATCAAGGATTCGCCTTTGGGGCGAGTCTCCAGCCCCTGGCCTATGAAAGGCGGGTTTGGGGTAGTCATGGTATGGGCCCCAAGGATGGGTCGGGACATATGGTGAGACTAAAGCTTCCCTAAGAAGAAAATAAAAATTAGAAGATGAAATATTGATATATTTTAAGCTATGGGAGATTTTTTGGAAGTGGTTCACAAATAGGGTGAGATGAGGTATTTATAGTTGGAGAGGGGGTCTTTGAGATAAAATAATTAATATAATATTATTTAATGACAACGACATGAAATAATTGTAATATATATGAAAATTAATAGTATTTCACACCCTTTTGGCCAAAACTAAACTTTTATTATATATGTAATCATGATTTTCAAGATAAAATCATTGTCACGTTGTAATTACATCATATTTTACCTATTTATTTATTTATTTTATTATTTTTTATGAAAAATACATTAAAAAATTCCTTAATTAAATTTTAATATCCCAATTCCAAATATAAATATTTTTTTATAAATATAAATCTATATCTTTAAGAAAATGAATTTTTAAAAAAAACTAATTTGTTAAAAATGATGTTTTCATTAATTAAAACATTTTCTAATAGTTTTAAAATTATTATTTTAGGCTATGAAAATTCCTTTAAATATTTTAGAAATAAAATAAAATAATTTAAAATAATTTATTTAACTAATAAATCATATTTTTATTATTATAAAATATTAGTTCATATAATACATATTTTATATTAATATTCAATTGAAAATTAATTTATTTTAAAAAAAATCCAAAAAATCTGTCTTGACCAATTTCTACATATTTATTTCAAATATATATCCAATTTTATTATAATAAATCTCTATATTGGATAAATTGAATATGTAAAATGAGTATAAAATATTATGGTTTAATGAATAAAGATAAAACATAGTACTAAAAATAACTACATTATTAAAGTTATATGAATTAAATAATTATATGTGATACTTTAAATATTCATTTATAGTATTTTTATATTCATATATTGGTATTTTTTTAATTATATGTTTATTTAAACATTTACTTATAATGGTCACTTTACTATTCCAACAGCCAAGTTACTTTTCTAATGAGAATATTTCAAATGGTTATCGTACCCATTATAGTGGTAATATTAACTTTTACTTGCCTATATATATCCCTTAAATTATATTAATTTCATCCACTTATTTTTCTCAAAAGTTTCTCTGTATTACTCTTACAAATACCTATCTTATTTCTTGACTTTTTTAAAAACCTTGGAACATTTTTTCTTTAATATAAGACTTATTTTTCCTCCTTTTTCCTTTGTGTTTTTTAGTTTATCCATGTTTTAGTAAAGGATTATAGGATCTAAGATGATTTTGGAATCTAAAAAGTATATTTGGTGACCTTTCTAGAAAAATCAGGCTTCACTATACCGTAGTGGAGGTGGTTTCACCGTAGTTGTGTTGTGAAATTGATGTCATGCCCCGAAGGAAAGAGTTGTGCTATAGTTATGTCAACATATGGATATTACATTATGGCCTTCACCATAGAGGTTTGTTTGAGGAGGCTGCGTGATGGTTATTTAAACTACACTCACACATCCTTATATTCATTAGTTATAGACAGATGGTCTAGCCGTTTGGTTTTTGGGAGTAATGTGTTTAAATGGTCTATTTTAGTCTGAACTAGGGGTAGTCATTTTAAAATGAAGAGGTTTTAATGAGGATTTTTCACATGGTTTGTCCCTTGAAAATATCTATATTCTTTCCTATTTTGGAATCATTCTAGATTTATGAAGGGCTATAGAGACAACACCACACCATAGTGCCCACCTTACACTATAGTAATTCAATATTCTATGAGGTTCTACACCACAGTTCTCTTTCTGTGTCATGGAGGTTGTCTTCTAGTACTCTCCAAGATATAGTTGTTTTTTATATACTATGGGGGTCTATTCTAGCACACATTTTTACTATTGTAGATCACTATGTTCTATGGTGGTTGTTTCTAGTACACCTCTACACTACAGTTCACTACTTGTTTTTAGTGACTTCCCAGGATACTTGTTCCTTCATCACCATTCTGGGAGGGACATTCTTTTCTCTTCCAACTGGACTTAAAAACATTCATTAATGGAGATCAAAATTAGGATTTTTTGGTGTCTGGTACATTTTGGTTTGTGTCCAAGTGATATTCAAGTGACAAACCCCTTGACAAACCTTGATGTTGATGTTGAAAACCTTGAGGTAGGAAGTTTCTTACAATTTTTGGTTCTCATATACACTTGTTTTATAGTGTGATTTATGTGTTCTCATGGTTTTGTTCTTCATTGTTGGTAATTTGTTATGGGTGTGTCCATTGATGTGTTACCCGTATGTGATCCTGGTTTCCATTATAATTTCTAGAGTATCTTTTATCATGTTTGATGTTGATTCACATTTCATTCTATGATTCTACTATATTTCACATTATGTCCTGATATGTTTGTTTATCATGCTTTACCTTGTTGTGTATTGTATTTCCTTTGTAAGTTTGGTGCTTGGTAAATGTGATAGGTGTCCATTGTGGTATTCTTACCCCTTATAGTTAAAAGTGAATGACATGCGATGATAAAGATGGTGGAGAAATATTTCCTTGTGGCCCTGATGGAACTCAATGCCTTGAGGATTCCAAAGAACATGCAAAAACTCAATGCCTTGTGGATATCAAGTAGCATGAAAACTCAATGAATTTTGGATATCAAGTAGTGTGTCAACTCGATGCCTTGTGGATACTGATTAGTGTTAAGTCGGATAGGTTAATAGAAGATGGTCTAGAGGGGGTGAATAGACCAGATTAAAAAAATTAGACAAAAGAATTGATTAAATAAATTAATTATCAATGTTAATTTATATAGGTTAATTAGAAATGAAAAATATAAATAATAGAAGTATTTTTTTATAGTAGTTTTTTCTAATGTTGTCATACTCTACTCTTATACCTCTCTACTCGATGAGATATATATGTGCACTAAAAATGATTTTTGATGGGGAATCATAACCTAAATACAGAATCCTTCTCTAGTAAAGGGATAACTAAAGCACTGACTTTTGTATGGGGAGTCCAACCCTTACAACCTGACTTTATACATGGTAATTCACAACCCAAACAATAATGACTTTAGATATAGGGAGTCACAACCCTTATATCTTGAATTTATAATTCAGGTTTCACAACCTAAGGAAAACGAAAAAAAATTTTGTGTAAAAGAAAAAATAGAAAAATAGAATATCCATGTGAGAGATGGGAAATAGTCTTACAGACTCAAAAACCAGACAAGAGAAGATAAACAATGAAAGAACAAGTAAAAGTTCTTGATATTTGGATTATCACATCTTATCAATGCAATTGTAGTTTAAGTAGAAGTAATTCATAACATTAGAGAACGTCTAGGTAATGAATATCACACAGATTTTGGCTTGTATTGTAGGTTGAAAAGTTCATATCAAGTCTAAGAAGATAGCCAATGGTGTTTGTTTGTATTTTTATTATTTTTTAACCTTTAATAGAGAAATATATATATAATATATATTCATCAGTTATAAAAAATCTACTTCCTTCGGATATTCAAAATAAATTGATTCAAGAGATTTCAAAAATATATCCACAAAAAAAACACAACCCTTTTTCCTCTTCATTCCTATAGAATAAATCTTAAATAAAATAATTTAAAATAATTTGAGTAACTCTTCCAATAATATATCTATGTTAATAATACTGTTGAATGATTTTAAAACTTCGGTTTAAATCCATTAAAACCTCTTTATACATTGTCAAAACAATTCCTAAAAACAAGCAGCACAATCCAAAAGTAAATTTAAATATTTAAATTTAAAAAAACTTTTATCTTTAGACATTATTAAAAAAAGATATTAAAATAATTTAATGAATTTTTTATCTTAAAAATATCACCAAAAACCTAAAAAAAATCTTCGATCAAAATCCTTAGATTTAATGTGAATTTATCCAGTAGAAAAACCTTTTAAAATAATATATATAAATATGTAGAAGATCAATCTTCAACATAAAAGCACAAAGAGAGAGTAGAAAAGTAGGGTACAACAAGTAAGGTACATGAAAGTAGGGTACATGAAATTAGGGTACACAAAAGTAAGGTACACGAAAGTAGGGTACACTAAATTAGTGTTCACCAAAATTAAGGTGCACAAAAGTAGGGTATATGAAAGTCGGGTACAAGAAAGTAGGGTACATGAAAGTAGGGTTCATCAAATGTACATTTGACCAAATGTAGAGTTTATGAACCATACTTTTATAAAAGTAGCCTAGGGTTCATCAAAGTAATTTAGGGTTCATGAAAGTAGCGATGCCAAACAATAATTTTCACTATCATGAAAGTAGGTTTGATAAACCATACTTTTCACTATTGTGAAATCAGGGTTTTCGAACCATACTTTTCACTGTTTCTAAATAAGGGTTGTCAACCCATACTTTGCACTATTGTGAAAAACTTTATAGCATTCTTTAAAAAACATCAATGAATTTTTAAAGGATCTTAACAATAGATTTAGTGTTTGTTCAAGAAGAACTATTTTAATAAAAACTTATTATATTTACAATTAATCAATAATAAAATAAATATGACTTCCACATCTTCTTGAATTATCAGAAAAATGAAGAAAAACATTCTATAAAAAAATCGCAGTTTTGAAATAGAATTACAGAACCTCATAGAATTTGTGGATCATCCAAACAACCTTTTTATACTTCAATATAAACTAATGAAATCAAGATAAACGTTTTTTATTTCTATATAAACAATTTTAATGTGAAAAAAATTATTTTTAGAACATGAAATAAATTAAATACTATTACTTTTCAAAACTGCAGACTATGGAGTTTCTAAAACTACAGCAGCAATTTCATTGAATTTTTAGAGTACTAGAAAATCATTTTCAAACTTTCTAATAAACTAATTAGGATAATATAAATATATTATCTATATAACATGATAATATTCACACAAATTCAAACACTATGAATTGATATATCATCAAAATACAAAGGAAAAGTAATCAAACAAAATAAAAACAAGCCCATGCACAAAAAATCTCCCCCTTTTTATTTGATTACAAAACTAAAACATTTAAACTCTTTA
Source organism: Viscum album (assembly GCA_963277665.1). NCBI lineage: Eukaryota > Viridiplantae > Streptophyta > Magnoliopsida > Santalales > Viscaceae > Viscum > Viscum album. Next base: position 746,800,907 of record OY728143.1, read on the forward strand.
AAAACTATTTTTAAAATAGTTAAAACCAATTTATTTCTCCCACTTTTTGTAAATAAACAAAAATAGAAAACAGAAAAAATCTCCCTAAACAAATATAGCAATAAAAATTTAATATTCCAACTTACCAAGATCAAATTTAATTTTTTTCAAACTAAGAAGAGTCTATAGGATTTGAAAAAATATCTTCTAGATAATTTTCAAAAGTTATAAATTCTAAAACAATATTACTATTGTTCACATTATCTTGAATAAAATGAAATCTAAGATCAAAATATTTTTTTCTATAATGTTATAAGGGGGTTTTAGAAATAAAAATTACAGAAGTATTATCACAATAAATATGAAATTTATGGAGATAAACACAAAAATCGGATAAGGTTTACTTAATCTATAAACTTTGAGCACAAATAATATCAATAGATATATACTCACCTTTTATAGTATATAAAGAAAAAAATAGTTGTTTCTAAGATGAATAAGAAATTAATTTTTTCCCAAAAAATGACACATTCCAGATGTATTTGTTTCAATCCATTCTACACCTTCCAAAATCAGAGTCAGAATAAGATGTTAAATCAAAACAATTATATTTTGGATAAAATAAATCAGAATCAATAGTTACTTTAACATACATAATTATTATTTTTAAATCTTTAATATGACTTTCTTTAAGATCGGTTTGAAATCTAGCACATAAAAAAACACTAAACATGATATCAGGTCTAGATGCATTTAAATATAGTAAGATACCTATCATACCTCTATAAAAATTAATATCAACATATTTACCAGATGCATCAATATCTAATTTACAATTATTAACCATAATGGTTTTCATAGATTTAGATTAATCAAGACAAAATTTTTTAACTAAATCTTTACCATACTTAGATTGATTAAGAAAAATTCCATCTTTTCCTTGAAAATTTTAATTCTAAGAAAGATCTTTAATTATCCCATTAAACTCATATTAAACTCAAAATACATCAAAGTATAAAAATAATTATAGAAAATTTCACTAAATGATCCAAAAACTATATCATCAACAAAAATTTGTTCAATTAAAATATCATCAAAAGTTATTTTAATAAAAGTTAAGGATCAACATTGCCTTTATTAAAATCATTATTTGTCAAATGTAAAGAAAATCATTCATATCAAGCATGAGGTACTTTTTTGAAACTATACAATTCTTTAGATAATTTAAAATCATGTTCGGGAAATTTTTCACTTCCAAACAAGGGGGTTGAGAAACATAAACTTTTTTAGTTATAAACCCATTTAATAAAGTACTTTTTACATCCATTGGATATAATTTAAAACCTTAAAAACAAGCAAAATCTAACAAAATTATAAATTCTTATAACCTGGAAACATGTAAAAATGAATCATTAAATTCTATACCTTCTTCTTGAGAGTATCCATGAGCAACAAATCTGGCTTTGTTTTTTACAATCTATCCAGAATCATCCAACTTGTTTCTAAAGATCCACTTATTTCCAATTACCTACTTATCCTTAGGAAATTCTACTAAATTACAAACATTATTTCTAAAAAACTGATTTAATTGTTATTTTATATCAACAATCTTATTTTCATCTTTCAAATAATCATTAACATTAATAGGAATAAAATCATAAATAAATGCATAATTTACACAATAATCTAAAATAGAATTTCTAGTTTTCACACCAGAATTAACATTTCCAATTACATTTTCAACAGAATGATCTTTTTGAATCTTCCATGATTTTAGATTAGGTTGAGAAGGATTATTCTCCCCCTCAATTGATTCATTCTTATCTTGAGTAATTTATTCACCAAAATTAAAATCTCTAAACTCATCATCAATAACATTAGAATCCAAATTTATTTTAACATTACTTTCATCTAACATAACATGAACAGATTCTCCAACAACCATAGTTCTATTATTATAAACTCTTTAATCTTTAATATTATTAGAATAACCAAGAAAAATACCTTCATCACTTTTAGCATAAAATTTAACTAAATTATAATTTTAATTTAAAATATAAACTTTAAAAATAAAAATCTAAAAATAACCAAATTTATGATTTTTATTTTTAAATAATTCATAGAGTTTTCTTTAATAAATTTATACTAATAATTCTATTTAAAATATAACAATTAGGAAAAATAACCTCATCCCAAAAATATCTAGGAAAATTATATTCACATAACAGAGTTTGATCCTTTTCAATAAGAGTTTTACTTTTCTATTCTATAACACCATTTTTCTATGGTGTTCTAGGAGCCGAAAATTATGAAAATAAACATTCCTTTCACAAAATTTTTCAAAATATAAATTATGAAATTAACCTCCTTTATCACTATGAAGATAAATAATCATGAATCCATTTTCATTTTTTACTAATTTACTAAAAAATTAAATCTAAATAAAGTATCATTTTTATGAGTAAGAAAATATATCCATGAAAATATACTATACTTTTCAATAATAACTAAAGTATATTTATTTCCACCAAGACTAGAAATTTGAGTGGGGACCAATAAATAAAGATTTAATAATTTTAAAGGTCTATTATTACTTATCTGATAGATAGTTCTATAAGAAATTTTGTGTTTCCTCCCTTTCATACAAGTGTCACATACATGAAGATGTTCTTTCATCAAGGAAGGAAACTATAACACATTCTCATATTTTGATAGCTTATGTAACATTCTGAAATTTACATGACCAAAATGTCTATCCCAAAGGATTTTTTCATTCTTTACATCATTCAAACACCTTACATGTTGAAAAGTTAGTTCAGTAAAATCAATATTATAAATATTTTTTTTCTATCAGTATAAAATAATAAAAAATCATTTTTACAAACTAAAAATTTATCATTTTAAAATTTGACTTACATTACTTCATCACATAATTTTGATATACTAATTAAATTATGTTTTAAACCTTCAATATATAAAACTATATAAATAAAAGTAGAATTTCAAATACTAACTTTACCAAAACATTTTACTTTACCTTTGGAATTGTCTCTAAAAGTAAAATTTCCTCCATCACATGTGTTTTAAGTGATAAACTTTTATGGGTCTCTGGTTATATGCCTAGATAATCCACTATCCATGTATCATATTTTTTTCTTAATACATCCAAGTAATTTTTCCTTCAAAAATAAATTACTTGGAAATTTTGGTATCCATTCTACTTTGGGTCTAATGGGATCAGTAATAAAAAAATTTGGCACCCATAGAAAATTTAAACATGTATTGAAAGGTACTTTATATAATAATGATTTATAAATACTAGTTTTTTTAAATCCAAAAGATTGTTTAAATTTAAGTGAATAGTCATTCATATAGTGACCTTTCATGCCATAGTTAAAACAAGTCACAATTAAAGTACAACCTTTTTTAATTTTAATAAAATGAGTTTTATACATTTGGGGTAATCTCTTGTCATAGACAAAAAAACATATTTATTTTTATCAGTTTTATTTAGAGACATACTCTCATTATATTTTTCACTGCCTTGAATAAAATAAGGTAAACATTTTTTAAGAAATTCAAAATATTTTTTCAAAATTTCATTCAAATCCTAATAAGATTTCAAATTTTTATAAACTTTTTATTGAGAAGTAGAAGAAGTGTTACATATTTTTTAATTCTACTAAAAAAGTATTTTATTTTTAGGAATAATTTTCTCATTATTTTCTTTAATCTTATTATATAAATCAGCATCTTTGAAAATATCTTATTTTAATCTTTCAATTTCTCCATGTAATTCAGAAATATTCAGATTATTAGAATCATAGCTAGAATCAGAACATCCATAATGAAAACTATAATCACTAACATCATCTAGTGAAGTCATGGAGCACAAGTTAGCATATTATTTGTCATTTCTAGATTGTTCACTGGAATTAGATTCCTCTCTATAGCTCCAATTGGTGGTCAATGCCTTTTTTCCTTCTTTTTGTATTTCTCTTTATTATTTCGTTTTGTATAATCAATCATGATATGACCTTTCTTCATTTACTCAAAACATGTTACATCTGAAGAATTTAAATTTGTACTACTTTTCTTATCTCCCTTATATTTTTCTTTTTGATGGTTTCTTCTAAACTGATTCTTGAATCCTTTATTTTTCATTCTTTTGTAGACTCAAATATTAATCTGATCCATACCCTTTTTTTTGTATCCTCATCTACTATGTTATTCAATTCCAGTTCATATTGTAGTAGTGATCCTATCAGTACATCAAGTGTGTACTCTTTGAATTTTTTTCTTTCATCAATGCCAGCCTTATTTGTATTCCATTTCTTTGGTAAGTCTTGTAGGAATCATTCAATAATTACTGTGTTTTATATAGATTCTCCAAGTGAATTCATTCCATTCACAATGCTTGTAGATCTATGGAATATATGGTTTATTGTTTCATCTTCATCCATCTTGAAGTCTTGGTACTCGGCACGAAGCATTTCAAGATTGGTTCGAATTACTTTGCTAGATCCAAGGTGAGTGAATTGAAAAATCTTCCATATTTCATGAGCTATCTTACAAGCATACACATGACTAAAAACACTTATGTTAATATCACAATATAAAATATTAACAACATTGTAATTTAAACCATATCTAGTAGCATCAATTCAGGTGAGATTATTTGGGTCAACTTCAGAAAGTGTGTGATATTTTGACATGATAGACCAATGCTCAATGCTCAAATATTTTACATAAGCCCCCATTTGGGATCTCCATTATCCATAATCATTTCCATCAAAGTGCGGTGGATTTTGAGAAATTCAAGCATCATTTAGGTTAAATCTTGCCATCTTATAAGATCTTTATCCTTATATTATGAGATCTAGGAATAGGTTAGCATAATTAAAAATAAAAGTAGACTCTATAAAAGGGTTGGATAAATTCTAGAAGGAACAACCATTGATACCAATGTTTGGTATTGAGAAAGAGAATGACAGAGCTAAAATATTCTTAATAAGGAATCCCTTTCATACCAATTGTTAGTTTAGATAGTGTAATGGTAGATGGTCTAAAGGTGAGTGAATAGATCAGATTAAAAATTTTAAAAAATAATTGATTTAATAAATTAATTAACAAAGTTAATTTATTTAGGTTAATTAGCAGCGGAAAATGTAAATAACATAATAACATTTTTATATAATTTCAGTCCAAATTGGGCATACTCTACTCTTATACCTCTCTACTCTATGAGAGATACATATTCACTAAAAACTATTTTTGAGGTGGAATCATAACCCAATTATAGAATGCTTTTCTAGTGGAAGGATAACCAAAACACTAACTTTTGTATGGGGGGTCACAACCCTTAGAACCTGACTTTATCTACTGAGAGTCACAACCCAAAACGTATTGAATTTAGATATAGGGAGTAACAACCCTTAGATCCTATATTTAGAATCTAGGAGTCACAAACCAAGTAAAATGAATAACAAATAATTCTTTTGTGTGTAAAATAATAAACAGAAATATAGAAAGTGTGTGTGAGATATGGGAAATAGTGTTACAAACTCAAAAACCCAAAAAGAGAAGATAAACAATAAAATCACTGGTACTGGTTATTTATATTTGGAATAGAATTTCTCATCACAGAAATTATAGACAAGGAATTTGTAATTTGGAACTTTAGAGAATTTTCAGGTAATGAAAAAATATCGTACAGGTTTTGGCTTGTACGACAGGTTGAAACATTAGCAGTGCGTCGAAGAAGTTAGATCATGGTTTTTTTGTGTATTGTTATTATTTTTTTAACCTCTAAGATATATATATATATATGTGACAAATATTTAGAAGTTATAGTATCTCTTCTTCTTTTGTATATTAAAAATAAATTGAGTTAAGAGATTTCATAAATATCTCTAAAAAACGCAGCATTATTGCCTCTTTATTCCTGTATAATAAATATTAAATAAAATAATTAAAAATAATTTGAATAATTCTTCCAATAATATCTACATAAAAATAATAGTGTTTAATTATTTTAAAACTCCTGTTTAAATCCATTCAAACCTCTTTATACTTAGAAAAAATAGTTCCTGAAAACTAGCACCAAAATTCAAAAGTAAATTCAAATATTTGAATTTAAATAAACTTGTATCCTCCAAGTTTATTAGAAAAATACGTTGAAATAATTTATTATTTTTTTATTTTAAAAATTAAACCAAAATCATATAAAACTCTTCGATCATAATCCTTAGATTTAATGTGAATTTATCTATGAGAAAAAACTTTGAAAATAATCCATATAAATATGCAGTAGATCAATGTTCCATATAAAAGCATAAAGAGGTAGTAGAAAATTAGGGTATATGAAATTATTTTACATGAAATTATGGTACATGAAAGTAGGTTACACAAAATTAGGGTACAAGAAAATAGGGTTCATGAAAATAGGGTACACAAAATTAGGGTACACAAAAGTAGGGTTCACTAAATGCAGGGTTCATGAATGTAGGGTACATGAAGGTAGGGTACATGAAAGTAGGGTACACGAAAGTAGGGTACATGAAATTAGGGTTCACCAAAAGTAGGTTTCACTAAATGTAGGGTTCATGGATCATAATTTCATGAAATTAGATTAGGGTTCATCAAAGTAGTGTAGGTTTCATCAAAGTAGCATATGGTTTATCAAAGTAGTGTTGTCGAACCATACTTTGAAATATTGTAAAAGTAGGGTTTCTGAACCATATTTTTCACTGTTGAAAACGTCGGGTTGATGAACCATATTTTTCACAGTTGTAAAATTAGGGTAGTCGAACCATACTTTGCACTATTGTGAAAAACTGGACAACATACTTTAACAAACATCAATGAATATTTAAATGCTCTTAAAAGAAGAATCATCCTTTAGTCAAGATGAATTATTTGTATAGAAACATAATATATTTCAAAAAAATCAATAAAATAATAAATAAAACTTCTACATATCCTATAATTATCAAAAAAACCAAAGCAAAAACATTCTGGAAAAAAAATTGCAGTTATGAAACAGTATTACAGAAATTTATATAATTTATAGGCCATCCAAATGACCTTTTTAGATTTTTATATAAATTAATTAAATCAAGATAACCATGTTGTATTTCTATAAAAACATGTTTCATGTGAATCTAATATCTATAGAACTTGCAGTAAATTAAATACAGTAACTTCTCAAAACTGCAGACTACAGAGTTTTTAAAACTACTGCAGAAAATTCATTGAATTTTTAGAGTTCTAAAAAAGAATTTTCATACTTCAATCATAAACTAATGATGTTAATATAAATATATTATCTATAAAATGTGATAATATTCAGATAAATCCAAACATCATGAAATAATATATCATCAAAATACATAAGAAAAGTAATCAAACAAAAGAAAAACAAGCACATGTGAAAACAAGTAGCATGTCCACTCGATGCCTTGAGGATACTGAGTGACATATACAAGTAGGGGTTTTTTCATCTTGGTTAACGCACAACTTCTTGGTAAAATATTGTATTTTTTATGATTTATTACACATTTATTGTTATCACAAAATACACCTATTATATATGTACACATTTGTTAAAGATGAATTTGTGGCCTTCTACTGGGTTTTATTACTGACACCATAAAAATGAACTTTGGTGCACATGATAACTTCAAGTATAGGGATATAAGAAAGGTAAAGTGGACCATGGTCGATGATTGATATCAGGAGTGTGGAGCTGGGAGTTATTCCTGGATAGACTCTAGAATATTACCATTTTTTTATTTATTTATTACTTTTCGCACTTTTACTCTCGTTTGTCCTTCCACTTTGAGAGCCCTTTTATATATTATGTGACTAGTATTCCATATACTTAGTTACCACATGTTTACTCTAATTATTATATTTTATTATATCCCATTATATTATTATTTTTTCTAATACATAATATTAAGGGTATAGTCTCCCCACTAATAGGCTTGGACCCTCACTTCTAGTTGACGCCCTCTTATGTATAGGGAGGCATTCATGAGGTCATGTGTCAATATGGTTCAAACTTGACTATTTTGGTTGGGACATTTAGAATGGCATCAAAAGAGTATTATTCTTCTTCTTTTGGACTAACCAGAAACATGGTAGAAGGAAGATAGTTGTATGGGACTCAGGAATGGGGTTACCATGTTCTTGGACATCTCATGTGTAACATAACTTCAAGTTACCATTGATGGTATTTTTATTGTTGTTTTATGAGATTTGGGTGCATTTTTTCATCATGATTTGGAACATTGGATCACATGTCATATATATACTTTTTTTGTGCTGAATTGTAGTTCTTTAACTTAATGCCTTGATTTTTGTTATCTGGTTGGGATAGATTTGTATTTTATGTGTGTGATATTTCTATTTTTGTGATGTTGTGATATATCTATGATGGAATTATTTGTAGAAACTATGCATTATTTTATGTTTTGTTTTAATATATATGACTATGACTAATGTTTAGGGATAGAAAACCTTGGTTAGTGCTAAGAGAGTTATGCCTTAGGTTAAGGTTATACTTATAGGGTAACCTTTGTGTGATCTCATAGACTAATTAGGGTTTATCCTTATGAATATATTTTTCTATAAATGTTATATTTATGTTTTAGAAGATGTCAACATGCGGAAAATTGGTGGGATTGTCTGATATATAGAAGGGTGATACAGAGCATGCTCCCACACCCACTCTAGTAGTTCATGTGGAAGGACCATTTCATCCAAGAGTATTATGCTTAGTGGTCATCCTAGGTGGGGAGTCACCATGAATTGGTTGACTATGATCGATACTTTAATCTTTATAATCCTCTATCTTTCTAGGTAACTATAGGCCCTCATGATGATGATGGATATATTTGGATTTTTGATAGGATCTTTGATTTGGTGGATACCCTTGGGGATTAGAAGGTGATGCTTGTGACTTTTATGGTTCAGGGCACTGTTGGGAATTGGTGGTATGTTATGCTCCAGGATGAAAGACATGAGGGTATCACATGGGAAACATTCAAGGACAAATTATTGGAGGATTTATTTAAATATATGATGAAGCTGGACCAATTCTAGGATTTTATAGATTTTTTCATAGGCCAATGATAGTGTCTTATTATTTTTAATGATTCACATGTCTTATTATCTTAGATCCACTCTTAGATAGGGATGAAGAATATAAATCAAGGAAGTTAAATATTAGGATTTGATAGGATTTTAGATTCCAGGTCAGGAACTTCAATCTGATGAGTAATACTCATGTTCTTTGTAATTCTCTGAAGATAGAGAAGGGTCTGTAGGAGGATCGAGTAGTAGGTCATATTTTATCCTTTGTTACTCAAATCAGTATATCTCTTAATGCTTCCATGAGTGAAACCTTTGGTAGTAGGAAGAGGAAGTATGGATATATAAAGTGGGGTAGTGTGATTCATGTTGAGCTGAGTATAACTTCATCATCCCCCTCAGAAGGATCTCTATAATGCTTAAACTATAGAAAGGTTGGTCATTATTGCATGATCTGTACAAAACCTAATACCAACTGTTGATATTTAATCCATATGGGGAATTCCTAGTAGTCATTATCTATGGATTTAAGGTCAAGATTATATAGGGGTATATGATAGATGATATTTATAACCCAAATATCCATCTGGACCCTCAATAGAAAACTCATATTTTAACTCAGACTAGTCATGAATCTGAGGAATAGGGTCACTAAGTAGAGGAAGGATATATTTAAATAGTGGATAATACCCTAGAAAATAGTTTTGAGGGACCATATATTGTTCAAGGTATGGTTTTATCACATATAACTTATCTATTACCTTTTTTTATATCAGTTTTCACCATTATTTCAAAACTACACATGTTGTTTCTGGACTTGATTTGCTAGTAAATTTATCCATTGAGTTAATTTCCCTTGATACGTTGTTTCAAATCAAATTAGATTGTCTTCAGTGTTTCCTAGAGTGTCCTATAGTTATTTCCAGTTATAGATGTCTATTAGACTTTATAATACCAGAGATGATGAGTTTCAATGTGATTCTCTATATAAAAGGGCTCACAAGAATCTGATCTCACATTGATTAATATCATAGATGACTATTATAGAAATACTCACTTTTCATACATTAACATTACATAAATTTTTTATAATTCTTAACATTAAACAAATATATTCCCAGAGACTGTATTATTCTAGTGTCTTTGGAAATATGGAAACATAAACAATGGTACATAAATGAGCTACATTATCTCCAAATGGGTTCTTCTTGACTATAACCCTTATTAGACACATCAAACATAATATATATCTTCATAACTTGAAAAAGGAAACATAAAAAGGGGTTATCTCATATTCTTAATAAGGGTAAACAAGGGAGATACATAAGCATAATCATGAGCATAAGGGTATGAGAACATGATCATGAAAATTGAAGATCATACCCTCTATATCAAATATCACAAACATGAATCATAGTATAAGGCTTGGTAGTTAATATAACATGATTCATAAGGAAATAAAGAATATAATCCATGAAATCATAACATAGGAATAAAACATGGAATTATTAAAGAGATGGAATTATATATAATATTAATTCCATAGTAGCCAAGGCATTTCTTCCAAGGCCATATTAATGGACAAAGTCCTTTATTGAACCGGGTTAACACCATGTTCCATCCCTATATTACTAAATCGAGTTAACTCCTTGTTCTGGTCCTCTAATACTGAACTAATTTCATTTCTCATTTCATCCCTATCTATCTCATGAGATATAAATCTTTTCCTAATTCATTGGAGGGATATATGGGTCTCATCTATCTCATAGTGAAATCATACATACATGTGCCACAAGATCATAAATAATCATATCATAACCCATGAATTGAAATGGTTATCATAAACATGTAATAATATCATAACCTATGGATAATCATTTCATCATAAACATAACCTGAGAAAAGAAGTGGGTTTCAAAAGCATATAACCCGTGAAATAGAATAGGTTTTATAAACATCATTCCATCAAAAAATAATCCATTCAATGAAAGAATGTAAATGTAAAAATTGATTAATCTACCCATAAAGGAAAGTGCAACAAAAAAGGATGTTATATTAGATGGTTAATAATTTTTAAATATCTTTTAAAAACATTTCTTGAGGAAAATATCCTTTCTACATTGAAAAATTATTTTTAAAACATAAAACCTTTTATAAAACCTTTTTCTTTGAAAATAGTTTCAAAAACTAATAAAGGAGGCTTTAAAAATAATAAATAATTTCTAAAATAACTTTTTCCTTGAAAAAATATTCAAGGGTCTTTTGAAAAAAAAATTAAAATATTTTTGAAAACATTTTTGAAAACATGGTTTCAAAATAAAATAGATTTTCGACCGAAATAGAAATATGGTCAGATTTTTATCAAAATAATTTTCATAAATATATTAAGTACCGAATAGTGGTAATAGTACTAATACATAGAGATATCATGAATAAATATAGGATAAGGAAACTCATGAGTTTTCTTGAGATATGGATTATAATATTTAATCAAAGGAATCATAAATAAAAAGAATCTCAAAAAGCGGTGAGATTGTTTCAATAAACTCTTATAACTTGTTAATATGGGATAATACTCTCCATTTAAGAAAATGAAATTACATGAATCTTAAAATATAATGAAAATAATTAAATTCATGAGATAACATGTAAAATGGAAGTATATACACCTTGAAAAATAATTTAGGTGCATAACAAAAACATGAGTCTCATAGAAGAAAAATTGAGACAAAACTCTTTTACCGATCTCATAACTTTTGAAACTTAAACCCCATGATAGAAAGAACATAAAATGGATATGTAAATACATATAAATTTAAGTATAATAATCATTGAATACATCCATGGTCATTATACACACCACAGAAAAGGAATGGGGGGTGAATGAACCATATATCTCATGGAAATAAAAAGTGAGATGAAATCCCCTTACCTTATTTCTTGACTCTCATTGTACTCGTTAAAAAATCATGTATAATAAATATAAGTTTATTATAAATATTTTACATAACCATATTATTATATCTAATACCATATATGGTTTTATTATGACCTTATATTACCCTCATGTTAACAATCATATGTTAAGGTTTCACTTTGGATAATATTTGCTTTGTTCCTCGCATGTGTCTTAATTTATCATATCTTTGTTCCTTATACTTATATAATGATTTAAAGAATGTATATAATGATATAAATATCATTTATATTCATTATATTTGTATTATAATAATTTTTGGAATATATAATTATGAAATGGAATACACCGTTCATGGAGATGGTAAGTCGTACGTACGCATGAACATTATTTTCATCTTTACTGTCGTATTGAAATAAAGAAGGTAAATGACATATGTATATATATATTTATATATATTTCATTATTATAGTGGTATTATTATATCATATATATAATTTAATTTCACTAAACCCATCATTAATATATTCTATGTAGCGTGTGAACGAATCACATCTCTTTGAGGGGGTGGTAGTCCACACTTCCTCAAACGAAATTATCGTATTAACACAAAATGAAGAGTATAAATACATGCATTATAAAAGAATTAAAAAAGATTGAATACATAATAAATATAATATATAACATATATAAAATTCTTTTCCATTATAATTTCCACCATGAGAGGTAAGGAAAAATGAACAATCATCATTTTGTGAGGCGGTAGTTCACCGTACACATAAACAGAATGTTCATTACCCATTAGATGGAGGAATGTGTAAGTGTAGGTAGAACCATTATCATAAAAAAATCATAGTATATTTAATATAATGTTTTGTTAAAAAATTATGGAATAAATGGAGTGTAGGGGGTGGATAAAGAAAATAAAATAAAGGAGTTTGAGATAAGTTGTTACCTCTTAATCGGGTAAATCCTTTTGGTTTGTACTAAAATGCTTCCTTAAATTGATTTATGTCCAATGAGAGGCTACAAGGAGTAATTTAGGGATATTTGGAAGTGTATTAGGTAGATATTGGATGAACCTAAATGGTTTTAGAGTTGTTTAGAAGAGGGATTGGTGGTGGCCTTTTTTAGAGAAGGGAAATGACACATTTGACATTTTTGAAAACCAGTTAGGTGTACCCACGTTTTTACCTAAAAAAATCATACAAAACCAAAAACAACTCAATAATGTAAGGTTAATGGTCGAATAATGTATAGATAATTGGTTTTGTATAAGTTTATAGGTCTTTTTGGGTCATAAATTTAAGTTTAATACTTTGTTAACCTAATTTTTCTCTTAATTGTTATAGTTAATTTTAATATCTTTCACTAATAATTTTGTTCAAAAACATATTTGACCATATTATAAATTAGAAATTATTATGATTCCAAATATGGAATCAATTTTTACAAATTATTGTCATAGAAGTGGCAAGAATTAATTTAAAAATAATCTCACTAACGGGATGACACTATGAGTTTTTAAAGTAAAAACGTCCAAGTGCCATACCTTTATGAAGGCTTTCCTCAGCTCGCAATTTCGACTTCAGAATATTCGGAAGCTTCAGCACTTCTCAACCTGACGTCGGTGGCTCGTTTCAGTAGATATCGTCTGTCGATCATGTCTTTTGATAATTTTGTTTCTCGAACCTGGGGTTTACAGAACTCAACAACCATAGGGCTTCTTGATAGGAGACATATTATGATCTGAGGCTTCTCTGAGGATGATCTAATTTCAGCCTAGTCCAGAGCCCCCTGATCTTGTAACGGCTCCCATTTCTTTCTCTTCTGGTGTTCTTACGATCTTAATATGAAACGGGACGCTCCGACTACATCTTTATGGGTAATCCTTCTGGAACTCCCTCTTCCGTTTCAAAATCCATCAATTATTTGTATGTTGGGAAACCTGGTTGGCCATTTATTATGTTCGGACAGTAGAACAAACAAGGTCTATCACCCTATTTCTCCCCAGATTTGTGTCGAGGTTGATGTTTCCAAACCAGCGATTGGTTGGCTCTGGATTACGGTTGGTGAAGAATTTCAGTGCAAGAAGAGGGTGGTCTTTGAGAGATGGATAGAGTTTTGCTCTTCTTGCAGGCGGTTGGGCCACTCCATTTCTTCATGCCGAAGTGGGAGCATAAACATTAATGATATGCAATCACCTCACCTTCCAATCGGGCCAACTATTGAGGACACCTCCACTGATCCCCAAGCTCACGAGGTTGATCTCAATCTTGACGCCCATATCGTTAAACTGTGCAATAGGATCCCTGGCCCATGAGTCGTTGATATTTTTTCTAAACTAAGGAGTGATCTGGATGATGGTAAGAAGGAAGAGTAGGTCCCGCGGGATGGACCTTCTTATGCTGATAAGGTGAAGTCTGGTGTTATGGAATATGGACAGGAGGTCGAACCCTCTGATATCTCCAATACTGGTGATTCCCATGCAGATGCACGGGGGATATCCGAGGTGCATGTTTCCTATGGTCTGAATGTTGTTCTGTCTAATTTGCATGTTGTCCCAGGTCCAAACATAGTTCCATCTCTGAGTTTGCGACCGCTTGATCAACAGGATCCTCCAGGTTCTATTCAGACCCACAATCGGTTCACATGTTTGAGTGCAAAGGGGAAGGAAAATTCCAACCCAGAAGGATGGAAAACACACATGCCAAGGTGGAAATGCAAATAGGTCTTGACAAGGCCTTCCAAGGAAACTGAACCAAGAGACAACGAAGCAAACTCCTTGGCGTCGACAGATTATGTGCAAGACCCTCAAGGCCACATGATGGTTGGGTCTGGATCAAGAAAGGGAAAGCAAGGGAATGTTGTCTTCGGGAATTTCCCAGTCCACAAGGTAGGGAAAAATGCAAGGCCCCGCAAAGACTACTCGAATACCCCCAAAGAAAATTGTTACTAGATATTCAGGGCAGTTTAGACATAATGTGTCAGTGGAAGGAACGGGGGTCCCAACAATTGCTGAAAGTGACAGGCACGTGTCTGGAGAGTTGGGCGAGCAAGTTTTATGTAAGGAATTCAAGGCCCCTGATGACAAAATCATGGTACCAAACGTTGAACCAATACCGGATAGTACTGAAAGAATACTAGTAGACAAGGTGGAAGTGGGGAATGGGGAATGTCTGGAGATTTTCTTACACGCTAAAGAGGAAATGTTAGAAGGAACTCTTCAGATCAATGCCTCGAAGGAGGTTATCCACAGAATTTATGAGAGGTCGCTAAGTGTTGAAAATAATGAAGAACAAAGTGAGTGGATCACCAAACAGGACTGCATCCTGGCGCGGGGTTTCAATGAAAGGAAGATCACCGTGGAATAATTAATCCTCACCTGGGACAAGATGGTAGACTATTTTGAAGGTCTTCTCAGGAATGATCCGAACACACAGGTATCTACTCTGAATTGGAAGCTTTATAGGGTGGCTGAATCGAATATCCTTAGTCTTGTTTTTAACAACTTTTTGGGATCATTTTGTGGTTAACACCTTTACTTTGGACATGTGCGGGTTTTCCACTTTTTCCTCAAAAGTGCTTTAGAATAAAAACATAACTTTCCGGTTAAAGTAAAAATGTCCAAATGTTTTTAAGTTTTTATATCCAATTTCAATGTTAAATTTATTTAAATGACCTAAATTGGATTAATTTATAAAATTATTATATAATTAAATTTTAAAACCAATTTAAAATAGAATTTAACCTTATAAATTAATTAGATGAAAAGGTATTTTTGAATTAAAATTCAGTATTTTAACTATTCATTAAAAAATGAAACCTTACAGAAAAATACCAAAACAAATATCCTAACCTAATTTTTATGTTTATATTTCAAATATGAAGTTTATTTTGACATATTAAATCTATAAAAGTTCCAAAAATGAATTTAAAATGTGTTATCTATTTAAATGCGGCAAAACTACCTTTATAAAAATATAGGTTTTTAAGAATAAATTTGGGTTTGCTCTTATCTTATATCTATCAAATCTATTGGATGATTATCAAAAATATTTGTTTAAATATATAAAATATATATTTAATTATTATATTTCACAATTATTAATTAATTTAACTTATTAATCTAAATCTACTTTTTCACATAAAAATCGACCTTTAGAAAATCAGTCCCTTTATATTCATTTGGTTTCTATATTATTTTATAATTAATAGGTAACCAATGAATTAAAATATATATATTCATGAATTATATAATCCTATAATATTAAATTTAATGGACATATTATATCCTATTAAATAATAATATTTTAATAATGAAATTTTGTTTGGAAACACTTGGCCTTGCTGTTATGTAAGCCATAAAGGAAAGTTAGACTTCCATTTAACATAAGATAACATTGATGTTCCGAGTAGATAAAGATAAAATATATGTTGTGTGTAGTGTATGATTAACTTTATATTTCATATGATGCAATCTAGCCATAGTTTTTTAATATAAAATAAATTATTCTCAATGTGACGTGAAATGATGAATATCAATGAAAATAAATTAATTTGAAAAAAATATTTCACAAAATCTTAGGGTGTTACATTCTACCCCCCTTAAAATGAATTTCACCCTCAAAAATAATTTGGGTTATCAAAGGTTTAATATTAGAAAGTTTCTTTCATAGAAACTTACATCGTAAAACTGAATCCTAAAACTTCCTTTAAAAAGAAATGTTTGAAACATAACCATTACCCAAAGCAACATATAACTATGTTTCAACATGGGATAACATAGGTTGAGAGTGAAGATTGGACATAGTGGAAAAACATAAATATTTGTACAGAGTGTTTGATCTCATTAATCACAAATAATTGAATGATAAAAGAAATGTTGAGGGCCACAATTTCATAAATCTATGGTGATTTATAAGGCCATAGGTTCAACAAAAATTAAGGTATTAGCACAACAGTTTTTAGCATTATCATATCTTTTCTTAATTCTGTTATTGATCAAGAATATAAGGAAATATGCTTACTTTTTATGTTTATATAAAATATCATTCTTTGTTTATGCTTTTATCTACTTTTAATTCATCTATTACTTCAAGAAATGGATGTGTAGAAATTAAATTTGATGCGTGAAGCATTAAAATACACTTTTAGAAGATCTTAAGGCTTATAAAAGAAGGAAAAGTATAACTATTTATCTCTAAAAATCCATAAAAATAAATTTGGTTAATATATTAATATATAAACATAAAAATTAACACTATTATTTCATTATAAATAATTATTCATCAAAAATAATTATGCATTGACCAGGATATCACGTAGTCCAGTGGTAGACATTAAACACTTATCATCCTTCAGTCATGGGTTCAATACATGCAGCCTTTCTAAACTTTATTGGTTATCACCCTATATAAATTATGTACTTTTCTAAAACAACACTAATATAATATCCAAAATAAATATGACGGACATCCTTGAAATACGGTTAATCACTAAATATCCTTTTAAACAAGGTTTTCAATACAATCTCAATACATAAATACTTCCTATGAAATTTAACTTCAACTTTTCATGAATGGTAACCTTATAATCCTTCTAAAAGTTAGAAATACAAAAATTTAGAAAAAAAAGTCACAAAATAAACTTAACATAGATCACCCGTATGTCAAAAAGTAACTCTTGGTTGTAATATTTCAAACATGTGAATACCATAATCATATATTCTATTAAAACATGGTAATAACCTGAATTTCCATAAATAATTTTGGAAAACATGCATTATTCCTTATTCCAATAATTACTGGACACATTATTTAAATACAAGAAGTTGTAAACTTCATCCTTGATGAAATATGCAACTTTTTCAATAATTAGTCCTAGGGTAATTCGAACCGTCCAGTTTACTTATTCATATCCAACATATCTTTATCCAAATATCATTTTCTCAGTGTCAAGCATTAATTAATCGTTACCTTCCCTTAATCAAAATGTCACATTTCCATGAAAAAACTATTCAACATATACTTTTCAATTCATAATGAAAACTTATACTGAAAACACTTATATATTTCATGATTCACATAACATAATCTCTGAATTCTAAAATATAAATACTCCATTCATCCATATTTATTCTTAAACCAATACACTGGCTTCATCAACTTATTCCTTAAAACCCCTTTCTTAGAATATAAAATATGAATCATGTCTTAAGGTTCCTCAAACTCAATATAATCATGCTTCTTATGTTTAATGTAAACAATATTGGAAGAACATCACATACCTTTCACATGTCATTTTCAGTCTCTTTATCTTCATAAATATAACTAATACTCAAACCACCTTCCTGATTCTCTTTATGAGATTTCCACTTGGGAAATCAATTTTTATAATGTTCATACTTTCCACATCTGAAACATTTAATGTTAACCATGTTCTTTCTAGTTCTCTCCATTGACTAAAACCAGAAAGTACAGGGAGAGAAACACATATCATAGAACAAAACCACATTGTCATGAAAAATTACATATATGATGTCTAAATCATGATACCTTCCTTATTCTATGACACCATAGGTTTATCCTAGGTTATTCATAGGCAACATACATTTAAATACTTCATGGTGGTTTGTGAAGATTTTGTGAATTTCCAAAGCATATCCCCCGGGAGTTTCAAACTAGGTGTGCAAGAAGGCATGTTTTTGTGTACCAGATTACCCCAAGTCGGGCCCGGGACATCTTGTCGGAGTTGTTACTGCTAGGTACATATGTTCTAGAGCCACATCCACTTATAATATCCAAATAGTGATGTATTTATAGAAAACAAATCACTCTATCCATTACCAAAATTCCATGACATTTTCCTATATTTTTTTTCATTTGTATACTTATCCTTAGAGACGCCCCTAGACATATCCTTATAAATATACCTAGGGATCTCACTCAAGTTTTCTCATCCTAATTTCCAAAGGTTAACTAAACCTTTTCTCTGATAACAACTATAGCGGCCCTATCTTTTCATATATTAACATTACATAACTTTTGCGGAATACTTAAAACATTTAACAAAATAGATACCCAAAGACTGTAGTAGTCTAGTGACTTTAGAAACATGGAAACATAAACAATGGTACATAAATGAGCTACATTATCTCCCACTACGTTCTTATTGACTAGAACCCTTCTTAGACACATCAAACATAATACATATCTTCATAATCTGAGAAAGGAAACATAAAAAGGTGTGAGATCAGATGCTCATTAAGGGTAAAAAAGGGAGATACATAAGCATAATCATGAGAATAAGGGTATGAGAATATGATCATGAAAATATAAGATCATACCCTGCATATCAAAGATCATAAACATGAATCACGGAATAAGGCTTGGCATTTCATAAGCCATGAATCATAAGGAAATAAAGAACACACTATGGGAAAACCGTTATTTGCGACGGGAATAAATTTCGTCGCAAATAGTTCGTCGAAAAGGTTATTTGCGATGGGAATAGGCACCCCGTCGCAAAAACTTACGTGCGGATTAGCGCGGTTTTCACACCAAACCGTGTGAAAGGGTATTTGCAACGGGTTGGCACTGCCCATCGCAAATGTTGGGAGGCGGTAAGACCTAGTTGCGACAGGGAATCCCCCGTCGCAACTATTTTAACCTCTGGAGGGTATTTGCGACAGTACCCGTCACAAATAACCAGCGACGGTAAAAACCTATTTGCGACGGGATGTTGTCCCGTCGCAAATAGTGTGTCAGTAGGTTACTTTTTGTGATGGGCCCCATCGCAAATAACCTTTTAACCGCCGACCGTAATTAATGCGGTCGAAGGTATTTGTGACGGGACCCATCGCAAAAAGTACTATTAGCGACGGGATTCTCATCCCTAATAGTTTTGTTGCAACTAATCTAACCTATATATACCCCCTCCGTTTTTTCTTCTCTCCTAGTGAATTCCTTCATCCTCTACTTCTATAAGCACTAATTTTAGAGTGAAAATTTTTGAGAGTTAGTTTTTTTTACGAAGAAGTTGTGAAGCCGCTTACAATTATAAGAGATCAAATTTAAAGGTATTTATGTTTTATTTAATTTAGTATTTATTTCATTTCTTTATATTAATTTTAATTATTATTGATTAGTTGTAATTAAGTTAGATTTAAATTGTTTTGTCATCAGTATTTATTTGTAATAATAAAATTAAATTATTCGTACCAATTCTTAGTAATTAGTAATAATTAATAATTATTAACGATAATTAGTAATGTATATAAATAATTAGCGGTAATTAGTTGTTGTATTTTACAGTAATTAATAGTAATTAACACTAATTAGTAATAATTAGAAATAAATAGTAATAATTAGAAAAAATAGTAATAAATATTAACAATTAGTAATAAATAGTATTAATTATAATTTAATGGTAATAAATACTAATAAATAGTAATAAATACTAATAAATAGTAATAAGTACTAATAAATAATAATAAATAGTAATAAATACAAATAATTAGTAATAAATACTAATAATTAGTAACAAATACTAATAATTAGTAATAAATACTAATTAATAGTAATAAATACTAATAAATAGTAATAAATACTAATAAATAGTAAAAAATACTATCAAATAGTAATAATTAGTAATAAATAGTAATAATTTGTAATAATTACTAATAAATAGTAATAAATGCTAATAAATACTAATAAATACTAATAAACACCAATAAACAGTAATAAATAGTAATAAATACTAATAAATAAAAATAAATAGTAATAAATGGAAATTAATAGAAATAAATAGTAATAAATAGAAATAAATAAAAATAAATAGAAATAAATTCTAATAAATAGTAATAAATGCTAATAAATACTCATAAATAGTAATAAATACTAATAAATTGTAATAAATACTAATAAATACTAATAAATAGTGATAAATGCTAATAAATAGTAATAAATAGTAATAATTAGTAATAATAAGTAATAATTAGTAATAAATAGTAATAAACGGTAATAAATAGTAATAAATAGTAATACATAGTAAAAAATTGTAATAATTAGTAATAATTAGTAATAATTAGTAATAATTAGTACTAAATAGTAATAAATACTAATAAATAGAAATAAATAGTAATAAATACTAATAAATAGTAATAATTAGTAATAATTAGTAATAATTAGTAATAATTAGTAATAAGTAGAAATTAATATTAATAAATGGTAATAATTAGTTATAATTAGTAATAATTAGTAATAAATACTAATAAATAGTAATAAATTGTAATAAATTGTAATAAATAGAAATAAATAGAATTAATTAGTAATAAATAGTAATAAATAGTAATAATTAGTAGTAATTAGTAATAATTAGTAATAGTAATAAATAGTAATAAACAGTAGTAATTAGTAATAAATAGTAATAAATAGAAATAGAGAGTAAAAAATAGAAATAAATAGTAATAATTAGTAATAATTTGTAATAAATACTAATAATTAGTAATAAACAGTAATAAATAGAAATAAATACGAATGAATAGAAATAAATAGCAATAATTAGAAAGAAATAGGAATAAATAGTAATAAATAGCAATAAATAGCAATAAATAGCAATAATTATAAATAATTAGCAATAATTGGCAATAATTAGCAAGAATTAGAAATAAATAGCAATAAATAACAATAAATAACAATAAATAGCAATAAATAGTAATAAATAGCAATAAATAGAAATAAATAGAAATAATTAGTAATAATTAGCAATAATTAGCAATAATTAGTAATAATTAGAAATAATTGGCAAGAATTGGCAACAAATAGAAACAATCAGCAACAAATATAAACAAATAGAAACAAATAGCAACAAATAGAAAATATTAAGAATTTAATTTTATTTTATTTTTTTATTATTTTAATAATATGAATATTATTTTTTCATTAATCACAGTTATATTATTATTTTTTATTCTATTAAGTATTTCGGAAGGGACCTTTTGTGACGGGGGCCTGTCGTAAATAGATTATATATATATATTTAAATTTTTTTGTGACGGGTTGATTTACCATCGCAATGACTTTGTTGTGATGGTCCCATTGCAACAGGTTTATAACATATAATCTATGTGCGATGGGATGTCGACCCGTCGCAAATACTTTTTGCGATAGGCCTGTCGTGAAAGGTTCTTGTATATATAATATATTTAATCAAACATCTATTTGCGACCATCCCACTTCTCGTTGTATGTAGTATTTTTTGCGACGGGTCTGTCGCAAAAAATACTAGTTGCGATGTTGTTTTCTATAATAGGATATTTGCGATGGGACCCCGTCGCAAAAGGGTTTTTACGACGGGCTCCCGTCACAAATAACCCATCTCAAAACGCCGAAATTCCAGTAGTGACATAATCCATGAAATCATAATATACTAATTAAACATATAATTATGTAAAACACATAATCATATATAATATAACTTCTGTAGTAGCCAAGGCATTGCTTCCAAATCCATTTTAGTGGAAAAATTCTTTTACTGAACTTGTTTCACACCCCATTCTAGCCCTATATTACTGAACTAAGTTCACTCCTCATTCCCACCCTGTAATACTGAACTGATTTCACTTATCATTCCATCCATGTCTATCTAATGAGATATAAATATTTACCCAATGCATTGGATGGAGATATAGGTCCCACCCATCTCATAGTGAAATCATACATACATATTCTATAAGATCATAAATAATCATATCATAACCCATGAAATGAAATGGGTATCATAAACATTTAATCATATCATAACATGTTGAAAGAATACATACTTTATAATAATTTCATCATAAACATAACATGTGGAAATAAGTAGGTTTCAAAAGCATATAATCCCTAAAAGAGAAATATTTTTTAGAAACATCATGTCTTCAAAACATGATCCATTCCAAGAAATAATATAAATGAAAACATTGAATAATATCCCTTGAAAGGAATGAGTAACACCAAAGCATTTTATCTTATATTGGAAATAATTTTTAAAGATCTTTTAAAAACATTTGTTGAGGAAAATATCCTTTCTGCATTGAAAAATACTTTTTAAAACATAAAACATTTTTGAAAACCTTTTTCTTTAAAAAAAAGGTTTTGAAAACATATAAAGGAAGCTTTAAAAATCTTAAAATAATTTTAAAATAATTTTTTTCTGAGAAAATTATCTTCAATTATCATTTTAAAACATTTTTGAAAACATTTTTGAAAACATGGTTTTTGAATAAAACAGATTTCTAACTGAAGAGAGAAATACTGTCATATTTTTAAAAAAAATTCATAATTATCTTAAGTACCAAATAGTGTTAAAATGGTACTAATACATGGATATACCTTGAATAAATATATAAGAAGAAAACTCATGAGTTTTTTTTGAGATATGGATCATAATATTTCATCAAATAAAGCATAACCATAAATAATCTCGAAATGCGATGATATTGTTTCAATAAACTCTTATAAGATGGTAACTTGGGATCCTACACTCCATGTAAGATAAGAAAATTAATTTAATCATAAAATATCATGAAAATAAATAAATTTATGATATAACTTGTAAAATTAAATTATATACACCTTGAAATATAATTTAGGTGCATAACAAAACATGACTCTCCAAGAAGGAAAATTGAGACAAAACTATTTTACACATTTGATAACTTTTGAAACTTAAACCCAATAAAATAAAGATCATAAAATGGATATTTAAATACCAAGAAATTTAATTATAAGAATCATTGAATACATCCATGATCAGTATACACATCATACAAATTTAATGGATGGTGAATGAAGCATGCATCTCACAGAAATAAAAAGTGAGATGAAATCATCTTACCTTTTTTTGACTCTCTTTTTACTAATCCAAACCTCCTGTATAATAAATATAAGTTTATTATAAATCTTTTAAAAAACCATATCCTTATATCTAATACCATATATTATTTTATTATGACCATATATTACCCGCTTGTTAACAATCCTGTGTTAATATTTCACTTCGGGTAATATTCTCTTTATTCTTCATATGTGTCTTAATTTATTATATATTTGTTCCGTATAATTATTTCATGATTTAAATAATTTAAATTATGATAAAAATATCATTTTTATTCAGTATACATGTATTATAATAATTTATAGAATATATAATTATAAAATGTAATACACCGTTCATGGAGACGATAAGTCGTAGGTACGCATGAACGTTGTTCTCGTCTTTATTATCATATTGAAAGGAATAAGGTAAATGAAATATGTGTATATATATATAATTATTATATTAGAATTATTATATCATATATATCATATAATTTCACTAAAACCATTCTTAATACATTCTATGTAGTGTGTGAACGAATCGCATCACTTTGAGGGGGCGGTAGTCCACACTTCATCAAATGAAATTATCATATTAACACAAAATGGAAATTATAAATACATGGGTTGTAAAAGAATAAAATAATATTAAATACATAATATATATAATATATAACTATTATAAATACTGTTTTCATCATAATTTTCTACCATGATAGGCGATAAATAAAAATTAACAATCATCGTTTTGTGAGGTGGTAGTTCACCGTACACATAAATAGAATGTTCATTACCCATTAGATGGAGGTGAGTGTAAGTTTAGGTCAAAACCTTAGAAAAAAATACTAGTATATTAGATATACTGGTTTTTTATACAATCATGTAATAAAGATATTGTATGGGTTGGAGAAAGAAAATAAAGGAAAGGAGTTTGAGAGAAGTTGTTACTTCTTAATCGGGTAATACCTTTTGTTTTGTTCCAAAAAGATTCCTTGAATTTATTTCTTCCTAAGGGGTGGATTATAGAAGTTAGTGAGGTATGTTGTGAGGTTTATTGGGTAGATATTTGTTGAACCTAAGTGGTTTTATAGGTGTGAATAAGATGGAGAGGTGGTGGCCTTTTATAGGGAAGGGAAAGGAAACACTTGACATTTTTGAAAACAGGTTAGGTGTAGACATGTTTTTACCTAAAAATTCATAAAAAACAACAAAACTCAATAATTTAAGTTTAATAGTCCAATAATGTCAATAAAATTGGTTTTTGGAAAGTTTCTAGGTCGTTTTGGGTCTTAAATTCAAGGGACCTTTATCCAAGGTTATTGGATACCCTACTCTTTGGGTTAAAAGGTTTCCTAATTATTTACTTGATTATAGTTTCAAGTTTTATTTCCACTATATTTTGTTAAAGAAATAAATTATATCTTTCTTATACATTCTTTTACTTTTACTTACTCTAATAAATAAAATTCTATATACTTTAAGGTATAATATTTCTCTAAATTAATTGTTCTGAAGTTTCTTTTCTAGATTCATATTTTTGGACCCTAATCAAGTTTGTTCCATAATTAGGAACCAAATAAGGTTTGTGAATTTAAATTATTTAACTTTGTTAAACATAGTTTTCCTTAAGGTTAAAAATTAATGTTTTTTAAGTCTACAATTCACCCCCTCCCCTCTTGTAATTGAGCATCTACAAATACTATTTCAATCCTACAATTGGTATCAAAGGAGGTCTCTAAAATACTTATACTTACATATAAGTTTTCATACTCAAGTTTTTCTTATTCTAAATTTTTCTTTCTTAACTTTTCTTTCTTAAGTTTATCTTAAATATTTTTATCTTTGTTTATGAATTTTCACTTTTAAGAAGTCTTTTGGAAAAGTATTTTCTTATAGAATGGCAGGTATAAATTTTGGTTCCATTGAAAACTTAAATCCTACCAGTCTACCAATTTTTTATGGTAATGATTATAAGTACTAGAGATATAGGATTAAGACTTGTGTCATTAACACTGGAGTATAATACTTTTTTATGCTCACTGGGGATTATAAAATTACATATAAAGAAGTTAAAACCTTCACCAATCAAGAAAAATCATAACATAAAAGAAATTATAAGGTACACAATAATTTGTTGTATTCCATGATCAAGAATATATATAGTCAAATATCTTCTTGTGAAGCTTCCAACTGCATTTGGAAGAAACTTGAAGTTACACATTTTTGAATTTCTAAAGTGATAGAAACTAGAAGAGCTATGTTAAGAGCTGAATATCCTTGATTCTTATTTCCTTATGGAGAACCCTTTTGCAAAGTACAACAAATATTTATGAACATTGTCAATGGTATTAAATATATGGGAGAGAAAGGTCTTCATGATGAATTTATTGTGGATAAGATAATTGATATCATACCTAATGAGTGGTAATATAAAAAGACAATTATTGATGAAAATATAAAAGTATCTAACATTACTCTTGATGAGTTATTTGGAACTCTTCTTCATTATTAAATAAGAATTAAGAGAGATTATGATTTCAAAAAAAGAAAAATGGTAATTTAAGTGTAGATTTAATTACTACATCTAAATCCAAGGCTCTGGAAAGGGTAACCAGATCAAAAGGTAAGAAATCTATTGATATAATAGAATCTAGTGACAATGGTCATTCAGAGAATGAATTGGCTAATCTTTCTCGATGGATGAATGAGATTGTGGGAAAGAAATATTTTTAGTATAGATATAAGAATATAGATAGAAAGGACAAGAAATATTCTAAAATAACCTATTATTAATGTAAAAGGGTTGGACATATCAGACCTGATTATCCTACGCTTAAGAGAAAAGATAGGGAAAAAGCATTATGAAAGAAACAGAAATAAGTATTAAAAATATAAGGCTAAGAAATTCCTACAAGAAAATGATACATGGAGTGCCAATGGTGGTGAGTCTTTAGATGAATCTTCAAAATATGAATCTTCTGGTCAGAATAATATTGGTCTTATAGCTATAGTACCTATTGAAAATCAATGTCTTATGGGTAAGGTACAAAATGTTGAATCCTTAACTAATATTTCTTTAAATGAAAATTTTCCAAATGAATAATATTATGAATCTTTATATGATAAATCTTTCTCATCAGAAGAAAATACCTTAACTTCATTTGAATAAGTTTCTAGATTTTCTAAACTAATTGGGAATGAAACTTGTAAGATAAAAAAGTAGTTATAGAAATAAAATTCTAGAATTTCTGTTTTAACTAAATAAGTATCAAATATTTCTAAAGATATTGATAAAAAACTCTTGATTTTGAAAGTGTTTCTAAAAACCTTAAGGAATTAAATTCTGAGAAGGATATACTTTCTAAGGATCCTAATAATATTATTTCTAAGAAAAATATTTTAGACAATAACCTATTTTCTAAAACTAATGACTTTGATGATAAAAATTTATTTATCAGTCTAAAATTAAAAAAAATAATCAATGAAACTTTTTTCAAAATTTACTTTAGGATGAAATGAATTTGATAAAATGTATTCACAACTTCATCCTCTAAGGAATAGTTCTGCTTTTGGTTATGCTCACTCAAAACCGGTTTTTAGTAATAATAATTTTATACCCTAAAGTGCTCCTTTTTTAACCAAGTGTCAATGTGGTGGACATTGAGAGAAAAAAATTTCTTTCAATATAACCCAATATTTAGGTTTTCATAAAGATTATTTTTCTAAGAAAATATGGATTCCTAAGATCTCACTTTCTGAAATTTTTGGATCCCCAAAATTTTGGATTTCGAACGTCAAACTATTTTTTTTTTAGGAAAATAAAGAAATTACCAACAACAATACATGGTACATGGATAGTAGATGTTCCCAACGCATTAATGGTAACAAAAACTTATTTGAAAATATTATCAAGACAAAATGAGGAAAAGTAACTTTCAGAGATAATGATCATGGAGAAATTGTTGGTATAGGTAACATTGTTCTTCTTGGAAAAACTTTGATTTCAAATGTTTTATTTTATAAGGGTCTTAAGAACAACCTCATTAGCATAAGTAAATTATGTGATGAAGGTTTTTTTGTGAATTTTAGGAATGATAAATGCTCAATAAACAATTCTAGGGAAGAGTTTATTCTTTCTTCCCATAAGCATGAGAATGTTTATACACTAAACTTAGAATACCTTAGGATCTAAGACCTACCATGCCTTAGTGAAATGGAAGATCAATCTTGGTTATGTCATAGAATACTATGACACTGTAACCTTAGGAACCTATGAAAAATCTCAAAGAAAAGACTTTTTAAGGATCTACCAGAGCTGATACTTCAAAAGTTTATGATCCTTGTCAATATGGAAAAAACATAAGTCAAATATTAAATCAATCAGTTAAGTCTCAAATTCTGATGCATTATAGTTAGTGTATATGGATATTTTTGGTCCAACAGAAACTGGAAGTATTGGTGGCAAATATTATGTATTTTTTTAGTTGATGATTACACCAGATTTACATGGCTCTATTTTCTAGAAAAGAAATCAGAATCCTTTTCTAATTTTAAAACTTTTAGAGCCCAAGATAAAAATGGGAAAAAACATTCATTTATAACTATTCATAGTGATAATAGATGAGAATTTAAAAATTCATATTTTGAAAATTTTTGTAGTAAAAAAGCCATTAATTATAACTTTTCAACCCCAAGAACTATTCAACATAATGGTGTAGTTGAAAGAAGAAATTGAATTCTTCAAGAGATAACTAGAGCCATGTTGTGTGAATGTTCTATTGTTAAACACTTTTGGGATTAAGCTATTAGTACTTCTTGTTATACTATAAATTGAGTTTTAATCATACCTTTTCTTAATAAAACACCTTAGGAATTGTAGACTGGTCGAAAACATAGACTTTATTACTTCAAAGTATTTGAATTCATAGTATTCATTCTGAGTACTAAAGATAACCTACATAAATTTGCACCCAAATCTGATGAATGAATTTTATTAGGCTATTCCACTACTTCTAAGGCTTATAGAGTTTTTAATAAAAATACTTGTACTGTTGAAGAAACAGTTCATATTAAATTTGATGAAACTGGTCCATTTTTTAAACAACCCCAACCTACATCCTCAGATCTGTTTTCAAAAATTTATTATCAAACTTTGATAGAATATTCTTCTAATGAGGAAAATACTTAAGAAAATATTTCTGAAGTATTTACCCTAGAATATTTTCTACCATATATTGATGAACAAGTTTTACAAAACCCAAATCAGTTGTTTCTTAAGAATAATACCAGTGATAGTATCATTGGTGAGGTAAATCAACCTATGAGGACTAATATTTCTTTAAGAAATTAAGTAGAACATCTAACATTAATTTCCCAATAATAACCAAAAGGTACTGATGAAGCTTTAAGTGATGATGATTGGATTAAACCCATGAAAAATGAGCTAAATGAATTTGAAAGGAACAAAGTCTGGACCTTGGTTGAAATACCTAAGGAAACTTTGGTAATTGTATTAAAATTGGTCTTTAGAAATAAATGTGATGAAAATGGAATCTTAGTAAGAAATAAAGATAGATTAGTTGTTAAAGGCTATCATCAACAAGAATGAATATACTATGAAGAAACCTATTCTCAAGAAGCTAGACTTGAATCTATTCGTATTCTACTTTCCTTTGTAGAATTATTTAATTTCAAACTTTTTTAAATGGATGGAATTGTGATTTTTTAATGGATATGTTCAAGAGGAAGTTTATGTTGAAAAACCGCCTGGATTTGAAGACACAAAACATCCTGAACATGTTTTCAAACTTACCAAAGCTCTATATGGACTTAAAAAATCCCCTAGATCCTAGTATGATAGGTTTATAGGATTTTTGTTACAAAAAAAATTATGTTAAGGGAACTACTGATCCAAATATTTTTATAAATAAATATAAGATAAATGTTTTGATTGTTTAAATATATGTTGATAACATTATATTCAGATCAACTCAAAAATCTTTAACTAATTAATTTTTGAATATCATGAAATCTGAATTTGAAATGACTGTGATGTGTGAGTTAAAATTTTTATTAGGTTTTCAAATTTCTCAAAAACCATAAGGAACTTATATATCTCAACATAAGTATATTAAAGATATTCTTAAAAAGTATGGATATGGAAACACTAAAAGTATAAGAACTCCAATCAGTACCTCAAGTTATCTTGATCTTGATGAAGCTGGGAAAGTTGTAGATCAAACATATTTTAGAGGTATGATATGATTCTTATTATACTTAACATCTAGTCATCCAGACTTAATTTTTTCAGTATGATTATGTTCAAGATATTAATCTAATCTAAAGGAATCTCATTTAAAAGTAGTTAAAAGAATTTTTTGCTATTTAAAGGGAACCATGGATTTAGGACTTTTCTATTCTTCTGGAAATGATTTTGTTTTAAAAAGTTTTTCAGATGATAATTTTGGTTGATATATAATGGATAGAAAAAATAAATCTGGAACTTGTCATTTTTTATAAGATTCATTAGACTCTTGGTCATGCAAGAAGCAACACTCGGTAGCTATAAGGACCCGACCTTATTACATTAAATAAACTTGTATTTAGTCAATAAATTACTTCCTTTCACAGTGATAATCTTTTCAAGTGTATTGATTTAGAGAATTGGGACATAATACATTCATAACATTACACATTAATACAGAGTGGATACCATAAAAAAAGTATTCATTTCTTCAAAAATATAAAACTTTTAAAATATAACATGATTTTATTTGAACATTATAAAATCATTTAACTTGGATTCCTTCCTTGTCATATATATCCTTATAACCTATGAAAATAATTTAAAAACTTGGGATGAGCACAAAAATCTCATTAAGGGATATGAAAATAAGGAAAGAACATATTAGGTCATGAATACTTGTAACATATGAAATCATTTTCAAAAGGAATACTTGTCACCCATATATACTTAATTTTTGAAAAAAGATATTTACATAAGATTCCCACAAAATAAAAGAACATAAATATAACTTAAATGTTTTCTTGGGGAATTAATTACACAATCTTGTAACCCTCTCGGCTACCTTATAATTTATAATCCTCACGGCTACCTTACAATTTGTGTGACCATCATAGTTACACATGGAGTAACCATACGGTCGACCTCCAACTTACACATACCCAATGAATTGGAGGAATATATAGGTCACACCCTTTATCATAAACAATTCTCAAGAACCAGAACATAATCATACAACATGAATAAATGCATAAAAACATTACTTTTGAATTTGGTAAAACAGAATTTTAAAAGAGGATTTTAAAAGAAAATCCCCTTATAAATATCATACAATTGAAGAGAGGCTTAATAGAGTGGATGGAATAATTATATACACTATAAATACCCATAATTAAACATAATATAAATATAAATCATCACACAAACAATTTTAATACCATGTAAATAATGAAGTAGAAGGTTAACCCAAAGAATGGAAATCAGGTTAAGAATTCCCTTACCTCAAGTTTGTCTTTATTCAAACTCGTTTAAACCTTATTTATAATGGTTAAAATAGTGCTATTAATATATTATAGAAACATATAAAATTTTATAATACCTTATAAGATCATTTCATTACATGATTCCACCCTTTAATTGTTAGTATTTTGTTCCTTGCATTGTTTTGGGTGCGTTCTTTACATGTTTTCCATGATCGGTTCATGATGGATGTTCTTGTCGATTGGGAGTGAAAAAAAAAAATTGGAATGGGGTGGTATTTAAATATTTCCATAACCATAAATTATACCATTTATCATTTTTAATTATTACAATAGTATTATTCATAAGTTAAAACATTATTGATATTTGTTTAGGTCATTTTGGCGATTCTTCGATCGTAAAGAACTCGTTTTGTATTATAAATTAATCACATGTGTAAAAAATGATTCCAGAACCTTATATAAGAAATAATACATAAATTATAATATATTTAAACCCTAAATTTGGTTTCATGACCAGCCTTGAAATAATTAAAAGAAATTGAAATCACATTGTCCATGATGTCGGTAAATCGACACATTACGGATGATGTTTTAATTTATTGAATAAGTGGGAGAGGAGAAAAATTATAATGGTGAATATTCCATAAACATGATGAAATCCAGAATATATAAGATAAGGGATAATTCATGCCTCTTGGATAATGGGAGGTGAGTAAAGAAAATGAAAAGAATGGAATCTCGAAATAAAAAAAGTTGGGAAATCCCTTACGAAAATTCGGCAGCCAAACAACATCACTTAAAATTTCATAAAATATTTTGATGAGATAAAAGGGGTATATCATCATTCTTACATAATATAGGAATTAAGGGGGATATTTGAAGACATATCCCAAAATAATCCAAAGGTAATTAAAAGGAATAACATAAAATGAAAGAAAACAAAGAAAATAAAAGAGGATGTTTACCTCTTGATCTCTTCTCCTTGAAATCCATCTTAAAGCCTTTGGTTTTGGCCTTTTGGTGAGACCAGAAGCTCTAAGACATGGGGAATATCCTTAGGATTAGTATTGGGAAGAAATTAGGTAAGGATAAAGGCTTGAGAGGTGTTGGAGGAAGAGGGGAATGAGGGTGGTATTTATAATGGAGGAGAGGGGGTATTTTTCATTATTTTAATCATTATTAAAATATTTTTCCCAAGACTTTGAATAGTATTAATTAATGTGACCCAAAATAGTAATAATGACATGTGAGTTTGAACCAAGTGATCTTACATCAGCCTTGAATCTCCTATGATGTAGTAAATCAAGTATTTATCATTTATCGTATTTTATCATATTTTACTATTCATCAAAAATTCTAGAATTTTAGAAAATTCCCAAAAATTATTCCTAACCATTTATTGATGGTTATAATTTAAAAAAGAACTAATTTTTTTTAAATAATTTTATAAATATTATTAATTTAATTTTTAAATAAAATTATACTTAATTCAAAAATTAACAACTTAAAAACTATAACTATTATTATATCACATTGAAAAATTAATCAAGATGTCATTATCTTAAATCCTTAAGAAAATAAAATAATAATACAATTTACTATTCATTAGGGTTATATTACTATTCAAATTAATATTCATAAGGGTATGTTACTATTCACCAAAAAATAAGTTGGTTCCATCAGACTCCAAATGTAAAGACCCGTAAATTTCAAGGAATTTTTTTTCTTAATTTTCTTTGGAATTTTACAAGAACTCAGTTTCTGACGGCACCTGATTCCGAGGCCTAGTGTGCCCGGAATCATTTTCCGAAGTTTGGCTCGGGTATGTTCAGTGAACGGACGAGCGGGTTTTTCTAACTTTTGAACTGGTGTCCGGAATCGAATTCTGAGGGCACCGATGAAATCGCAGCGCCAGTATATTCTTAGAAACGCCTCTTTCGGAGTTGCGTTTGCTCGGGTGTGGTTTTTAATTTTTGGGCTTGAAGTTAAGAAATAAAATAATTTGTTCGACAAATTTATTTTATTTCACTTAAGCCACTTGAAGCCACTTGAAAGCCACTTAAACTGAGTTAAAATGGATAGGGTGCTATCTAGAAATATCCTACCCCCTTGGTAGGATATTTGTGAGGTGGGGCCCGCACGAGCCCCGCCGTTTCTTTCCGCTAAGTAACGCACCCGCGAAAACCCGTCATTATGAAATTCAACTGACGTGTTTTCTTGAATCCTTAACGCACCATTTAATTGGGCGGTTTATTTCGTGAATTAAATGGGCGGTTTCTTTCGTTGAATTAATTCAACGAATTGATAGGTTGTTACTTACCTTTTTCGTTTGTTGGCGTAATAATAAAATAAGACCAACAAGTATTTTTGGAGGATTACTCATTGAGAGGTTTTGTCAGAGTTCTTGAGCCTTCATCCTCCTTTGCGAAGAATGCAAAGAACCCGAAGAACGCTGGCCTCTGACGAAGAACGCTGAACCCACGGAAGTCGACTACGCGACGCCGTGTTCCGCGACGTCGACGTTCCCTTCCTGCAACGTTCTTCTGTGACGTCTCTTCCTCCGCAACGAAATCTTCGATCAGCTGTTTGAGGTAAGAGACTTCGGGATTCTCTTAAATCTCCCTTGTGTTTTTCTTTAACAAAACACGGATTTAATTTTATATAATTAAATTAAATCTGTTGTTTCTTGGTCCTTTGAGTTCGCCGACTCAACGCCAGATTCCGCAACGACGCGATGCCCTTCCGCGACGACACGACGATCCCCTCCTTCCGCGACGAACAAATCCGCGAAGAACGTGCGTGCGACGACGACTACAAGGTAGGGGTTGTTGTGAATAATTCCTTTTTCCCGTGATCGTTTCTTTTAAAAGTGAAGAACTGGACAATAAGAACAATTTTAATCCATTAAAATTGTTGATTCATGCATTGAATATATTTCTCCCGTTGTTTATCTCTAATGCGGAGGGTGCGGGCCAAACGAACACGGCCCGACAACCTTCCGCTGTTCTTCGTTGTTGTGCGGATTTGACGGGCGACGACGGAACGTGACGCAACAGAAGTTTGATGGTTCCTTAGAGAAGAAAGAGTCCCGGGAGGAGAAGTGGCGCAGACGGGAACGGAATCGGACCACCGGAGCGACTCCGGTGGCCTGCGGAAGCCGGCGGCGGCGCCGGCGGCCGGAGGCGGCGGTGCCCGCTGACCC
Source organism: Viscum album (assembly GCA_963277665.1). Taxonomy (NCBI): domain Eukaryota; kingdom Viridiplantae; phylum Streptophyta; class Magnoliopsida; order Santalales; family Viscaceae; genus Viscum; species Viscum album. The sequence goes on from OY728143.1 coordinate 746,835,471, forward strand.
GCGGCCGTGCATGTCCGGCGCGCGCGGGATGCGGATGAAGCCGCGTCCGGCTGTCCAGGGCGACACCCTGCGGGTGCCGCGGGGTTGTCACACGGGGGCGGCGGCTCCCCCCCGCGTCGCTCGGGACGTCCAGGGCGACACCCCGCGGGTGCCGCGGGGGTGTCACGTGGGGGCGGCGGCTCCCCCCCCCCCCCACCCCGCGTCGCTAGGCCGCGCGGCCGAGCTGGGCCGGGCTGGCCGAGCCAGGCCGGTCCGACCGGCCGGGCCGCGCCCGGGCTGGGTTGTACCGGGTCGGGTCGACCCGGTTCGGCCGACCCAGTGGGGGTCGGGCCGGGTCGGCCCGGGCCCGGACCCCCCGTCTTCGGACCATTTCGGTCAAATGCCTGTAACTTGAGTTACGGGCCTCCAAACGATGCGCCGTCAGTGGAAACGCGATCCTTGGATCGAGATGGTCGTTTCGGTATATCGCAGTCAAGGTTTCGGAATACTTTGAGTTCGGCTGGGTTGGTTCATACACAAAACCAACCGGGCCCTCGGAGCGGAAACGCTCATATCTTGAGCTACGGACGTCCGATTGACGTGTCGTCAGCTTTGGTGGATTCCTCTAAGTGAGAAGGATATTTTGGCTCACTCCGCCCAAGGTTTGGACGCAGGTGGAGTATGGTCGGGTTGGTTTTGCCTTAAAAACCAACCGGGCCCCTAGGACGAAAAAGCCAATAACTCTCAGACCGGGCGTCCAATTGACACGTCGTCTGTTGCGTTGAGTTCCTGTTGTCGATACAGAACTTGTGGATACATCAACTTTGGACTATTCGTCAGTTGATGTATCAGCCTCTCGGCTCGTGGAGCGAACCCTCCCGAACGAGCTTGCTGTGTGCGGGAACCCTAGTGTTGGCTGCGACTTCGACGACGACGACTATACAGAGATCCTCGGTGGATTCGACTGCGAAGATGACGAGAACAGTATGGTAATCCTCCGTGTTTTCGGCAGTGACCACTACGGTACACCTTGGGATACATCAACTCTGGACTGCATGTCAGTTGATGCATCGACCTTTTAGCTCGTGGAGTGGACCCTCCCGGAATGAGCATGCTGTCTGCGAAACCCTAGAACCGGTTGAGATTTGACGACTGCTGATCTAATGACTCGGTGTGTTATGGATAGCGGCACAGGAGAGCGCTTGGTTGTAGCGGCAGACCCACGACAGAGGTGCGCTTGGTTGTAGCGGCACAGGGGAGCGCTTGGTTGTAGCGGCAGACCCACGACAGAGGTGCGCTTGGTTGTAGCGGCACAGGGGAGCGCTTGGTTGTAGCAGCAGACCCACGACAGAGGTGCGCTTGGTTGTAGCGGCACAGGGGAGCGCTTGGTTGTAGCGGAAGACCCACGACAGAGGTGCGCTTGGTTGTAGCGGCAGAGGGGAGCGCTTGGTTGTAGCGGCAGACCCACGACAGAGGTGTGCTTGGTTGTAGCGGCACATAGGAGCACTTGGTTGTAGCGGAAGACCCACGATAGAGGTGCGTTTGGTTGTAGCGGCACAGGGGAGCTCTTGGTTGTAGCGGCAGACCCACGACGGAGGAGCGCTTGGTTGTAGCGGCATAACCACTGTACTTGATGGAGAAGGAATTTCCCAATAGCTTTGGGTCCAACATCATGATCGATCTTATGTGGGTCATTGCGGGGGATTAGTACCTTCCGATCCTTTATGGGTCCGACAGATTAGATGAATCAGTGGCTACATCTGATTATCTCTATCGTCATTTGAAGAAGTATACCTATGTGAGCTGAATCATGTGTTACTCTCCTTTGTGGATTGTGTTGAGCTATCCTGTGTGGATTTACTGTTTACTCTCCTTTATGGATTGTGTTGTTCTATCCTGTGTGGGTATACGTTTTCTTTCCTGTGTGGACTGGGTTGTGCTTGGGCTCAGACGTTGGAGCCGAAAGGGAATTGATGACTTAGGTATATGTATGGGCATATACCTAAGCCGTGTTAGATGTTACTTCGTGATTGTATCTTTCCTTTGTGGATTATCCTTTGTGGATTTCGGGAGACCTTCGGGGGTCTCGGGGTCCCTACTGAGTAGCTTATACTCACCCCTGCACGGGCAATGCCCGCACTCAGTGGTGTTGGTTGCAGACGACGGACATCACTGATCGTGGTGGAGGCGTGCAGAGTAGGATGGTACCTGGAGGTGGACCACTGGGAGGGACGTACTCGGAGCGGACGGCTGGACCGAGGAGCTATAGAGGCTATCTGTACCCACCCTTTAGGTGGGACCTTCAAAGGACGGCTCGACGCTGCGGATTTTCTTTTCAGTTGCTGTTCTTCCCTTTTAGTTGTACTTTACAGTTGGGCTTGTATTTCCGGCCCCTTTTACTTTCAGCACAACTTGTTACAGTTTTTACTTAGTGTTTACTTTTCCGCTTTCTTACTCTGTGGTGCTTGTTTACTTTTCAAAGGCAATTTCTTCCCTTTTGTTGGGATTTACGCCTTGGTGCTAGTTGCCAGCCCCTGGCCTATGGAAGGCGGGCTTGGGGTAGTCACGGCACGGGCCCTGAGGACGGGTCGTGACAAATTGGTATCAGAGGAGTTTGGTTCTACCGCAGACTCTGATCTTTCTTCTATGTAAAGCAATAGTGTTTAGCGTATTGGGTGTGGTTATCAGTCCAGGGAGTCTAGTGTTGGTGTGGCGGCCGACGTATCCGTACACCCGGACCCCGACTTCTGATTTCTGACTTAATGCACGAAAACATTGATTGCATGTGTGTTTCAAGTTTTCTTTGTGATTACTTATGTCAGCTCACCAGGTATACGGTTCTGACCGTGGCGCACCTGTTTCCTTTTCAGGATGGCTCCACGACGACAGCCAGCTAGGGTTCCGAGCGATGTGCGTGGCGAGAGCCCACCGAGCGTCGAGGACTCGGTACAGGGCCCTTTGACAGCTGAGGCACCGACGGTACCTATACCCGCCGAGCCACCGATGCTACCAGCCCCAGCCGCTGACGATGCACGTCGCCTTAGTGCACTGCATGAGTTCCAGCGCCAGCGACCGCCCAGGTTCCGCGGGGAGACGAACCCTCAGGCCGCCGAGGACTGGCTGGAGGCAGTTGTACGGGTTTTCAGATTAGTGAGGACACCAGCAGACCTCATGGAGATCCTCACAGCGAGCCTCCTGCACGCGGCAGTAGGCAGATGGTGGAGCTTGATGCTCCAGGTGCATGGCGAGACATCTCTCCTCTGGACGGACTTTGAGAGCATCTTCCGCTCCGAGTTCGTCCCAGCCACCCTCCGAGTAGTGCGCATCCAGGAGCTACTACAGCTGCGGTAGGGCAGCATGACAGTGGCCCAGTACTCAGCGAGATTTACTGATCTCTCGTGCTACTCCACAGATATGGTACGAGACCCGTTCTTCCGGGCCCGGACCTTCGAGCAGGGACTGAGGCACGAGATCAGGGCTTCGATGATCTCCCTCAACATTCCGACTCAGGCAGGGGTGTTGGAGAGAGCCCTCTTAGTGGAGAGTTTCCTTGCTGATCAGTCTCTAGCAGCAGGACCCACCACTTGCCAGCATGCGGCAGAGTCTTCTGCAGCGGGCAGTAGACAGATGATTCAGGGGTCAAGAGGACTAGACCTACAGGTGGTCGACAGCATGACTCTGGATCGTTTGCGCGAGGCACTCGGGGTGGGCAACGACTTTCCATGAGAGGGAAGTGTTACTCCTGCGGCGGGGTTGGTCACATGACTCATGACTGTCCGACCCGCCATACGGATGACCAGCAGATGAACGAAGGACCCCCCGGGCAGAGGCAGAGGTTCGATCAAGGCGGACCACAAGGAGCAGGCAGCCATGGCAGGGGAGCTGGCCGTGCAGCTGGAGGTGGACGATGCTTCAGGGTGTTTCCACCACCACCACCAGGAGGTCCACCCCGACCGCAGGGAGTTTGTGGACATGCGAGAGCTCAGCTTCAGGCAACTAAGGCCTTCGATCAAGGAGCTCTGGGAGCAGATGGACAGGAGAGGGACTAGTGGATACGTCTTTTGTACTTCTAGTTCCTTGTTGCTATAGTGTAGTGTCTTTGTATTATGAGCTGCAATAATAAAAGACGAATACCCTTGTGATGTTTTTATTCCTGTCCTCTTTTGTGTTGTTACTAAGAGGTTACGGTTTAGACTGTTGACTTGACCCTCCCCCGTGAGACATCTACTGGAGGAGACCCAGTTACCACATACTGATGCCGACAGTGTGACTCAAACCTTGGAGGCGAGAGTAACGGTTGGATCTCTTGGTAGTAGCGTCGAGGCCTTACGACGTCATCCTTGGTATGGATTAGTACCATCCATGTCGGGATTGACTGTATTAGGCAAAGGAAGTGGTTCATCCGGGGGATGAGACCAGATTTCTCTTATCGGCAAAGAAGAAATCTTAGCAGCTCTTGTGGGACCGGAGATGCTCCTAGCCACGACAGAGAAGGTCCAGGTCATCCAGGAGCGGATGAGGACAGCTCAGAGCTGGAAGAAGTCATATGCTGACAGGAGGCGGATGCCACTAGAGTTCGAGAATGGAAACCACGTCTTCTTGTGTATCTCAGCTCGACGTGGTTTGCGGAGATTTGGACGAGGTGGCAAGTTGTCTCCACGCTTCATCGGACCCTTCCAGGTCCTCAGCAGGATTGTCAAGGTGGCGTATCGCCTGGCTCTACCACCACAGTTGCGCCGGGTGCACGACGTCTTCCACGTATCTCAGTAGAGGAGATACGTGCACAACCCAACGTCAATCTTTGACCATGAAGAGATGGTCTTTGGTGATGGGGTGACTTTTGCGGAGGTCCCAGTGGAGATAGAGGATCGACAGGATCGGGTCCTACATGGGCGATCGATTCCTCTTGTGCGCATCAGATGGCATCATGGGAACCTCCAGGAGAGCACTTGGGAGCGGGAGGCTCAGATGCGTGCTCAGTACCCACATTTGTTTACCTAGTTTGTGATGTATCTTTATGGGGACGTAAAGCCCTGAGGTGGGAGTAATGTAAAGACCCGTAAATTTCAAGGAATTTTTTTTCCTAATTTTATTTGGAATTTTAAAAGAACGCAGTTTCTTACGGCACCTGATTCTGAGGCCCGGTGTGCCCGGAATCATTTTCCGAAGTTTGGCTCGGGTACGTTCAGTGAACGGACGAGCGGGTTTTTCTAACTTTTGAACCGGTTCCCGGAATCGAATTCTGAGGGCACCGACGAAATCGCAGCATCGGTATTTTCTTAGAAATGCCTCTTCCGGAGTTGCGTTTTCTCGGGTGTGGTTTTTAATTTTTGGGCTTGAAGTTAAGAAATAAAATAATTTGTTCGACAAACTTTATTTTATTTCACTTAAGCCACTTGAAGCCACTTGAAAGCCACTTAAACTGAGTTAAAACGGATAGGGTGTTATCCAGAAATATCCTACCCCCTTGGTAGGATATTTGTGAGGTGGGGCCCGCACGAGCCCCGCAGTGTCTTTCCGCTAAGTAACGCACCCACGAAAACCCGTCATTATGAAAGCCAACTGACGTGTTTTCTTGAATCCTTAATGCACCATTTAATTGGGCGGTTTATTTTTTGAATTAAATGGGCGGTTTCTTTCGTTGAATTAATTCAACGAATTGATGGGTCGTTACTTACCTTTTTCGTTTGTTGGCGTAATAATAAAATAAGACCAACAAGTCTTTTTGGAGGATTACTCATTGAGAGGTTTTGTCAGAGTTCTGGAGCCTTCATCCCCCTTCGCGAAGAACGCGAAGAATGCGAAGAACGCCGGCCTCCGACGAAGAACGCCGAACCCGCGGAAGTCGACGATGCGACGCCGTGTTCCGCGACGCCGATGTTCCCTTCCTGCAATGTTCTTCTGTGACGTCTCTTCCTCCGCAATGAAATCTTCGATCAGCTATTTGAGGTAAGAGACTTCGGGATTCTCTTAAATCTCCCTTGTGTTTTTCTTTAACAAAACACGGATTTAATTTTATATAATTAAATTAAATATTTTGTTTCTTGGTCCGTTGAGTTCGCCGACTCAACGCCGGATTCCGCAACGACGTGACTCCCTTCTGCGACGACGCGACGATCCCCTCCTTCCGCGACAAACAAATCCGGGAAGAACGTGCGTACGAAGACGACTACAAGGTAGGGGTTGTTGTGAATAATTCTTTTTTCCCGTGATCGTTTCTTTTAAAAGTGAAGAACCGGACAATAAGAACAATTTTAATCCATTAAAATTGTTGATTCATGTGTTGAATATATTTCTCCCGTTGTTTATCTCTAATGCGGAGGGTGCGGGCCAAACGAACACAGCCCGACAACCTTCCGTCGTTCTTTGTTGTTGTGCGGATTTGACGGGCGACGACGGAACGTGCCGCAACGGATGTTTGATGGTTCCGCAGTGATGAACGAGTCCCGGGAGGAGCAGCGGCGCAGACGGGAACAGAATCGGACCACCGAAGCGACTCCGGTGGCCCGTGAAAGCCGGCGGCGGCGCGGGTCGCCGGCGCGGCGGCGCTGACGGCCGGAGGCGGTGGCGCCCGCGGCCGGAGGCGGTGGCGCCCGCTGACTCGCGGCCGCGCAAATCCGGCGCGCGCGGGACGCGGCTGAAGTCGCGTCCGGCTATCCAGGGCGACACACCGCGGGTTCCGCGGGGTTGTCACGCGGGGGCGGCGGCTCCCCCCCGCGTCGCTCAGGTCATCCAGGGCGACACCCCGCGGGTGCCGCGGGGGTGTCACGCGGGGGCGGCGGCTCCCCCCCTGCGTCGCTCGGCTGCTCGGCCGAGCCGGGCCGGACCAGGTCAGACCGGCTCGGGTTGACCCGGTTCGGCCGAGCCAGGGGGGTCGGCCCGGGTCGGCCCGGGCCCGGACCCCCCGTCTTCGGACCGTTTCGGTCAAATGCTTGTAACTTGAGTTACGTGCCTCAAAACGATGCGCCGTCAGCGGAAACACGATCCTTGGATCAAGACGGTCGTTTCTGTATATTGCACTCAAGGTTTTGGAATACTTTGAGTTCAGCTGGGTTGGTTCGTACACGAAACCAACCGGGCCCTCGGAGCGGAAACGCTCATACCTTGAGCTACGGACGTCTGATTGACGTGTCGTCAGCTTTGGTGGATTCCTCTAAGTGAGACGGATCTTTTGGCTCACTCCGCACGAGGTTTGGACGTAGGTGGAGTACGGTCGGGTTGGTTTTGCCTTAAAACCCAACCGGGCCCCTGGGACGAAAAGGCCAATAACTCTCAGATCGGGCGTCCGATTGACGCGCCGTCTGTTGCGTTGACTTCTTGTTGTCGATACGGAACTTGTGGATACATCAACTTCGGACTATTCTTCAGTTGATGTATCAGCCTCTCGGCTCGTGGAGCGGACCCTCCCGAACGAGCTTGCTGTGTGCGGGAACCCTAGTACTGGCTGCGACTTCGACGACGACGACTATACTGAGATCCTTGGTGGATTCGACTGCGACGATGATGAGAACAATACGGGAATCCTCCGTGTTTTCGGCAATGACCACTACGGTACACCTTGCAATACATCAACTCCGGACTGCATGTCAGTTGATGCATCGACCTTTTAGCTCGTGGAGTGGACCCTCCCGGAACGAGCATGCTGTGTGCGGAACCCTAGAACCGGTTGATATTTGACGACTGCTGATCTAATGACTCGGTGTGTTACGGATAGCGGCAAAGGGGAGCGCCTGGTTGTAGAGGCAGACCCACGACAGAGGTGCGCTTGGTTGTAGCGGCACAGTGGAGCGCTTGGTTGTAGAGGCAGACCCACGATAGAGGTGCGCTTCGTTGTAGCGGCACAGGGGAGCGCTTGGTTGTAGCGGCAGACCCACGACAGAGGTGTGCTTGGTTGTAGTGGCACAGGGGAGCTCTTGGTTGTAGCGGCAGACCCACGACAGAGGTGCGCTTGGTTGTAGCGGCATACCCACGACGGAGGAGCGCTTGGTTGTAGCGGCATAACCATTGTACTTGATGGAGAAGGAATTTCCCAATATCTTTGGGTCCAACATCATGATCGATCCTATGTGGGTCATTGCGGGGGATTAGTACCTTCCGATCCTTTATGGGTCCGACAGATTAGATGAATCAGTGGCTTCATCTGATCATCTCTATCGTCATTTGAAGAAATATACCTGTGTGAGCTGAATCCTGTGTTACTCTCCTTTGTGGATTGTGTTGAGCTATCCTGTGTGGATTTACTGTTTACTCTCCTTTGTGGATTGTGTTGTGCTATCCTGTGTGGGTATACGTTTGCTTTCCTGTGTGGACTGGGTTGTGCTTGGGCTCGGATGTTGGAGCCGAAGGGGAATTGATGACTTAGGTATACGTATGGGATATACCTAAGCCGTGTCAGATGTTACTTCGTGATTGTATCTTTCCTTTGTGGATTATCCTTTGTGGATTTCGAGAGACATTCGGGGGTCTCGGGGTCCCTACTGAGTAGCTTATATGCAGGGGTCTATGCCCGCACTTCGTGGTGTTGGTTGTAGACGACGGACAGTGCTGATCGTGGTGGAGGCGTGCAGAGCAGGACGGTACCTGGAGGTGGACCACTGGGCGAGATATACTTGGAGCGGACGGCTGGACCGAGGAGCTGTGGAGGCTATCTGTACCCACCCTTCAGGTGGGACCTTCAGAGGATGGATCGACGCTGCGGCGTTTCTTTTCAGTTGTTGTTCTTCCCTTTCAGTTGTACTTTACAGTTGGGCTTGTATTTCCGGCCCCTTCTACTTTCAGTACAGCTTGTTACAATTTTTACTTAGTGTTTACTTTTCCGCTTGCTTACTCTGTGGTGCTTGTTTACTTTTCGAAGGCAATTCCTTCCCTTTTGTTGGGATTTACACCTTGGTGCTAGTCGACAGCCCCTGGCCTATGGAAGGCGGGATTGGGGTAGTCACGACACGGGCCCCGAGGACGGGTCGTGACACCAAATAACTTACTGAACATAATTGTAGATGACTATTTTTTGAAATTGAAAACATTGAAGTGGAAAAATTATGTTTGTAGGATAGTTATAAATATCTAATTAAAACAATGTTTCATGCATTTCAATTTATTTTTAAAAACTTGGGGTGTTACAGTAGCACTTTCCACTACTGAAGCTGAATATATAGTAGCTGGAAGTTGGTGTGATCAAGTGTTATGGATGAAACACACACTCACAGATTATGGAATGAGTTTTACAAAAACACATATATTGTGTGATAATACAAGTTTCATTTCCTTAAGAAAAAACCATTCACATAACTCTTGTGTAAAACACATACACACTAGGCATCACTTTCTTAGCGATCACACACTCAAAATAGATACCATTCTTCAATTTATCAGAATGCAAGATCAACTTGTAGATATTTTTACAAAATCGTTACCCACTGATAGATTTTAATACATTAAACAAAAGTTATTAATGATAACTGTAAGGTAATTTTCCATATTAAGTTTTTGTTGAAACCTATCTCTTTACATTAAGAAACTTCTTTTCATAGGGGGATAAATTTCTTTACCATTTCCAAAAAAAATCGGAACCAAATTTTTTTTCCTTAATCAATTTTTTTCATAACCCAAACTTTTTCTTTCTTAATTTTTTTCGAAAACCAAATTTTTTCGAAATCCAAATTTCCAAAATCAAAAATTTTCTTATCCTAATAAAATTTTCTAAAATTAAGTTAATCAAGAAAAAACTTGTTAATACTGACATTTTTTTATAATCATTCCGAAAAGTATGTTTACTTACTTAAATTTTTCAATTGAATTTTTTCTCTTGTTAGTATTTTTATCTTATTTTAAGAAAAATCTATCAGATTAATTTTACTTAAATCCAATTTTTCCTTAAAACATCAAAAGAAAAGAACCTACCAAATACTTCTTATGCACTTATCTCAACCGTTAGATTAGATCATGCTTATTTCAACTGTTGGATCAAATCGGGAATTTGAACCATTGATTCGAAGCCTATATAAAGGCCCCCTATTCATTGTCCCACATTGGTTTTTCAAGTCTCTGTGCACCGAATCTTTTCCCCTCTTCAAATTGGTCATTCAGTTTTCCAATTTTCCTTACACTCTGTATGTCACTTGAAGCTTCCCCGCACAAACAAATGACTTCAACCAAGGAAATCGAGGATTGTAAAATCTAAAAACAAAGGTTAGATGACCCAAATTTATTTTCTAAGTATAATTCGTTGATTATGAAAAATATCAAGCTGAATGGATGAGAGATTTTTTTGTTACCAAGATGAAGATTCAGGATCCGGTTTATCCTAACTTGCTTATAGAATTTTATGATACAATTAGTTTTTATGAAGAAGGGGGAAGGGAAAAGTTTTCATTTAAGAACTATGGGAAAACTAGTTCTTTGTCTTTTAATATGGAAGAAAATATTCTTGGAATTACTTATGTTGATGAGGAAATATTTTTCTCTCAAAAGTTTCTCGAAAAGTCTGGTAGCTTTGAGAAGGAAAAGGAAGTTGAGTTCCTTGGACTCAAGGGGGTAAAATCACTGAAGATTAGCCATCTATCAACAAATTTTAGGATGTTATACTTGTGGGTAAAAGGTTTCCCTATTCTAAGAAAGGGTTATAAGGGATCACTAAAGAAAAGTGATATCTTTATATTGGAATTTTTTGTTAACCTCGGAAAGTTAAACCTATTGAAGTACATCATTCTAACAATCTCGAACAGAAAGAATGGAGCTCTCAAGTCTTAGATAATTTTGTATCCAGTGATCTTATTGAAAATCATAGTTCTTTGCTTAGAATCCTTTAAAATTCCCAGCAATTATAAACCTATAACCTTCAAGATCATGTTGTTGAGTGATGATACTTTGAGGAGAATGAAAGTAAATTTTAGCACCAAATCAAAAGAATTTTATAATATTTCTGAAGGTGAGATTGATGCTTTAGTCAATAAATGGTAAGTATGAGAAACTTTCAAGAAATATTGGAAGAAGGTAAAATAGAAGGAACTAGAAACCAAATAAAATTCTATAGTTTCAGAAACTCAGCCAACTCCTCCAAATCTACAAAAGAAAAAAACATTCTTTGATGAAGTGGTAGAAAAATGGAGGGAGTAGAAGATGAAGGAAGAGGATGAAGATCCAAGATTTGTTCTAGATCTTGTTGAGTCAAAGAGCTTTAAAATCCCAACTGCTTATGAACTTGAAAGTAAAGATAGAGAGAAGAAGTTGAAGAAGAAAATTCCAAAAGATGAATTTGTCCAATCCTTACTCAAAGATACAAAAAAGGCCTCTGAACATATTCAGGTAAAGAAATCCTTTATCCAAGAATCAGTTCCTTTAGAAACTCACGGAAAGAAAATGTCAATTCTGGAACCTGTTGTGGAAGAATAGATAGTTCAAGAAGAAGAAGTATCAGAAAACAAAGATGAAGAAGAAGACAAAAGTGATGATAGGATTAAGAAAGTGGAAGAAAACCATGAGAAGGAATGTCCTTCAGAAAATATTTCAATCCAAACTTCCGAGGTTGAGTCAAACAAAAATGTTTCTCTAGGAAAAGATTATGATGGAAAAGAAAAGGATGATAAACCTACAGATGATGAAAGTAGAAACCATGATTTAATTTAACCTAATGATGTTAAGTAAGATTCTTAGAAAGAATAGGTTGATGAAGATATGATATTCTAACTTTCTGATAGTGAGAATGAGTCTCCAAAGGCTAAGAAGTTTATTTCCAAAGTCGATAAGGAAGACTGGTGGTTGTTGATATACCTAAGAAGGCTATGATTACAAAATAAAAGAAGGATGTTGGTGGATCATCCAAGAGAAAATCTGAAGAGATAGAAAAATTGTCCTCTCCTATAAGGGAATCAGATTCCGAATATTCATCTTCGATGGGCCAGGAATTCGTTATTTAGTCTTTGAAGAAGTTACTGAAAAAATACCTTTGATTTCTAGTATTGATTTGAGATGTTAGTTTCTTCAACATTATTTCAATCATATGTTATATTCGTTAAGCATGATCATGGAAAATTTTATCAAGCTTGAGGTATATTTCAAAACATTTCATATTAGTTATGATGCTCATAGGAGATCATGTAAAGAAATAACAAAATAGTCTAAAATAACGATTAAATACATGAGAATCTTTGATGGATTCCAATATTTAGTAAAAGTTTCTTTTGATAATTCATATGATATATTAAAATCCTTTAAAAAAGTTTTTTAGAAAAGTTGAATCTTGAGCAACTAGCTTGGAAGCAAGAGGATAAAGATATAAATAGAAATATAAATTCAGTTGCATTAAATTTAAAGAGAGAAAGGGTGATCAGTGAAAAGTTGGAAGAAAATTTAAATCAGAAATAAGATGTAATAAAGTCTTAGGAGTAAATTCTAAAGTCTCAAGAAGAAAAAAATCACAGCTCTAGAAAAGAAGAATCAGGATCAGGATCAGTTTTCAAGAGGTTTGAGGGCGATCACAAAGAGCTCAATAAGGGAAAGGCTACCCTGAGAAATATCATTCCGAAAGAAAATAAGGATGAATCATTTTCCTGTCAATCCAATATTTTGTTATATTTTTACCTTGTAACAATTTTTTCTATCATAATGAAAAAATTTATATCCTTCAATTGTTTTTTCTTTTATATCACTAACATTTCAGGTAAATATTTTTTCGTTCCTCTATTCCTTTTTAAAAATAAAAAGGGGGGAGAAAATAATGATCAAAAGAATACTAACTATATAGAAAATAATTCCCTTATTAAGGGGGAGATTAAGTAAGAAGGAGTATACTTAAAGAATATTTTCTTAAGCAAGAAAAATTAATTTTCCTAAGAAAGACAAGAATATGATCCTTAGGTATTTAAAAACCTAATGGGGGTTAGTCATATTCATCATGGTTCATAAGTAAAGGGAGATAAGTTTTCTTTTATAGTTCAAAAATCAAAATCCTTATTCCTTATATTCTTTTTCGAAAGGTTGTTTGTGCCTTCCAAAATGGGGGTGATTTTTGAGTCAATAAGGTTTCCTTATGACTTTTCCATTCCTCTATGTTTTGAAAATCAAAAACACATTTTCTTAAGGGAAATTATCTTTCTCTAGGAATTATTTTCTTAAGGAAAATTTTCTTTCTTTAAGAAAAGTTTTAGCTTTACCCTGGTCTTCAATTCCTTATTCAATATCTTCTAAAAACCAAGTCTAACCATTTTTTATTAAGTTAAAAATTAGGATCCTTATCAAAATCCTCGGAATATTATAGTTTCTTGGATATCATGTCTTTCTATTTTTAGACTCCAAATTCCTAGAAATTCAGACTCCGAATTCTCTGAAATTTAGACTCTAATTTCTCTAAAATTCAGACTCTGAATTCTCTAAAATTCAGACTCTGAATTCCTCAAAATTCATACTCTAAATTCCTTAGAATTTAGTCTTTGAATTCATCAGAATTCATACTCTAAATTCCTCATAATCCATACTTCTAATTCCTCCAACTTCAGAATCTGAATTCCTCATAATTCAGACTCTGAAGTCTTTGAAAAAAAAATCCAAAAAACCATGTTTCTAAAATCTGATTTTTTATATGTTTAGACTCCGATTATTGAGTTTTGGTTAAGCTACTTTATTTTCATTACATTTTATTTATTCTTAATCATGATACTGCTTCCCAAGTTTTTCCTATATAAAACAATATTGTACAATTTGTTTCTAACTTACCGTTGGTTTAGTGACATGTTTATAGGTCCCTCCAAGATTAAATGAGAAATATTATTGTTGGAGGAGGGAGCCAATCGTTGATGTTTTTCCTATAAATAGTAGATCATTAAAACGAGTTCAAGATCGATGAATTTACTCCAATATCCTAGAGATTACATGTTGTGAAGTGATTTCTAGAAAGATAAAGACTCTTGTGCCTTGTGCATTTTATAAACATCTTGTTTAGCTATGAACATCTTGTTCATCTTGCTTCGTACAACTTCGATTGTTACTGAGTAAAATCAAGGTCTTTCGAGGATATGAAGAAATAGATGTCTACTACCTTATATTTTTAGGGCTTGTGGGGATAACAAGATAGACTCTGATATTCTTATCTAGGGATTACCCTGGTGTGGGTAAGATATAATTTCTTGAAATTATAAATCAAGGGACCTTTATCCAAGGTTGTTGGATACCCTACTCTTTAGGTAAAAATATTTTTTACTTGTTTACTTTATTTTTGTTTCAAGTTTTATTTCCATTGTATTTTGTTAAAGAATGAAAGTATAGCTTTCTTATACTTTCTTTTACTTTTACTTACTCTGATAAATAAAATTATATACACTTTATGGTATAATCTTTCTCTAAGTAAATTGTTCTTAATTTTCTTTTTTGGATTCATATTTACGGACCCTAATCAAGTTTGTTCCATAGTTAAGAACCAAAGAAGGTTTTTGAATTTACCTTGTTTAACTTTGTTAAACATAGTTTTCCTTAAGGTTAAAAATAAAAAAAATTTAAATCTAAAATTCACCCCCCTCTTATAATTGAGAATCTATATATTCTAATTCAATCATACATTAAGAACTAGTATCTTGGTGATTTAATATAGCCACTTTTTCCCTTATTAAAGTGAGATGACATCACATTGGACTTTGTGATAGGGTTTCCTAGGACCTCGAGGATTCATTATGTTGTATGGCTGGTTTTATATTGGTTGAAAAAAAATTCTCACTTATTATTGATTTTTGAGACTCACTCATTTTATGAGTTGGGAAAGCTATATATCTATGAGATCATATGGTTATATGGATGTCTATTGAGTATTGTTTCTAAAAATGATGCATGTTTTATATCACGGTTTTGGAAAGGCTTATTGAAGTCCCTAGGGAATCAATTGAGGTTGATAATAATGTTTTATCTTGAGATAAATTAACAATTAGATTATAATATTCATATACTATAGGATATTGTTTTATACTAAATCTTATAATTTGGTGGATTGTGGTATAATCATTTTTACTTTGTTGATTTCTCATACAAAAACAATTACCAGGCTTAGATTCAGATTACACCTTACAAGGCTATATATGGGAGGCCACATAGTTTAATACTCTATTAGAATGAGGCTTCATAGGCAGTTTTTGTGAGGCTAATATGGTTTAGGATACCTCTAAGAGAGTGTAGCTAATTTAGAAGAGGTTGATCACAGCTCAGAGTAGAAAAATAACTTTTACTGCCCGCAAGAGGAGTCCTTTAGATTTCATTGTAGGGAGTAAACTTTTCTTGGTATTTACTCCTCAGTTAGGCCATCAATGTCTAAAGAAGCATGAAAATATAGACCCATGTTATTTTGGACCCTTTGGGATCACTGATTGGGTTGGAATCGTGGATTTCCATTTGGACCTTTCTTCAAACTATCGAGATATGCATGATGTGTTTCATGTGTCTCATCTCTACTAGTACATGCTTGATCTTGTGCAAGTCATTGACTATGAGGATGTTTATCTAGAGCCTGATGCATCATATTAAAAACATCCATTTTAGATTATATACCAAACTGATAAATTCCTTTGAGGTAATATAGTACCACTTCTCTATATATTGTTGTGACATGGGTGGTTCTAAGAGGAGACCTGGGAGCGTGATGCTGACGTTTGAGATCAGTGTCCTAAGTTTTTTGAGAAGGAATCATAGGTATGCTTCTTAAGTATGATAATTCCTTATAGGGTTAGATTTTTAAAAGCTTTAAACTTTTATTCTCTTAAAGGGTGGCCTCATTTCCCTCATTTTCCTTTGATTTTTTGAGTTGATCAATGTTTGGGTAAAGTCTTATAGACTCTTAGAAGTTTTTGGAAACATAAAAGTGTGTTTGGGGACCTTTATGTCCAAATCAAGGTTCTCCACACTATAGTGTAGGTGGTTATACCAAATCTTAGTTATTTAATTGAATCCACACTACATAGAAAAGGGCTATTTCATGGTGATTCCAATCTATGGATTTTACATCATGACCTTCATTATGTAGAGATGTTCAAGGAGGCTATGTTGTGGTGATTTAAACTATGTTTCATATCCTTCTCCATGTCATTTATAGATAGAAGGTCCAACCTATTGATATTTTTGAGTTATGGGTTTAAATGATCCATTTTGGTCTTAAATTGGGGTAGTTGTTTTGGAATTAAATATTCCCTAATGAGGGGTTTCCACATTATTAAACCCTTGAAAATAATGATATGTCATTAATGTTTTATAATTATTAAAAAGTTATAAATGGATGCAGATATGAAGCCATGCCATAGTACTCATCTTACATTGTAATGGTTCAATAATCTAGGTGGTTCTACATTAAAATTCTCTTTCTGCACTATAGAGGTTGAATTCTAGTACTCTATATGCCATAGATATTTTTCATGTTCCATGGTGGTAACTTCTTAGGTGCCTCTATGTTATGGTGGCTCACTTTATGCCATGGTGGTTATTTCTTGTACATTCGTAATTCCCATATTTCATAGTCTTTCCTTCTAGGGAGCCTTTTTTCCTTTGTCACCATTATGAGAGTTACATTCTTTTCTCTTCTAAATAGACATGAATATTTCAATTGACAGTGATCAACTTTACCATTTTTTTAGTGTGTGGGGTTTTTTTATTGGTGTGAAAGTGAAATTCTAGTGGAAAAAACTGAGACAACCATTCACATTGACACTAACAAACTTAAGGTAGGAAGTTCCTTACCATTTGGGGCTCCCATATATACTTTTTTCCATGGTGTGATTCATGTGTGTGCATGGTTGTGTCTTGATTGAGGGTAATTTATTATGGGTGTGTTGATGTGTTACCCATGTGTGATTTTTTTTCCATGAGAGTTTCAAGAGTATCTTTTTACCATGTTTGATGTTGATTCACATGTCATTGTATGATGCAACTATATTTCTCATGATTCCATGCTATGTTTTTTTATAATACCTTACCTTATAAGGTATTATATTGCCTTTGTAGGTTTGATTATTAATACATATGATAGTTAAATGTCATAGTATAGTTTCCCCTTAGAGGGGAAATGTTCATGATGTGCGATAATGATGACGGATAAGAATGATAGCCCTGTGGCTCAGATGGAACTCGTTACCTTGAGGATTCTGAGGAATTTATTGACACTCAATAACTTGTGGATTCTAAGTATAATTTCAACTTTATGCCTTGTGGATAATGAGTATCATGTCCACTTGATTCCTTAAGGATACCAAGTGAAATGTCAACAGTCTTGTGGCTAGTATTGATTTTACTGATACCTCTGTAATCCATCTCGTATGGAGAAAAAGTAGAAACTATTGTCGATTTTTGGTGTCTTGGTTAATGTATGACTGCTTAGTATGTGATTTTATGTTTTTATGCTTGTTTACATATTTATTATTATCATATAACACACCTATTATACATTTTCATATTAGTTAAGGATACATCGGTGGTGTACTTCTGTGCTTCATTACTCACACCCTGTACAACCATTTCAGTGCACATGTAGACTTCATGTATAGGGATCTGAGAAAGGGAAAGGGTCTCATGGAAGATAATAGTGACGAGGAGTATGGAGATGGTAGTGGTATTGGGATGGAATTTGGAGGTTTACGAGTGTTTTATTTATTTATTACTTGTCAAATTTTTACTCTACTTTGGCTTGCTACTTTGGGAGATATTTTTTATTATATGACTAATATGATATCTAATTATTTTCCACATGTTTACTTTGACTATTATATTTTATTTTTTTAGTTATATTATTATTTGTGCTAGGATTTGAAACTAAGGGTATAGTCTCCCCACTAGCATACTTAGACTCTCACTAATAGTTAGAAACCTCTTGCATATAGGGAGTGCATATGAGGCCATGTGTCAATCTGGTTCGGACCCAATGGTTCAGGTTGGGGTGTTCACTACTGGAAAATTTCCCTATACCCATAGTTTGAAACTGTGGGTATAGCCCACCCAACCGTGGGTATAGGATATACCCATAGTTTGATGAACTGTGGGCTCTCGAGGCATTGGGATTTCCCTATACCTACGGTTTTGTAGAAACTGTGGGTATATCCCACTAAAATTTCATCTTGCCCATGGTTCTGGTAAACCATGGGTATACATCTATACCCATGGTTTATAGAACTGTGGGTATACATTTTTACAGAAGAAATTATATACCCATAGTTAAGTAAACCGTGGGTATAGAAAGGATTCTTCACAGCACACATACCAACAGTTCAACAAACTGTGGGTGTAGATAGTTTCACAGTAGCATATTTACCCATAATTTTCCAACCGTAGGTATAGATGGTTTATATATAAATAGAAACTTCCCACCTTGGTTTCACCTTACTACTAAAAACCAGAATGAAAACCATTGTGAAACCACACCCCCTCCCCCCTTGAACACCCCCATTCTCCTATTGGACACCCCCTTTAGCCCCTCCCTTCCCCCAGGATAGACCCCCCATCCCAGCACACTCCCTCCCCATTGCACATCCCCCACTCTCCCCTGGTAGCCCCTCCCTTCCCCCTGGACACCCCCCAGCACACCCCCTCCCCCTTGCACACCCCCACTCTCCACCTGCAGCCCCCCCTCCCACTGGACACCCCCCGCTAGACACACCCCCTGAACACCCCCCCTTGTACACCCCAAAGACCCCCCCCCCCCCACTAGACCCCCCTTGCACACCCCCAACTGGACCCCCCTAGACACCTCCCCTAGACACCCCCTTGGACACCCCCCCCACCCCCCAGACACCCCCCACTAGACCCCCCAGACACCCCCCTAGAACACCCCCCCTGGACACCCCCCACTGAACACCACCCCTGGACACCCCCTCCCCCCTGGACACCCCCTCCCCCCTAGACACCCCCCTGGACACCCCTCCCCCCTGGACACCCCCTCCCCCATAGACACCCCCCCCCCCCCACTAGACCCCCTAGACACCCCCCCCAGACACCCCCTCCCCCCCGGACACCCCCTAGAAACCCCCCTGAACACCCCCATCCATGAATATATGTGAAAACATGCATATTAAGAAAAAGAAAGAATAAAAAGTAAAAATAAAAACGGTAAACTGAGAAAATGTATAAAATATTTTTTCTAAAAAAAATATAAAGGTACAGGATTCAAAAGTTCATACTTGGGGATCAACTATCCAACCATGATACAGAGTAATGTACAGAAGATTAAATATTGCACACTCAGGAGTAAACTTGAAATCATCAATTCTATAAGTATGGTGTATGCCAAGTCAATTTGATTAAAAACACAGTGAATGGTTACTAATGTCTTGAAAAAAATGGTATAAAATAACCATTAAATCCTGAATTTTATATTCACATCAATCCTAGTTGCAAGTTGTGGAAGAAAAGAAACTGCATCAGCTATGTTTTGTTGATGGTTCTCTGCATAGCATGCGACCCTATCCTGCATACCAATAAAAGTCATAAAAATCAACAAATGATCAAAAAGAAAAAGCCATCAGGAATCCAAACACTCTTTTGATCTCTTTCACCTGCATATATTAACACCCCCCCCAATATCCCCACTCCCTTTGCACCCCCACACCCCCTACACCTTTCCCCTTGCACACTCTTGAACAGCCCCCTCCCTACCACCTACACACTCCTAGAGATCCCCCCTCCTCATGAACCCCCACACCCCCTTCACACTGCCCCCCCGGTACCCCCACTACCCCCTCCATTCCCCCTGCACCCTACCCCCCTCCCTGCACACTCTTGGACAACCCCCTCCCTGCCCCCCCTCCCCCCCTGCGCACACTCCTGGACATCCCCCCTCTCTGCCACCTGAACACTCCTGGACATCCCCCTCCCCCTACACCCCCACACCCTATGCCCCCTTGCACCCCCACACCCCCTACACACTGCCCCCCAGCCCCAGCCCCCCTTCACCTGCATATATTCACCCCCCCTGCACTCCCACTGCCCCGCCCCCCAGACACCCCCTCCTGGAGATCCCCCCTCACCCTAGACCCCCCCTGCACACTCCGCTTCCCTCTTCCCCATTACCACCCCTACCCTCTTCCCCAGCACCATCCCCCCCCCAATACTTGTAACCCCCCCCCCCCACACACACACACTCTCACCCTACACTCCCCCCCCCCCACACACACACTACCCCCTTCCCACTACACACACCCCCTACACACACCTCTGGCCTCTTCCCAAGCACCCCCTCCCCTACACACCCCCTACCCTCTTCCCCAGCACCAGCCCCCCCTCCCCTGAATACTAGTAGAAACACCCCCCCCCACCCACCCTACACCCCCCACTGCCTCCTTCCCACTGCACACCCCCTCCCCCCTCACCCTGCACCCCCCACCCCCACCCCTTTACCCTGCACACATCACCCCCCCCCTCCCATGCCACACATCCCAAACCTCTTCCCCAGCACCATCCCCCCTCCCTCTTCCCTAGCACCATCCCCTCTCTCTTCAGAGTTCATTCTAGTTGTCTATATCAGTAAATCATTTCAATTATAATGGAAACTAACCTTCAGTCCCCCCCTCACTACAACAATTCTAGTTGTCTATATTAGTGAATCATTTTGATTATAATGATAACCTTAAGGTAACTGATTTGAATCATATACTAACAAATAACATTGTATGAGTAATAAAACCTATCACATGTTCACCATATCCTTGAGGTAGCTAATTGGAATATTTTTTCATAAATAACATTGAATGAGTAATAAAACCAAGTAGACATGTTCCAAACAGAGCTTAAAAAAGATGCAAGTCATGAATAAACAACAACATCATTCAATATACTTTAAATGAGCCCAAATTTTTGGAATCCAATCAACAAAATCAATAACTTAGACATGATTATAAGGATTTATTTCAGGCATTCTAATTACATAATTAAAATACCATGTCATGTAGATTGTAATGTTTTTTAAAAAAATCACCAAAAATAAAAATAAAAAGTTCCTAATCAGAATACTTACATGTAAAGAAACCGAAAATTATCTACAACAAGGACAAGACCTTTATCCAAGTTAATATCTAAACCATATAGCATCTTCTAACTACTTGGGACCTACAAAAAATAAATCTCTGTGTGTGAGCACATTCATGATTCTTCCTAGGTAGAAAAATAAATGTGCATCTTATACAAACAAATATAGGTGGACCCTGTATCCCAATAAACATATAACTCACCTCATATTGTTGAGTATGCAGCAGTGTATGTTTCTGTACACCATCATTTCATAAACCTTATTGTAATATCAAACACCAACTTGTCATTTCTTTTCAAAGGAACCAAGTAAATAACAAATATATCAATGAACAGCATAAAATACATACTTCTTAGAATATATACATCAAAAGGACAATTAAAGAACCAACCTTATCCCCAGACATCAGAATGGAATTATTTGTGGGATGGAATTCCAAGCATGTCACCCGCCTTCTATGATACCTTAGGAGTCCACAACTGACTTCATTAGGGATCACAAATTAAAGTTTAATTTGCACAAAAAGATCATTATATATAACCCTAGAAATCAATTGTCAAAGTCAATTCTGAACCTCAAATTGTCGAAGCCAATTCTTTTTAGCTTTTATCTTTTTTCTTAATGAATGCAAGATCAATTACATTTCCATTTTCATTTTTGACCCATATAAATTCCTTCTTGTGATTTTGGAGCTCACTGAAGTATTATTTTTCATTCTTGGATGTACTTGTAACCAACCCCTAGTACACAAGAAATAAATTTCAGAAGAAAAAAATCGAAAACGAGGCCTGATTTTGTTATTATAGAAATTAATATCAATTATATAGAATTTATTTGAATTGAATCCAAAGCACATAATGCCTAAAACATCCAACCTATTTCCACAACTCTTCAGCCTCTTTAGTACAACCACGCATTTTTAGTTGATTGGATAATACTATCAACCAATTTTAATAAGCTCAGAAAAAAAGATCATATTAGCATAGAAAAAAATGAAATTAAAAATTAGCAATTAAAATTATTTATGGAAGCTTATATATTTGAAAATAAGTCTATGACAGTGAAGTTTCATGCTATAACAAAATATACCATCAGAGGTGAACTAGAATGGGTTCACCTAGAGAAGAAATTTAAAAGATAGACAAATGAGGGGAGAAAATAATAGTAGAAAGTGAAAAAAATCAGTTAAAAATGAAAAATTGAACTACATACCATCGAATATGCGCTGGAGGAGATAGAGGGGTCACCTCAGAGTAGCATCGGCGAGCAATTATGATGGTAGAATCGGAGTAGGATACAATTCAATATAATAATAATAAAAGTTTACTACTATATATAAAACATACATCATAATACAATAATTCAATATATGTAGAAATATATAGAAAACCCGCAATACCATTCAATATTCCAATAATCAAACTGCACTGCATAATAAAATTCCACATATAAACAATCCAAAAACACAATTTACATCAATAATTAGTCTCAATATCAGTATCATCAGAATCATGATAACCCTCATCCACGCCCCCTATAAAAACACTATCACCACATCTCACACCACCAATCAACAATGTAAACCATAATTAAAAAGTGATATGTACTATAGAAAATAAAACTATTAGAACATAAAAACTTAATAGTTAATTCACATTTTTATTGCAAGTGCCTTTATTTTTATAACCAATTTCAACCCTTTCAGTATCAGAGATAAAATTATAACCTCTATCCTATAAAGGGATTATCAACAAGGTAAAATATAATGGTCCAAGAAAGGTTTCATGTCTATGATAGAGTGGTATGTGTCATTATAGTTGAACTAAGGGAGAGATAAAAAAAATTCCTCCCTTAGGTGTAACATAAAAAAACCAAATTTTAAAATTAAAACACACCCTTAAATATGAGTTATTTCATTTAAAAATCAAGGGAGAGATAAAAACATTCACCCATCATCAAAAATATTTTAAACGAGCCCCATTTTCATTTAATTTAACATTTTTATGGGTAAAATTTTAGTTCAAAGAGGGAAAATAAATTTAAAGAAAACCACTTCATCTCTAAGAATGAAAATCATTTAGATAATTTATATAAAACAATAATGGGTATAAAATATTGGTATAAATATTCTAGAAGATTAATTTAATAAACTAAATCAATTCATGATTTTTTTTAATAAAATAATTACCTAGAAACACCTACTACATACAAAGTGGAACAAGTCACAACAAGACACTTAAAAAGGAAAAGGTCATTTTGGTAAAATAAATGAATTTAAAATCAATTGAAAAATCTAATTCACATTATTAGATTAATATCTAACACTAAATTTTACACACACCATGATTATGGTTCTCATATGAAATGAAAATGAGGGAAATTGAAGTGAAATGACTAGGGGAATCTCCCGTGGGATTTAGGTAATGTCTTATGTATCAAATGTACATCAATTACTATTTTGTATTCTTATGAAATACCCCCATTTAATTTTGAATGATTATTTAACTAGAATAGACTTGATCTATTTGGTTGGAATACCTCCCTCATAAGATATGGGTTATAATAGTAACATTATTCTAAATTTATAAGATGGTTCCTTGACTTTAGACTGGAAGAATGAATTAGGAAGAATTGAAAGGCTCACCCCTTTGTATTTTGTATGAGTTTTATTGAGAGAGAATGATATATTGAGCCATCTGAGTTCTCTTGGATTATTATTCCCTTTGTTTCCTTAGTTTTTTACATTGTTACCATTTACGATTTGATATGAACCATGACTATAGACTCGCTAGTGATAGAAAAAGTAGATACAATAATGATGTTGAGCGCCATTATAGAGATCAAGCATCAGTAGTTTTTTATTACACTTTAAATTAAATTTTAAAATTTTCAAATATAAATATGATAATAATTAATTTATTATTAAATCATATCTCACTGAAAAAACAATTGAATTTTAATTTTAGGGACACCATCTTTTGAGTCTTACCGAGTTATAATGAAACCCTGAACTTTCTACCATGGAAGTTGGGCATCTGAGTTTTTATAAATATTATATTGTATATTTAGATTTGGGAAAGCATCTGATGTTTTTGATTTCATGGTTTATAATACTAATCATGGGTGTTGGGTCCAGGTTGATACTCAAGACCATTTTTCATAGTTTTCATAATCTTATATTCTGATATTCCGGTTATATTATGACTACTAGAATATATTGCATAAAATTAATTATTTATTGCATGGATTAATTTTATTATTACTGAAACATTTAATTGTGTCATTAAATTTATTATTTACATATGTTTATGTTAGTATGTTTATTTATATTGTTTTTTAATCAAATATGCAGTTATAGTCTCCCAACATACTACTTGACACCCTCATTGTTAGTCAGCATCCTCTATCATATGGGGCGGCATTCCTGGGGTATTATATCTACCAATGGTGCAAGAACTGATTGGTGGTAGGACCTAGTAAAATGTTATTATAGGTTTTTTTAGTCTTACTATTTTGGAGAGGTACAAAATAGAATAAGAATGTGTCAAGACAAGGTATGAAGCTTTTCCCTGGGACTAGCCAACCCATGTATGAGGAAAGTCCATGTTATCTAGGAATAAATTTCTATTTATACTATTTTATTATATAATTGATCTAATTTAATTTAAATTTCATTTATCTAAGCCCTTATTGTAAAATTTTTGGGTTAATATAAAATTTTAAAGTGTAATGAAAATAATTGTGAATTATATATATATATAGGTGACATGTTGGGTAGTAGATATAGACCCTTTGTTTGTGTGGTTAGGGATATTGAGAGTTCTAGAGTTATGTCGTATCCCTATGATGAGGAGGCTCTAAAATTGTTGTGAATTTTTATGTAGGTCACGGTGTGAGTGAGCTTTATTTGAGATGTGTAGTGATTACTTGTGAAACTATTGGTTTATGCTTGACCTGGGAGTGGGTAGGTCGAAATTAATTTCAATGGGTGGTTGAAACATAAAATTAAGTATTTGGAATGTTAAATGACATCTTACCTTGATATGGGGATAAGTGCAACCCATAGTTATGACCACTATTAGTCATAATGTGTGGAGTAGGTTTGGGAGAGTGGTTACCTTATTTATCATGACTCCAGGTTTGGAATTTAGTACATTCTAACCTTTTAGGGTAACCCATCAGACTGGTTGTACATTTTTTAGGAACATATCAGTGTGTGAGAAATAAGTAAAATCTTCGGTTTATGATATCAATTCACACAAATTTGATAATGTATTTATGATAAGTGTGTTAGGTGACTTGTCTTCTCTGAGATAAGTAATTATGTGATAGTTCTTTCATCCTTACGAATGGTTTCGGGAAGGGAAGTCTCATTCAGATTCCGAGCCTAGGTGACATTGATACATGTCAGGTAGAACAACTACATTCATGGTGGATAGAATATTCAGTCCCCATGGGTAATAACACTCTTGGAGGAGTTTGGGTTTAGGCATATGGAGATACCTAGTGATCTTGAGATGAATACACTCTTTGAGTTAGTGTTTCAATAGAGTTTACAGTTTTCAATAGAAAATTGATTATGCACATGGCCCTATAAACTTAGGATAAGATTTTATAACAGTGGTAAGACTATGAATGAACTCTAGTTGAATTATAAAATGATGATATAATTATGAGTTTTCATTTACATGGTTTGACATGGCGAGACACCTATGGTTTCAAGAAACAATAAGGGTTCTCTATTCTTGTTGAGATTGGAATATAGAATAGGAATGTATAGTTTTTGGGATGTATAGGGATAATATAGATTAAATGTGGGTCATTGGATCTTGGATATAGTCTTTGTGATAAGTTTGTGCATGAACATGTAGCCGCTAAGTTTTTATGTAATCTTGGAGCCACCCATGTGTGGAGATACAATATATTGTTTCAATTGTGGAGTAGGATTACACTACATCATGAAAACTAGAGCATGGAGCTGGATTGATCTTGAATCTACCTAAAAGTAAAATATTTCAAGGGTTTTATTGGTTTTCTGGAAGTTATGGACCCAAATATTTTTCTTTATAGTATAATATATCCTATATAGTGAAAAGAAAAGAACCAAAATGAATTTTTAGTGATCAATTAAGGGGGGGGGACTCAATAATATATATATATATATATATATATATATATGAGTTATGATTTTTATCTTGGGAGATTGGAGTAGTTCCTAGACAATATTGTCACAATTATAGAATAATTTAATGTCTCAGAAAAGAATATGTCCTCGGTGGTGGAGAACATCATGCATCAACACTAGAACTAGAAAAAATATGTGAAAGACGTGGTGTAATTTTATAGGTATTTTACTGGAGTTTCTCAGTTCTTGTAGAATAAACTACAACTCAACAATAAAGGGACATACTTGATTATAGAGCAGTATCATGAGTGATCAGGTGCAATTGATGGTTACAAGATACTAGAGTTAAATTCAAAATTGGCAACAAATTTGGTTGACATTATGTGAGAACCAATTTAAACCAATAATGGAAGGAGACCAAGATAGAGGATATTGCTACCAATGGGAAATAAAAATCAATCTCTTAATTTCCTGTATTCAATGATAAGGGCTCAAGCAGTTAAGAAATCCATGAAAATTTTTACTTCCACTACAATGAATAATCAACTATAATGAAATAACTTATGGATCATAAAATATAGAGAACATATGGAATATGTCTTGGAATGTTTATGTGGTAAGGTCATGTTATAAAAGACCTCAACAAAATGATCCTAAATTAGTAGTGTTTTTTATTATATCAAAAGAACAAAATGCAGTGGTATAAAACATTGTAAATGAAAAAGTATGTTGCAATAAAAATGTGAGTAAGTAGAATTTACCTCAAAGATGAATGTTTATTTATTAAATAAATAATGCAAATTATAGATTGTGTAGTCAACTTGTTGAGGATATTAACATGATCCTAAATTAGTAGTTTTTTTAGTTATATCCAAAGAACAAAATGTAGTGGTATAAAACATTGTAAATGAGAAATGATATTGCAATAACAATGAGAGGAAGTTGAATTTACCTCTAAGATGAATGCTTATTGATTAAATAAACAATGAAAAAGAGAAATTGTGTATTCAACTTGTTTAGGATGTTCATATAAGAATAAGTGATTAGTTTAAAAATAATAAAAAGGCAAGGAGAATAAATTTCATACCTAGATGCTAGAGCTAGGGGCAAGGAGGTGGAGGCCGGGATGGGACATTACCGAAGCTAGGGGAAGTTGAGGTGGAGGTGAAGGTCGGGAGGAAAGGGAGCCGAGAGGGGAAGTTTCCAGAAGAGAGGGAGCCGAGAGGGGGAGGGGGATGTCATTGGAGATGGGGGTAGGGAGGTGGAGAACAGTACATTGAGGTTGAGGCGAAGGCCGGGAGGTCGAGGTCAGGAGAAGAGGTGGAGCTGGGAGGCGAAGGCCAAGGAATGTAAGAGATGGTCAGGACGTGGTGGTTGGATGGTCGGGAGGCAAAGGTCGGCGAGGGGAGGAGAGGGTCGGGAGGTGAAGGTCGGATGGCCGGGAAACGATGGTCGGGGAGGGGGAGGAGAGGGCCGAGAGTTGGAGTTTGGGGGAGCGAGGGCTCAAGTGGGGAGTGTGATGGAAGAGTGAAGGAGGAGCGCGGTGGAAGAGGGAGGATGAGCGCAATGGAAGAGTGTAATTGGGGACTGATTACACACAATTTTAATAAAATTGTGGGGATAGATAATAAAAAAACACATATCCTCACATTTTTTCTAAACCATGGGGATATATGCGTGGGGAAAGACCCCCTTCTAGTAGTGATTATATCTTTCACTTTCTTATTATAGTAAATTTCATGAATATGGTATTTATGGGAGGCTATGATCCATTGTATTTTTGAATTCTAGTCATTTTATTTACTTTTTTTTATTTCACCATTATATTATTTCTAATTTTATGAAATTTATTTTTCCTTTATTTATAATTTTATATTATAAATAAATAAAAAAGGATCATTTGATATATATTTCATATGATTTATTTATGGTATACCATTATAGTTGAACTCATATTTCATAAAAAAGTATGTATTTAATTCAATAATGAAAAAAAATTAAGGAATAAGTATATATAAAAATTTTAGGCTCATATCATCAAAAAAATAAAATAAATGCATTCATTTTTTACACATAAAATTTATAGGAGAAGATTAAAATATATATATATATATATATATAAATAAATATATAATATAGGATGTTATGTTCCCCCTAAATAAATTGAATCATCATAAAATTCCCAATAATGTTCCCACATATTTTTACTAATCATGATATTAACACCTAAAATAATATTAAATTTAAAAAAAAATAAGTTACATATATGAATAAATATAATGTGATTTGAAATATTCACCTTATGTGCACACTGTAGTTATACTTGATGTAATTATCCAGAACTAAAGTTTCTCTTCTTATGGTTTTCCATCCTAATTTTATTTATCCCAGTTTAAAAAAATAACTAAACTCTACTCTATTACTAAATAATATTCTATGGAACCACAATTATAAATTAAGTTTTATAAATACATACTTTTAATATATAACATGAAAATTTATCACATTCAACTATTCCCAGAATCATAATTTTAATATGTTTAAGAACTATGAATATATTATATCATAAAAAAAATCAATAACTTTATAAAATACCTCCTATAAATATATAAAAATATTCTTGGTATATACAATCATCTAGGTACATACATAAAGGAAAAGGAAAGCTAAAAATATTGAAAAGAGGAAAGAAATGGAAAGATAAATAACATAATTAATATGAGAAATCTTGAGATCATCAAGTATTACAAGAGATCATATCTTGATAGAATCATTGAGATCATTATTTGCATTATGAAATCATAACATAAGAGGAACCTGAGAAAAATTATAGTAACCATAGAAAGTAGTGTGGATATAATAGGGATATAGGATACCATGTGATCTTTGAGTGAATCATTAGATCATAACATAAGAGTGACATGATTAACAATATATAAAATTTGAATATAAAGGTAAAAATTATTGAAAAAACATAATAATTAAATATCATAATCATAATTAAATGATTTTTGTCAAGAAAAAAATAGTTGGTATAGGCTCTCTACCCATATCCCATACATATTATCTCATGAAATAAAAGTTTTACCCAATTAATTAGAGGGGTGTATAGTTCCTGACCCACCGATCATAGCATAATATATTCAAAATTATGTGTTTCACATTGAAAATAATGAGTTTAATGATAATATATATATCAATAATTATAACATAGATAACCTATGATAAAAAAATAAATGAGTTACCTATAAATCTCATATATCATTCCATATCACCAATTAAGGAGAGAAAATCATAAATATATGTAAATACCCTTGAATGAATTGGTAAAGTCTCAAGATTATTCAATTTTAATAAAAATAAATAATATATTTAGAATAAATAAAATAAAGTGAGTTAAAGGATAAAGTGAGACAAAATCAAGGGGAGAATTTGGAAAATATCCTCTAAAAATTAAAATAATGTTTAAAGAAAGAATAAATCTTGGTGAAAATAAGTTAAGTACATGTAAATCACTATAAAATGATAATATTAAAATATAATTATAAGTGTAATAGAAATAACATGGAAAGGATCTAAAATAATATATATATATATATATAAATATAATGATTTTTAAAGAGAGGATGAAAAAAGTATAAAAACATTTTCATAGTAAATGTAAATGGAATATTGAAAAGAAATAATATCTCACAAGGAGGATTTAAAAAATAAGACATAAAATAATATAAATTAATAATAAATAGTTTAAATCCAAAATAAATATAATCGGTAGAAAAACCTAAAAGTCACAATAGTGAATATGCCACCATTGAGAGGTGTGTGAATCAATTATTTATGAAAACACCAACTCTAAATCCACATTATTCTTATAAATGGTAAATTCAATTGGGTCTTGATGGTGATGTTTAAATTATGAGATATTGAGTGATAAGAACATGCATGAAACAATTTTTAATAATATGTTCACCAACTCTTATTGTCCAGTGAATAATCCCTGGTGAGAAATGGTTATGATCCCATTGTAAAAATTCCTATTTTATTATCAATAAGTATAAGTAAAGGATTATGTAGTTATCCTTGAATGTAAGTGTATAATAAATAATGATGATCACCAACATGACAACTGATCTACACTTCCCTTGACCTCAAGTGCCTCCAAATTTTTAATTTTGTATGCACCATAATTTTTCTCATAGATTTACAAATAAATCCTCCTTGGAACACACCCTGGATTGGGTATAAAAACATCTCAAATATTTAATTCAACCCATTATACTCATGTTATTCAATGTGAAAATAATCATATATTGATAAAAAATGCATAAACATGGTATTTTTTCCCTTAAATTGCTCATTTTGGTCATTGACTATATCCTATATATGTGTAAATATCACCTCCATACATTGCTTCAAGTAATTTTATTTATCCGTAAAAAATTAAACTTGAAAATTCCACAAAAAAAAACCCTTTATTCCCCTCATAATCCATCATTTGTATTCTTCTATCCATTATATAGTGTATCTATCAATTTTCTTAGGGATTCATGGTTTTTCATGTTGATTAAGATTCTTGGTTATTGGGATTCTTCTTCTTCTCTCTTGAGGTATGTGGTCTAAAGAATATCCCTTTAGTATGATTTGAATCTAAGTATATATAACATGTAATACCATTCTGACATTCTTTGTGTGTGATGGATTCAAATTGGAATCCATGATTATTGATTTAAACCTCTTACATAGACCTCACACGAATCCTATTGGGTCCATTGGTAATCAAAACCTTGGAATTCCAACCATTATGAGGTGTGCCAAATTTTGACCCTATGTTATAATCTAGATTATCTTGACATGTGATTGGAACTTGGAATAATGGAATATTATCATGTAACATTAATTAGAATGATAACTGTATATTAGCATGAATTGACCAAAGATTCATAAAATTAACATTTTTTGAATGTTTTTGGTAAATTGGTATGATTTGGATCCTTCTTAAACTTGATACATGGAATATGTAATTTTCCTTAACATAAGAATTCTCCTTGTCTTAATTATAACTAAATATGTAATTAACCTCTACCATGGAAATTTTCCTTCAGTTTGATATGAATTTAAATTTGTACATAACCCCTATTTTTGGAATTCACCTTGCGTATGTTTTGCAATATGCAATCATATATGGATTTCCCAGTAATTGAGACAATACCCTTTAAAGGGTATGGATAGACACATATGTAATTATGTTATAACAGGAATGGTTAACCCCAGGTGTTAACCTTATCATTATGGTCCGTGAGTCTATTTTGATGTTTTGAATTTTAATTAAAATTGATTCATTTTTTTCATCACAAAACATCATGCAATATGACGTAGATTGGATTTTTTTTAAACACCATTAGTAGTGACATACTAAGTTTTACTCACACCCTATTTTGGAAGTCATTTTTTACCTTGTAAGACTTCATGGATGCATGTTGGGACAAGGTAAATGGGCCTCGTACATGATTGGTCATTTTTATAGCTGAGATTGAAGATTGGATATGGGACCAAGCATGGGATTCGAGACTAATTTTTGGAGTTTTTATTTATTTTGTATTTCTTTTATTTGACTACCTGTAATAAATTTAGTATGAAATTTAGAATGACATTACATGGTTTTATTATATGGAATTTATTTGTAATTTTGTTATTTATCTTCTAGAGTTAATTTATATTTATTTGTTTATAATGTTTTCTAATGTGGTAATTATTTTGTACCTGATTGTATATTCTCTCCAATATACTTATTTGACCCTCTATAGTATTTATCAACCTCTGTAATATAAGGAGGCACACTTGAGGTCTCATGAAAAACCATCTTGATCACATAAGGGAGAACTAGGCTAGGGATGTTACACTTTTGGATAGCTGAGGATGGAGATAATAAAACCAAGTTTCAAAGGATAATACATCCATTTTATTTTTATTATTTTAATGGATATTCACGTAATGTTTTTGGAATAAAAAATTCCCATATTTCATCATGAAAAACAAAGGAGGAATCGTGGAGAGTGCCACAATAGTAATTTGAGTTTATTTTAAAATACACTAGTTATAAAATGTTTTTGAATCTAATTATTCGATAAATATTGAATCATTAAAGGATTATTTTTTCTACTATGGAAGGTTGGTTTGGCTAGTATGAAAAAAAAGGGAGTTGTCTTGCCCCTTTTTTAAAATTACTTTTCATTAAAAAATGTAGGCAATCATTTTGTATAAAAATATGGAGAAACTTATTTATAAACATAAGGATAAAATTAATTGAGAAAATGTCTACGTATTTCATTAAAGAAGATAGGATAGAAGTTCTATAAAAATACAAAATAGTATGGATATGTAGAATTCTAGTTTTTATGGCTAGAAAGGAGAGAGAAAAAAGGTGTTACATATTTAGTTATAGTGAACTGATACAGTGTATCATAGCTTCCCCATTATATAGAAGATCATCCTTTATATGCATAATTGAGAGTCACCAATCCTCATCAATGAACAAATATAGAAACTACACCCGCATATCAGACTCTTACTCCTAATTATCCTCCTTAATAGAACCATGCTTCCACTACACGTGTACAAGAGGAACTATCTTCCCAAGAAGATTATTCTCACTTTGATCCATTATATAAACTTATCACTATTTGAATGACTCATTAAACTCTAGCTTGACCTCATCAATATTAATCACATGATAAATATTGGTGCGGTATCCTCTATGATGAGATACATAGAATACATCATGCATAGAATTCTATCTAAAATGAAGTGTTAACTAATATTCTATGGTATTAATCCAGTATACAACCTCTAATAACACCATATATCTAGGAACTAAGTTCCCCTACCTCTAAATACTCATGTGTCCCAGTCAAGGTGACCCTCATAAAAATATTCACTCATTTACCTCGAACTCCAATGGATGGGGGTGTCGGTTAGTATATTATATATTCCTAATATAAGTGGTCATTAACCACTTATTATTAATATAAATATGAATTGATTTATAATATATCAAACTTAACCTGATAATCACTAAATCCTCATGCACTATCCAATACAAAGGAAAATGCCATGACATTCCATACAAATCCTCAAAAGACTCCATCTAAATTGATGTCTGATAATTTTCATTGTAGGATAACTTAGTAAGAATGGGATAACAAACCCATGAACCATTGAATTCTATGACACACATTTTTAGAATGTCCACCAGAATCTAGAGAGCACACTCAAGCTGCCCATCAATCTAAGGATGGTAGGAAATTCTCAAGACAACTTGCATATTAAGTGCTTTTTGTAGACACTTCCAGAAGTGTAATGTAATATAGAATTCTCAGTTTGAAAAAATACTATGAGGTAGACCATAAAATTTTATAATAGGACATACATGCAAATTTTTTAACTCATTGATGGGTAAAGACTTCAGGATAGGTATAAAATGTGCAACCTTCATCAACCAATATGCAATAACCCATACAACATTACTACTTTAGGAATTCCTCAACAACCCCATCACATAATCCATGGTCACATAATCCCACTTACACTTGTGAATGGGTAGTTACTAGAGAATGCTTATAGGTTACTAATGCTTAAACTTTACCCACTAATAGGTAAGGCATTGTGAAACAAACCCCACTATGTCTTTATTCATCCTGGGCCACCAATACCTCCTATGAATATAATGGTACATCTTGGAAATCCCTAGGTGAATAGTCCATCTTGAGGCATGTGAATCTTATATCATCTTCTTGTATATAATTTTAGGTACCATAACTCAACCACATACATAAATAACCTTGTTATCATCAAGGGACCAATCAATTGGTAGCTCCCTTCTATATAAATTGTCCCTCATAACCATAAAAAAAATCAAATAACTAATTATCCTTATCTATCTCAAGGGGTGAGGATTCCACGCTTAGAGATGTCAGGATCAATCTACCTTGATACCTATGAACATCAAGTCACATCTCATTGAATAGGCTCATCATATATGACTCACTACTAGACACCAGCACATGATTCTTCCTACTTGACACATCTTCAACAATATTCCCCTTTCTAGGGCTATATACCATCTCAAAATCAAAATAATGTAGGTACTCAACCCGCCTCTATTGTTGAAAGTTTAGGTTATGATAAAATGAGACATACCTAAGGCTCTTATAGTCCACATATATTAAAAACATCACAACTAGAAGATTATGATGCCAAAATAAAAAAGAATCTACTACCACTCCCAACATCAAACCATCATTTGAATAATTCTGCCCATATTGCATCAAATTCCTTAATTCATAAGAAATAACACAACCACCCTGTATCATAATGACTCTTAGATCAACCCCGATGCATCAAAATATAGCCTTTTATCCTAACAAAGATCATGTAAGGTCAAAAGGGGCATGTATTTCATCCTTATCTTCAGCTCCAAGAAGGCTCTATCATGTGGCTCAAACCGCTCAGACTTCACCCCATTATTGGTTAGGGAAATCATTGGAACTTTAAGTCGGGAGAAAAATTGAATGAATATCCTATAATAGACAACTATCTCCAAGAAGTAATGGATGTCAAATAAATTCTTAGGATTCTATCAAGAAACAGCTACCTAAACCTCATCAGGATCCACTGATATAACTTCCTCTGATATCACATTCCTTGAGAAGTAAACCTTTATTATCCATAACTAAAACTTTGAAATATTAGAATAAATTTGGTACATTCTATGTGTTATTATAATGATCTCTAAATATAGGGAATGGTCCTACCTTGATTGGGAATACACTGGAATATAATCATGGGAAACCACCACAAATGAGTCTAAAAATGCATGGAAGGCCCAATTCATCATGCCCATAAATATGGTTGGTGTATTCATCAATCCAAACTATATCAAAATATTATCATATGGGCTATAAATATCCCTAAAAATAGCTCAATGAATATCAAAATGGATCAAAAACACTTAATTATAACCCAACCTCAAGTCAATCTTGGAGAACCACTTGGCTCCCAACAGATGGCAAAATAGATCGTTACTTCAAGGATGGTGATATTAGTTCTTAACTATCATCTCGTTCAACCTCCAATAATATACACATAAGAGTAATTATTCATCCACCATTTTAGTGAACAAAATATGAACACCCCAAGGGGACATCTCAAAAGAATATAAATTTTAACCTCAATATCCTATAACTGATCATTTATCTATCTAAGAACTATATAAAAATTCCAATAATGAGGAATTTACATGGGATTTTTAA
This sequence comes from Viscum album, assembly GCA_963277665.1. Taxonomy (NCBI): domain Eukaryota; kingdom Viridiplantae; phylum Streptophyta; class Magnoliopsida; order Santalales; family Viscaceae; genus Viscum; species Viscum album. Next base: position 746,870,860 of record OY728143.1, read on the forward strand.
ATATTATAATATTGATTATAAACTTTCCACTATATTGGGTGGAATCCCCAAGAATCCTTATAAAATACATACTATAACTAGTCAATAATAGAAGAAAATACCATATCATGCATCTCCTCATTACCCAAGACAACACTGGAAAACTATACTAAAAGCGCCCCCAATTGTTTATGGTCAAGTACCAAAAATCCATCTTGAAAATACCAATCACCAGTAAGGATATAACTATCACCCTAAACTGACATAAAAGATACTCGCTAATGATAATAGTCAATGTGTTTTTGACACTGAGTCAACCAATCCATAACTTGGATCACATTGAAACTTTTCATCTCTAACAAGAAGAAAAATACGAGATGAAAATATTCACTAATCACGAGGACATAGTTGAAACATCAATTAATACCATTTAACTACACACCTAAGGTAATATCGATAAACATCGCTCCATAAAGGAACTCGATGGTTATCCCTATGACACTAGAATGTTGAGAATATATAAATGAGTGTGATATATCTATATCAAATAAAGATAAAGTGAGTTTATATTATACTAAGATCATACCTTGAATGGTAGAAGTTCAAGTGTCACAGTTAGTAAGTTTTGGACTGAGAGAATAGAGATGGACTAATGTAGAGCCTCTACCCTATCCCCCAAATCCATAGTAACCATGATGAGATCCACTCTATTACCAATGTTGAACTTGAGAATCATAACCTCCACTACACCCTAACTAGTTATAAAAACTTCAACTTCCACATTGTGGTACTTCACTAGGTCCCTATATTGATCCCTAAGACTATCCATCACCATAGTTATTCGATGGATGAAAAAAAATCTCACAAAAACATTGAAGATACCCCTTATTCTTGAAAGAGATACACATTAGAGGCTCTACTTGATATTATAGTCATGTATATTCTATACTTACATACTGATAACATGTAGTAGAAAGTATTTTATTCTTAGAAAATGATAATCCATGACTTTGGATAGCCTACCTATCACCACTCTATTGAGAATCATCAAAATGCCACTTTTTATTATCTAAATATTCACTCCTAAATTAAATATAAAAACTTAACTACCCAAAATTTTATCCTTATATAGGTTACTCTCCATGATAAGGGAAAGAATCATGGACTCTAAAAATATATAATCAAGAAAATATTTTCATGAGAATAAATTTAATGTCTCAGACCATTATCAAAATGGTGAACCTTGATAGTCTAATCGCTTTATGGTAAATGATAAAAATTAATAAACTCAATAAAATGAGAGGTATAGTCTACCATAGACATCATACCTTCATTAAGATGCATAATATTTTGAGCTCTATTGTCTCTCAACATCTTAGGAATGAAATACTTGAAAAAGAAATCCTGAAATTTCTTCCAGGATTTCCCCATATGCTACTTATCCTGGACAAGAACATACCACAAGTTCCTCATAGGTTCTCCAATAATATAAAATTTAAGCTTCACCCGCCTCTCAAGGTGTGTCCCTATAAGATGAAAGATATCCTACATAGACTCAATCCACTTTTCAACAACCTATGACCCACCCTATCTAGTAAATAGAGTTGGTGCTATAACTGAAACTCCCTAGAAAAAATATACAAAAGGCTCTACAATCAAATATCCATATCCCATAGAATAGATAACATCAATAAAACTCTCATGTAGATATTAATGAAGATGTGGTATAGCTATAAATAGGGGATATAACTTGATAATTGGTGGGGAATTCTATCTTCCACCTTCCTATCACTCAAATGGTGATCTTCATGGTGGCATATCACTAGAATGTAAAATTTATAATGTAGAACCACATATATAATTTTTTTAAATATAACAGATAGGTTAATAAATAATAGATTGATTATACCAATATTATATACACACACTCTAGTATACTATGGGTCTCACCTAACCATACGCACTCTCTATAGCCTCAACTTCCCACTCCCTCTCAGGGGTAGAATCAAATAAAATTAAGATTCACTTTATCAATTTAATAATAGTAAAATTTATTCATGGATCAGTTAAGTAAAATTTTAAAATCAAGTTATATAGGAAAATGTTAAATAAATTTTTTTTGACATGTTAAATAACAAACCCTTCTATTAAGATCAATGATCTAAATCACAAGCAAGCACATGAATGTCATGTAAATTATGTATTCCAAAGATGATACTAGAACACATGCCCTATTTCCACCATGTTCTAAGAGTAAAAAACAAGAAACCATAATTCAAAATCATAAATTTTCACACATAGAAAAAGTAATCCGACTATAAAAGTGAAATCCAAGTATATAAATTACATCCCTAGTAGCCTGGACTTTTCCAATACATAGGTTAGTTACACACTGAAATAAGGTCTATCATAGACTCTTACTACATAATATATTTTCTCTATCATATCCCAAATGGCAATAAAAAGGAAAAAACAAGGATCTAATACCACTTTATAGAATTCCTGATCCAGTTCACTTCCATAATGATTGAACTAGGTTCCAAATACCTCAATTACACCTCCCCATATGACAGAGGCTATCAACCAACAACAAGGGTCTATGTATGGAGTGGGGAGACTATACCCTCATTGGTACATTTATCCATAAGTCATGGTAGAAGAAATATAATAAATTCTATCATATAAATAAAATCAGAATAGAGAAGGATATCACAACTAAATTTCATATATAGTAATAATATCACCCATTATATAAAAAAATGAGTTTTACAATGTCATAAAGCCAAACATATTTGAATAAGATCACTTATTATAATATTTTATAATAGAAGTCCCAAATATAAGAATAATAATAGAGAGGATAGAAAAATTGGTAGTGAGTCTAAGCTTGGTCCTGTATCCTAGATCCCGCTATGCTCAATAACATATGCATCAACCTAAAGCCCCTTTCCCATACTTGGATCATGAACTATAAAATATGATCAGTTACTAGGAAACCTGATCAAGATGTGAGTATAACTTAGTAATATGACACCAGCGGTGTCCCTAAATAGAACAGTAAATATAATGCATACTCATAGTGATATTCTAGAATAATAATCAAATAATAACAGTTATAGTAAAATCCATTTCATCAAGTGCTCATCTATCCACTTAGAGTGTCACCATACCTGATTCATCTAGTACTAGGGTGTCTCCTAAAATATCATAATTAATCATATGGTTGATGTGGTAGTACATTCCCATGGTGGTAAGACCACAACTCAATGTTTCTTGACCATGGTATAACAATACAGGGTCAAGGGGAAAGGTGGAACCTGTCTATATAATCTCAAACCTATGAAACTTGATCCAATATTAAATTAGTGTAACCCCAATATAAAGGAGGAATGTGACTATAAGGATCTCAAACCAATGGTATCTCAATCGCAATAACTAACAAAGGGGAGAAGTAGCCACCACCTATATGATCTTACTCCATGGGAATCTCGACTGTGGAATAGAAACATTAGATTATGGGGAGAGGTATCCCCTTTCAATATTGTCTCAACCCATGGGAATCGTGACCATGGAATGGTAGAAATAGATAAAAGGGAAAATCATCAGCTAGTCTTGATAATGAAGATTAACAGGAAAATGGATTAGGTTCAGAATGATCTTATCACTCAAGCATATTTAACCCAACCATATTATAAAATGAAAACAAAAAAGGTTTCCCCAACACATGGTTATCTCATCTTAAATTCATCTCAATCCAAAAGACATCAGCAAAAGTGGATCATATCTATATCAGCCTCAACCCTTAGGTTTCCCAATCCCACATATCAACCAATTATGTTTCACATAAAAAATTATTAAATAAATCATATAATGTTATACGTAACATATATGCCTCTACAATTAAATTCTAGGTCATATATAACTTTACCATCCCTTTCCCATAATCTTAACCCATGGTATAACCCCTCAGTCAACTTAAATAAATATTGAGACACTCCCCCTCAAGTATAACACCAAAAAAATAGGTTGAAATAAATTAAAATTTAACCATGAATTACACCCATGAAAACCCCTATGATATATGTATAACTCCATACTTAATGGAGTCTAAAGTGACATAACTAGGTCTATCATAAAAAAATATAACTCAAGGAACCCATTATTGGGATCTAATTATTAGTAATATCTCACTTTAAGTAAAGTGTAAAACCATTGGTAGCCATTGTTTCAATGAATAATTATTATAGGGTCTTTTAGGGCCCTGTACAACCTTACACAACTCATATAGATCAAATAAAGGCAGATCTTATAAATTTTATTTAGCTTCCCATGATTTTATTATGTATTTTATCAAAAGAATAATATGTTGAATAACTTGTATCACATGAAACAAAAAAAAATATGTATTTGATTACAATTCAAGATTAACATTAATACATTATAATAATATAATTAATAACTCACAAACAATGAATGGTGACCAAAAATATTATATTAAAATAGATAAGGAATGGTTGAAACTACTAGCATCGATAGTCAATATTAACTAAAATAATTGAAAATTATTTAATAAATTAATACAAAATATTCATATTGTAGTTAATACACATGAATAAGGTTCTTAAATAAATGATTAAGGAGACTTAGTTTATTATACCAGAAGTTATAGTGCGTTTGATAAAGTGGGAATCTTAGGTGAGGGATTTTAATCACACTTTTCCTTCTTTGAGATATATTTTATATTATGCACCTATTTTATTTTATATGGTGTATATATAACCTATTTTACATACTATATCATGATTCAATCTTAATTCATGTTATTTAATGTTCCAAAAAAATATACCCTTTTAAGTATTTTGATTCAAATGTTATTATAGTCGTAAGGTCCCTTTTTCTCAATTTCCATTCCTTGACAAATATTTCAAATTATGCACCCATTCCTCTTCAAAATGATGTAATTACTATAACATAAATTATTTTACACTAAATAAAATTTTATTCATTTAATTTAGAAGTATAATTAATGATATCTTTCTATGTTATTTTTATTCAAAAATTACCTACCCCATAAGGGAATTCGTAACTCAATTTCCTTTCATTAAGTTATATCATTCCTTCATTGATTATGTTATAAAAACATTATGTAAATTATAACATATGATATTTTTATTTTTTTCTTATTTTATATTGATTAATATTTCTTTCACATATCCTATTCTTCAATATATTCTTACTTCACAAGTTATTTTCTTGGTAAGGGTTTCTTTTCCAGGTCTCCACTCATTTAAATTATTATCCCTTAATTCCATATTTTTGCTTATTTGACTCAAAATCAAGTTTTTTAATACTTGAGAAACTATTTCAATTTAATTTCTAATTAATTAATTTTCTCATTTCTTACCTTTTTTATTTATAGTTCATACCTTACACTGTTATTAAGGATTTTTCTTCCAATATAACTTTTGAATAAAGATTACCTATATTTAAGTTATTATTTTTGAAGTTTAATGTTTTTTCTCATTTAAACCTAATATATTTTCTTCTCCTATAGTAATTTATGGGTTTTAAATATCTTCTTACCATTTAACTTCCCTTAAGTTCAAAACCTAACCAAAATTCTGCATGATAGTGAAGCTAACCTTTTCTATCCATTACAAACAAGAATATTTCTCCCCCATGTCCATATTCTTTATATTTTTTATGAATGAGTTTATTTATAATTAATTTATTTCTTAATGCTATATTTAATTGAATTATACTTTATAAAATTTAGAAAATAATATTCTTTACATTTTTCCAATAGGTAATTTCTAACTTACTTTACAAAAGTGTGAAATGAATCTCCTTTTTAATGTTTACCACATGATCAGGTTTTCACACTTTTATAAAAATATATTAATAAATCTTTATCTAAAATGTTTCATGGTATTACAATGCAATTTATATTCCAATTTTTTTATTTTTCTTTAAAAAATATAGGTTAATGTTTTAGAAGAATAAATAATGGGATTTCATTCCACTTATTTCTATATTTATCTTCTACTCCACATTACTTATCTTTAAATTCATTTATTTTCCATGTTTAAATATTTTTAATTATTTTAAAATTAATTTTTTCGAAGGAACCTTTTTAATCCACTTGAAATTGACTTTTGATATGATTAATAGGTTTTTTTATAACCATGTCATAAAATATTTAAGAAATTTTTTTCTTTCATTTTACTCTAAAACAATTAATGATCTATTTTCTTTGGAGTTATGTTTTATGAATTTCCCTCTAAATGATCCTATGATATTTTTATTTTGGGATATTTAAGTTTCTATATCAAATTATCCAATTATTTATCTCTTCTTATGTGATACTATTTGAAATTTTTAAGTAACTAATTTTCTTATAAGAATGTTTTTCATCTATATAAACATCCTTTGATGTTTATTATGATTCGCTGAGGATATTCCCTAATAATACCATCCATATTATTTATATAGATTACTTATGATCATGTTTTTTGTAAATTTTCTTGAAAATCATTTCATTTAAAAATTTTTGTTACAAAATGATAGAATTATGAATGATTTCAAGTTCTTAAGTGTTTTCCAAGAATGTGATTCAATTTACTGATTAGGGAAATATTAACATTCTATATAATTGTAATTTAAAAATTTATTATTATTGATTACTAATTCATGTTTATTATGAACTTTATTGATTACTCATTCTCTTCATATAATGAATACATTGGACTTATTTAGTGATGGGTGGGTCTCAAAATTATATAGCCACTCAATAAATTAATAGGTATCGTGAGTAAAACTAGTTTGGGAAATTGTTTTATGATTACTTATGTACATATAATTTCTTGGAATGAAGCCTTGATAATTTGAATTATTTATAACTACTTTGAATAAGTACTTTATGGTTTGAATTATACATCTAACATTATGTATTTAATCACTATGAAATTAGTTGTTATTATCCATGTGATTATTTATATTGTTATTCTATCCATAGATATATTTCATGTTCATGATTTTTTCGATATAGAATTATATTTTTATTATTTATTACTATGATAATATATAAGCCTTATTTATTCTTGATATATTAGGATGTACGCAACCCCTTACAAAGAATTTTAGATCACCCTTTTTTTATTTTTTTATTCTCCAGGTAAATAAAGAAGAGTATTGTGTATGGTGTTTCGAGAATGGAATCATGTATAAGGAAACACTAAACCTAAAAGGTCCTGGATATTTAAGTGACTTGATATTTGTTATTAATATTATAATTAAAATTAAATTTTTATTAAATAAAAATTAAAAATATGATTAAGGAGATCAAAAGTAGTGAGTATAATAGCGCCTTCAAGGAAAATATAATTGCATCCAGTGGAAGATAACCTATATTACATAAAATTGAAGGGTATCGTTTGGGATACCTTTTAAATCCAATAGGTATTTAGATTTTATTTCCTTATTTCAAGATTTTGAGATCCTTATATCCTGATAAAGTATATTTTTCATTCCCTTGTTTAGTAAATAACCAACCAGTGAGTAGGATATCCACCCTTAAAGAAGTTAGTAATAAAGTTAAAGTCCATTTTCACTTATGATAGGTTGATGTTGTATAGTCTACTTAAAAATAACCCACTAAATATCACCCATAATGATTCTATAAGTTAGTTATCATATCTATCAAATCCACTTAAATCATGAATTATATATCCTTGTCCATCCTAAATGTTCCCAACTACATGCATCATACCATCCATACAAGTTCCATTGATATTAATATTTAGAGCATCACTCATATTCACCCATGAAACTCAATGAACATGTGATCCAAATGTACATGTTATCTACCCCTACCTAGAAAGATAACATAAACCATTAAAATATATAGATAAAGGATTTCCTAGCAATTTCATATCAATCTCTCCAATTAACCGAAGAAATATTTTCTTCAAACTATTAATTTTTTCCCTAAGAGTCACAGTTTCAAGAGTAATTGTGAGATTCCAAGATGAACCAGTAGTTTGAAACAAGAGATAAGCTATGAGAATGTGTAGTTAAATAAATGATTTATGCATCTCTAAACCTAATTTAGAGGATATGCTAAAATTTTTTAGTAATGATATTAATAACGAAGCATGAACCTAATAATCCCTATGTAAATCAGGCCTAATCCTCATTCATGAACAAGTGGATTATAATCTCCAATTTAGTATAAATGTAATAAGAACATTTAGAAACCAGATAAAGAATATTTTTTTAGAATTGAATACAATAATGAAGATTTATGGCATCTAAATTGGTATTAATATAGGTTTTAAATAATATTAGAGGTTAAGATGTTATCATATGAGGATATTTTAAGAGTTTTTCATACCATCGTGAGTTAATATGTTTAACATTGATGATAAGTTAAAAGGAAGAGATAACTTTTTGAGATATTATTTGATTGGATTTTAAGTTTAATAATGATATTTTGGTGGTGTTTATATTGTTTTATAAATATTACATTTTTGGGGTATAGATAATGTAACACCCTGAAATTTTAAAATATAAACATCATATTAAAGAACGTGTACGATATAAAACACAGAGTGTAGAAAGGAATATAAAATACCAAGACTTTATGATATATTTACTATTTTAAATAAATTATACCTATTATATATCTTTAAATTCATGCAATACTTAGTTATATTTGATTACATGCAACCATGAGTTTCTTTGATAGTTTGAACAGCATACAAGATCAGCTTTTACCGAACAAAAATATATTATTCATATTATTATTTAAAATTATAATTACCTCCAATAAGTTAAATTAGAAGTTAGAAATAGGATTAATTACATTATTAGTATATATGGTTTAATTCATTGGTTTCCATTATATTATAAATGAAAATAAAACCCAATAAAATATAAAGGAGTGGTTTTTATGAAAAACCATTCTAATGTGCTGAAGACATTTAATCGTAATATATTAAATTAATTATTATTATTGAATGATAATAAATAAATTTATAAATTGTATATTCAAACAAATTTTTTGACATTCATCCAATAGATTTTATATTCATAAGATAAGAACAAATCCAATTTTATGCATAAAAAGCTATATTTTTCTAAAGGCAGCTTTGTCATCTTTTAATGTCGCACTTATTTTAAAAATACATTTTGACAATTTTATAAATTCTATATGAAAAAATAAACTTCATATTTCAAATCATAATATCAAAATTATATCTAGGAGAATCTTTGATATTTTCCTAAGAAGTTTTGTTTTTTGATGAATAGTGAAAAATACTGAATTTTAATTGAAAACTACTTTTCACATAAATAATTTATAATTATAAATTATATTTTTAATTGGTATTAATGTAAAACTAGATCAAATATACATATATTAATCCAATTTAGGTCATTTTAATCAATTTTATATTGAATTTAGCTATAAAAACTAAGTAAACTTTTGAACATTCTCACTTTAAAAATCCCCTTTCTCATCCTGTTTATGGGATTAATTTCAAATTAATTTTTACCACTTATGTAATTTGAATTTGAAAAAAAAGATTAAATATTTTTATTCATCATAATTTATAATTTAAAATAAGGTAAACTTAATTTTTTACCACAATTATTAGTTAAATAAGTTTAGATTAATTACTGTGATTAAGAGAAAAACGAGTTTATCAATGGACTAAAATTTAAACTTAAGTGGAAAAATGACCTAGAAACTTGTAAAACACCCATTAAATAGACATATTTTAAAATTATAACATATATGGTATATTTTTTTACATTATTATATCCAATTGACATGAAAAAACGTTTGTTTAATTCTATCTTTCAAAAAATTATAATTTTTCCACTCGCTCCACTTATAAAAAGTCCACCCATATCCCCCTTATACACACCTCTCAAAACACTCTGGATCAGAAAATAAGTAAAAAAATAAATCCCAAAATTCCATAAACTCATATTATAATCCATATATTGGTCATAAATCCAACATAGTAAGGCATTGTTTCAAACCTAAGGAGGATACCTAAAGAATATGTAGTGTTCTGCTAAAAGCATTTTTATTTTATTTCCTTCTCCACATACTTAAATTTATATTACACAATGATTATATAATAACCTAATTATCTTCCATATAATAATATTCTATTCATTCTAATTTCATGAATGAAAAATTAACACACTTCCATAAAATGGGTTACGAAATCATCATTCGTGTGTATGGTAGAATACCACCTCAAAAACTGATATCGTTTGTTTTTATTTTACCACCTTTTAAGGATGTAAATAATGATGTACATGATTTTTTATATGATATTTATGATATTTATTATTTATTCATGCTCTGGGAATTATTATATAACATATACCATGATTTTTTCATTTTGTGGGAATACAATAACGTCGTTCGTGTGTACGGAGGACTACCGCCTCACGAAGCAATTTGATTTGTTCAAACTTTACATGGAATGTATTAATGGTGAGTTTAATAAAAATATTTTTTATATAATACATAAAAATTATAATATATTGATACTATATATATATATATAGAATTTAGTTTTATTTCTCTCAATATGACAAGAAAATGGAAATAATGTTTATGTGTACGTACGAACTACCATCTCCATGAACGGTGTATTTATTTTCTATAAAAAATTATGGATTAATATAAATATATATATATAAACTGAATATATATTATATTTAAATAATTTTTTAAATTATGTATATTATTAAATCATTATCCATGAAATATGAACAAAAAATAAAAAGTCAAAACATACTCGAAAAACAAGTCAATTAACACCCAAAGCAGTGAAAATAATGAAAGATTATTAACAAATGGGTGATAATATATTATAAAAGAATAATATATGATATCATAAATTTTAATATGGTTCTATTATAAGTTAATAGAACATATAAAACCATTATTTATGAGTTTAAATTCATTGAGGCCAAAAGGAATGCGTGAGGTAAGGGATTTCGTCTCAATTTCATTTCATTGAGGCATTTTGTAATGTTATGAACCAAATTTATTTTATATGGTGTATATATTGTCCATTTGAAATGTAATATCATGAATAATATATTATTAATGGTATTTTATGTTTAAATATAATTTATTTCATCTAAGGGTATTTGAATTAAAATTTACCAAGTGGTAAAGAATTTCATAACTAAATTTTATTTCATTGGGTTATATTACTTATTCACTAATATTCTATGATTAAGTGTATAATGAATTTTTAAAATCTATTATTTTATTTAAAATTGTTTTATGTGGATTTATAGTGGATACACATAATCAATTTACTGATTATTTCTCACTTTGAAGTTATGATAATTTTAAGGGTATATTTCTCAATCTCCTTTTAATTGAGATTATTTATTCTTGAATATCCATTAAAAAAATTATTTGATAATTTTTTAATAAACCCTTTAATTGTATTCTCCTATGGTTATTCATGATATATCCAAGTAATTTTACCATTTGTTTCCACTATTTGGTAGTGTTTTGGAAAAAAAAATTAAGAAAATCTGACATCATTTCTCTCTTCGATCAGAAACATGTTTTCTTCAAAAGCTAAGTTTTCTAAAAATGTTTTCAATTTATTTTAACTTTTAGAAAGGATTTATAAAAATAATTTTCACCCATTTTTTAATCTTTACAAAAAAAATCAAAGTAATATTATGTATTTTTCAAAACAATTTCTATTTTTCTTTTATCAAAAATGTGAAATGACTCTTCTTGTCATTTTCTAAATAAGGAACTTCCCTAGCCATTTTAAAGTGAAAAAAGAATGTTCTTTTTACTTTTTTTGCATTTTTAGAATTACCTACTATCATGACCTTTATTTCTTTGAATATTCCTTTGAAATTTTATAAGGATTTTGTGTAAATAAATTTTTTTCAAAATTGATTTTCAAAGAAAACGATTCTTTAAAATGATTTTCAAAATGAAAAGGATATTTTCCTCATGAATTTTTTTGAATATATTTTTATTATATTTCTATTAATAAATTAATACAACATTATATTATTACTCAAATAGGTATATGTTATATTGATACCATCCTTATTCTTTCTATTGATGGTTTATGATTATTTTGATGAAGTAAAGTATTTACATTCACTTCCTTGGACTATTTTTGTAGTTAGAAACTTTCACTTGAAATATTAACTTTCACATGATCATTTGAAATTAAAATTCCACTAAATATCCATATTATTTATCATGGATATGATTATTGTCTAAACCATATACCATTTTTTACATATGGTGTTCACTTTTAAAGTTATTTGATTAGCTGGGGAAATATTGATAAATATGTATCCTTTACTCAATACAGATATATTTTGATAAGGCACATTGTTTATGAATTAAATAAGTTATTTGATATATGAGTAATGATTTAAACTTGTACAACATGGTTTGGAGATTATTTAAAGTAATTCCTTCAATGCATCGGTAATCTCATGAGATTAAATCAGTTGGTCACAAACCCTTCAAGTTTGTAACCAAGCATGTTATACACATTCTTATGAAAGGTCATGATAGTATTATGCTAAACCATCTTGTGAAAGGTATTGAAGGTAAAGGTGTCATTTACTTTGGAAACATGGAATCCAATAATTAAGCATTTCCTACATTCAGAATTTAGTTATTATTATCCAGGATATTTTTAATTAGAAAAAATATATGGATATATTTCATTCTTAGTTTATTGAATAATTGGCATGTGTTTTAAATTATTTACCTTTCCATATTGATTCTGATTTATCTTATCATAATAGTCATGTAATTTAAATGGAATTTATTTTCAGTTATTTACCATACCATATTATTTATGCACTTTTGAATTAGTTTATTAATTACATGTCATGTGTGTTAAGTTATTTACCTTTCCAAATCAATTATACTCATTGATTCATTTTTTTCTATGGAACTTAACCCCTACTGATCATTTTTACTCACCCTTATTTTAATTCCTTTCCCCAAGATTCCATGAATTTTATGATTGATATTAATGGATACACTATATAGAATAAAGTTATCCTTGAAAAAATAAAATTATGTTGTAATTTTTGTGTTATACTATAATGTAAGACGCATGTATGTTTCTAGTTTACCAATACTACTAAACTAATCAGTCATTTAGGATGTGTTTCCTTGTATATTATGCTAATCTAATAGTAGATGGAATAATCTATGGGATTTTGAGGTTGGTTCGCTATAGTTGGTATCAAAGTAAGTTTAGTATAAACACTTGGAAACAAGATTTAAGAAAACATATCTTTGGGAACATAACCCTAAGATAGAATTTAAGAATAAGTATATAATAACAACCCAAATAAACCATTCTTATGATTATAAGATTATCTACACATAAATTTTTAAATTTATGTTAAGTATTTCACAAGTTTTGGGATTATATATTATTTTTTATAATGATATGATCCAATCTAGTGTATTTTGTCATTAATAAATAGCACCTAACAGAAGGAATGTGAACCTCACCAATGCATGTGATCCAAAAAATAAGTATGACTTTATGGGCTTAAGAAAATATTTTTAAGGGAACTAGTATCCCAAAAATTTTCATTATATGAGGACATAGTATCATGTTATAAAGAGATAGAGAAATAGTTATTATACTATAGTGGATTCTGAGGGAATCATGAGAAGAATAGGATAGCTAGGGAAAAGATAGATAATGGGAATAAGGGAAAGAAATATGTTCCCACATGTGATAATTTTGGAAAGAAAAACTTTGATACTTTCTTAAAAGGATTGGAAGTTTTCTACAAATTCAGATAGAAAGGACACTGTGATTTTTATTATAAGGGCTAGAAAAAAATTCCAATATAAAATGCTTCAACTATAGAGATGTGGGAAAATATAAAAATTAATTCCCCAAGTGTCAAAGTAATACACCTCAAAAGAAGCTAATAGGTCATGTCCAAGCTTATTCTATTACCATAGATGAAGTGGAATGATTAATGTGCTTGTGTTTGGATTCAAGAATTATGTTATTTGAGTATTTTATCAATGATGACTTAGTTATATGAATAATGAAATATATAAGGATTATAATAAAGTAACTATTCATTAAGGATTTGAAAGCATGTATTGAATGGTACTGAAGACTAAGAAAAATGATTCAGTATCAAGTTTAATTATTTTTTAAAACACATGATTGATGGAAATATAACCCTTAATATACTCTATAGGTTTA